>OZ020118.1:5178231-6380004 GCA_963971155.1 Anthrax anthrax | reverse complement strand
AATTCACAAACCATATAAACAAGTAAAAAATTTAAAAAGAAATACAATACAAAATAATATACAAAATAATAACAATATTTAATTTAAAATAAAAAATAAATCATGAGAAATAGTAAAATTTTTCAAATTGATTCTTATGGAAACTTTTCAATAGCACTTTAAAATTTTAAATTCAATGTCATCTTTATTCACGTGTAAATTTTGTAAATATTGCATATTATTTCTTATCGTAAAATTATACAAAATTTTATTTAATATAATTTATTTCAATAATAATAAATTGTACATACATACATACATATAAATACGTATTTATTTTAATTTACGTTTTAAATTTTATACTTTTGATATAATTTAATATGAAATGATAAATAATTAATTGAATATCAAAATAAACAAATTTGAAAAATATTTTTCATTAATTTTAAGATATATTGTCTTCATAATACGTTATGCATCTATATTATGTCAATAAGGTAACAGACCCTCATGGCAAATATTAATAAGTATGATATGTATGTCTATTATCTTGTATCTAGATATTATATAGATATCTAGATATAATTAAATTAAAAAAAAAATAGTACTTAATTCGTTTTATTGTAATTGATAAAATTAACAATAACATTGATTTTCGAATAGCACTCCGACATAGGCACATCATTTAAGTGTTATATTTTTCTTAAATTTTTCATACGTAATACTTTTATGTAATACAATAAACCATGAAAATTTCATTTTCTATATAATTTAAAAAAAATTTTTTATTTTATTTTATATAAATTCAAGGTAAATAAATTATTTTCACCTTTAAAAAGAGGTATAGGTACGCTACTTTTTATTATTTTACTAAATGTGATTATTTGCCATATTATTATCAATCAATTTGTAATCTAATCAAAATTATTGTTGAAAATGGTTCATATATATGTATATATGTATGTACTTGTGTAATACCAGGTAATACATAATATTTTCATTTAACATTTTAAAAGCTTTAAGAATTATAGAAATTCATGCATTAAATAATGATTTGTATCGTTGAAAATAAAAGTATGGACAACATGTGTAGCGAAAATTTATTTTATTGATTTAATATCGAACGTTTTTTATTTGTGATAAATAATTTTTAAGCTGAATACACATTTTTACTGTACATACATACATACATATGTACAATGCACTTATTGGAAAAAAAAAATCAGCGAGAAACACATTGTTTTATTTGATTTTTTCGTTTTTGTATTTTTTTTCCTTTGTTTTACATTTATTGATTTTATTAAATGCGATCACAAAAATATTACGTATTTTATTATGAAAAATACATATTACAGTTAAGTATATGGTTTTATAGATTTTCATTTTTATTTAATATTTTTATTGTACTGATAAATCTGGTACTTTCAGATTTATCCAGCACAGTCTAGACTCTAGACAACAGACCACGAAATAAACGCGAAGTATAATATACATAGTAACATGTTGTTTTGTGCACATAAAACGTACAAATGTATTTAAATTTATTTAACTCTTTTTTTCTATGTACTCAAGTATATACATATGTATGTATGTATGTATGTATAAATGCACATGATTACCATCCATGAATCATGTACATCAGTAAGATAATCAGTAAATAAGGTTATCATTATTTTAATTCAATTTATTTATGTTTATTATAATATTTACAAGATTTTATCTTTCTCATTTTTTAAAATAAAATAATTAATTTTCTTATCCGTACTAAATGAATCAGAAATAATGTCACTATAATATTTTATTTTACGTCTTTGATATAAAGATTATCCTTTATAATTTAATTTTTTATATTTACATATATATATATGTATGTACATAGTAGTTTTAATTTTTCAATCATTTTATTCATATAGTATAGAGGTTAGAATGAGAAAAATCTAACATTTTATGTCAATTTGAATTTATTATCCTAGGAAATCCTTGCGAATTCGATGACTTTTCGTATCATTTTCATATGTACATAATGTATTATATTCGACAAATTTTAATAAAATATTTTTAATTCTAACTAGATATTTTCAGTTCATAGTAGTTCAAATTTTTAAATTTTACTACAGTTATAAATTTGAATTCAATGTAAATTGGAAAATTAAAATAAAATATATTATGTATGTATTCTATTTTTAGAATAAAAATTTAATTAATTTAAAACAGTAAAAATTTTTTTTTTATTGTAAATATTTAAATTAATTTCCTAATACATATTTTTTATGTTCATTGACAGTATAATTAAACAGCTGATCAATTAATTATGATTTTTCACTAATTTTTAACATTAACATATGTATGTAGGTACATATAAGATAGTTTTACCGATCTCAATTTTTTTTTTATTTGTATTATTTAGTCGTTTTAAAATATTCCATTTACATTTATTATAAACTGTTATACAATAATTAAATAATTACTCAAATATAAATCACACAATGTATTCTTGACCAGTGATAATGAGAAAAACGTCTCTATTTTGTACACATATATATCAGTTTAATATTAGTTTTAGAAAATGTACACGAGTATGCGTTTTGAATGTTTGTGTACGTATTGTTGTTTATGTTGTGTGATAACAAACCTTAAAAAATAATTTATGTTTGTAATTTATAATGTGTAATTATTTTCATGTAAATGTTATTTTGTCTATTTTTTTTTTTAATGAGAAAGAATATGATGTAAACAACTTTTATAACACACTTAAATTTTTTGTTTTTTTTTTTTGATAAAATTAAAATAATTAAAAAATTAATTAGAAATTTAATTTCATGTAAAATATATGGGGTATATCCTTTTTGAAATATGTACAATTTGAGATAATCATTACTATAACATGAAATTAATTTAAATTAATATGTACATATTTTTGTTCTTATTCGTTTTTTTTTTCGAATTATTTTAATATTTACGTCTATTATTCATGTGATTTACAAATATTTTGCTACTTAATCAATCTAAATAAAATCTATATCAGTACAACCGATACACATATAAAATAAAATGTACAATGTTTTAATTAGTTTATTGGCTCTTATTTTAAAATTTCATTGATTTAAAAATATACATACATACATACATATACATATGTATGTACAATATTCCTAAAAAAAGCTTTAGATTTTTGTACTCATGTATATTTTAGAAATTTATTTCTATATTATATTTATATGCCTGTAGTAAATGTATGTGTGGACGATAAAACAAAAAAAATTATTTTGATCATAAGAAAAGCTAAGAATAAAGTAAATAAAAAGTTGAAAATAAAAAAAGCGGAAAAAAAAGAAAAAGCGTGTGGTGACAAAAAAAAAAATCAAATAAAAAGAATATTACGAAAGTAAAATTCAACACTATACATGAAATTACATAGATGAATATGTGTGGGATTTAAAAAAAGTTGTATAAATTTTGTTTACATATTTACGTTTTTCTTTTTCTTATTTTACAAATAAAAATGATTTCTTTACATCGTTTTTTTTTTTTTTTGTTAATTTTTTTTATTTTTATTTTTATGTAAAAATTCAAATACTTTGTAAGAATTATTTCCATCGTATGACAAAATCGTTATAGGTATTTGAAAATGCTTCTTGTATACATTTTTAATTTTTTTTTTCCGTCTATATACTCATATCTATTTTACGAATATATTCTGAATGTTATTGATTTCTGTTTCTATTTACTTTGCACATGCACATTTTGATTTATTTTGTGTATAGAAACAAAACACAAAGAGATAAATACAATTTTTTTTTTTTATTCATTTTGAAAATGACTTTTGATCTATCTGATTTGGCTTCTATATAAATGTATATATACGTACAGATGTGTATATTCAAGTGTAATTTTGTTGTCAACATTAATTTAATTTATATTTTCCATTGAAAATTTATATAAATACACAACATGCATACACATACAAATGCAGTAGTAGGTTCGATTTTGTTCTTGTTTTTGAACAAGAAAAAAAAAATTTTTTTTTTTTTGCTTTTACTTACTTCCTGGCTTCTTTTCATCGTCATATAAGCCAGGTTGTTCCCAAACGAGCACATGACCATTTCGTTGACGGTTACCTTCACTACTACTTATTCTCATTTTATTTTATTTTTGTTTTTATTTATTTTTTTAAATTAAAATCAAAATTAATTTTTATTTAAAAAAAAAAAGTCGCTTTTATTTTTCTACTTGTTATTATTTAATTTTTGTTTTATTATTTATTTTTTTTTTTTTTGGTTTTATTTCCCGACAAAATTTCTTTTTTATTATTTGGTTTTTGTTTTTTATTTTATTTAAAATTCAAAACTTTATTTAAAAATAAAAAATCACTTAAAATTTATTTTTTTGTAAATTAAAAATTTAAAATACTTTTTTACTTTGTCTTATTGTTCTTTAAAATTGATCTTTAAATTTTTCTTGATTATATTGTTGTTGTTTTTGTTTTTTTTTTTTTTAGAAGAAAATGAATAGCTTTTTTCTCACACGTTTAAACAATCTCATGTCGCTTCATTATAATGTGTAATTTAAAAACATTTTAAAATTTTATGAAAAATTCAAGATTTAAAAAAAACAACTAATTATTTACAAAAAAAAAAAAAAAAATGTGATAATTAAAAAAATAAATTAAATAAAATAATATTGTATTATAACGACGACAAATCGAGAAAACTTAAAGCCGACAATAAATTATATACAAAAAATATAAAATTAATGTAGTAGATGTATACTAAGTCAAACAGCGATAATTATTAAAGCTCTATTTTTATTTTTATTTTCACTTATTGACGTTTTTTAGATTTTTAGTAAAAAAAAAATAAAATAAATAAATAAAATTTATTTGAAAAATTTTGAATTTCAAAAGCACGTTTTAAATTTAGTAAAACATTCGTTTACACTGAATTTTTTTTTTCTTTTTAGAAAACTTGAATAAATTTAAACGCCACTGACTTTTTTTTTCTTAATTAATTCAATTAACTTTTAAGATACAATAATGTTCGTCACAGTAATAAAATTAATTAAAGATGCAAAAAATAAAATAGAATCAGTTTATATTACTATACTGTATTTGTTATTTTGTTAAAATTTTAAATGATTTAATTGTTAACTCTGATTATATACTAAACTTTGATTCAATATGACATTTATATTTATGTATTCGAGACTTTAGACTGAAAAATAAAGTGTCTAAAAGTTGCGTGATCACTGATGATATTAAAAATGATGTAAAAAAATATATGTACATATATGATCGATATAATTGCGGTACGAATTATAATTGTGATCAACTATACTGATGATGATGAAAATTTATAATATGAATGATTCTGTTGATATCATTCGTGTGAGATAATTATATTATCGTTTGTGTAATAATAACTTCCCGAGCACAATTATTTTATGATAACACGATGAGTGATCTAACCTGAAGAAAATCTCAACGAATTATTTATTTATTTATTTTTTTTTTGTTTTTATTACTCTATACACAATGTGCACTCTGATATCACTTAAAAAGTGCTCAAAAAAATAATGTTGTTATAGTCATCAGCACCATACAATACAACAACAATAGAAGTGTGTATATCTATATACATACTATATAGGTAATTACTTGGTTAGTGGTGCAAATTAACTGACATTGAAAATTTATTTCACTTTTAGAAAATTCCTATTTTATTTCGTTTTTCTTCTTTATAATTTATACACTTATTTAAATATTTATATAGAAATTTTCTTTTAAAACTGTCACGTTAAATTTGTTAATACGTTTATGAAATTACTTTAAAAAAAAAAAAACACTGATAAAGTATGATTTTGTGCTTTGTGAGCAAGTATTCTTAAAATTTCATTTTCTTTTTCTCTTGACTTTATAAGTGTAGATTATACAGATACTACAAGTAATATGATAGAAAAATGAAAAATTCATTAGAAATAAACAGTTGTATGTTTCCATAAATATATATTTTTTTTAAAAAAAAATGTTTTACTTTTGCACGATCATATCAACTACAGATACAGATATACTCATTTTATATGTATATTTGTGTGAAATTCGTATACACTCAGTACTAAAAATAAAAACCAACTCAAAAATGAGAAAACATTTACTTGAACAATATGTATAAGAAAAATATCTTTAAAGAATTCTTTAAAAATTTGTATTGAGTGCGATTTTGTTAATACAACTGTATTATTATTTTTATTATAGGTACATATATGTATTATCAGTATTATATAGTATACATATATTAGTTGAGTTCTTGTATAAAAGTGAGAAACAAGATATATATAATTATATATACAAATACTTATATGTATTGAATACTGATAGCCCTGGCCGTCAACGTATTTAAAAGCTTCATTTTATCATATCAAAAATTACACACAATT
Organism: Anthrax anthrax; assembly: GCA_963971155.1. Classification (NCBI taxonomy): domain Eukaryota; kingdom Metazoa; phylum Arthropoda; class Insecta; order Diptera; family Bombyliidae; genus Anthrax; species Anthrax anthrax. Next base: position 6,373,593 of record OZ020118.1, on the reverse strand, counting down.
GTATCTATAGATGTATTATTTGTATCTGAATTTAAAAATGCCACATACTCTTGAATTTTTTCATAGTATTTTTCAATATAAAAATGAAAATTTATATATGTAATTGCCTTTGTATGTGTTGATAATTTTCATCAAATAGTCACACATACTACTGCATTCATGTATATATGGGTACTAGAAGTATAATGTATATAATTTTCTTATATTTTTTGTTGTTGTTTTATTTAAAAGTAGGCAGTAGCAACTGGTGTAAGCCAACTTTCTTATCAGACAAAAATGAAAAACAAAATAAAAACAATTCAATAAACAGTAAAAATATAAAAAAAAGAACCAAGAGAATTTTTGCTGTGATCGCATATATACATATAATACAAATACATATATATTCGTTATCATACACATATGCATATTTTTTTGTATATACATATTTAAGCACATATATGTATATGTAAGTATGTATCAATGTGAAGTGTACATACATGTGCGATAAATTTAATTTATTTTTGTGACGTAACAACAAACATATGTAAAAAATTATATATGAGAAATACCTAACTTTTTATGCATATTTATATTCGGTTCAGTATTTACTCTTAATTTGTTTTATTTTTTATCATACAGTAATAATCATCGTTTTATCAAATGGTTAAAGTGGTGTTTTTTTGTTTTTATTCTATAATATAATATGTCATGTGAGTTGAATAGGCATAAAATTCCAAGAAAATATATTTTTGTAATTGCCATATATCTTATCAAAGTGACAATTATACAAATATATTTTATTAATGCATTATTGAATATACACAATTTTCTCATAAATACATGTATACATGTGTATTGTATTATAGACATTAAAGATATCTGTTGAAGGTGAATTCAATTCTGTCTATACGTAGATATTGTCCTTAAATAATAAAAGAAAATATTTTAAAAATTGATAATACGTATTCACATATATAGTTAGTATGCTAAATGCATTATTTTACATTTCCACTATTTTTTTTCATTATCATGACAAGATGTTATAAGATTGAATTTAAGATAAATAAAAATGATTCTGGGTGATTCTGGGTGATTCTATGATTTTTTGTTTGCATAACACTTAAAAGTGAATAATAAAAATTATTTCTATAATTGGACGTCTGGTAAATATTGGACAGTCCGGCTATCTCTAATTTTCTAATCATTATAATAACATCTATATCTACAAAAAGTCGTCTGTACTCGTGTATACTAGCTTGTCTTTAAGGTTTTGATTTACCTGTTTTTGGTTTCATTTCTTTGAATATCTTAAGACAAATTTCTTTCTTCTCAATATATTACACACATACATATATGTATGAATGCCGGTATGTCAAACTAAAAACTATTCATTTTTGGCCAATTAGTCATCATATAATTGAATTGTTAACATTTTAAAAACCGAATGAATGCCTTTATTGTACTAAGGTATAGTTTTATATTACCACGAATTGAGTATCTGTTTATGTACCTACTTTTACGAATTTCACATTAGTTATTTTCACCTTGGCGCCTAGTGATAAGAACATATTCTCTGTTTTCTTGAAACAAGCAATGAAACCAGTTTAAATAAAAAAACAAATACAGTATCTTTAAATATATATATAGGCATCTTATACATATGTGTTCTTTGTATTTGTAAAGTAAGTCAAAAATTTAAAGTCATTTTACAACATTTTTCATTCATTTGTGTAAACACGTGACTTCAATACAGGTATACTTTTAATTTTTAAAATATGCACTTTGCATACAGAGTTTTAATCTATACTTTTACAGGTGCAATCTGAAAGATCAAAGTGCAATCCCATAGATAGAGATCAATGAATTTTTGTGGAATGCAGTTTTTCTCAAAAACCCGATACTTAATAAAATGAAAATAATTTGAAGAATTTCTAATTGACGTCATTTTGTTTTCTTGTGTCTTGGATTGTTTTTTTTTTTGTTTTGGGCAAATTAACTTTAATATTATACGAAATCATGTTTTATAATGCTGACTATGATGATTATATTCCAAGTTATGTACAATAATAATAATTTTTACGGTTTGCTAATCACAATAATATAACAATTAATTAAAAATTCATATATGTAGGTAGTTTAGTACATGCATATAATATATGGTTCAATAAAAAATAAACTTAAGAAATTCAAAGTTCTTATGTATTCGTTAAAAACTATATGTGCCTACCTTTCCTCACTTAAAGAATTTCAAAATAATTTTCTGTGTTAATTACATATATAGTATGTATGGAATAAAAATGTAATAAAAGCGAATCGAAAGAAATCTAAAAAGAAGCACGTGTGAAAAGCATGATTCGATTTTATTCGTTTATTTTGTACACATACAAAAATATATTATTCATGTACACGTACATACATATAAGTACAGATATGTACTTTCAGTAAATATACATATTTTTCTCAATATATGTATATATTGATTTGTGTATAGGTACCTATATTCTTATTTTTGTAAATTGAAGTCATAAATGTATAGATAGACCAATATAGACTTTATTAACATATGTACGCATATTTGCTATTCTAGTTGAACTAATGGAATAAAAATAAGTCTCGTGACTTATATACAAATGGTTTAAATGAGAAAATAAAAAAAAAAAAATAGCCATAAGCATGATTTTCTGCTGATTATATTAATAGGAATTTTGAAAACAGAAAAAAAAATATTCTTTTGAAAAATATATTTGTATGTGACTGTAATTCGTTCCCAAATAAATTTGGTTTTTGTTTTTCGCATATTTTATTTTATCAATACTCAAATCACATATTATTATTATATTGAACATATTATGTAATTAATATGAAATTCAATTATTCAATTTTCCCATTTTTTATTTTTGTAGGTATATATAGATACATAAATAAATGTTTTATTATAAATTATTATTGAAAGTTTTCACTTTGAAATTTAGTTTTCACAATATAAAAATGTTATATAAAAAATGCCATTGATAACTTTAGTACATATAAAACATAAAAATATAAATATGTACAGTACATACTAAATAGGTATGCACTACTCGTATATGTACAATGTACAAGTATTTATTTCTTACCAATGATTCACAAATCAATTAAATTGCAAATTTTTTTTTCTTTTTTTAAATAAATTCAAAATAAAATTAACAAAATTAGCTAATTTTGTATTCAGTATAATTGCGTTTTAATTTTATTTACAAATAATTTACAATAATTATAGTATAAATAAAAGAGTTGAAAGTGGTATAAAGAGAGCGCCGGACGTAGATGTGTACATATGTTTCATATATTGTTTTATATATATATGTATATGTGTTTGCTTGTATACATGTGTACAGTATATGTATCTCGTTTAATTACATGCTTTTTACATGTTTAGAACGGAAACATATTAAATTATATTTGTTTAATTTTCTTGTAGGAGGAAAATTGTCATTGTGGGTTGAATAATGCAAATTTGTTTTTTTAATTTCTCTTCGTTTTTTGCAAAAATATGATTAAAGTTAATAATTTTTTTTTATTTTCATATTTTCAATTCAGTATAGATTAAATCAAATGGATAGATCAAAATCATCATGAGATTTTATTATTATTATTATTTTTTTTTTTGAATTTTGAATATTCTGCATGTCATGCGTATTTAAGCAAAAAGTAACCTGTACAATTTTCGTGACTATAATTTGTAGTTTAACGTTTATTTCAAAAAATTTCTATTCACTATCGATTTTATAAATCATGTTGTACGTAAATTAAAAAGAAATTATTACTAATTAAATTATGACATATCATGCCAAAATTAAAAATTTATAATAAAATTTAATTATTGTACAATAGAATGCAACATTATTCATTTAAGGATAATAATTATTTGGAATGTTCTTGTTATTGCCCAATGAAAATTATGGATGATGAGTTAAAATTATTTTAAGATTTCGATTTTAATTTTTTTTTTCGAGAATTATGATTGTCAAAACAGGAAATTTATTAAAATTTTCCATTTATTTATTAGGTTTTTTTTTTCGTAGTAGAATTAAGATAAAGATTTATTTTTATAAATGATTTCCAATATCCACGCATTGTAAGTTTTAAAAAAATAATCGTAATTTTCTTTGTGGGGAAAATTAATTTTATTATCAAATTTTAATTGTTTTTTTTAAATAAAATTGTAAATTTACCAATCTAGATTAATATATCAAATTTGTCAATTAATAAATAATAATAATAATTTTAAATATAAAAATATTGTTTAGAATGTCCGGTTGGAAAATCACAAAAAAAAATACTCACATATTTATATAAGAATATTTTATAACAAAACAAAGAAACAATAAAAATAAATTGATTTCTATTTTTTTATTTTTTAATCATCTATTTTTAAAAATACTGTGTATTTATGTACATAACATGAATTTTAAACATAATTAAATATAAAATTAAAAAAGCAGACTCTATTTTGTAATGATATTATCAATTTATGCATGTGTAATTGGTGTAAGTGGCACATGTTTATTTGTAAACTAAAATTTTGAAAATAAATTTAAAATAATGAAAATATGTTTTACGTACGTACATATAGGCATATAGGAATTTTTTTTACTTTTAATTTATTAAATTTATTATTTATTAGTTTATTTATTTTATTGTATTTTTAATATTTTTTTATAAAAATTACTTTTTGCTTAATGTCAATAATTTTAATTTATTTTTGAAAATAAATGAAAATTAAAACGTAAATTAATAAAATGATAGAATGAAAATTCTTTAAATAAAAATAATTTCAAAATTATTCAGGTTTTAATATTTTTCATTTCAAAACATTAAAAACATAAATCATGCACATACACATGTTATAAAAGTACGTATGTACGTATAATAAATTTAATTGGAAGTCAAAAATTCAAGAGTTATTTTAATGTATGTAGTTTTTGATGATTTAAAAAATCGTTAAAAAACGCGCACATTACCGGAAATTATCATTTTAAATAAATTTCATTAATTTCATTACTGGCTTTCATTTATCCATCTATTGCTGTGTTTAATTGAATAAATGAAAGAAAAGCGTTTTATATTAATTTAAACTGATATGACAATTCTGAATTATATACAAACAAATGTGTCCGGTTTTAGTAGATCATGGCTTCGCAAAAGTTTGTTATATTTGCATTATAAAAATGATCATAACATTTAAATTTTTTGTTGCTAATTTTTCTTTTTATAATGAATCGTAACAGACAAATATTTTAGAATAAATAAAAAAAAAGTTTTTATTTAAGAAGTTTATTGTCCTAAATTATTCTATTATGTATGATATGTACATTTAATTTGAATACGTATAAGTAAATTTTGTTTTTGAACGTTATGATTTCATCAATCAAATAAGTTTTATTAATTCAAATTGAAATTTTTCTTTAAATAATAAAAATACATATAAGTATTAATAGATTGTTGAAAATAATTGTAACGACAAAGTTGTTTTAAATTGTTCATTTTTTTTTTGTCTTCACGTAATAATCTAATCTAATATTATCATAGTGAAGACATACATTCGATGATATTAATATTAATATGATTTTATTTAATAATTAAGTACAATCACTGTTTACTGAATGATGCCAATTTAATGAAATAATTGCAATTATCTTTGTTACTATATATTATAATAATTAGACTTTCATGTTTTATTTTATAAAACTTACGACCTAAATTGTAAGGATAATCTAAGGTAAATATTTAATATATTAAATAGTCTAATTTCTAAGTGTAATTATTTTATTGTGTATATATCATAATTTTGATATTGATATAATTTGAATGTAAATTATTTATTTAATTTATATAGTTTTTTGCTTTTTAAAAAATTGTCTAAAATCAACTCTTAAATTAATCTGTATAATATTATTCTAGAAATTTAATAAAGTTTAAACTTTCATTATTTAAAAATGTGCTTTGGATACTAGATGTATCTTATTTTTAAAGCGCATTTTAAAATCAAGATAAATAAATATAATATTTATATTATCATTGTTCCCATCTGAAATTTATTTAATTAATTACGTTATAATTATACAAATATGCACAAAATAACAAAATAAAAAATTTTTATATTCATATAATGAATTTTGAAGGAAATTTTAGAATTTTGTGTATATGTATATATATCTAATAAAATTTGATAAATTTATAATGACTTTATTTATACATATATACAAATAAAATTTTATAATTACAGTATACATAAAAAAATGTAATACCTCTATGATTTATTATAAAGTCTACATAGAATATTCGTATATTTTAATTTTAATTGTTTGTTGAACATCCATTTATTCATTCTATGTGACAAAATTATATCATTTTATTTATAGAAGAATAGTAAATTTCCGTATATATAATTTTGTAGATATAATTACGTATGTTAAATTAAATTTAAATTGATATTCGAGTAATTAAAAAAAAATAAATAAATATTTGCTACTTTGTTATTCATACACTTACATGCGTTATTTGATAATAAAAATTATATTAGTGACGTAATAGATTAGGAAATTTGAAGAATGAAAATTTTTTTAAAAAGATATGAAAATCCACAAAAGATTGTCTTTATAGCACATACTATGTGCGTACCATCTTCTTCTATGAAATTTACGTAAAAAATTAAGGTTTTTGCACTATACTTTTATTTGTGGGAAAATTTTTAAAAATTTTCCATTAAAAAGTAAAAGTTTTTATCCAAAAGTAAATTTACAAAAAAATGGGATGATTATATTTTTCGAACATTGATAAAAAGATATTTTAAAATATTTTTGTTTTTTTGTATGAAAATTATTTTGTTTATGCATCGAATTTATTTTATTTAATAATATGAAACGATCATTCGCTTTTGGTTGCATTATTCTCAAATAAAAGTTTTGTTATTACTAGATGTTATCAAAAATTAAAACAAAAATATATACTTGACATTGTCTTAACCCGATATCGTTTGTCTTGTGATTTAAAACGTGCCTAAATTTTACTCAATGAAAATGATAACGTTTTATGGTTATTATTTATCATGGCCATTTTCCATCCAAGACAAGAAATAGTATACAAATCAGGCTTTTTATTTACATAGATATTTAATTTATTCTCTTTGTAGTTTGTACTAATTGAAGTGTAATGTTTTTGAATTTCCATTTTGAAAAATGAAAATTATATGAAATTTTTACACAATTACTTGAAAATTATATTTTTGCCTATTTGTTGGAGCTGAGTTATCAATTTTTTTTTCGTTTGTTTATTTTTTTAAATATATTTCTAAACTCATGTTGTTTATCAACATACTTATAATCATTAAATAATGATGATCGTTTTAAATTCTAAGCTTTTGAGAAAATGCACTAAAAATGATAGTGGGTGGTGAGCTTTTAATTCGATGTGAAATAAATATGGCGGATGTTACGGTAATGAATTTTCAATTCTCGGATATATACAATATATTTTCATGTAGAAGTAAAAGTATTTCCTGTAAAGCTTTTGAAGTTTTTTTTAGCATTGATTCATTTTTACTAAAATTTATTTATTGTATAACAGTTATTTGTGCTTACGAAAATTATGAAGTAGGTAAATCTTATATAATTTTTGATGCTTATAAGTTCCCATATTCGAAATCTCAAGCTCAATTTTTTTAACGGTTTTACAATTTATTTTTACTTTAAATATTTAAAGTTTTTTGCTCAAATACTTTATAAATTTTGCATTTACATTTGACTCGCATTAAATAGTATTCTCTAAATATATTTAAATTACAAATAAATTCGTTTAGGAATATTCCAGTTTATGTGATTTCATATTTTTTTTCTTGTTATTAAAGTGAAATTGACAAAAATTATGAATGTGCAAATCATCACATATTTTTTTGAGACATAATAAAAGAGTTTCTTTAATTTTTGTATTATCTAAAAGATAATTAAAATGCACGTGATATATGAATGTGATATATTTTTCATATTATCTCGAAAGAATCCAATAAAAGAATATAAATAATAAATTTGTTTGTCATACTGATTTGAATTGACATAAAAAAGTTGATATTGATACAAATTTTATTTTTTATTTTTTTATTTTCTTGTGCATATAAAAAAATAACAATATAACAGCGACGAAATTTTAGATAAATAAAAAAAAAAAAGAAATAAAATGAGACTGCAAATAACAAAATAAAATGTATATATAAACTTGCAAATCATAGGAATTTATGTATTGTAGACTTTGTATGATATGTACACATACAAAAAATAAATAAAATAAATAAAATCCAATTGTTTTTTATTTACATATACATATGAACGTGTAATTCATTTTATCTACACTTGTAAGAATCTTAATATATTGACATGTATTTCTAAATAAATAAAAATTGTATTATTTAATTTTTTTTATTTGTTTTTTTTGCCTGTTTTCTTTTCCTTTCTTTTTATTATTAATAATTTTTCTACGATAAATTCAAAATAAAAATTTTATTTCTTATAATTGATATTTAACTGAAAAAATATTTTTGCAAAATAATCTAGCTTGGCAAAGTAAAAAATGTACTTTATTTATTTATAGATTTAAAGGGTATTGAATGAGTATTTGTATAAATAAAAATAATGAAACCGATGAAATTTACATTAACACCTTTTACAAGTATTTATTTAATCAACAAAAATTATTTGCATACATATAAGAAAGTCTACATATTTTATAAATTTTTTCCATTAATTATTTATAAATATGTGACTATGATATACACATATAAAGTTTTTCTTTATTAATTCCTTTTTACAATTTGGTGATCAAGAAAAACTTTTGAAGAAACAGAAAATTTAAAAAGATTTTCCTTTATGCAAAAATCATTTAGATTAAAGGATACGTGTTTATTACAAATTTTAATTTTTAAGTAAGATATTAAAAACTTTAACTTATAGTTTTGAACATGATAATACGAAAATTTATAAGTTTTTTAGTTTTGTATAAAAGTTTTCTTTTATAAACAATTTAAAGTGTTGTTGTTTTCATTTTATTGTCTTACAATTTAAAATAAATGTATACAGAATGAGGTTTCTTATGACCACACTATTCTCAAAATATCCAATTATAATATGATGATGTTCAATGAACTTTTGAAAATCTTTGTAAACAAACTTATGTAATCCTACTGTTTTATAAATAAATTCAAACAAAAATAAATACATTATAAATCGAAAATATGTAAATCATTATGTTAAAAAGGATATAAAAATAAGTAGACGATTATTTTTAAAAGTTTGCACGTGTCTTGTAATTTACAAATGTTTACATAAATAGCGTTTAGTTTTTGTTTACAAATTCAAAGGAAGTTTGTATAAACTTTGTAGCAGAGTATATTATGAAAGCTTTTGTGAAACTAAGTAAATCGTATTTAATTATAGATTTCATATGAGTTTTAATTCATAACTACATGGAAAAGTTTGAGAAAATTAAAAATAAAAATAAAAAATGATTTTGCAAAAAAAAATTTTCTTAAATTTATACTTTCAATTAAACGTACGTATTCGCTTTTTTATAAAAAGTTTACTCTTTACGTATGTAAACATTTTTTAGAGGGTAAATAAATGAAAATAAAAAACAATGTTTATAAGATTCATAAAAGTAATCTGAAAATGAAAACTTTTCACGTGATTTTGTTATTACAAAAATGTTACGATTATTAATCAAATAAAATAAAATCATGTATGTATGTATGTAAACAGGCCGTAATTTTAAAAACTACAGTATTAAAACCCCGATATTTTTTTGAAAATTCGAATGTCATGTCTTTTTTCGTATAAACATGAATTCCGATAAAAATCAGCAGAAGTACACACATTTACAATGTACTTGATCACGTGAAATAAACTAAAAAAAATTATAACCTAGAGAATTTATTGATAAACAAAATCTCATAATGTTCTAATTAATGATATCTGTCTGAAAAAAAAAATAATCATTTTGTTTACTATTGGCTCTTATAAAGATTATCATTTTAATCATATATTTTGTACGATTGATGACTATCGTGTTCAAATATGTACGTATGTAGATATACACATGAAGGAGAAAATTATTAAGATAGAACAATAAAAGTAAAATAAAAAAATAAATAAAAAATTTAAGGATTTATCACGAACAAAATATTTACTTAATTTACTCAATTTCAGTAAAATGTAAAAAATTGATTATTTTTGATTTTAAATATATTTGATTATGTTATGTGAAGCATTTTGTTTTTAAATTTATACGATAACATGTAATACGTGACATATTTTTCAATTGAAAAATTTGTATGTTATATGCAAATGAAATATTTTATTGATATTATTTTTTTAGTTATTCATTAATAATTCTCATTCACGGTCAATTTAAAATTGAAAAATTTATCAATATACATATTTATAATTTTATACTAAATGAATGCGTAAAAATAGAACATTTTTTTTTTATTGTTCGTAATTTTAACATGTTAAGTTATATTGTAGAGTCAGTTAAAAATAAGGTCTTAGTAATTTTTTATATTTTTTGAAATTAATGAATTTCACTTTACCATTGAGCCATAAATAGTATAAAAATAATTAATAAATTTTATTTAGAAAAAAATTTATTACTTGAATTTCTTAATGAATTTCTATTAAATTTCGAAATTTTTTTAAACCTGTACAATTGTATTACATACGTATACATATGTATGAGTTCTCATAAATTTTTTACTTTTATTTTTGAGTCATATTTTGATGATAAAAAAAATGCGATTTTCATGTTGAAATATTTAACATATTTTAGTTTTATTAAAAGTAAAAAAAAAGTAAAAGTAATTTATCATTTGTGGATGTATATACGTAATTAATTGGCAAAATTGTTCTTGTTTTAGATTTATTTTATTTTTCATGTCAAAGAATGAAAATTTTCTAATTAATTAAATCTGCTGATTTGAAATTGTTGTTTAATGATAGCTTCTAAATATGTTAATTATACTAATACTGTATTTAAAAAAAGAAGAAAAAATAAATAAAAATTCACGTTCATAACTGAAATTACATTATTTAAAAATAATAGATTTTTTTGTTGAATTTTCATAAATAATAAATATGTACTTACACATAATTTTTTGCGTACATTTTTTATCCTAAAATGTGATATATAATTTAAAAATTTATTATTTTGAGAAAAAAAAAAAAAAAATTGATCTTAATAAAAAATAACAAAATATTGTGTAGATAATAACGAAATCAAGATAAATTTCATTTTGTAATCAAATAAATATACTAATGTGTATATATATACGTAAAATGATAATGCATAAAAAGATGCTACGTAACGATTTTTTTTTTCTTGTTTACTTTTCATATTCATGATACGTGAAAAAAAGTCGTTAATTTTTCCTATTATTTATTCATTTCACATGTATGTTTTATACATAAATGAATTTATTTGACGGAAATGAAAAATTACATGCACTATCAATTCAACAATAGTCAATTCAACAATTTGAATAAGTCTGTTTTATTATCATTGTTATTAATTCCTGTTTCAAAACGTAATAGTGTCCTTGATAATGTTTGCGACTATAAATATATATGGTAGATATGTATACACATACATACACATATGCTATGTACATACATACATACATATGTATAGAGTGAATGGGACAATTCAAAGTACAAATGTAGTTTAATCTTGTAACTAATTCAAAGTGGTCTAGTGAAATGAAGAAATTTTAATTCATCAGAATTGAAAAATGTAAGTTTTATACATACATACATACATGTGTATTTTGAAAATTCTACAAATTGTGAAATTTTTAATATGTTTAAATGAAAATTTTGAATTGATTATAACCACCTTTTCAAATTACATAAAAAATAAACAAATTAAATGAAATGAATACATGTTATGATGTTATTATCATGGTATTAGGACACATAACAAATATAGTAAGTCTTTTATTATTCAATTATAATAAATAGTCTTAAAACTAAATTACTGTTATTATTACTGTGTAAAATAGTTGTTATAAAATGTTTACAATATAGACATGTAATATGTAACAAGCTTATAAAATATTCGATGAAATTTCAAAACACCTACGATCAAATTATGTATGAACATAAATACATAATAAGTGGAAAAATTTTCTATCCAAAGATATAAAATACATACGTGCACGATTAGAATATGATTTGTGATAGTGTCCGTTCGACAATTCATATATCTACAGATATGAATATAGAGCTTAGTGTAACCAGTGTAACACAAAAGATTTGTAATCAAAATAAAATTTTTTACATATTATTAACAATTGAGTAAATTGTTTGTTCAAATTCTATTTAAATAATAAAATATTATTGTTGTGTTTACTTAAAGTGAATTGAAAAAAAAAAAAAAAATTGTTTTACTTCAAATAATTGAATTTATTTTTCCTTGCTAGATTGTTGTAGGTAATATGATACGCCTGAAAGCATATACGTACATAATAGTTAATAATTCATCCATCAAATTCAATTAATTTACAAGTAAATAATGATGATCATTGATCATTTTTATGTTTTTAAATAGATACATAATGCAACTATAAAAGATACTTTAAAAAAAAAAGTAGTATAGTAATAATAATGCAATACACGATAATACGATAACTTTTTTAAGTGATTATGCGTGCATTGAATACTTGAAAAATATTTAAAAGTATCATGTTTGGATACATTTATTATTGCAATATACAAAATTGTATGTCTTATTAAAAGAAGGTAACGAACTATATACAAGAAAATTGTTTTCTTCCTCAATACAAAGTTTTATATTTTTTTATTTTCTTGTATACTGATGTTTAACGATAAGTAATTGATAAATTAAGTGAAATATGTGTACATATGTATGGATGTGCAATCTTGAATGTTAATTTATTTGTCATCATTTTATAAACATGTAAATGTACATATATACGAGTATAAGTGAAACTTCAATTTCGTTGCACTTGACATAATTTTTATTATTGTATATTGTATAGTATAAGATAAAACTTGATTGTTATAACTTTTTCTCATAAACGATGGCTTACATTGAAATAAAAAATTATTTTTTTAGGATCTAAAAAAAATTTGTTGTCTTTTACTTGCAACATTCATTCATTTTAATGTACTAATTTACTATTTTGTATGATCATTTTGAATTAATGCCAAAAATCTCATTTATTATATACTAGTAATGAATTTTTGTTTTATAAGTTTTCATGAAAAAAAAAGAAAAATTTTCTTAATATTTACATTGAATCTACAATAAATCACATGAGATTATAAAATTAAAAAAAAAAAACACAAGATAAAAAATTTTATTTTTCTGATTGAAAAAAGAGAAAAAAATACTTTGTTTTTCTTATAATTTGTAAAACCATCTAAAACTTATTTTGAATGTTTAAAAATGACAGATTAAAAAAATAAATAAATTATTCAAAATCATTTTCAATTTATTTATAGAAATTTTGAAATTTTATTTCGTGAAAAACTGCAATTTTAGTTGATTTTGAGGATTAAATGTGATGTATTTCTCATCGTAATTTATATGGCATGACCTTCAGCTAAGGTCATTGCATAGATTATTATTTATTTATCTTTTTGTTTTCAAAATGAATAAAAATTATTTGAAAAAAAATGTGTTTATTTTATTAGGAAAGTACATAAACAAAAAAAAATATTTTTATTTTTGTTTCAATTTTAGTTTTTTAAAAAATTTTGTTATGATTATTTAAATGAATTATTTATAGAATTTAAATACATATACAGAATTCCTAAATAATTTTTTATTATTAAGTATCTTATTTTTAGAACTCAATTTATTATGCATGTGTATACAATACACGTGTTGATTCTCATTTCATATATCAACAAAATGTAATTTCGAAAATATAAAAAAAAAAAATTTATTTAAATTGCAAACGAACGGAAGCTCAATTCATTATTATCTTATATTTGGTAATAAATCAATAATAAACAGATGATCGTAATACAGTAAAACTTATTTTTTTTTTAAATATGTATAAACATGTATTTGTAATGAAGAATGCATAAAAGTCAAACAATGTACTTATATTTATTAATTGCCGACTGTTGCATTACAAAATGAGAATATTGCATGCATAATTGTACTGTATGTGCATTCGACAGTAAACCTCAAATAATATTACTCTTTTTTTTTTTTTCAAATTAAAATAATTTTATTGCAACGTTTTACATAATTAATTCTAGTAAATTTTACTTTTTTTTTCCAATTTTTTTAAGTATTTATGTATGTAATTACTTTAAAAAAAACAAAAAATAAAAACAATTAAAAGTATATTTGTTTTACAATATTTTTTTATTTAAGAATTAGGTAATAAATAAGTACTTAAAGATTTTTATAATAATTTTATTGCAAAATTATTAATATGTGTATGCATGTGAGAAATCTTTATTACTTATTATACATATACATAATATATTTTTTTTGCTTTGTAAATTATAATAGTGCAAAAAAAAAAAGGAAATTTATGCATTTTATAAAATATCACGATTTTAACACGAGTATTTAATATTAATCCTTAACTTAATTATATTTGCTATTAATACCATTCATTTAAAAGAATTTTCGAATGACGCAATTTTATAAATTTTATTTGTCCGGATAAAATTGTGCATATATGATGTAATTTATTAAATTTAAATTGGATTGTATTTATTGGATAATAAATGTAAATTTTTTTTTTTTTTTTTTATAAATAAATGAAAATTTTTCTTCAGAAATAACATGGAATAAATTAGAATGCTTTTATATTTAATTTTGTAATATTTCGAATTAAAATTTACACAGCTTTATCATAACAGACAAATCCATTTCTATTTATTTATTTTAAAATTAAATAGAAACACACAATTTACAGTACGAACATATTTATTGCCTAGGTTTAAAATCTAGATAGTAAACAATAAAATAAATATTCCATTTTAATTTATTTGAAAAATTTCAATTCGCTCCATGTTAAAAAAATTAATTTTTTAAGACAACAGAACAAATAAAGACAAATTAATACTGTTGATACATCTATACGTAACGGTTTAAGAAAAAGATAATGTATTTAGAAAATTTTGTTTTTTTATTTTTTTTTTCATTTTTTGATAAACACATGTTTATGTATACATTTTATGAATGTGTGAATAATTTAAAAAACAATAAATGTTATTTTTGTAATAATCATACATACATATATTTATGTGATGATTTGATTTTGAAATTAAAAAATTTCACACCCTCTAAGTAGTTTTTTGTCGTTAAGGTTGAATAATTAAGATTTTAAAAACGAATATAAAAATAAAAAAAAACCGAGTGACCATCCAATGATTCAGAGTTTTTAGTTCGATTGATAAAAATAACATGCATGATGTTTCTGTGTTTATAACTGAAAAATTAGGTTTTTAAACCGTTAAAAAAATTCAAATTTCTAATTTTTATTTGTATTAAACTGTGTGATTTAAACTAATTTGTCTTTTTCTCGTATTAACATCAATTTAAAAATAATTTAAACAGAAAGTTTTTACCGAACAATTGAAAACATGTGAATATTTATAATTAAATGTTTTAAAGTCATTTCTCAACAGTTTTATTTTTTGGTTAATTTTCTTGTTATCGAACATTTCAAGTATAATTTAAAATCTTACAGTTAACGTTCTACATCCTATCAGATATTGAAATGAATTTTTTTTTTTTTTACTTGTTTTATATATTTTACTAAATCTTTACTATCTACACTGTTTTCCTAAAGTTAATAAATTGTTTAAAAGCTTTACATGCGAAATAATAAAAGAGCATACGTAGTATGTAATTTACGTAAGTTGTGTACGACAATACATAATTCGAAACGAAATTATATATTACCTATTTTTTTATTATGATCGATAAATTATTCACATGTGGGAAAACAATTTTATTTACATCAAAATATTTATGTGAGTCAAAAAATTTATAAAAAACAAATACAAAAAAAAATGTTGTCTAAGTTCGTCACAGACTGTATGGCTTTCAATAAAATTTATTAATTTGAAATGATTTTTTGTAACAAAATGGATAAGAATAAATTGTACTTATATTTTCATTAATAAAACTAAAATATTTAGAAAAAAAAATATTAAATTGTACTTACATTTAACTTTTTCGATTTCCTTAATTTTTTGATCCTCAATTTTGACTGTCATTTTGAATACGTTTTTGTATGTCTTTTTTTTTTTTTAAATAAAAAACAAAAATTAAAAATACTGATTGAAATACAAGCACTTGGAAATAATAAAAATAGTTTCCTTCTTTTTGTGAAAATTAATCAATGAATTTTGACGATCTTTATTGTAATTAAAATTACGTAATTTGATCGATCGTTTTTTTTTTTTTTCAATACTATACAAGTATGTAAAATAGCACTAAATAAAATTCGATTTTTCTTTCTTTTTTTTTTTGTTCAATTTAAAAAAAAAATTAAACAATTATCACAGATTTTTCAATTTGTACACGTGAGTTTTTTTCTGCATTCATGAAAAAAAAATTTTTTTTTTTAATAAAATTTGAAATCAGTGTAGCGTTTAATTGGTTCAAAACATCACAAATTTCCACACTAGAATGACGATATTTATTTTTTATTTTTTTTTTTGTTAGTATTAATTTTATAATTTTTTGTTATCCAAATAGATGATAGAAAAACAATACTGAAATTGCGTAAATTTATTGTTGTTTATTATTTGTTACACTCAGGTTAATTAAATAAATTTTTAATGACGATAATTTATTGATGATTTTATAAAGAAAGAGAGCTCCTTACAGCAATTGAATTCCTTTTAGTTGTTGTATTCAAATATTTTATTATTTTTTGTTTAGAACTAGTTTTTTGCTTTTATTTATCTGAAAATTAATATAATAAAAAAAAATTTTTGTTAATTTTTAAATCATTAATTCAATACTTAAAATTGTATAAAATGTTTATAAGATAATTTTTGTTTACTTTTCAAGAACAAAAAACCACATGAAAAGTATTACGAATAAATCGGGGAAAAACGTATGGTTAACGACATTTCAATTAATTTTATTGAAATGAATATAAAAAATTTAAAGAATAAATCAAAAAAATCATTTATGTATTTTGTAATAACTACAAAATATAGATATTTTAATAATTAATATGCATTTGCAAACAATTGAGTATTTAATTTTAAAAAAAATAAAAATTAAATGCAAAATATACATACATGTCAATATGAAGAAAGATAAAAAACAAAAGCTAAAAAAAATATGAATTTATTTAAAGTCATATATGACTTGTGAAACATACATATTAGAATGAATAATAATTTGCAACATTTCTATGAATAAAAACCGCTGTATAATTACATTCGTGAAATTTTAGTTTAATTTGTACCCATACGATTTTGTTAACAAAAATTTTATTTTATTTTTAAGAATAATTTGCAAAAATTATTCTAAAATAATTTCTGCTTTTACACAAAAACAAAAAAAAAAAAGAAACAGAGTATCAAACAAAAAAAAAAAAAATAATTGAGATAAAATTATATTTTTTTAAGTGTTTAATTTTAAAACTGATTATTTATAATTTGGATCAATTTAATTTCATTTATTATTATGGAAGCAATTTATTTCGTAAAATATTTTATTTATTTTTCCATAATAAAATTTTAATAGTAATTTTTAAAAACTAAATTTTTGTTAATCGGTTTCATTGAAACGGTAGTACCTATAATACATAATGTGTCTTTTGTAATCACGTGTGATATATTCATTTGAACTTCAAATTTAGGACAAAATATGATAAAAAACAAATAAATAAATGTGAAAATAATATAATGCCGATTAAAATTCTTGTGAGTTACTTCCATTTAAATTGAAATGTTTTGTAAATAATTTATATGTCTGATAATTTTGATAATACTAATCGATAACGATATTACAAAATAAAAATCAAATTTTTATGAATTAAACAATAAAATTAAAAAAAAAAAAAACTCGTCAAGGTTTATTTGAAATAACTTTAAAATCTTGCCCTAAGTATATACATTTTTTGACGTTAATTATTTTTGTTTTTAAAATTGCATTAAATACGATTAAAAATAATTACAATCATTAAATGTGGAATTTTTTTATTCCTAAAGGTTTTTAGAATCTTAAATACCAATGTAATTTGCCACATTAAGGGCAATGTTCAAGAATTTTATTATAGAAGGTAAAAAGTAAGTACTTACGTCAAGATTTGATGATCATCAAAATTACCTTAAAATTTTGAAAATAATTTTTGCATTGTTATTTTTAAAATTATTCAAAAAATAGATAAATTAAGTACTTACTAAAAAAAAAATTAATTAATTTCAATTTCAAACAAGATTTATGATATTTAGATATCCATCTCTCAGTATTGTACAATACAAAATGAATATAATTCACGTGAAAATTAAGTCACCAGTAGCGATGGTATTGTCGTTTGATAAGAATAAACAAATAAATTATAGGAAATGACTTTAAATTAATTTTCACATGTATGTAAGTATATGGTAGGTAGATTACATTTGATAATTTAAAAAAATAATTTATTTTATATTATTAATAAAATGATAAGATACAGTATATATACGTATGTGTATTTTTTACTTTTAATTATGTTACTTAGTACGTGGATTAGATGAATTAAATTATTTCATATGGTAACAAAATTAATTTTATTGGGACTTACCATTTAATTTGTTTATTGAATTTATTGTATTATTTATTTAATGAAAGTTAAGTTAGTAATTTTTTAGATTATATTAAATAATCAAATGAAAAAAAAAAAAAAAAAATTGAAATTAAATGAAAATTTTATTTAAAAAAGTTCAACAGCGATGAAAGTTCATGATAACCCACGAATTACATGTATAAAATGTACATATTGTTAGAACTATTGAAAATTAGAAAAATTATGTTATGTCATTATACAAACAAATACATGCGATATGCATACATACACATGTACACGTATTTATTGTACTTCTGTACGTTATTTGTCTTGTGGTTATGTTAAATAGAAAGATTGATGAAAAATATTTTCGGTCATTCTGTGAAAATTTCCTTTTACACAAAAAAATTTATATCTCTGAAAATGTTTTTCTTGGAAATATTACCTTATAATGACTTATATTTTGTTATAAAATTAGAAAAACTCTTAGATAAGAAATAATAAACACTAAGAAAAAGAGAAAGTAATTTTAGTATATTAAATTTAATACGCCTGGTCAAGTCAAGTACAATAGTCATCTTATAATTATGTAAGTCATGGGTATGAACACATAACTATATAACAATATACGTTTGAAAAAAAAACTAATTTCACCCTAATTGTACCGAGTTTAAAGTTTAAACGAGTTAAATTTTTTTTTTATTGCTTTGAATTTTAGAATTCAATTCTTGATTGCAAATTTTTAATCAAAAAATTAAATGTACATTTTTTTTTCTCACTTTATAAATTTCTACTCTAACATTTAAGTCAACAAAAAAAAAAAAAAACGAAATATTATTTTAACCTGACAATTATTGTTTTTATTTTATGAGGTGTTAAGAAAATTAGCACACAATTCTGTTTTTTCTTTACATAATATTTTTCGTGTGTATATAATATAACAAATGCATTCTATATACAATAAAAATTGTAGTATATGTACATACATATAATTTAAAATTGAATTTTTTCCGCATTCATTTCACTTTTAATGGAATTTTATAATGTCAGCAAAAACCTGAATTTTTTAACAAAAAAAAAAAAAATTCTTTTTTTCTTATTTTATTAACATATTAAAAAATTTTTGTATATGCTTATTTTCATTTTTTATTTTAATTTTTGTAACAATTATTATTTTTTATTTTACGACAATTATATATACTTATATTTAGAAACAATTTAAAGTTGATAATAATTTATGAGAATAAAGTATGAATATAAAAGGTGCACTTAATCTACAAATTTCAATTAATAATTTATTACATTTAAAGCTAATATGTAGTAAAGTCGATACATACATGAACATGACGTACATTTATTTAAATAGACACCGGTTAAATGAACCGTGAAAATGATTGTATTACATACACATATGTAGATTGTATGTATATTACATGCATGGATCATATACATGAACACATACATATCAAGTGTGTAATAAAAACCTGGTAATTATGATCTAGTTTCGTGAATATTTAAAATGGAATTTTATTAAAAAATTTAAATTTAGCATATAAAAACAACAATACAAAGTTAAATGTCTTAGTTCTGTTGCGTTTATAAAACAAATGCTTTAGCAATAAAAAAAATATTCAAATAAAAAATATGCAAAAAAAAAAAACATTTTGTATCTACCGATAAAAAAATTTTTTTTTTTACTTTTTTAAAGTTTACAGTTCATAATGTATATGAAGAAGTGAATGTTAAATTGAATAAATTTTTAAAGTTTAATTTGCAAAAAAAAAAAACCAATTAAAATATAAAATTTTCTTAAATAAACAATTTTTTTAAAAAATGCATTTGAGTACTTACTTCTTTGTACGATTTCAAAAAAATTCTAAAAACAAAATTTTTTTTTCCTTTGTAAATTAATAAGTAAACACTAAAGATTACAAAATTTTTTACAAAAAGTTCTTCGTAAATAATTTATTCTTGCACTTTGTTTTTGCAAATTCATTTTTAAATTTTATTGTAAGAATTTGTTTTTGTTGTAGCGAAAAATGTTCTTTTACGCAAAAAAAAAAAAAAAAATTACAATATAACGATCCTGTGTACTTTATGAAAAATGTATACGATCAACACAACGATGCTTTAAATTAGATTTCGAATTTTATTTTAATTTGCTGTCCTTTTTTAATCGAATTTTCGAAAATGTTTTAATAATCAATTATTTTTTTTTTGCTTTAAATTTTCAAAATTAATTTTATATGAAAAAATTTAAATACGAAATTTGAAAAATTTCAAAAACACACGATAAAAATGAAATATTTTTATTTGTTATTAATAACAATATATGAATTATGTGCTTGTTGAAAAGATACTACTAAATTTTTGTTATGCCACTGTAGCTTTATGTTATATTATTAAGTAAATTTTTATTATTTATTTACTTTTTTTTGTTGTTGTCTTGTACAGCTTTTATTATTATACTTGTTGTTGTCTCATATTAACATTAATGTAGTATGGTATGAGATATTTATATGTTTGTGTGC
The DNA here is from genome assembly GCA_963971155.1 of Anthrax anthrax. Lineage (NCBI taxonomy): Eukaryota > Metazoa > Arthropoda > Insecta > Diptera > Bombyliidae > Anthrax > Anthrax anthrax. Next base: position 6,352,272 of record OZ020118.1, on the reverse strand, counting down.
AATAAAAATATAATAATAAAATAATTCACATATACATACACCTGAAATAATATGTACATGCTACGTACGTACATAATTATTTATTGTATAGTGTCGAACATTTTACTTTTATTTCTTCTTATACGTATGATAAAGAGTATGCTTAAATTAAAACAACGACGACAGGTAATCGTTGTATTATTGTAATGGTTTATTAAATGTGAACATATGTAGAATTAAAAAAAAAAGCTTTTTTTATTTTTATTTTTAATACTTATGTACATACATACATACAATAATATCTCTAATATATGAAAATATCATATATGTCTTGACAGTGATATTCAGTACTACACATAACTGAACTAAATATTTGCTAAAATTGTTATCATTGTGACAATTACAATTAATCATATTTCGCCGGCTGTCAATGTATTGTGAATATGTTATATGTACATATATATACAATATAGAATATGTATACATATTTACGTACATATATAGGATATGTACAAGTTTTAATCGTATTTAATCGTTCAGAAAATGAAAAGAAAAAATTTGCAATACAAGTTTTCTTTCACCTTTCATTTTAATTTTCCTTGTTTAAATTATCATCATACAGTCAGCTTTTATTTTGTGTACATATTTACTTAAAGACAAGCTATCAGTAACATATGTAATGCTTGTAATCATTTTTATGGCATACATGTATTAAATGGAAAATATTTTTATCTAGTATTACATTGTGCATATTGTATCATAAAGAAATTTTTATATCTTTTTATATGAGTTACTTACATACATATATACTGTATCCATAAATCATGTGAAACGTGCAAACATGATATTGTAATTTGTACCATTAATTTTTGTTTTGTTCCTTGTGATTAAAATTATTTTTTTCAATATTTTTCACGATTAAGATTTAATAACTTGAAAGTTTTACTTGAATAAACTTTGATCATGCAAGATTTCTTCGAAAGCTTGCTGAATGAAGTGGATGGTAGCCTGGTAGGTAATGTAATTGGGCTGGTATAGCATAGTCGTGATTCGTGTTAGTTTTAATAGTGACAAAATACAGTAGTGTAATTATAATTTATTGTACACAAGACGTTCAAAGGGAAAAGGAAACTATAAATGAATTATCAAGAAATTTTATTGACCAATCATCCATTTTTGTAATATTACAATAAAATACATTTTATATCTAGTATTTGCAAATAACGTCATGCATTTTTTTCTGTTTATTTATTTTTATTTATTTTTAAATTTAACTTAAGCCCGTATTATCAACATTGAAATGTACTAGGTATCTGTATATCTGTAAATAGCCAAATGTTGTGTAATGAGAAAGATTGCAATGCAACGTATTTTAATGTTTGCATGTAAATATTGATAATACATGATAAATTATAATACATTGAACAGTAAAAAATTTAAGGTAAAGTAGAAGTTTATTTACCTCACTGATTAGCACGTGGTTTCTCAGTCATTAATTTTTTTTTTTTTTTTTTTTTTTTTCTAAATTAATTCGATAGAAAAATTTCAAATAGCGAATATTTTCGTATCTTAAGAAATTTTATTAACTGAAATCTATTAAAAAATTTTTATTGACTCACATTATTATTTTTATATTCTACATGCATACATACGTTGCAATACAAACATAATACATGAATAGAGATTATAAAATGTTTTATTTACTTTGAACATTTTCATTTTCCTTATTGTTTTTCAAAGAATAAAAATAAGACCTTACTAAAAACAACTATTTTTTTTTTCTAAATTTTAATATTTTTGACACGTTTAAAATGATGAATAATACTAATAAATGATATCATTTACACTACTGTTTACTATATCTTCCTGTAATTAAATTTAAATAAGACAAAATAAAATATATAATAACGCATAAAAAGACTTTGTAGATGAATTTTAATTTGTTTTGTTTATAACTTGAAATGTATGAGTAAATGTTAACATTGTGTATGTTGGTACCTAGGTAGGTATATTATATAGAAAAAGATAATTCAATGTCATAGTTGGTATGTGATTTGTTATTAACTTCAATTAACTTTCTGTAATGTCAAGGTTAATATCTTGACAAATATTTTTTTTACTTTTTTATAATTACAGCTGGTCAAAAAGAATTAAAAGAGAAACAAAAATTATGAGATTGATTACTGTCTAGAAATATTTCGGTTCAATATAATGAGATTAAAAAATTAGGTTAAAAAACCATTTTTAATATAACTAACCGTTGATCATACCAATTACAATCAAGAGATGTAACGTATTTTCCACAATGACGTACAATCTTGTATCATTGCATAATGTATCATTTTTTACTCTAAAATGAATATAATTTTATATGTATAATTTCAATGTTATTTGGTTTTTATTAACATGGTACCTACTCTTGTAAAAGGTATCTTCAATTACCTAACTTTGAAGCAACTAAAATCCATTTGATAAAAGAATAAAAGTAATTATGATGCTTTTAGTATTAATATACAAAATATGCGAAAAAAAAATTTTTTAAATTCATATGTTATTAACAAAGATGTCAGTTAAACACGCGCATGAAAATAATATCAAAATTTTATCGTCAAAGATATCTACAATAAAATACATATACCTATGTATGTTTATGTAACTATATAAGATCAAAAAATAATTGCATCATATGAGCATTTCATAATCTGTATAATTATGATATAGGTAATTATAGTTTAATTAAAAATACAAGTATATGTCCGATATATCACATATGTAGGTATACCTACTTATACCTACATACATGCATAAGCATACATGTTGAAAAATTGCAATGATTACAAACAATATATGTATGATTACATTTCATAAATTCTGTTTTTTTTTTGTTTTTGCTTTCTCTTATCCTTTATGATTTATTACTTCATATGATGAGTGTACATATGTATGTACATATGTATACGAGTATTATCACTTTATTTAAAAAAATTCTTTTCTATTATTCAATTGTTACAGAAATTTCCATTGACAACTTATTATTATCTAAATTTACTTTATACGAGTATCATTAAAATGTATGTATATATATATATAATAAAATATATTCATGTATTTATTTATAAATACATAAAAATTTTATTGCACAAAATTATCATTAAATGTACAAGTTAAAAGTAGTTTATGATGGTTTTCGTAAATACTATTCAAGTACTATATAATGTAAACATGTGTACTATTTATATTTGTTATTAGAATACATAAAAGTTTTAATTATCATTTTAAGTGAAGCTTTGGTGTTTTTTTTTAATAAAAAAAAAAAATAAATAAATAAAATTCACCTATTGTGAAATTATTACATTTACACGTGAATATATTAAATAATTTACAATTAAAAGAAATTTTGAATTTAAATCACGCTTTTATCATGAGATTATAATCAGATTTTAATTTGTAATATGTATCACGATCCTTTTATTTAAATTTAATCTGCTGGATACACATAATTTATAGATAATGTATAGAGAAATTTTGTAGTAACAGATCAAATAATTATAATAAAATTATTTGGCGTTTAAATAGATTTAAACAAACAAACCTGTATGAAAAGGTACATACGTACACATATAAACGTAAATAATTTTCATACAGGAAAGCGTCTTAATACTTCAAATGAATTGATCATGTTCAAAATAAATAATAGTTAACTACTAAAAACCAATTCACAGTGGCAAATAGGGTATGATAAGTTATTTCATGTCATGGCTTATCATTTTTTGTTTTTTTGAAAATTTAAAATTTTATATCAATTATCTCAAAACGTGATGAAAACCATGAAACTTTTTTAACAAAATTTTTAACTACTTACATACACCTACTAGTAATTGAAATAGTATTAAAATTTAGCAAGTAACACACGTGAATTAAAATTGGAAATTTTTTTTGTTGCAATTGCTTTCATATAAAATAATCAGAATTGATTTTATCAAATATAAAACAAAATAATTTAAAAATAACAATAACAGATTGTTTTTTCCGTGTATAATAAAAATTACTCGAAATTTCTGATATTTACCTAATGATAACAATTTATTTTATTACTAAAAACTTGAAAGCATCGTTTTTTTTTAAATGTTATCTTGTATAGACAAATTATATTTTATTATTATGTCAATACGAAATTTTTGAATTTTTTTTTTTTTTTTTGAATTTTTAATTCAGACATAAAAGGAAAACAAAATGCCAAAACACCGGGACTACATACTCGAATTTTATTTGTTGTTTGTATTTGCCTAGGTATGAAGAAAAATATGTGATGCTTGCAAAATAAATTTGTTTATCTTAATTTAATAAAAATTATAATTTGGCATAAATTACATGTACACACGTACATACATACACGCACACGTACGTTTATTATTTGTTTTTATTTAAATGATTTTATATTTAAATAATTCGTTTTTCATTTTTGACTGATTATTTTGGCCGATAACAAATTTTAAAAACACAAAAAAATATGTAACCAAAATTTTGTTATTTTTTTCAGTAAATTGTGTAATCTCATATCATATGAATTTATTATTTTGCAAAAAATGAAAACAATTAAAAAATGTTGTAATGTTTTAGATGCCGCACATTTCAACATAATGTAAGTGTATCTTTTTTCTTATCACTTTGTTTGTATTCGAATTCCATTGGACCAAGTATTAAAATCACGTTTTATGCACATGTCATAAAAAGATATTTACAAAATAGAAAAAAATTAGCAAATAGAATTAAATTTAAACTAATATGTACTATATATGGTACTGTATATATTAAAAATAATATTTCTTAGGTTGATTCAACATTTAAACAAGTGTTTTAATTTCAAATTTTGAAGTAGTTTGAGGTCTTGAAGTATGAAACAAAATAAAAGACAAAAATCTCCCAAAAAAATTGATCATTAAATTATTTTTATTTAAATAATTGTAAATGTACTGGTGCTCTTAAAAAAGAAATTTAAAATTGATCACAACTTGTTTGTCATACTTAAAATTTTAACAGAAAAAGTGTTGATTGTATGATACTGCAAAAAAGGGTTACAAATTTTGAAACCGAATACATATTTGAAAACAAAAATTTACAAAAACAATGATAAAAGCAGTGCTGTCGTTTTAATTGCTTTTTGATATCTGATAGCGTTCTATTGTCTCGATGAAAATGCTGTGTTTTAGAATTACATACATTTCATTTGATATGTACAATTCATATTTAAAAAAATAAAAAAATAAAATATAAAAATAATTTTCAAGAACCACTACAAAATACCACCCGTCTTCCTTTACGTTCAAAAGGCAAATTAATTATATAGTCATTTTCAACTATTATTTATGTTACTGACTAGTGACTAGCACAGCACTAGCACTGTTTGCTATTGCTATGTATACTACACTAGACCAGTATAGTATATGTGCATAAAATAAAACATGAAAATGAACAAAAATGCGAAAACAAATGAAAATAAAACCCAAGAGCTTGTAAACAATACTACACGTTCTTTCTTATGTTCAAAAGGCAACTAACTAAATTAAATACTGATTTTTAACTCAATTTATACTATTGACTGAGTATTGACCTTGAGTACTGAGTACTGACTAGACCACTAGCCTGCCATACAGTGTGTTATTGCTATGTATACTAGACCAGACCAGTTCATGAAAGCGAACGAAAATGCTAAAGAAAACTTTAAAAGAGAGGAAGAAGGAAGATAAGTACAGTATACAGTATATTGTTTTATATATATAAACTATACAGTATAGTGTACAGAACAGGACTATCGTTTTACATTACATTTTAAAAAAAATTATTTTGTATAAAATATTCGAGGATTCTGGTAACACTATAAATTGTGAAACGTTTTTATTAGGAATAATGAGATAAGGAAAAACACATTAGTACATACTTCCATAAGAATTGCAATGATAATCGTTAATAGACAAACTTTTGACTTTTGTTATATTACACGAAGCTGTATCTTTTTATATAAAAATTATAAAATTTTCTATTTATTCAAGAATTCGATCTACAAAAAAAGAAAAAAAAAAAAAACAATTAAAAAGGAAAATTATTCAACACAAATTTAATTTAAAATATTTTTCTAAACGTTAAAATTAAAAAAGCTGAATGTTTTTCGAATTGTAGTAACCACTGATTTTTGAAAATTTTTGAATTTAATAAAATTGCCAAAAAACACCCAATTTTTATATTTGTAGGCACTTTTTATTTACAGTAATACTACATCAAATAATCATCATCAAAACTACATATACGTAATTTAATATTATTGTGCATAACTTTTGGCGATAGTTTATTTGAAAAATGAAAAACTTAAAATGAAAAAAAAAGAAAGAAAATTTTTAAATTATCATTAAGTTAAAGAACATAAAATTTCAACATTCAATTTTATTTTTAGATTATATAGAAAAGTTTTCATTTTTTTGCCAAAAATGAAAAGATTTTTCTTTTTTTTAAGCTCATTACCTGAAAAATTCACATATGTACGTAGGACGAAAAAAAAAATTAGAGAAAATTTTGATAGAAACAAGTAGTATTTAAAAATTTTGTACAATTTTTCTTCATTCATTTGAATTTTAGTTGTCTGTATTATTAGAGAGTTAAGTCAATAAAATTTTCTTTTCTATCAAAATTACAGCGTAATAATTTTCTATAATATTTTCGATTTGTTTAAAAATTGTTGTGAATTTCGTGAAATTTTCAATAAAAATTTTACAAACAATAAAAAAAAAACAATTTTTTACAGTGTAATTAAATTTTTTAAATTAAAATACAAAACATCAATTTTAATATTTAAAAAATCATTTTTGGTTAGACCAGATTATTTACGATGAATAAACGTGTTTTACATTGGAGCTATAGAGATTATAATATGATTCCAGATGATTTATTACAATATGATGAATATTTAGAAGAAATTTATTTAAAAGAGAATTTTATAAAATTTTTACCACAATGGTTATTTCAATTAACTAATTTAAAATTTTTACAATTATCTGGTAATTTATTATATGAATTACCAGATGAAATTTACTTATTAGAAAATTTAGAATTTTTTGATATATCAAATAATAAATTAAATCAATTACCATACACAATTGGAAAATTAAAAAAATTAGAATACTTCAACGTAAGTGGAAATTGTATCGTCTCAATACCAAATAGTAAATAAAAAATGAAATGAAAAATATATTTTAAATTTTAATTTAAGTTAAAATAAAAACAAAATTAAGAAATTAGAATTAAAGAAGAAGATTAAAAAAGTTTCGTACGTTATCCAAAAGACACTAAGTAAAATAATTTTGTTTTTTTTTTTTTTTTTCTATGAATTCAAAGGCATTGGAGGTTTAAGGAAACTTGAGTCAGTTGATCTGGGAGGAAATCTATTTCATTGTTTACCAATCGAATTATCACAATGTTGTCGATTAAGAAATGTTGTATTAAATGACAATGTTTATTTAAGATCGATACCAGAGGCTATAACTAATTTACCACATTTGGAATCATTTTGTGCTGATCGTAAGAATTTATTTTATTTTTTACCAATACTTTTTTTTTTCAACTTAGTAATGTTCTTTTATCCTTAGGATGTGGATTACTTTATTTACCAGGTATACTAAGTAAATTTTTATCACATGTCCGTGTATTTAATAACCAGTTTTTAACTCATATTCCAATACCATATGAGAAATACATATCAAGATATTATGATATTTTTTATCCTTCTTATCAAAGGTATGGTATTATGTGTATGATATAACATTGAATACGGTATTTATAACAAAAAAAATTTTTTCTTATTTTTTAGATTAAGTCATAATTCAACATATTTTTGGATTAAAGAGAAAGAGGATAATACAATTCTTTTGTTACCATTTAACACAAAAAGAATTTATTCGGTTAATGTGAGAACAACATTTTCATTATTCGATTTATGTTTACAACATGCTCATAAATATTTTTCAACAAAATTAATTAAAAACGAAAATTTACCACAAATAATAAAGGATTACATTTTAAATGGACCAATTGTACTTTGTGCATTAAAATCGTGTAGTAAAAATTTATATTCAGAATATTATTTAATATTGGTTAAAAGGTAAATAAAAACAATTAAAAGCTCATACAATAAATCAAAAAAAAAATATACACATATACATACATATGTATTTACTTACATTTATTTTGTTATATCTTTCAATCAACAGATTAAACAGTACATCAAAAATTATATTCAGCTGTTCATTCTGTTCAGCTAAATGTGCTATTGAATGGTTATTAAAAAATAATATGAAATATCATTCAATTGAATGGACAATTTTATGATATTGAAAACAAAAAGGACATAAAAAAAATTTAAAAATATATAAATAGGATAATATTATGTAGAACGATTATAATGTGCGATAATGAACGATTTTATTTTATTTAAAATCACTATGTACGTTTGATTTAATTTTAATTAATTTTATCATCGACAACATTTACATTGTTGTTGTTTGTGTTGATTTTCTTCAATAAAAATTTTTTAAAAAGCATTTTATTCTCTTAATGTTTTTATTAGACAAAAAGTTTCAGCTCTCTAGATTTCAAAATGCTTATACACATTACACATGTACATGTAGTTTCTCTTGATATTATATTACTAATAATTATAAACAATAAAAATAAAAATATATAAAAAAAATTTTTTTTTTATCTGATATAAATAGAAACATTGTCATGATTATAATTATAGTTAATATTCATTACTAGCTGTATAAAGTTGAAATATTGTCTTAAGATCAGTGAAAACAATGAAAAAATATAATAAAATTCTTTGTATATTATTTTTAATTTTTATTGGGTATAAATTTGTAAAATGCCAACATGATCCGAATTTTTTCAAAAATCGTTCAGTTATTGTGCATTTATTTGAATGGAAATGGAATGATATTGCTGATGAATGTGAACGTTTTCTTGGACCAAAAGGATATGCTGGTGTTCAGGTATTATATCCAGGCTCATTGGGGGACAAAGTGAAATAAAATAGATGAAATAATAAAATTTCGTTTATTTCGTAAAGGTATCACCAGTCACAGAAAATGTTATTATAGAAAATCGACCATGGTGGGAAAGATATCAACCAATTTCGTATCATCTGAATACACGTTCAGGAAATGAAAATGAATTTGCTAACATGGTAAAAAGATGTAACAAAGTTGGTGTACGAATCTATGTTGATGTCCTTTTAAATCATATGGCTGCTGATCAACCCAAAGCTATTGGAACTGGAGGTTCAACTGCTGACCCTTCAAAAAAGAGTTTTCCTGCAATTCCATATTCATACACAGATTTTCATACAACTTGTTCAATAAATGATTATTCAAATATTTATCAAGTGAGAAATTGTGAATTGGTTGGTCTTAAAGATTTAAATCAAACTGTAGAATGGGTTCGACAAAAACAAGTTGAATTGTTAAATCATTTAATTGATTTAGGGGTAGCTGGATTTCGTGTTGATGCTGCAAAACATATGTGGCCATCAGACTTACAAGTAAAAAAATAAATAAAATTAAATAAAATTAAAATAAATTAAAAAACTGATAATTTATTGCAAAAAGAAAAAGTAAACAAAAAACAAAAGAACAATAAATGAAAAAATACAGACGAGATAAAAAAGAAAACAAAAATTGTTTATCAACATTTTTGTATTTATTAATTTTGTTTTTCTATAATAAATTTGTTTTTGTTTCAGATAATCTTTTATCGAATGAAAAGTTTAAATATTGAACACGATTTTGAACCAAATTCAAGGCCATTCATTTATCAAGAAGTAATTGATAGAGGTGGTGAACCGATATCAAAATATGAATACATGAATTTAGGCGCAGTTACCGAATTTCGTTTCTCATCAGAAATATCACGTGCTTTTTACGGAGGCAATCAGCTAAAATGGTTAGTAAGTTGGGGTCCAAAATGGGGATTTTTACCATCAAATTTATCATTTGTATTTGTTGATAATCATGATAATCAACGAGGTCATTCAGGAAATGTCAATGATCGTCAATTAACATATAAAGATCCAAAACAATATAAAATGGCTGTTGGTTTTATGTTAGCACATCCTTACGGTATACAAAGAATAATGAGTTCATATGATTTTAATAATCCCGATCAAGGACCACCAAAAACAAAAAATGATGAAATCCTATCACCAGAAATTCGATCTGATAATACATGTGGTAATGGATGGGTATGTGAACATCGATGGAGACAAATTTATAATATGGTCGAATTTAAAAATGTCGTCAGGGGAACAAAAGTAAAAAGTTGGTGGGATAATTTGAATAATCAAATTGCTTTTTGTCGTGGTAATCGTGGTTTCATTGCAATCAATGGTGAATCGAATAAAGATTTAGATCAGAATTTACAAACATGTTTGCCACAAGGACAATATTGTGATGTAATTTCAGGATCAAAAACTAGTAATAATCAATGTACCGGTAAAGTAATAACAGTCAATAACAGTGGATTTGCCCAAATTGTTATACGTAATAATGAAGTGGATGGTATTTTAGCAATTCATATCAAATCTAAATTACGAAAAATGATTAAAAGTCTCAATTAAATTGTAATGTTAAATGTTCTCTTACTTTTTTTAATTTTATTGCTATTTCAACATAAACGTTACAAGTTTATTCTTACTCAAATCTTGAATGAAATTTAAATTCTCTTCGAAAGTTTGGTAATTGAAATGTAAATTCTGACTTTATGAAAATTCTATGTAAATTGAATTGTAAATAATTTTCTACACATTTAACAAAATTAATTGGCAAATTGCCAAGTATTAATTGTACATAAACACTGTAAAGCTTTTAAATGGTTTGTTAAAATTACTTTTCATATGAATAAAAATACAAGTGATTTTTAATTAAATAATCATGTGCATTTTTCTTTTTCCGTATCGTATATAATTTCCATTATTACATAAAATCAAAACATTTTGATACTTTGACCTCTTTCTGTTTTAAAAAAAAATATTTCAATTGATCAAGATTAATTTTTTAACGCAATTGCAAGCGATAAAAAAAGCATCAAGCATTTGCTATGTACCTATGCATTAATCAGTCTTTGATAAACTAAGTGCTTCATAACATTTAACAACGGAAATTTTCGTAGAAAATAATTAATTATGATTAAATTTGTGACAGTTTTCATAAATTTTTCATTAATTTACTGCAATCAATATCATAATCCACATTTTATCGGAAATCGTTCAGTTATTGTGCATTTATTTGAATGGAAATGGAATGATATAGCAAATGAGTGTGAACAATTCCTTGGACCACATGGCTACGGAGGAGTTCAGGTAGTTTATTTATAACTGATAATAATTACAGGTATTTTGGTATTGATTTCATTTATTTTGTATGTATGTTTGTACACGCATTGGAGATTTCTCCAGTTACTGAAAATGTAATAATTTCAAGACGACCATGGTGGGAACGTTATCAACCAATTTCTTATCGTTTAGTCAGTAGATCTGGTAATGAAAATGAATTTCGATCAATGGTGAAAAAGTGTAATGCAGCTAATGTGAGAATTTATGCAGATGTTGTATTAAATCATATGTCAGCTTCACATGAACGAGCTGTCGGAGTTGATGGTTCTGTAGTAAATTTTACAGCTAAACATTTTCCAGCTATTCCATATACAATAGATGATTTTCATCGAAGTTGCTCAATACAAAATTATAATAATGAAACTGAAGTACGATATTGTGAGCTTCAAGGACTTTTAGATTTAGATCAAAATAAAACGAATGTTAGAAATCGGCAAATTGAATTGATGAATTCTTTGATAGAGATTGGGATAGCAGGATTTCGTATTGATGCTGCAAAACATATGTGGCCAGAAGATTTGAAATTCATTTATAGTCAAATAAATAATTTGAATGATAAAACAGGGTTCCCATCAAATCAAAGACCATTCATTTATCAAGAGGTGATCGACTTAGGACAAGAAGCTGTAAAAAAGTTAGAAATTGTTTTACGATTTTTAACAATCAAATTATAGTTAGATTTTATTTGAATGCAGGACAGAATACAATTCTTTTGGTGTTGTAACAGAATTTCGATTCTCAAACGAGATAGGAAGAATGTTTCACAATAATAATCAATTGAAATATTTAAAAAATTGGGGACCTGAATGGAATTTTCTACCATCAAAAGATGCTCTAGTGTTTATCGATAATCATGATAATCAAAGAGGACATGGTCCAGGGGGAAATAGTATTTTAACTCATAAAGAATATCAAAGATATAAACTGGCAACCATTTTTATGTTATCACATCCTTATGGTCAACCAAGGATAATGAGTTCTTATAGTTTTATTGATCCTAATCAAGGCAAGGTTTTGATATATTTCGTAAATTAGAAAAAATTTACATAGGTATTAAAAAAATTATAGGTCCACCTGCTGATGAAAATGCCAATATATTGTCTCCAATTAACTCTACTAACTCATCATCATGTATAAATGGTTGGATATGTGAACATCGATGGCCAGAAATTGCCAGTATGGTTGAATTTCGAAATATTGTTCAGGGTACAAATATTTCAAATTGGTGGGATAATGGGAACAATCAAATTGCATTTTCGCGAGATAATAAAGGATTTATAATAATTAACAATGAAGATAATGAGCTGAAAGTTATTCTTCAAACAAACTTACCATCAGGAATTTATTGTGATATCATTAGCGGAAAACGTGAAAATAACAAAATATGTTCGGGTAAATCATTAATTGTTGATGAAAATGGTAAAATTAACGTTGAAAAATTAGAGGGAAGAAATTCAATTGCTATTCACATTTTGGTATTAATAAATCTCCATTCAATTACGTCTTTTCCATAAAATATTAAAAAATTTTATTTTCAGGCAAAACTTCAATAAAAGTTTGTTACTTTTAACAAACGTATTGTTTGTTAAGTTATTATTAGTTGATAAAGTTTTTTTTTTGCTCAAGCGAAAAACACGCAGTGTTTCATTTGTTTGCTTTGTAATTTTAAATAAAATAAATTTTTGTTGTCAACCGTTTACTAAATCAATAACAAATAAATGATTTTGAATAAAATTCTGTTTTGTGTTTGTTTTCTCAAACGTTATTTATTTAAATTTCTAAAAAAAAAAAAAAAGAAATTTATAATAGAAAAAGGTGAAATACATTTAAATGAATTGCTATAACATAAGATAGAAGTTTTATTTAGTTTAGAAATAGAAAATATACTCATAGAATAGAAAATATTTCTTTTTTTGTTTTTAATTTGTATTTTCATTATAAACAAAAGAAAAAATAAGAAATTACTAAAGTACAATTTTATAAAATTACAAGTATAATTATTATTAATAATAATTAATAATTATACAAATATAATTATTATTAATAATTCATTAATAATTAATTTAGAATTACGCTAGTTTTTTTTCATTATAATTTACATATAATATGTTCTAATGTGTAGATAAGCACATTTAGAAAATAAATTAAAATGATAATTGAATGCAAATTTGTTTGGTTTTATTTTTTAAGCTGATATTTTACATATTTTTGATTGATTTGTAAAGAATTATCTATTTTTCTTTTTCAGATTTTTGTTTTTTTTTTTTTAAATATGTATTTATGTAACATGTAATTTATTTTAGAATGGAAGGTAAATTTGTTTACATCTCAAACAAAATATTAAACATTTTATAATTTTTTTTTTTTTTTACAATTAATATACTTACATATGTATTTTTTCTTTTGTGAACTGTATACAATTATAAAATAGGAGATTATGATAAATTTTACAATCACATATTTATATATATAATGTAATAATTTTATAAATATATAACACCAATAATAACATTTTATATTTTATTTTGTATTTAATAGTTAATATAAATTTGATTTCCAGAAAAAAAAAAAAAACAAACAAAAAAGTTTGTCAAGATTTTTCCATTTTTTTCTGTTCTATTTTATTCTGTAAATATTTGTATTTCATTTTTGTATAACAGTTTATAACAGATACATATACATATAATTTATTATTTTACATATAATAATATTTCTACAATAATTTAAAATTATTTTTATTTTTAATGATGACATAAACAATTTTCATATACATATATATACATTTAATTATATTATTAATTTTGTATGTTAAGTATTTTAACAGTAATAATTAGTAACAGGAATAATTGTTCACTGATGTTCTTCATAAATATAAGACGGCTCTTTAAAAAAGAACATGTCTGAAAGAGAAGAAGATGATAAATGGCAAAAAATATGATGTAATTTTCAATTTACAATAATTTAAAGAAGAAAATTTAATTTTTAAAAAATTCTTGTTTATTTCATTTTTCTTTTTGTTTTTTTGTAAATTATTAATAAATTTTGCTAATTTATTTCGCTTTCAAACTATGATAAATTAATATTTTTTCTATTTTACTCTATACATATAAAATTACAATCTAATGTTAGAGAATAAAGCAAATTAAAATGTAAATATTAGCATTGATAATGTGCATTTGCATGTGTTAGTGTACGTATAATTTTATATACATATGTACAAATAATAAATGTTACATTAATCAAATTATTCATAATAATTTTAATTAATTCTAATTATTTTGCATTTATTTTTTTGTTTTTTGAAAAGCTAATTTTTTAACTTATAAAAAATTTTCATTGCACAATAAATTTAATTTATGAAAATTCAAAAAACTAGTAACAAGAATTTTTAATTGGAAAATTTTTCTTAAAAGAAAAATAAAGTCAAATATACCAATACATAATTTTACATTAGAAATGTTTTTTTTTTTTTTTAATTTGAAAATTTTGGATAAATCAATTGAACTAATACATAGAAAGCGAGCATATAATATATTTGTGATAGAGTACAGAATAGAAGTATTTGCTTTATATAAGTATGTAGTTGTGCAAAAGGTAAAATTTTCTAAAAGCACACAGAGTTGAAAGCATGTGAATAAAAGCGATTTTTTTTTTTTTTTTAAAGCAATAGAAAATAAAGAAATTTTCTAAATTATTAAATGCACATTTTACTTATCTACATGAAAATATATTTAAAAGTAAATATTAGAAAGATTTTTAGATACATACATGATTATAAAGTGACGTATACACATTTTTGTAGAAAGCTTTATAAGCGAAAGAAATTGTTCTGTTCAGTTTGATTAATTTGTTAAACAAGATTTCTGTTATTTTTACCATAGATACATTATAATTTTTGGTAAGATACATTTAATATTGTATTCAGTATCAAAATGAAATAATGAAACGATTTTTAAAGTGGTACTTTTCAATGTTCTTTTTTAAAGAATGTCATAAATTTATTTCTTTATTTCTTTTTTTTTTTTTTTCAATATTTTTATTTTTATTGTATAATCATACCAAGCGTATTATAAATAAAAATTAAAATTTGCAATATAAAATAACAAAAAACTTGTTATAAAAAGAAATATTTTTATATTTTTTTACTTTGTATTTTTTTTAATATTGTTTACTACATTTTATTGCTGTACATACACACATACAAAACTTTTATTCTGTTCTTGCATTTCATCTAAAATACTTTTGCAATTGCTTTTTGTTTTAATGAAAAAAAAAAAAAAAAAAAAAATTAAAACACAAATATACATACAAAACATGTAACATAAAAAGCTTTCAATTTTCTAATACATATTTGTTTCACGGTTGTTTTTTGTATATTCTGTTTTTTTTTTTGTTTTTTTTTTTTTTCAGATACATAAATAGATAGTATACCAAGATATGATTAATTCTTCACTACACACAATTTTATTTTGTATACAATAATAAAATTTAATTTATATAACAATTGTATATAAGTATATAACTAATTATATAACAATGCTTAAAACCTATATATAAATACGAACATACATACATAGTTATCATGAGTTTTTTTTTTTTTTTTTTTTTTTTAAATATTTATTTATTTATTCGTAAATGTAAATTTTAAATTTTGTATATATCATTTAAACGGCCCCTAATCCAGCTTTTTCGTCAAAAATTAAAAAATATTTAAAATATAATTCAATCGAATATCCTATACACTTTCTATATCCTTTATTTAAAATCAGACCATACGTTACGTGTTTATTCGAATTTTGTTCTTTTAATAATAATTTACCGAGCAATTTTTTTTTTTTTTTTTTTTTTTCATATAGAAAAGGGTTCATATTAAAAAATGTAAAATAATATAATATGTATATATATTTTTTATTTTTCGTAACGTTGTAGTACATGATATCTATATTCTTTGGTCCATACGCATTATTTTCTCATCATTTCTATATACATATGTATACATACATGTTTCGTGTACACATATGCATTATTAAAATTAAAATACAGAATTAATATTTTTATATTTGTTTATCAAAATTAATATTCGTTATCATGAAGGAAAACTATAAATTAATTTACATATGTATGTCATTAAAAATAATTAATTTTGTTGGTATACCTATAAAACACACAATGTAATTATAAACTTACAGATATGAATTGTGTAAACAATATAGTCTAAGAAATATTATAAACATACTTATGTATGTATGTATTTCATTTTCATTGGGTTTAGTGTAAAAAAATTTTCATTTGATATGTAAATAAAATACACACAGAAATTTTAATTTGATATATTGATTTAAACAAAAAATAGAAAATAAATTCAGTCTTAAAAAATTTCTAAAAAAAAATCCACAGATAAATGATACTTTATCTATGATACTTTTGTTTTTACACTGTATATTGTTCATTCATCAAGGAAAATATTGCTATAAAGATTTGATTTCGAAAAATTGCACGTAATTTCTTAGAATTTAGATTATCAGATAATTATGTATATATTTTATTTTTTATTTAAATTCTTTTAAATTCGTCACGAAGATCCTCAAAAAACCCACATTAATATCAATTTCAAAATACATATAGTTAAAGATTACGTATGTATATAAAATGAAACACAAGATACACACTGTTTTAATTGTAGTGTAATCGTTTTTAATTTTGAATTTATCATTATTCGAAAAATATCGTTATTTTTTATATATTCAGTCTGGTTTGCATTAATTCCATAAGATTATTTTGTTATTATTATCATTATTCATTATTATTATTATTATTATTATTATTATCAATTTTATTGTATTTTCAAAATATGATTTTTTTTTTGTTTCTCTATTATTGCTTACATATTTTATATTAGATATATCTGACAACACATATAGATTAAAATATTTAAGTAAATTAACATCAAGATAATTTGAATATTGAATTGTAATATTTAATTAAATGCAAATGATCCCTAAATTTACCTATCTAAATATGAATTAATTATTTTTTGAAATAAGTAAATAAATTGTATGAGATAATAAAATAAATGAAAATTTTTTATATTTTTCAATGGTGTACATACATGTGTACCTATGTATTTACGTGTAATGCTATTTCATATTTATTATTCGTATTTAAATTAATATAAGAGTAATAATATTTTAACTGTAAAAAGATTGTCAAAGAGTATTTTTTGTTTTAATATTTATTCGATTTTATATGATTTTGAAATAATAAATTTTGGATAATTTTAAATTATCAATTAAAAATTGAGAAAAACCAAAATTTAAAATAAGAGCAAGAGAAATAGATAAAGTGAATTTCACGGAATATTGTAGTTACATACATGTAGAAGTTTTACATTTGAAAAAAAAAAATTCATTTACTTGAATTTAAATATTTTGATTTTGTTTTTTTTTTTTTTTTTTTTTTTCGTTTATTTATACTAGAAAAATATGTTCGAGAATGTATACGTATAAGATTTTATATATAATTAAATAACAATTCTCTTAATAACAGTAGTAAATTTTTTTCTGTGTTCATTTCTATTATATTATGTGCCTATGTACGTATAATAGCATTAATATCCGCGAATCATTTATCTAATTAATTCGATTTTTTAAAAATATATTTTTATGAAATTTTCTAAAAACTTTTTCCTGCATCGGCTAAACGTTTTTTACGACTATCACGTCGTCTATATCTATCGAATCTATCACGACTACGACGTTCTGCTGATGGACATATTGCATCTGGTGAACTATCTACTTTTTTAAGTACTATTCTAAAAGTGAAGGTATGTTTTGGTGAGGCACTAGCAGCACGTCTTGGAGATGGTGGTTCAAATTCACTACCACTCAATGTACTTTGGCTTAAACCACTTATTGCTGGTGGTAATGCCTTTGGAGAAACTGATGATGATGCTACTACATTACGTGGTTCGAAAATAGATGCACATTTTGGATCTGTACATAAAAATGTTCGAACTTCTTCAGATTGACTTTTTAATGTTAATGGGAAATGCTGTTTTGATGGATCAGCAAAAGGGCTTTTTTGTTCTGTTGATGTATGATGCGAGTGTGGATATGATGAACTTGAATCATAACTATCTCTTGAACTATAATTGGATGATGTCTGATTCGACAATGGACTACGAGCGCGTGTTATATATTGAAATATATGAAAGTCACGGCTTGATTTTTGTTTTTTAGCTGTTGGAAAACTACTTTTTGATGTTGTACTATCTTGTGGTGTGTAATCAAAATGTGTTTCAAGAGACGATTTTCTACCACTAGAACCAGATCGTGCAAATGTTTCAGCATCAACTAATTCAATTGATGATTTTCTAAGATCAATGTTTGATTTTTTCTCTTCTTTTATGTCTATGTCGACGATTTCAAAGCTAGATGTTTGATCTTCATAGCTTGTAGATTGATAACGTGATATGTCGAAACTAGTATCGCGAGACGAATACCGATCTTCAAAACTTGATTCACGATTACGGTCAACATCAACGATTTCAAAACTATCTGCACCAGAATCACCGCGGTTCAAATTCATCAATTCTGGATCAGTATCAATGCCTGGACTACGAAGATTTTCCAAATATGGTGATCTTGGTGGGTCAAATGAGGATCTTCGCGATGGTGGTTCAATTTCAAAAGTCGGACATTGTAAAGGTATATTACCAACAACCGGTTTATCTTCAGCAGTAGCGCGTAATTCAAGTAAGTTCTGATAAATAGGTTCAGGTTTCGCCAAGGAAATTGTTTGATCAGATTCAAATTCGCATAAAGTAGTAGGTGCATTGTCTTTACTTTCAACCATTTCTGAACTTGTGCCTGTGCTCAAAACTCTGTCTGTACCACTAAATTCTTCTGGAACAGTTTCAGTTATAGTTTGTGCGTTTTCATTTGACAAAGCGACTATTTGAATTGGACTACCCTCTTCTGATGGTTCTTCTCTAATTTGTTCGTGCTTAATATATGATTCACCTACCTTTTCGAAACGAACATTAGCAAGCTCAAATGGCGCTTCCTTACCTACCTGTTGTTCTTGTGCTGCTGCTGCTGTTGTTGCTGTTGGTGATTTTGATTCGATTTCTTTTTCAACTTCCGTTGTTTCATCAATGCTTAATTTTTTATCTTTTTTGGCTTTATCATCAGCTGCAGATCGACGTAGTTTTAATGACATTTTTGTATTTGAGAGACTAAATCTAAGTGACATTTTTGATTCGAATCCGATTTCTGACATTTGTTTAGTGACGGCACTCTTTGCAGCTGTACTTGATGCAGCTGGACTACATGAAAATGTACTCTGACGAATCAATGGTCCACTATTAGAACCAGATTCCGCACGAGAAAAGGCCGCTGCAAAACGACCTGTTTTGGTTGTAACACGTTTGGATGGTTTACGAACAAAAGCTAAAATTTCTTTCATAACACTTGTTTTTTCTTTTTTCTCTTCTTTAATTTCCTTTTCTTTAGCTTCTTTGTCTTTTTCGGATTCAAATTGTTTTTCAAATTCATTTGAAATTTCAATTGGTGACTTAGATTCAGTCATAATTTTTTCGACAATTTTGCACGTCTCAGAAGGATTAGAAACTGTAATTGGTGGTATTGGCATGTTAGTAACTGGACTGCGTTTATCTCCAAATGGGATTGGCGTAAATAAGCTGATTGAAGTTCTTTTAATCATATTTATATTGCCTGTAGGAGTACGGGCTGTTTCTTCTGAAGTGAAATCTTGTTCATACATCACATGACTATCTTGAACATGAACAGTAGAAGTTGGACTTCTACGATGAGATTCTAACATGCCAATTGGACTTAATCTTTCTTGAGTATGAATACTGAAAGTCGGACTGCGACGATCCGTTGGACTTCTTCTATCCATTGGCTCAAAATGTCCAACAGGAAGTTCATTCGGACTTCTAAGTCGATCATGTGTTAAAAATATTGGACTACGTCTGCCTTGTGGGCTTTTTTGATCCATAAATCCTCCAACTGGACTTCTTCGACCTTGATACAATATTAGTGATCCTGTCATACTATTTTTCCGACGATGTGATGCTCTTAGTGTTCCTTGACGTGACAAAGTTGTCGGCGTCTTCTGAGAGACGCTTCCTGGACTCCTTGAATCCGGTTGCGGCAGAATTGGACTTTTAGGACTACGTTTCTTCTCAGTATTTAATGTCAACGGCCCCTGCGATGGTAGAATTGAAATAGGGCTACGGCGTTCTGAGGGACTACGACGAGTACGAAAACTTTGTGATTTGGCTTTACGAATCTTAGGTAAGGAATGGTTTTTGGAATGGGATGAGGGGCCGTTAAGCTTATGTTAGTTGCTATGATGAGGTCCATTCGTCGGATCACTGCTACCGCTTGAACTTAATGTTGTATTTGATCCATAAGGGTCCAATGAACTTTGAACTGACATCGATCTGCCCTGTGATTGCCTTGCCCGTCTTACTCGACTTGAATTTGGTGACAACTTTCCTGGGTCGATACTTGCTGGGTCTGCCTATAAATGTTAGAATCAGAAAAAGGGTGGCAGGGCAAGAAAGTATTTTGTTTTGTATTTAGCAATAAATTTTGTTATTTATAGAATCGAATTCGTCTTTTCTTTGTCCTATCTGCACATGCATATGAGAAAAAAATTGTATGTTTTATTTTTCAACATTACTCACTTGATAAGCAAGAGCGTTCATTATGATGGAATATGGAACTAACCCAAGAGGATGAATTTCTCTCATTAAAACATTTGCTGGAATTTTATGAAATTGAATATATTCCAGAAAATTGCCAAGAATTTCTTTTAGATCAACATTCTACAACGTAAAAAAAATTAGAATTATTTACAAATTATTCATTTTATTTTAATTACTGTGAATATTGCAAACATTATAGCTATACTTACTGGATTATTATCAAAATACTTTTTACTCCACATTAAAGCAGCTTGAAATTTTGTAAATTCATCAGCACGTAATTCTTCACGAGCCAATATTAGACGTACAACATGCTGGGGTAATAGCGTAAAACTTCCTAAATTGAGAACTTCATTTCCGTGTTCATCAACAAATTCTAGAACCTTTTGAACTAAACTTTTTGTACATTTATATTGAATATAGCGTTCAGCTGAAGCAAGTAATGCACAAACAGTATCAACATTTATACAGCATTGAACGAATCCTGCACAAGCTCTACGTAATTCTTCCAAACCATAATAGTCGGCTGCATTCATTACACCTTTAAAAAAAAAAAAAGAAAAATTGAAAAAATGTTTCTATTTTTTTTTTTTAATTCCGGAAATAATTTTACCCAATAAAGTTCTTGGCTGTAATGTAACACAACCTGTATGAATGTATTCAATCAATTGACGAAATACATCTGGTTCAAATTCTTCAATAATAAGAGTTTGATGTTGCTGACCCGATGGCTAAAATAACATTTAAAATCAATTGATTATGGTTGATAGAAACATTTAGAAATAAATCCATTTTATTGGTTTTGCAAAAACTATCGGAAAAATTTGGTGCAATTTTTAACAATATTTTAACTGGAAAAATTTTACGATAATTTTAAAATAGTTATTGCATGCAAAAAAAAATGTACATATGAAAAAAAAAATTATGAAAAACATAAATGTAAAAAATATCCATATTATTTGTATTATTTAATAAAATTGTGCTTTGATGATGATTTTTGTGGAAAATAAACAAAAAAAAAGAGAAAAACATTTAACATAAATATTACCACACCAAACACGTTTATTAATTATGTAATTCATATTTAGTCTATTATTTAGCAATTCAATAAAGAAATATATTCGTTTGTTTTATTTATCCATGTTATAAATTATCAAAGAAAAGAGATAAAGCTCATATTTCGCCAAAAATTAAATTTGTGGATTTAGCATGATACACACATATTTTTAAAGAATTAAAACAAAAAGCAAAAATAATAAAAAACAAAATATAAATAATAATCAAAATTATTTTTAAAAAAGCTGCAGAAATACTCTATATAGTTTACATCAATTATAATTTTGGGTTGATCTTTGGTATTCCATTTTTATTACGTGAGAAAATGTAAATGCTATTGAATTTTATTTTCGATTATATTTTACGAGAATGTAAGAAGCCCAATAAACAAATCACGTTTTTGTTTTTTTGTAAGTTTTCAATACACGTGTAATAACATAAAATAAATAAAATAAAAAAAGAAGCCAATTTTATACAATAATTTTAAAATACGAGCTAAGACATTTATGCAATGACACACATTTATACAATTACAAGTCATATTCATATATATAAAAAAATATTCTTATTCTCAGAACTTTCAACCAATCAAATTAAAAAAAATTTTGAATAAAAATTACCTCTGGAATTGGTGCCAATTGTTGGCTGAACCCACTCCTCTAAATTATACAATTATATATACAACATAAAACATTAATTTCGATTTTCTTTTTTTTTTTTTTTTTTTTTTGTTTTTAAATTTTGTTTTTGTTTGTTATTATTTTTTTTTTGTGTACATTAGATCTCTATAATCTTTTGGCTTTTCGTATTTTACAAAACACCTATTTTCAACCTAATACCGGCCATTTTTACGTAATTCTTGTATTCATTTAATGTGTTTTGAACGTTTATTTGAAATCATAAATGATATAATATATACAACATAGAATTGTTTTTGCTATATTTTATGTGATTTTGTCTATGTACACGTGAAAAATTCATTATGGAAAATTTAAATAAAATGAATTTGCTTACTTATCATTTTTAATTGTAAATAATAAAAAATTATAATCATATTAATGGAAGTAATTTTCCGTTAATAATTTTTTTTTTTTGAAATTTAAAATTTATTAAATAATAATTTAAAAAATATCGGAATTTTTCACAATGAATATACTATGATAAACACATGTAACATTTATTATGTACATACGTACCTATATGTATGTATTCGTATATTTAAATGATGTATAAATATAAAAGTGAGAAATTGAAAATAGAATGTTCAGTCAAACGTAAATAAAAGTAAATTGTGAAGTGTGTAAACGATTTTTTTTTTTGTTAAGAAAGTAACTAATAAAAATAATTAAAAAAACAAGAATTTAGAGATATTCCAAAGGAACAATAATCTCTCAAAAATAAATGCAGAAGAATGAAGAGCAAATGAAAACAAAATAAATGTGAAAGATGAATTTGTTAAATAAACTATTGTACATGATTTCATTTATAAGAATTATTTACACGTGTCTTGTTATTAAAAACAGAAAAGAAAATCAAAGAAACTGAAAAAACTGTACTTTTCGTTTTTTTTTTTAAATTTTTTATTGTTATTGTTGTAATGTCTTACCTGCTGTGCTGCATTTTGTAAATTCAATAATGGCTCAGATGATCTCTTTAAGAATAAACGTAATTTATTCTCTTTTGTTGTTGTTTCACGCTTTCTTTGTGGAGATGGTGCTTGATAAAGCATCTTAGCAAAAACTCTTGAGCGAGCTGCTAAAACAGCCTAAAATTTGATTTATGTAATTTAGTCATAAGATTAACCAAATTAAAATAAATTAATGTAAATTTTACTCACTTTAACAGCACATACTGGCTCTCTAGTATCACCGACCAGAAATGTTACGTCACATAATTCTGGCATTGATGCCAAGAATTTCATATCCTCGGCAAGACCAGTTTTATTTTCAAATGTCGAGAGATCGGGCTCTTGATCGCCCATCCCCGCATATGCCAAGACCTCTGGCATTTGGTCGTCTATAAAAAAAATAATAATTATAAAAATTCATATTTCAAAAATAAATCAACTATGAAATATGGTTATTTATTTTATGGAGTTCTTGTTACATCATCGTAATAACAGAGTTAGAACGTTAACATTTTGTCTCAATTTTCACATTAAAAAACAATAAAATTTTCATAAAAACAAAGAAAAAATATTTTCAAGGTTTTTTATCTAATTTTAATAATTTGAAGATATTCAGAAATGATTACGAGTATATAATTCTATACGATGATGTAATACGGTATAAACGTTCAATTTTTCAATAATTAAATGATTTTTATATACATACTTATTTTCATGTTTTAATGAATGGATATAAAATAATATAAAATTCAAAATTGTAATAAAGACAAATTTTTACATAGTTGAATTTTATTAAAATGAACAAATTTAAAAAAAAAAAAATAAAATACCAAGCATATTTTAAGTGTTTTTTATTCATACAACTCATATTTACAAAGACAAAAATTTTAGTGTATTTTTTTTTACAGTGTATATATAGGGAAAAAAGTGGAAGTATCAAGTACATGCAATTTCTATCATTAAATTAATAAATGACGAATAACAAAAAAATTATTAATTCAATTAAATTGTAAAATTGTTTGCAATCTCAATATTTCACATGCGCAAAATTTGAATTTTTTTTTTTTTAAATAAAATTTATCTACAATTTGTGTAGAAGAAAATATTATATACATTTTTTTTTTTTTCAAAATGTTACAAAACGTGTAGTTCAAAAATCACAAATTAACAAAGGTATGATATTTGATGGGTATCATGCATGAACTATCTTTTTGGTTTCATTTGAAATGTACTAATTTTAAAATTATTTGATGTTTTCATAATTTATTTCCATACGTTATTAATATACATATGTATGTATGTACTCAAAAAAGATGTTGTTGTTTTGCGGTTGATTCAATCCTTTCTATTGATGAAAACTTTGACGTCATAGATTTATGAATGTTGTAATTACTTATGAAAAATTACAAATACATACAATATGTATACATGTATGTATAGTATAATTCATGACGTTAACAACAGTAAATAAAAATGGCAGTATATTTATATAAAAAATTTAAATTTGTTAAAAAGTCAGAGTTCAGAAATTTAATGTCTTATTCTATTATTTCTGATCTTTAAGGATTTTTTTTCTTTCTAATTTTACATAAGACATCAAAATGTAGATTGACAGGATTCGATATTTCATTATATCGTCAGTATCCGTACATCATGTTTATTTTCAAAATTTGATATAACAATTTTTATATACAAAAATAAAATATAAAATACAAATAAAATATAAATTTTTTTTTCTCTTTATTTATTATTTTGAAGGTCATCATTTTGTTCATAACCTTATTCAAAGAATTTCAAACATACGGACAAGTAAACGTATATAGTTGTTGTTTTTGTATATAAATCTTTTATTATTTTTCCAAGAAAAATGAGAAAATCTTTTTTTTCTTTTTGTTGTTGTAATTTTTTTCTGTTGAAAAATAACCTTATTTTCAATTTTTCGATATAAATACGTGCGTACTAGAAGAAAAATCAATAAAAGGACCTACCCATTCATAATATATATTATATATGTATGTACCTATATATCTACAATATGTATGTATGTATGTAAAAATGTCAGTATTATAATTATTATTTTTATCCTCAATTTATGTATTGTATGTTAAAAAATATTTTATGATACTGTATAAAAAAAAAAAAATTTTTTTTTGTACGGTATAGTTCTGTGATGATAAATATAAAAAGGATAACTGTGACATACCTGTTGCAATGGACGCAAACAGTTTTGCAGCTCCAAATTAAACAGGGATACACAAAGAAAAAAATAATGATGATGATGAAGGTGACTGGTTTATTTTTTAGGTTGGTTTTTTTTTTTTTTAATTTGTTGTTGGGATATTTTTTTTTTTTTTATATTTATGCGTAATTACGACATTTTCGATTATTCAAGGGCTAATGAACAAAAAAAAAGGAAAATATGTATATTACATAAAAAAAAGGGAAAAATCAATTTAAAAAATAAAATAAGTTATATATTTTTTAATGATTTTTAAAAATACATTTAAAAAAGGACAAATACACGAACACACAATAAATATATGTTACAAAAAGGATTTTTGTACTTTCAAAAGTAAAAGTTACTAAATGAAAAAAAAATTTATGATAAAAAAAAAATCGTTTTCTCTTATTCTATTATTTATATCACAAAAATGCGTATATTGTATATGCATATGTAAAAAATAATTAATTATTTATTTAAAAAAAGAGAAAAGAGAAATATTATTGAATGACTAAAAAAAAAATTTTCTTCATGGAGGAAAAAATTTTACTTTTTTTTTTTACTTCAAACTGGCGTTGAATAAAAAATTTGATCAAATTTTAAATTGAAAAGGTAAAAGCAGATATAAATTGTTTTTTCCTTTAATTTTGAAGTGAGAAAAAAATTATGTAAATTATATTTTTAACAAAATTTATTTTATTTTATTTTAAATTTAATGAAAAAAAAAAAAACTACACAATTAAATTTAAATCCTTTTTAATAAGCTACTTTTACACTTAAAACGCACAAAACCAACAGACGTCCAACTGCAACTAAAAAAATGTAAAAATATCCTTTTTTGATATTTTTAATATCCTTGAAATAGAAAATTGGAAAACTGAAAATTTTTCAAAAAGGACATGCGTTGGAAAAATGTCAAAAAAAATCAATAAAAATTCGATTGTTTACAATTTTTGTACACTTGTAGATACCGTTTTTCGAAATAACATAACCGCCATATTTAACACACAAACTAAACAAAAATTTACCAATTCTACCTATATACATATGTATGTATATTGGTTGCGATAGGTTAAGTGTGTGCATTTTGTTTACTTGTTGATTACTTAAAACTGTATACATATACACATATAAGTATGTATGTACGTGACACGTGGAAATTATGAATCAACAAGTGTAGTGTTTTATATGATTAACTGAATACAGGAATGTTTACAATTTTACAAATTAAAGTGGGCGAGACACACAAATTATATGTACATAACATATAGTATAAGAATGTTAAAGTGTAAATAATAATCAAAATAATCCGAAAGAAAAAAAAAACTAAGTGTACAAAGAAATTCATTCGAAGCGGTCGTTATTTAGAATTTTTGAAATGTGTATGTATTTCTTTTATCAAATTTAGTAGTGTGATGATAAAATTAAGGACACCCGACTAATTAAAAAAATTCAAAATACACAAATTGCAAAACAAATTTTTTTCAGTTTGCACTGTGCATGGAATTTGTTTTTATCATATAGACAAATTTATCAGATGAAAACAAAGGACAATTGATAAATTTCGATTTTCACACTTTTCTATAAAATTCGTTATTCAAACGAATGAAAAAAAAAACAATATTTTTAGTTCGTACATATAATCAGATTTTATTCAATAAAAATGGTTAATGGTAAGCAACATAGTGATGTGGAAATGCATATGAATTGCACTTTCCTCATTCGACAAATCACAATGACAATTTCACATGAGTATAATTGGATAAATTTCACAATGTATAAAAAAATTTTTTTCTAGTACATAAAAAGGAAAGAAAAAAAAAATATATCGATGATACATAACAGCAATTTTATGCTGTTATGTTAAATTTCATGTATCCTTTTTGTGATGTTGTTTTGTTTTTTTTTTAAGCTTCCGCTTCGTGGGCATTTTCAACTCAAATAAATCGAATCAAAATTGATGAAGCATTCATATGTATATTTTGTATATTTACATATGTATGTACGTATGTATATAATGTTTGTATGTTTTAATTTAGCTTTTTTTTTAGATAATCACATTGAACAATTTAATTTCAGAAAATGAGAATTGCATTTATAATAAAATTAGTCGAAATTTTAAAATTTAATCAATTAACAGACAAAAAATATTTGAAAATCATTTCTTTATCTAAAATGGATATTTTTAATTTTATCTCAATTTTAATTTTAAAAACAAAATGAAAATAATTTAATTGAAGTTTTAAAACACATAGTGTGTTTTTCTCTTAATTTCAATGATTTTATTCATTTAAAAAGTTGATTAACTTTTAATTTAATTTACATTGTATTTTATTGTTATTTTTCTATTTGCTAAAAATGTACTCTTCATAGTTTTAATTGTAATTGAAATGTCAGTTATAATTAGTATTTATATATATATACATATGTATATGTATGTAAGAAGTAAATAATGAATGGGTTTGTTGATTATGTAAAAGAAATACCACAACACAAAATAGAGGTAAAGAATGAATAAAAGAAATGGTAAATTTTCAAAAAATAAAATAAAATGAATATAGTTTTCTTCAATTTAATTGATTTAAAGTTTTTGAGTTCAAATTAAAATTAATTAAAAAAAATTTTTTTTTTAAATTCAAAAACAAATTAGAATAACCTTTTTGTTGATTTTAATTGCATTTGAAAAATTTTTATCTTGATTTCTATTTAAAAGGATAAAAAAAAAAAGAATTTACTACAAAAAGAATGAATTATTGTTAATTAGAAATTTAGTACGTGTATAAATAAAATGAATTCAATTTTTATCTCATGGATATTGTATAAAAAATTTCAAAATTCTGATTTTTATTGATTAATTTGAAATGAAAAATTAGGTTAAAATTCCAATAAAAATAATCAATATTTATTTTTAATTTAAAAGTAAGGAAAATTATTGTGGTGTAAAATTAAATTTATGAAAATTATATTCGTTTCATTATAATTTTAAAAATATTTCTAAGAGCCTTTTGAAGTGCATGAACTAGATACCGAGAAAATGTTTTATTTTTAGATGCCACATATATGTACAAGGAAAGAATGTCTATTTATGAGTACAGGTAAACTAATTTAGTAATCTGTAAATAAAATTTCAGAAATAATGAATATTTATAAAAATTTTGTACGTGCTTGTTAAAACAATTCATAGTTAATTTTAAATTTTTTAATTCTTAATATAGAAAAGAAAAACTTGCACAAAAAATGCTTTTAATCCTTTTAAAATTGAACTAGAAAATGTATTTGATTTTAAGACCTAGCACACAGATATACAATTGTAATCAGATGCGAATGAATTCAGCATCACGTTTTCTTCTAATATTCTTCAAATGGACATTAAATGTACGTTAAATTACACATATGTATTGTGTGTAATTTCAGTGTACGGACATACATACATGTATCTACTTTAAAAGAAAGATGCTGTTGAAAAACTGAATTGTAAAAAAAGGGATAGTTTTAGATTTTCGATCGTAATCGTATAATTCATTTGTTTGGGTTTTTTATATCTTAGTTGAAAAATTTTAAAAGAAAATCGAATGAACTATACTGCCATGTATGAAGGTATATACGTACATATATATGAGTGTACAATGGGATAAGAAAAATATTTGAAAGTTAAAAACTTTTTGAAAATTTCTTATCAGTATCATTCTAGTTCCTAAATAGACAAAAAAAGTATAATCGTTTTCTGTCTCTGTAGATCGATCTTTTAACTTTAAGTTATTGTAATTTATGGAAGTTAAAATTTTTTAAAAGGATCCATTTACATAAACCACAGATTAGAAAGCGAAGAAAAAAAAAAAACACTTTCTCATTTTTATACAATTTAATTTTATACGATAGAACATTCAACTTTCCAAGGTGTTTTTTTTTTTGTTCATGAAAATATAATATTAAAATATTTACAAAGCAATTTTGTGATCATTAAAAATAAACCTTAAATGAAAAGTAAATTTAAACCAATTATGAATATACATAATATAACAACTAGTTATTTTGTATACAAACATCAGTACATTAATTTCAAGTTTATTTAGTAAAAAAACAAAAAAAACAATGAGCACCGAATAATGGGAAAATTTTGTACATGATAACATTTTCTCTTACATAAGCCAATTAAAATCCTTTTTAAGATACTTTGTTTAAGCAAAGATAAATTTACATACATGTGAATGTTTATACTTTGTTTAAAGTATACATATATGTATGTGTATATGCATGGGTAAGAGCTTAAAATTTGAAACAAATTATTTCTTATCTCAAATGCACACACATTCAATTTTATATTGTTCATATTCGTCCCTATTTTCCTTTATATCCTTTTTTTTTTTTTTTTGTTATTTTTCTACCTTTTTTGTTTTTCTTTTTTTTTTTTTTTTTGCATTAACTTCACTCTTGTGATTTAAAATCATTTTAATTCTTTTTATTTAGGTAACTTAAATTTACATAGAGTTAAATTTTTTTCTTTTTTGTTCAACTTACCATAATACCAGCCATATGATGGAATATAATATATGGACATATTCAAAGGATAAACAAGTAATTTAACGAAATGCAAGAACGTATGTGTGTATTTTTTGATAAAAATGGTAGACAAATTCAATTTTTTTTTCTTTGTTTATACTTTTTTAAGGGTAACACGTACACGTATTAAAAATAAATTGTGAAAGCTAAAAATTTTTAAAACTCATTTACTTTGTAAGAAAAAAATAATAATAAATTTAATTTATATCCACACACGACAAACTGTCAGTTTTTTCACTTGTAATTTTTTTTTGTGTTTTGTAATCAGTATTTTTTCTTAATAAATAAAAATAATTTATTTTTTATTTTTTTTGTGATTTTCTTTGTACAGTTAAGTAAAATAATCTATGTTTTAACAACACATAAACTTCAACACAACATATCTCGTTGAAATCATCAGTATTATTGTTGTCACCATCCACAACATTATCATCTCATTTTCAAGTCATATTCTTGTACATACATACATGTATTTATTTTATCATCCTAGCTAAAATGTATATAAATCATTTATTGTGCAAATATATACATACATGCATATTTTTAGATATTTTAATATTTTATTATAATTTTGTATATACATACATACATACATTTATTAAAATAGAAAATCAGTAAAGGTATAAAAGCGAGTTGAATGATAAATGGGAGAATATGTTAGGGAAATATAATTGAAAAAAGTATAAAAAAAGGATAAAAAATATTATATACAAAAAAAATATATACATATATATTTTTGTATTTGTTTTATGGGTTAATATAATATTTTCGATATAATTTGGTATCTAAACAGGGTTATTCAATCGATGCTTATAATATATTTTGTATATGCTAACACATAAAATGAACAAAAAATGTGTGTTGATAATTTAATCATACACATGCATAAATTTCGTAAATGAGTGTAAAATTTCATAAAATGATAATTTTCAATTTGAATATGAAAAAAGGAATATTTTGTTTTTGTAATTTTATAAATTTCCTCATAACATTTCTATTTTTAGATTCATATCTCACAAATTTAAAAACAATCGAAATGAGTTTATAATTTCAATACACTAAATTGATTTAATTAATTATTGAAAGATTTTTTGGTAATGGCAATACTCTACGTTATATATACAATTTTGTATCATCCTACACACTAGAATTTTTTTTTTTTTTTTTTAAATAAAAAAAAAGTAAATGTATAGATAAGAAATATGTAACGTATGAATAAATTAATGTACAATATTTTTCAAAAGGATACATTTGAATATATTAAAAGAAATGAAAAATATGTACGTATATTTATTTAGATTTAAGTTTTTTTTTTTTTGAAAAATATAAGATTTATAAAATAACTATACCATATACATACATAATGTGGTTTTAGAATAGAGAATTATACGGATACATTTATATTTTAATACATGCTATTGAATTTGATAAAATTCTGTAAAATACACGAAATGTATATGTATAAATGTTTTAATACGTGCATACAAAAGAAGTGAAATAAATTCAACTGTTCTATAAAATAATATATTTTTCAACTTGTTTTCTAAACCAACATTGTATAAATTTCAAAAACTCAAAAGGATTGCTATACACGTACTTTTGTATATTTTCTTTTTATTTTATTTTTATTTTATTTAAACCACATGAAATGTATAGTAAACAATAAATCACGATGTTTATACATTTACATGTATGAAAACGCATTTTATGTACGAATATATACTTATGTATGTTCGTGCAAGTACAAGATAAATGTACATAAACGTTATATTTACAGTGAATTGTATGTGGATATAAATTGCAAATTATAGAGGCGGTTTAAAATAAAATACCTGAATTGACAGATATCTATGGATTCCTACATACATACATATATTCTGATTTTCATGTCAATTTTTCTTTTATTTTCTTGATATAATTTTTTTTATTTTCTTTTGATTTTCTTATGTAACTAACGTTGAAACCTGTATGTAATCCATACACACTGATGTACACTTGACATATATATTTATGGCAATGATATTTTACTGAATTGAAAATTTAACTTATTTTTTCGAATGTATATTATGCCAACAGAACATTTATCCTATTTGATGCATATGTGTACAAAAATATACGATTTTCATACATATCAATATACACTTAAAGGTAGAAGAAGAAAATTTATTATCACATCAAATAATTGTTATATGTGAATATTTGTTTTTGTGTAGCTATGTACATATATTTTATGTAAAATAACGATCAAGTAGCAACATGAAATAGAAAAAAAAAATCAAAAATGTATCATCATATGCAAGAAATAAAAGTATTAAAAAGTTTACAAATCAATATAATGTATACATGTATGTATGTATGTATGTGAATTCGTATATGTACATACATTATATTCATATTCATATATAGTAAAACCGTACAGATACATATTTATAAATTTTTCATTTTTTTAATGGCACTTTTAACAGTTTACAAAGAATACTTTTAAAATTTTTTAATTTTACGATTTTTCTCTAATTTTTACCTCTAATTTTTCTTTTTTAATTTTCATATTTTCCAGGTACTATAACTAATATATTTTATTATAGTCGTTCGTTATAAAATTTTACTTTCAGTTTTTTTTTTTATTTTTATTTTCCATATTTATTCTAAGAATAAAAAATTTAATTTTTTATGAAAAAAAAAAATTTTTTTTTTGAATTTTTCATTTTCCTTTTGTTTGTTCTTTTTTTTTTTTGTTTGTTTTTGTATTTTGTATTCTGTGTACGTACACGGAATTTAAAGTTTTCCGTTAAAAAAAAAAAAGAAAAAATATCAGCTATAAAATAATGACAAAAAATTTTCAACTTGAACGAATAAAAAAAAATTTCATGTCAAAAGTAAAAGATTAATGTATGTATGACAAAAAGCAAGAAAAAGAAAAATATTAAAAAAGAAAAGTTACGACTACATAAATATTACAAGAAGCTCAAATTATAAAAAGTAGTACTGAACATTTGAAAAAAGAAAAACAACAGAAAAAAATAACACAAAAATAAGTTATTGATATTCAAAGAAGTACAAGATAAGAAAATGAAATTCGGAAAGAGTTCACAAATGAAAATGAAAAAAAAAAAATTCGATCTATGTATGTATGTTGTTACAATGTGTCAACAATTGAAAGTTAAATATAAATTTTTCATTTTTTATTACTTTCATTTTTTTTCTTCCTTCGAATATGAAAAATATTTAAAAAATTTTCCACATTCTATGTACTTATGAATTCTACAAATATTTCCTTTACTTTTATTTTCTTTTGTTGATTTTTGACATACTTACATACATACTTACATATGTATGTAATACAAATTTGTGGTTTGTATTGTTACAGAAAAAACGTTTATAAATCATCTAACATTCTGGTATACATAAAATCAAATTTAGAACTTTATACTGAATAAAAAAAATGTATTAAATTTAACTTTCTTTTTTTTTCAAATTTTATAAGTAAAATAAATTTTTATTTTTCATTTATATTTTATTAAAAATTTTTTTATATTTTGTGTATAAATCTATTTGTATTTAAAAAAAAAAGCACAGAAATTTTTTTAAACCCATGTTTGATAAGTGCTACAGTTAGCGCTTCTGTTATTCAATAACATTCAATGATTAATTTATTTTTAAATAAAGTAAAATAATTAAAGTATTTCAAAAATAAAATATTAGAATATCATTGTTTCGAGGATTTTTTGTTGCCTTTTCTGCTGAGTTTTTCTCAACAATTTTTCCTAAATGTAGTGCTACTTATGCATGTACAGTCTATACTCCTGTACAATCTTATGTACATTGTCTACATACACATACCTTGCATAACACGATTAAACAACGTCAATTTATGTTTCGAAATGTGTCAATTTTTCATTTTAAACTTGATATTTTTTTTTCTAATGCTTGACATTTTTGTTTTTCTTATTTTTTAGCAATTCATTATGTCATGTTATCAGATATTACTTGTAAACTTTTTCTTGTTTTTTTTTAATGTTCTAAAACAAAATTTGTACATTCATATGTAAATATATGTATCTATGAAAAAAGTTTGTTAAACTTCTTTTCTTTTTTTTTCTTATCAAAGTTGGAATAAAAAAATTAGAAAATTTTATTGCATTTTGATTCTTTGACTTTTTAAGTCACAATTCACGTATTGTATAGTACCTTCCTTGTTATATAGTGTACAATGTACAAGTGAACACTGTGTATTAAAATGAATCCACACACACTACCACATAGATGAACATGCTTCTACGAAAACAGATTTGTGTTTTTTTTTTTTAATATAGGGTGAACAACATGAAATTTATTAAGAAAATAATTGAATTTGACCAAAAAATAAAATTTCAATTATCTGAAATTTGAATTATGTACATCCTTTATTCTGAATTCTTTTTTTTTCAAAATTTTTAACGATGAATATTAATTTTGATTTAGATTTTTTTTGTTTTTTTTTTTTTGTTGATTTATTGATAACTTTTCAAATTTTTAACTGAAACATCCTATGAACAGGAAATTTGCAATTTTTTTTAGATAACAATCTACAAGAGAACATAATAAGAATTGAAGGATAAGCAAAATATTTTTGTTAAAAGAAAAAAAAATTTAAATGGAAAATGACCATTTTTTTTATCCTCTTTTTTTTCTGTTTAAATATGTCTGTTAAAGTTCACATAAACGAGATAAAATAGTGATAAGAAAAAAGTAACTATGTATATCCTTTGCTGTTGATAAAAAAAAAAACGGATATTTGAAAATTGTCGAAAAATTGACTACATATACATATTTATTGTCTGGATAATAGTGTTAATATGCTGATAAAAGAGTTTACAAGCAATTTTGAACGTGACATTTTAATCTTATAAATACACTTCTATATTTTAGGAAAATTTACTTTATTTTTTGTTTTTGTATAGTTTCTTAAAAGTCAATTGCATTTTATAGGTGCTTGACTTACTTAAGGTGCATTATTGCTATTCTTTTCACTATGATGGTGTATTTTGTTATCAAATAATGCAATTAAATTTAAATTCTTCTGCAATTTAGAGAGAAAAAAAAAACAACTTTTTTTTAATGTCTTTAGTGATTATAATAAAAATAATAAAAACTTTATAATTTTATCATTTTTAAGATAATGAAATGTTAACAAATTTTCAATTTTCATTTAATGCATTCATGTATATACATACATATGTGTATATGTATGTACACATTTAACGTGATACAATAAAATTTTCCCTGGGGGGGAATTATAATACATATACAAAATAACATTTACAATGCATAATTCAAATTGTTCTCTATTACATAGCTTGTTGGCTTTATATATAAATTCCGTTTTTATAATTTATATGCATACTGTACATGTTCAAGTTTATAAGCATGCATAAAAGGTTACAAATTAAATGCACAAGTATAATTGTTTATATACATATGTATTTACATATGCATTGAGCATAGACATAAATTTTTAATTACTTATGCAAAATAAGTATGCTCAAGAAATTTATGTACACAAAATTGTTTATGAAAATCTGTATTTAAAGGATCTTTGATAAATTCGTTTATTTATTTATTATTATTATTTTTTTTTTTAATTGAGAAATTTTAAAACTTTTTTTCAAAAAATTTATACACTTTTTATCTTAAACGAATGTACAAATTAAAGAATTTAAATGCCTAAATTTACATAACAAGTATGATACAATACATATAGGAATTACGCTCTGTTTTTCATTTTAAGGATATAAAAAGAAAAAAGCTTTGTAAATATCTTGCGGCTAGAGCAAATGTATTCTTCCTTTCAATCTGGTTTTTCTTTTGTTTTATGTTTGTAATTATCCTTACGTCCTTGGCACACAGGCTATAATGTTTTATTATTGTGTAACGGAGATGGGCAAATGTAAATGAAAAATTAGAACAAATAAATATGTACATTATACATATGTAGGTTTTATCGTCTTTTTTTTCTGTCACATAAAAAATTTATAAAAGGTGGGTGACATGAAAGACCAAACTGTTGCATTGGGGTTGACAAGGAAAAAAAGGCAAATAAAAATCGTAATTTCTATTTACTTGAAATATGTCCACAAAAGCGATTTAAAAATTAAATAAAAATTTTTCGAAGTTTTTATATAGCAGCAAAAAAATTGTTATTATTTTTACTAATATTAAATACATACTTACATTTCTAAATAATAAATTTTAAATTAAATTAAAAAAATATCCGTAATTATTGTATTATAAAAAAATTAAGTTTTAGTTTTTCTATTCAAATTCAGATGTCATATTGAAATTTTTTGAAAAATTCGAGGTAACGGTTTTTTACATTTTCATATAAGAAATAGAAACAAAAGCTATTTATTTTTAATCAACAAAACTAAATACAGGTGATAATGAAAAAATTCCAGGTTATCACTATTTGAAAGGTACGTCAAATTCATTTAAGTGTTACCATTAAATTCCACATTTTCTAGCTGATAAAAATTTTATATGTAGTTATCACATTGGTAGTACATTGAGAAAAAGAGCACATTTTATATTCGTATATATTGGGTTTACATATAAATTCCATATATTATATATGCATATGTACATATGTAGTGTTTTTCTTATCATATTATTTAAAATTTAAATGCATGCTTTTAGTTGAGAGACAATTTTTATTTGTAATGGTAGATATTTTACCATTATTTATATCTGCGCAACTCTGCGCCTGTCAACCAATATTTCCATGGATTTTGTATTGGTTTCACTCATTTTTTTTTATTGACCACACATATGAATTTACATTGTGTACACATATGATGAAAATATGTTAAATATGTTATTTTTGAATTCTGTTTCTGCAAAAGGTATACAAAATATATTTCTAACTGGCTTATTTTACTCTGACTGAATTTTATACAGTCAACAAAATCAACTACATATTTCTCATACATATTCATATTTTACATATGTACACTGTATAAATATATATACTTAGTCAAGCACAACACATTCATATATTATCTTTTCTCGACTTCAACGGCTTTTAAAAACCAGCATATCTTTTATACAAAAATTATAAAATACAACTCGTATATCAAATTCACCAGTGTAAAATAATCTTAGTAACCAGCATTTCGGTTATACAGTCCCTTGGTTGACGTTCATCGAGTTGGTTGTATGTGAATAATATAGTGTAAAATTTTCGTATTCTTTAAAGGCATAACTAAAATATTAATTTTTATCGGACTTTCTTTAATAAAATACAACAGTTAAATAAAAATAAAAAATAGTTTTTTTTTTTTTTTTTAAGAATACAATTTTTATTTTCACATATTTTCTAATTTAATTTAAAAGGCTGTGTTTATTAACATTACACATTTTATTTGTTTACGTACTCAGTGTAAAGTGTGTGTAGTATAAATAAAAATATAGTGATAAAAAATATTATTTTATATAAAATTGATTCACACAAAAAAAATTTTTATATAATTCAATTTATAGAATTTTATTTTATTAATTTCAAGTAACAACATATCCTGTATTAAATTGAAAAAAAATAAAATAAAAAAATAAAAATAAAATTTTCACACATAAAAATGTACATTTAATATTCAAAAATTTGTATCATATCAATTTATACATTGAAAAATATTATGTTAACGCATTTGTTTTGTATATCAGTGTGGTTACGTTAAAAACATAATTTACTGTTTTGTGTAGTTTAAATATACAAAATTGTGTAGGTACTATATGTAAAAATTTTAAATCATACAAAATATAATTTTTGTGGTATTTATGACAAGCATATTACAGCAGACAGAATATATAGTAAATAATTAGTCCATATATTATATA
The DNA here is from genome assembly GCA_963971155.1 of Anthrax anthrax. Classification (NCBI taxonomy): domain Eukaryota; kingdom Metazoa; phylum Arthropoda; class Insecta; order Diptera; family Bombyliidae; genus Anthrax; species Anthrax anthrax. The sequence continues at coordinate 6,313,790 of OZ020118.1, read as the reverse complement.
AATAAGCATATACACACACATTCATACAGAAAGTTTTTAATATAGCAATCAAAATAAAAACAGAAAATAACAAATTTTTTGCCGGTTTAAATATTTTTATACCGTATCCTGTAAATATATTTAATATTTTACATCAACTGATTTTATTCCATTTCTTTCATAATCTAACCGTATTGTTACTATAATTTGTTTATATGCTATACTCGTACATATCAAATGTTTTCAATATAATTTAATAATTAATTTGTGTGTTGTATTCTGAGTTTTTTTTTTATTTTTTCATTATAATTTATTACAAAAAGATTTTTTGATAAAAATCGATACACCTCCTCTAAAAATATTTTCATTTTCCTTGACAACATAAAAATAAAAACAAGATTAAAAAAAAATTGAAAACAGAAATTAAAGTAAAATAAATAAAATAAGCGAAAATAAGATTTGTTATAGAGTTTCAAATTGAGTATAATTTATACTTTTATACTTTCTGCAATATAAACATGACTGAAATAAATTGTGTAGATAAATGAATCAAGAACAAATATATAAGGATAACACATATATTTGTTATACAGACATACATATACAAAAACATGTGGTTTGTGTATGATTGTTTGTATAATATATACAAGTAATATTGCGGTGTGCGTAAAAAATACTTTCATGTATTTTTCATTTTTACTTTATAAAAATAAAATATCAAAAGTGTACCGGATATGAAACTATACTATACTAGACTAGGATATTATTTTCTTTTATTTAACTAGATTCACTTTGTTGTAAATACACGTTGCTTTTTTATATTAAATGTTGCATTATACTGTACACACAATAAATGCAGGAAGTTGAATTATCTCTGTAACTTGCATACAATGCAATGTATTACAACAATATACAATGTACAATGTACTATGATAAAATTTAAATATTACTTATAAAAATAATAAAACAAAATTTTTTATCATAAATGTTGATGTTGTAAAAAGTCTTATCAAAGAAGTTTCATTTCAAACAGATATGAAAAATATTTTGTGTTATCGTTTTCAAACTGACAAGGTTGGTTTCATTTTTCCCTTTTTTGTGATAAAACATCACACTATGATAATAAAAATAAAAATAAAAATAAATTTAAAAAATTTATAAAAACTGCACAATTGCAATAATATTTGTTTTTAAGTACATGATTATTATTTACGGTTTTATTCAATTTTGCTTGCTAACAGACAAGATGTAAATTTCATGCCCTTGAATAGAATACAACAACACAATCAAAATAAATTGATTTTTATTTTTTTAATTTTCCTTGTACGAATATTTATACCATATACATGTTCATTTATTTACACCTTTCACTTCAACTGTTTCATTCATTGTATTCATAGTCCACGTGCATAATTATCTCTTATAGATATTTACTTTGTTCTTGAATTAATTTTCTTTATTTTGTTTTTGTATTGTTACAATTGTTCATGATTTTACATTAAAAAAAATAAATAAAAATAAAATAAAGAAAAAAAAGTGAAAAAAGAAAAATTAATAGGAGTATTTTTTAAAAGTGATAAAAGTTATTACTAATATCATATAAAAGTGATAAGAAAATTTCTACTCTGTAGACATTTAAAATTTAAATGACATTTATCTTTTTAGCATCTTAGTTTCTTTTAGTGTTTTCATATATAGACAAAAACACACACATATACATGTGCATTTTGTGAAATTTACATGTGTATCATTGAAGAAGAATTTTTGTTTATATGTATTGAATAAAACAAAAAAAGGACTTTAATTAAATGGAAATGTATTGATGAAAAAAAAAAATAAATTGTGTGGCATTGATATAAATAGAGTGAACTCAACATAAAACGGATATAATACAAAAAAAAAAATAATTTTCAGGATGTTGATTATCAAAAGGTAAGAATTTAAAAAAAAAATTGAATAAATTCTAATTTGATCATATTATTTATAAAATGTTATTAAAATTAGTTTAGAATTTTTTTTAAAAACTTGATTCAATTGTTCATATTCATTTGCCCAAAAATTTATTTTTTTTTTCATGTAATTTTGTTTTAAATAAACTTCTTTGGTTACAATACAACATGTGTAATTTTGTATTGAATTTGTAAATGAAGTAAAAAAATTTATTGAAATATGTTCAATAACTTGAATTTCCATGAAATTCTTTAGGATTTTATAAAAAATTTGAAAACAAAAATATCATCAAAATTAACAACAAAAAACATAAAAAAACTTAATTAAAATCGATTTATTTTCAGTTAGAGTACCGTTTTTTTTTTTTTTAAATACATATTTTACACTTGTGTAAATATTGATGATATATCGTGTACATGAGTATCTACATATGTCGGTAAAAATAAATTTGCAAAAAACTTCATGGAAAAAACAATTAAATTAAGCTTCTTCATTCATTGAACGTAATACTAAACAACAATTCAAATTTTACTTCATTTGTTTCCTTTTTTTGTCTGTTTTTTTTTATCGTCTGATTAATTCTACAAAGTAGTTTTTAGATACCTAATGACAATGTATTGAAAATGTAAGAAAAAGAATTTAAAAAATTAAGATATTCAAATAAAACGGTATAACTAAATAATACAATTTTTTTTTTTTTGCTTAACGTTTTTTTCAAGTAAAATGATTTGAATTTTTTATATACTTATTTTTCTTCTTTTTGATGTGTAAATCAAGAGCTTTTAATTTATTGCTAAATTTATGTCAGATAAAACGTAAAAACTCTGCTCTTAAATAATTAATTGATTCGTCATTAAAATCACAGTTGAAAATATTTAAATAAAATTCTTATAAGGGAATAAAATCAATTTTAAGTTTAAGTTTATTCATTATAATGAATATTTTACATTTTTTATATTAAATTTTGAAACATGTAAAAAATTTAAAATATTTTGACTTTAGATGAAGGGCAAAGAAACTTCAATAGACATGATTGAACATTGTTATAAATTCTTTATGGTTTTCACCTGTTACATTTTGATTTATGTGTGAAATATTTTTCTAACACAATTCAAGTGTTGTTTATAAATAAATTGTTTCTTTTAAAATAGAGATAATGAGACTATCCCTTTTTACTATGAGATCCGCCCTCAAATTTAAAATTTTTTATGTATATATGACCACAACAGATATGTACATATAATTTGTGTACTATATAATGTTTTCTTTAATAATAATGATAATCAAAAAGCCCAGTAGGAGATTATTACATAATGATGATGATGATGTAAACCAAAATTCCAATAAATTTTTTTTTCTTGTTAATCATATATAACATAAAAATTATTTTACATAAACATTTTATATTCATTTTTTTGACAGATCTGTATTTATATAAGTTTGATGTTCGAGGATAAAAAAAGATACATTTTCTAAATATCTTTAAAATACAAAATATTAGTATATTAAATTCAGATTTATTTACCTATCTACTTACATATCAATGGCTTCATTTATTTTGAAAGAGAGAAAAAAAATTTTTTTCTTCTTCTTAAATTCTTTTTATTTTACTTTTTTAGTCCTTTGAATTTTGTATAACATTGGAAAAAAATATAGAATGTAGTGCAATGAAAAAAAAGGAAAATTAACAATAGAAAAGTTTAAGTAGAACATCAGACTTTACTAGAAGTTAAGAGAAAAAAAAATATTTTTTTAAATGCTATTAAGACATTCATTCTTATGGATTTCAGGAGAATATCTGCAAAAAAGCAAAGAAAAGATTTTTAATGTTCTAAATGTAGAGAAGAAAAGAAAGATATTCTCGTTACTTTTCTCAAAAATAGTTTTTTTTTTCATTTTTGTTACATAAAAAGTCTTGAATTACAAAAGAACTCACAAATATATTTACATGTACATACATACACATATACATTTTTTGTCAGTCTATCAAATTGAATTAATTTAATTCGATTAAAATGTGTGAAGGAATTTAGATGATTGAAATTAAGTAAAAAGTACAGAAAACCATTTTATTTTATTACTTTTTTTTCGCCTTGTTTAATTTAATGTTCTAATTTCAATTTTGTAAATTACATAAAAAAAAAAAGTAAATATAAAACTACTGTTTACTAGAAAGTGAGTACAAATATTTATGTTGCAGAGTTTTTTTTCTTATAATTGAACGGATAAAAAATCTAAGATATTCAATACATGTAAAATCATTAGCACACTTTGAAGATTTATCTAAGAATAAAAATTAAATTTTTATTTAATTTATTATCGACAATTTTCTTGTATTTTTTAGGTGATTAGATAGAAAAAAGAAAGGTTAGAAAAAAACGAGTATTTATAATAAATAACTTTTCTAACTAGTGAAAGTTTTTATTTTTTATTTTTGTTACCCTATTGCATTTCGTAATCAATTAAATTACATTAAAAACATTACTCAAAGAAAAAAACTATTACCTAAAAAACTGATTGAAAATGTGTGTGTTTTCTTATAAAATTATTCATTGCGGTGTGAATGTAATAGTCAGAATTGCTGTTTACAAAGTTAAAAAAAAAAACATAATCACTTGATGATGGACTCAGAAATTTATGAAGATTTATTAATAATGTTTTTAAGGTGTATCTTTTTTTTTTTTTTTGTTAATACAGTATATTACACTTTTGAGTTTTCTTATTCATAGTCATAGTCATATAGTAACGGAAGCATTTCATAAATGAAAGCAAAAATGTTATAAAAAAAAATACCATGAACACTTATACGATTAAATCACATGCATCTTAAAAGGCTAAAATCGAATGTACATACATACATTTGTATAACACACGAAAACAGATACATATGTGCATACATACGTGTATGTATATTTTTGAAGGTGGAATGGCTCATAAACTTCAACATCAATAGGGTTTTTATGATGATGATGGAACACTGTTGAACGGTATGAAATTACGATGATTCGATTATACGAGGTTAAAAAGAAAAAAATGTTATAAACAGCAGCAGCAACAAATTTTGAAAAGTTCCATGCACACACATACAACTTATGTGTGCACATATGTGTTCAAAATACATGAAAATAAAATTAAATGTATAGAATTAATGTATTCGATATTTAAAGTTTTTTTTTCTTTCCGTAATGATGAAGTATTTCAAGAGTTTTAATTGTTTTTACTTCGAAGTATATGTGTTTGCAAGTATATGTGCATACTTACACACACATAAAGATAAGAAAAAGTCAATGCATTATAAATTAACTACAAAAAACAGGTTCGGTTTTTTTCTTCTTTTTTTAAAAATCTTTTCACCTGGTTTAATTGATGAACTGGTTAAAATTTTTTAGTTTCAACCTTTTTTACATTTTCTTTTTTTTTTTTCATTTATTTATTTTTTAAATATTTTTCATTCGAACTTATAATTTAGGTGAAAAGAAGGATGGAATAAATATTTGAAGAAAAAAATAAAAAAAATTAAATTAGTTGGTTATCCATTCATTTATTTAAAGACTTAAATCACATGGTGTAACCCAAGATAAAACAGGTACAACAGATCGATATCACTTCCATATACATACATAACATTATGTTGCCTCGATAATTTTTTCTTATAAATGTGTAAAAAGCTATTAATTCCCAATGCTTATTCGATTATTGTTAGATGATGTATTATATTTATCTGTTTAAGAAAATAAGAAGAAATTTCCGAGAAGATCTTTTTAGCAATTTTTTGATGACAAACACAAACGTGTGTAAAGCAGTATATGAATGATGGGATTGGCAAATGGAAACATTTGACCTTTATTGTTTAATGCATTTTGAAAGCGTATTAAGATTATTACAAACAGTACTAACATTTACCACATAATAAAGACATATTAAAAATAATTCAAGTATATGTATATATATATACCATCATTATACGAACATGATTGACAAGCGAAAAAAAACCAATTTTAGATTTTTACTTTCTCAATAACTTTTTTTTTTTTCATTTCTAACAAAAACAAAAAGATACAACAGGAAAGTATAAGGAAATGAAATAATTTTACAAGGAATGTAGGTGTTTTTGATTGATATTTTGAAAGGTTTAAATCGAAAGAGCTATCAAATATTTTGAAAACAAACTTTTTTTTCTATTTTGAATAAATGGTGGAAGCAGTGAAAATTTTTGTTTTTTAAATGCATATTTCATCTGTGAAAGAAAGTACAAGAATTTTATTCTACTCCTGAAATCCGTAAATAAAAAGAAAAAAAAAAAAGAAATAAATAAAGGCATTTTTCTTTCAAAAATTTCACAAAAATAAATTCAATTTGAATAATATTTTGTGAATCTTAGATTTTTGATCTCCAGTTTTGCACATAGTTCTTTCAAAGCATAATAAATGATAGTATGAGTTCATATGTACATGTATGTACAGTGTACGTATATAAGGAGATGTACCAAGAGATTTACATACTTTGGATTTCTTTTGTGTACCTTTGGGAAAAATAACTTAAACGTATATAAGCATACGTAAATATATGTACATATGTAAGAACATACAAATATTCATTGAAAAATTAAAGCTACATATACGAAAGAGAACAATAATAAAAAAAATAAAATAAAATAAAATCTGATATAATAAAAATAAAATTCGCGTATATAAACACAAAGTTCAATTTGTTTTCTTTTATGAAAAAAGAATACGTGTTTATTTGATTTCTTATTGTTTTCCTTTTTGTATTTGTTATTCTGAGAAAAAAACATTTTTTTCATATAAAATTTAAAAAAAAAAATGAATAAAATAAGAACGAAAATAATATTTTATCAAAATGTTTTTCACTATTTCATTTTATTTATGTTAAAAAAAAAAATACGTAAAAAATAAATTTCAAAAGGTAAACGTTATATAAACATAAAAGAAAATTTAAAAAATTCTTTTTATTATGTACACATACTATATAAAAATTGAAAACTTTTAAAGAAAAATAAAAAGAAATATATAATATAATACAAGAAGTGAAATATGGAAGTAAAAATCAAAAACAAAAAAAAAAAAAAAAACAAAACAAAACAAAATACAAAATTTAATGATGGATTTTCCCTTCTATATGTTTTTACCCAGATATTTCTATGTATATGTTTGTAATTTACTAATATTATTATTTCTTAGAATAAACAAGGATATGAAATACATTCATGTGTACATATATATATCTCCTTTACAACATTCAGAGAAATATAATGATAAATAGATGATTGAAAAAAAAATCGCAATGAATAAGTGAATATAGAGTAAAACTAAAAGAAAATATTTTTGTTTATCTGCGAAATAATTCCTTGTAATTTCTCGTTTTAATTCATCCATATGTAAATGCGTATGTTTATATTAATATTTTGTTTACTCTGTTTTACATTTGATTTTTTATTATTATATATGTATGTACATACATATATGTGTGCATATATGTATGTATGTATACCTATACTAAAAAATTTCATTTCTTATTAAAAATACATAAAAAATTTTCTTTTCATTAAAATATAATAAAAAAGAAACATTATGATGTCAAATAATAACAAAAATCATTAAATTTGAAAAACTAAATTAAATAATCGTAAAAGCTTTTTTTTTTTTAATACAAAAATATTTTATTACTTGAAAATTTACTAAGTTTTATTATAAAAAAGAAGAAATTTTCTTAATTGAGTGCCTTAAAGTATCATAATAAAAGCTAAATTATCAGAGTTAAGAATTTTTTGAATTTTGATTTAATTTTGAATAAAATTGAAAGTGTTAGTCTTCTTGAGTATGATATTAACAATATAAAAATTAATACTAATCATAAAAATTAATGATCATTTTAATAACTATTGACATCATATTGATTGAGTTTGATTGATTATGTTAATTATATTTAAATAAAAGAGATTTACTTCATAAAAAACCTATTTGTAAACAGTAATTCTATAATCAGTAGGTATAAAAATAATTTATTTTTCCACATTTTAAACAAAAACAAATAAAATAAAATATATTTGGTAAACAAATTAAATTTTTTTAAACCATTTCATTAATTAAACAAATCAAAAAAAAAAATGTTTTTAATTTGAAAACATATAACTAGAATTTCAAAAAATTTTTGTTTAACATTTTTTTGAATTTTTTTTATTAGAGATTTTATTTTACGTTTGTATTTTAATATATTGTATGTACATATGTTGTGTTTTTTGCACATTTGTTTATTTACATACATGTACGATTATGTAAAAAAAAAAAACAAAAAAGAAAATTAATTATTAGAAAAAACATACATGCCGTATATTTTACTATATTGTTAATGACTAAACAAGATATTGAAAAGAAGAAAATAAAAATAATACTATTGTAACAGAAAATTTAATTTTACAGTTAAAGCTTGTTAAATGACTCAAACATCTGTGTTGTTCCACATACATGAAAATTAAAAAAATAAAATTAAAAAAAAAAAAAAAATAAACACTCAATTTTTTAAGCTTAGAAAAAAAAAATTAGAAAATCAATACAATTAGTGAAAGAAAATAAATGAACAAAAACGAAAATTTAAAAAAAAAGCTTCAAAAGAAAGAAATGTTGGTATAATCACATAAAATAATTGTTTGTTTAAAATTGAATTGCTTTTAAATAAACACAAACTAAAAATTAATTTAAAAAATTTTTTCTTTTTTTAATTCTATTTGCTACTATTTAGGTTTGTATTATATTTACATACATATGTTGTGTTTGTCAATTTAATTTATTTACAATATTTGCAATTACCATTTAAAATATTGTACGCAATTGTACATGTATGTAATTTAAAATTATTTAAAACATAATAGATGCTAAATTGCATTGCTGTCATTAACATTTTATTCCCTTTTTCATTTAAATTATCTAACTTGTCAATTTTTAATTTTTAGTTTTTGATTTTATTACATGAAATTTCAATTAATTGTATTTACGTATACATTATTGTAACTGTAATTAGAATAATTTGCACAAGTTCTAATTTATTACAAAACATTTGGTATGCATATTTAAGCGATTCTTTTTTTGTTAAATGCTAAACCATTGAAGTGTACACGTACCTACATGCTAAATAAACTATAGAAGCCTACAAGCTATTTATTAGATGTACTTGAACATGCTCTTTCCACTTTACTGTGAAAATTGAAAAATATCAATACACTCGTATGTAGAAAATTTTTCAAATTACATAATATGATTTATAGTTCTAATTTTTTTTTTTTTTTCAAGTATTTTTTTTTAATTATTACATTAATACATAATGAATTATTGAAGTTTACAGTGGTTTTATGTTTTTTTTTTTAATTTTTTACGTTTTTTTAATTTTATAATTAATTTTAGAATCTAATGAATATTACAGGATTAGAATTTCGTACGAAAAAAAATTTTTTTTTACATTTTCAAGAGAAATGTACATGACATTGTAACATTTTTTTAGATTAAAGTTCTAACTCAAATTAATGAATTTAATCTACAACATTTTTAAAACTAAAATTCAAATTTTTAAAAAAATAATAAAATTTTGTTAATACCAATTTATTACTTAATTCTTTGTATTCAAATCCGATATATTCTTTCGTTTTCAAAACAACTGTTTATACATTTATTTTTTGTTTGATTAATTTTTGTACAATTTTTATCCAATGCAATAAAATTTAATTTTAGAAAAAAAAATAATAAAACAAATGTTATACACATATGTATGTATTTTAACAAGAATTTTAATGTAAAATAAACAACATATGAATAATTAAAAAAATGAATTTTTTTTTTTTTTTAGTTTAATTTTATAGTTAACATACCTATATTTTTTTATATAATGATAATAAAACTAATGACCGATTATGTGATAGGTAATGTAATACTATAAAATATATTAATAAAATATAAGTATGTAATATTTAAAACTTAGTTTTTAGTTGAATGCATTTCTTGTACTTTATGTGTTTTATAAGCTTTTTTACGATTTACATTTGTTATAGGTCGTCGTTTTCTTATTACGTATACACATTAAGTTAGATTATTATTTTCAACGATTTTATCTGGGTTAATGGGCTATAAATACATATATAGGAAAATTGTGTATGCAAAAAACAAAAGAAATGTTTTGCTTATAAAAACATTACATTTTGCAATACATTATTAATGATAAAATAGTTATGTTATCTCAAATGTTTTTACATATATACAATATAAATTTTATACATATATTGTATATACCATATATTTATTTACGTATTTATTTTTTGCATATGTTAATACACATATACATGACTATACACATATGCAACATTTTGTACGTACGATATACATTAAGAGAATACTAAACATAAATTATTGGTAAAAATATATTTTCCTAATAATATTGCTAAAGAAAAATTCACTTGTTCTGCTTACATGTTTAAATATAATGTGCACTTTGCCCATAAAATCCACATCACCATAATTTTATCTAATGAACAAATGAATACATATACATACGTACCATAATAATACATGCTCGGACATTATGAAATATGCAAACTTTGTTTGCTCTATAATACATTTATTAACATTTGATAAGCTTTATCTACAAAATTATCCAATAGAATGGAAATGTTTTAATAATCTTTTTTGGATTTTTGTTAACATTTTTGTTTTTCAAATATTTTAAAAACTGATAATGAATTAAATTTAAAATTATACACATATGAAAAAGTTCTTAAATTAGAGTCAATTAGGTCATTAGCACCTATCTACATACATATCAGATTATTTCCATAAGAGAAGATATTTTTTTAAACATAAAAAATATACATGTGTACGTACAAATATCTAAAAAGAAGCCAAAAGCTTTGCATAATAAATTTTCATTCTGCAATACAATGTCCAGATTTTTAATGCTGATGAACAAGGTACACGTACATATTTGTAATTTTTAAATATAATATAATTTAAATTTTTAAAATAAAAATTATCAGATTAAAGTTTTGCTTTTATGAACAAAAATTTAATTTTAATAATGCATAATGAGTATCTTGGAAATTAAAATTATATGAAAATACATTTTAAATACTTTTCACACCAACTGAAATATTCAACCAAACCATATATTAGTTCAGTTTTTGTTTAATTGATAATAAAAGTAACAAATTAATTTTAAAACATCAAGAATAAAATATGATTTGCAAAAATTTATGAATGGCGGGAGTTTTGCCTTGAGGTTAATTAACCGCAACACATTTTAATATGCTTTAGCTTAATTGATGTGTAAGAAATAAAACTGATATGTCAATGCCCTTACCTCATATTTCAAATAAACGTTAAAATTTTCTCGTAAATTAGTTTATAATTAGATAATATGAGAAAAATATAAAACGAATTACTTGTATTCACACTTACATATTAATGAATTGAAAATTCAAACATGATGTATATATATAAACATGAATTATCATTATTAATGAATATTGCGAATATTTCAATTGATTTTCTCATCACAAATCTATAGGTACCTATATAGCGTATAATAATTTCTCAGACTTTTTAAATTTTGAATTACGAAATAAATTTTGCATTACCATCATATCACAAGTAAAAAAAAAAAAACATGCAATTATTGTTAATACCGAATTTTTTTTTTTTTTTTTTTTTTTTTTTTCAATTTCATTTTTCTTTATTTTTTCTCAAGAAAGTAGTGAAAAATAAATTGAAAGAAATTCGATTAATCTTTTAACAACAAAGTAGAAAAAAAGATTTTCATTTAATTCAATATAAAATTTACAATATGCATAAAAAATACAATGATTTCAAATAAATTAGAAAATTATTTAAAAAGTCTTATTTAATAATCTCTCATCATTTAAAAAATTAAAATAAATTTTCTATTATTAAATTTGTTGTTCATTTCAAATATATACTGTACACATACACAAGTATATATACGTATAGATACAACAAATTTACAATAGTGTTTTACAAAATAAATACATAATTGTGAAAATTAAATTCATCTTCGTCATGATTTTTTACTCCTTGAATATATGTACATATATAATATAATAAAAAACATTTTCCATTTTTTTTTTAAATTTTCAATGTCTCCTTTCACTAAAATCAATGTTGTGCACGTACTTTATTTTGTTATATTCACACCGTCTAGGTATATATGTACATACATACAACTTTCACTTTTGTGTAACAAATTTGCAACTTATGATATTTTAAACATTACAAAATTTTGTGGTTTTCAACTAACAAAATGTTTAACAAAATAGTGAATTTATTTATTTTTTTTTAGTGTTTTGTGGTAAATAATTGACGATAATCATCATCACATTATTATCATCAACATCATCGTATAAAATTCAAACACAAAAATTACCTTAAAACTAAGAAAACTTTTTCCTATTTTATTTTAAAACCATACAAAGAGATAATTATAATGCATGTATACCTTCATGTACGAGTATGTGTTTATAAACATTTAAGAATTTACATGAATAACTTACCATTTTCTTCCTAATAATTGTATTGCTGCGATTCACCTTAAGGTCTTTCATTTTTATAAACAATAAGATGCAACATAACATCAATGGAATAAATGATATCTTCCGGTATCTGTTTTATTTTTATTTTGTATTTTCTAAAATAAAATCACTATATAAATGATTTTATTTTAATTTAATTTAATACGTTAAATAATTATCTTATACATGTTATTTATTGGTTAAAAAATATGCATTTTAAATTTGAAAAAGAAATTTTGTTTGTGTCGATTTAAGATTTTTCATAGATGTATGCAATTAAAAATGATTGAAAGAAGTTAAAACTAAAAATTGTTTATTAGTAATTAAAAATTAAAATATTTTTTGTTGTTGATTAAAATACAAAACAAAAAAAACTTTGTTTTATTTCCTCTTTCACGAAAAATTTTCTTTTTCATTATACGTACATCATGCATAATATGTGATGACTAATTAATTATAAATTTTTATATAAAAATCAAAAGATATTGAAAAACTAAAAAAGGTTTTAACATATGATTGCTTATATTATATTACATAAATTTACATTTACTTGTTAGGTATGTACGAATGTATCTATTGCTTTTACATATTGAAACGTGACGTTTAAACCACATTATACTGTCTTGTATGCGCCTTTGATTTACATACGGATAAACTTTTATAAACACAATATCTAATTTCTTTGGCGAATTTTCTCTTCAATCTTCACTTAAAAAAAAAAAGTAGAAAAAACAGAAACGTTAACAAGATGCTTCTCAAAAAAAAAAAGTTTTTTTTTTTTTTTTACAATGCAGGAATATGAAACGTCAACAAAAACATGAAAATGGCAAACAATTGCAAATCTATACTCAAATTGCGGAAGAATGAAGTTTTGTTTGATTTAAAACATTTTTTTTTGTTGTTGCAAAAACGTACAGGTAAAAATGAATGCGTCCTCTGACAAACAATAAAAAAGAAAAACAAAAAAAAAATGAACGGGAAATCAGTATGCATAGGTAATAAAAGAAAACATATACATACATATGTATGTACAGTTAATCAAATAAAAAGAAAATTCAAAAAGAAAAGTATAAAATTCGAATTTTTTTTATAAAACTAAAAAAAAAATCGAAATTTATAATTAAATAATACTAGTATCAGCGATATAGTGTACATCTAGAAAACATAAGTACATATATGTACGTATGTGTCTACATATGTATACGTAAAACGAAATAAAATTCAAATTAAATTCTGCACATGTTTGAACTTTCTAGAAAACAAAAATAAAAATAAATGTGAATTTTTTTTTTTCGTCTGATTTTTATGGTTGATATGAATTTTGTCTTGTTACACATGAATGACCATGAATTTTAATAAAATGCAAATTAAATATGAAAAGCAAGATACATTTTTGATAACCTTGCTTGTTGGGATAACTTATGAGGATAAAAATTTTTTCAGGTGTAAATATGTATGTATGTATTTGGAAGATGGTGTTTTTTTTTTCTTCTATCTTGTTTACGATTTTTGTTTTTTTTTTTAACTTTCGTATTGAACACATTAATTTTTATTATAGAATTCTCCAAATCTGACAAAGACATGTGTTTTAAATTTTATTTATTTTCGTTTTCTTTCAATATCTTTTTTTTTTCCTTTAGTATTTTATTAAAAATTTTTAATTTAAAAATAAAAAAAATATGAAATAAATTAAAATAAAATAAATAAATATAAAAGAATTTGGTTTTTAGTCAAAAAGTTTCAAAAACCTCAGATAAACTTTTATAATTTTTTTTTTTTTTTTTTTTATTTTAAATACAAGAACTTGTTAAATTAAAAATATAAATAACAAAATTTGAAATGTTAATTTACACAAGAATCCATAGATTCAATCAACGATCTACGAAAATTAATTAGTAAAAATTTATATTGATACGTTGTAATAAAAACCAACGAATAATGTAATTATTTATTGCTACAAAATAATAATTATTTTTTTATTAATTAAAAATTATATAGAATAACAAATTTTAATTATTACAAATTAACAAAATACAAAAATAAATCTCAAAATGTATTACATAAATAAATTTCATAAAAATTGTGAATATTTATTTAAATTGAAATGATTAATTTTTGTACAATGGCATTAAATAAAATTTTTATTATTTTATTAATGTTGATCCTTTTTTAAATAATACTTAAAGTCTTATGGGATGATTTTAATTTTAATACATAATAAAAACAAAAGCAACATAGTCATAATCATAACAAAAATAAAGAAAAACAACAATAAAATAAATAAATAAAATAAAAAAATAAGTATTTAATCACACGCACCCACCTTTACCATTTTATAATGATTTTAATCTCTGATATATTATTATTATGTATGTATTACGTTCAGGGAATTTCAAATAAAAATTTTTGTCAACTTTATTTAATATTTATAGAACATTATTTTGTTTTTATGTTTTTTTTTGCATTTTTATTTTATTTTTATTTTTCTAATTTCTTTTTGTACCTTATGCTCAAGTCAATATACAAAAAATATGTTTAATGTATTTACGTATACATACTATGTATGCGTACGTATTACGTATAGTAAGAAAAATAAAAATGAAAATGTTCATCATCATTAAAAGCTTTAAGCTTAAATTATACTAACAATAAGAAGTCTTGTTGAATTTTGTATATTTTCACTTTTTTTATGATTTTTGTTCTTTGCGTATTTTTTTTTTTTTTTTAATTTTTTTTTTCCTTATTTAATATGATTATTTATGCTTGACTTTTGATATAAAAATTTTCAGACACAAACATAAAACTGCTTGTTTTTATCGGCTTTTAAAAAGAAAACATATAGCAAAATAAAAATATAATCAACAACAAGAAAAAAAAAAAGTACAAATCATAAAAATAAAAACAGTAGCAACGATACTCATATACTCACATATGTATATGTATGTATATATATACAAAAAATCATTTTCCTATACAATACTCAAGAGACGTAAATAATATCCTTTTCTACTTTTATAAGCACATAAACAAAACTCAAATACGGATAAATGTCTATATGTTCCTCTATATGTACATATATACGTATCTGTGTCTGGATTTGGAAAAAGACGGCATCTTATTCGTACATGTACTATGCTATTCGGCATTATGTTTACTGCAGAATGAAATTAACTTTCTGTTTTGTTTTTGTTTTTTCTCTTCATTTTAATTAAGTTATTCAAGTAAAAGACTATTTCCATAAACAGTGCACCTACATACATACATATATTGTGCAAAAATAACAAAATATTAATGTACATAATATATACTGGTACATAAATTAACAGATGAAAATGAATCAAATTTCACTCTATCCAACAGTATATTAATGTCAAGCACAATAATTATTGTGGTTGAAGAAAAGTAAGAATAAACATACGGTAACAGTTTTCCAATTTACCTTTTCTACTTTTATTCACTTTTTGTAATTTTATTTTCTAAACAGTGCAAAAGTACGTATTTCACTTTATTTCGCTCTTACGTCAAATAAAGAAAAAATAAATATAAAACGAATGCAAAATACGAAACAGGCAAATTTTTTCTACATTATTTTTATATATATGTATATACTACATTACGTAGTATATTGGAAAATTCTTATTACTTCACTTTTTTTCTGTACGTACACTTCTGTTTATTTAATTTTATTAAATACATCGTTGTTTGTTTATTTGTTTGTTACCCCTGAGATTTGTTTAATTTACGTACAAATATATGTACATATATGTAGGTTCATTTTTTTTACGTACATACATACATCTTTAATTACATAAGCAGAATGCCATGAGAAATGAATCCTTGGTATAT
This sequence comes from Anthrax anthrax, assembly GCA_963971155.1. NCBI lineage: Eukaryota > Metazoa > Arthropoda > Insecta > Diptera > Bombyliidae > Anthrax > Anthrax anthrax. Next base: position 6,297,430 of record OZ020118.1, on the reverse strand, counting down.
ACAGTAAGTAATCAAATGAGTCCATATTGGTATATTTTCCCTAATAATACTAATGAAAATTACCATTTGGTTGTAACGATTAACTAACAAACCAAACAGTCAGCCCAACCAACTAGCCCAATCAAAACCAACGAAAAATGATGATGGGTGGTGTGGTTTAGGGGAAACAAAAACAAAAACAAAAACATAACAAGAAAAACCAAAAAGAAAATTAAAAACACAGAAATAATGTATGTATTGTGAAAATCAACCAGTCAGTTATCCAACTGTTAAGGTTATAGTATTTTCGAAGTAAAGTTTAAGTGAATAAAGTTAAATAAGTGGCTATACCACTGGTCTTCAGCTAAAAATATATCTAAAAAGTTTTAGTCTTTATGGTATCTACTAAATATACATATACACATCTACTACTCAAGGAAAAATGAAAATACATAATAACATTAAATAGCCCATGAATTTTTTCTAAATAATCAACAAAAATATACAAATAAATGTTTAGGGATGTGCAGATGTTGTACACTTTATTCAATACTAAATCACATTGAATATAATTTTCTTTTGTATATATGACGGTTTTTATACTACCAATACAAATTCACATACATTTGTGTATATATATATACTACTTGTAGTATGTAACATACAATTACATTTGTACATTTCGTATTATATCACTACTTCAAAATTTAATTTGCTTAATCCAGCTAAGTCTAGAAAAATAAAAATAAAAAAAATAAATAAATAAAACTAAAACAAAAAAGGAATTAGGGTATTGAATACATAGATGAAAATTAGCTTTTAACAAAAATACAAATACTTGAGTAAACTGTGAAAAAGAGTATGTTAATGCCAAAGGTTAATCCATAGACATTTTAGGCCTTTAGGATTTTCTATATACATACTTAACATTTTTTATACATACATACAGTATTTACGTATTTAATTGTAATTAACTATAAAAAAAAATTATTTAATAAGTTTCACTAATTTTAATTACTTTTTGTTTTTCTCACATTTTTTTTTTCAGGTATGTCGATAACTTTTCTCATTTGTTTATTAGATGATAAATGTTTTCTTCTTTTTTTTCCTTGTATTTAATTTAACAAGTAAAAAAAAAATCTTTGTGTAAGTATAAACATTTTTGAATTAGTTTTAACTTATTTTTAAATAACTTTTTCTTTTAGACAAAAAAAAAAATAAAATAAAAAATAAAAATTCTCAGTATCATTAAAATAAATATGTACATATACGTATGCTATATATAAATATTTTAAAATAATTTTAATTTATTTTTTACAAAATTTATTTATTGTAGGAATATATTTACAATTAAAAAGTTTATTAATTAAAAATTTTTCATTAATTGAAAAATGTTTGTACTTGTATTTATGTACGTATATTCAAATGAATAAACATCATAGTTATTGTATGTAGGATTTTAATAATAATAATAACATGCAAAATATATACAATTGAGACATTGGTATATAGAGAACATGATACAACTGAAATTGAAAGAAAAATTTAATTAGCTAAAATTATTTTTCGTTTGTTATTATTTGTTATTTAAAACAAGAACAAAAAAAATTAAGTTTATTTTGATAAAAGTTTTGTCTGGAAAAACGACTATGCAGACAGATATTTAGCAGTTTTTGGATTTCACTTTTCATTATATCATCATACTAAGTATACGGCTATATTTTGTTTACCAGATATATAATATTAAAATCAATATATGAAAAAGATTTAAAAATACAAAACATTTTTGCACGTAATTTTGATTTTATAATTTTTCCTTTACTTTTTACATTATTTTTTCCTTTTTGTATTGCTTTTGTTGAAAAAGAAATTAGAAATGAAAATTATTTATAACGTGTAAGAATTTCTAAAATTATTCTATGAATACATACAGTATAAATGTTTGTGTATGTTTCACAAAGTAAAATATCTATTACCTCTCCTGTCAGTAGGTAATTAGTTTTCAGACAATATAGCTATTATCTTCGCGTGATTTGAAATTATTCAGAAGTTTCCTTCTAATATATTTATATGCAGACAATTGTATACACGTATGTACATATGTATATAGGTACATATAATTATATTCAAATATTTATGTATTTTGGAATAGAACACTACATGCTTTCTAATTTGTTTTTATTATTTTCCTCAAGTGTTTTTCCTCACTTGATTAAATTAATTGAAAAATGAAATTATATGCAAAAACAGAGAGAGGGGAGGTTGAAGCATAATATATTTGAAAACAACGTGAGACTTCCAGCTATAACGCAAATATATATGTACATACATCACATATGTATAAGACATAATTATCCTATTACGAAAATTTCGTTGGTACCTTATTCGTTTAAAATAAATTTCATAAACACATAAAAATTCTAATTGACGTTTAATCACATGCTTAATTGAAAAAACAAAAAAAAAAAACGAATAATCAATCTTATTTTTTACTACCTTTTATTCTTAGAAAACGAATTAAACGTTGAAAATGAAATATTATTATAATTATCAAGTGAAATGTAAATAGGTAATGGATGAGCATATTGAGAAATAAATAAATTTCTTGAAAAAATAATCAATAAATTGAATAAAGTCAAAAATTAACCAAATGATTAATTGTTAACATTAACGTTAAATTAATTTAATTCAAAATTAGCAATTTATTTTATTTATAAATACACACAAAATGTGTAATGTAAAATTAAAGCATATAAATAAATGTTTTCCTTCTTGATTTTATCGAACAAATAATACAAAATTACATAGAAAATTTTAAAATTAAACACAGGATATTCGCGTAAATTGTAATATAAAATTTCAAAATACGTTAAAGTATAATTGTAATGAATTTGAAGAAATTGTATAAAACTAGTAAATTATGCAATTAAAAGTACCTATCTAATTTGAATACAACAAAATCAGATAAAAAAACTTTGCCTTATACTTTAATTTTATTTTTTTCTTCTTATTCTGTAATTTTTCTTTTTTGTATAAGAAATATATATGGGTATACATTGCACACAATAGAAAATAATATATATGTCTCTTCAGATACATTTATAGCTCAGATGTATTGATTTTTAGATACAAATGAAAAGATTTATGACATTGAGAAAATGTTTTGCAAAACATTTACAAAAACAAAAAGACAAAAATCAATTTTCTTGATTTCATAAATTGAAACTTTATATTACATTGTGTAAAACTTGAATTTTTTATTTATATAAAAATCCTTTTTATTAAAATTAATTTCAATGTCTCATACTTTATTGCTGAACGCGAGAAATGCATATGCACTCGATTGGTACATTTATACATACAGAATATTGAATAACAAATTATCCTTTATATTTAATATCATATCATATGATATTACGATATCAAAAAAAAAAAAGTTGTATTAAAAAGTTTTTTTTTTTTTTTGTTTTTTAGTTCAATGACAAAATTTTTTGTTTTTATTTTAGCGTCTTTTTTTTTTTTTTGATAAAAGTTATCGAATATATGAAAAAAGGAAAAATCCTTTCTTGCGGTTTTTATTATTCAGTCCTAAAAAATTACGTATACATAAAAATACATTTAGAATTATTGTATGTGCGTATATGTATATTGCACAGAAGATTTAAAAGATCAAGTTGGATCATCAGCATTTTAAATAACTTTATGTTTGCTCCATTAAATTTAAAAGTTTTTGTTAGAAAAAAAAAAATAAAATAAAATAAAAAATAAAATTTTCTTTTTAATTTAATACAGTAAAGCACAAATGGGAGAAAAATTATTTTTCGAAAAAATAAAGAGGAAAAGAACAAAGTTTTTGTGGCTTTTTTAAGGAAATTTTAAATAAAAAGCTATTTTTTTGTGTCCTTCCTCTTTGCCGTTTTTTGGTTATATTTATACATACATATGTAATTGAATATACGTATTCTGTACATAAATGTGTATGTTTTTATTTTTATTCTAATTTTGTTTTTCAATCTAATTTTAGTGTATTTTATATTTCTAAAGTATTAAATTTATTTCCCCATCGTTCTACTAGGTATGCAAGGTATGCAATGTACATATACGTATTGTGAGCATGTAATTAAAATGATGGAAAACGAAAATCAATATTCATATGTATGTATGTATATATCTACAATCCTACGATGATGTGTGTTCCTATTGAATACATATAAAATATATATGTATACATACATGTGTTCTTGTACGTGTTCTACGTATTCATCTTTCGTTATATAATAAATTTAACAAGTACATGTGATCTGCTAAAGTCATTTTCCTTACATGCATATTGTATTTTCGTTTAAGTTTAAATGCACGTATGATGTATTGCATACTAGACACATGTATGTAATGTAATGCTTTTCCTCTCAATTGTTTTAGTTTTCTCGTTTTCTTTTTTCTTTTTTTTTTTTTTTAATTTTCTACCTAATGTATTCTACGTCTATTCAACTTGTTCAATTTTCCACTTTAATGATTATTATATGAAAATTTATATTTACACTATCAAATGGTACTATATATCAATGTTTTATGTTCAAGGTGAAATATTTTCTAACTTTGTAAAATTTTAACTAAAATTTCCTGTAAGGAAATAAGAAAAAAAATAAGTAAAATGATGAAAAGATAAAATTACGATAAGGAAAAAAAAAACCGAAATATGCATATATGTGCGAATATTTTATTCCTATAAAAACAAAAAAAACATATTTATGTACCAATGAACATTACATGAAAATTTGTTAAGTACGTATGCAAAAAAAAGCAGTTTTTTGCATTTTTGCATCTAAATGAAATGAAAAACAAGTTCCGGACTCATAAGAAAAATTTTATTGTTAAGTTTTCATTTATATTAATGCACTTTACGTTACATACACTGCATATATATGTATGTACGTGTTATATCCTTGAAATTAAAATATTGCATATGAACCATGAACTTGGACTAGAAAATTGATTTTTTATTTTTACGCATTGACTTTGCACTATAGTAATTTTTTTTTTTATTGTTTTAAATTGAAAATTATGAAAAGAAAAAATTTGTTCTTTCATGAAGTGCTTTTTCAGATCGTTTGCAATGAAATATTTTTAGAGAACAGATTTTATTAAAATAAATTATTAGAACGTGAACTGAATTAATTTAAAATTAATTTATTGGATATAAAAGTAAAATATGGAATATGTTAGAATAATTTTTTTTTTTTTTTCAAATTTAACGACTGTAAAAATGTATTATTTGATGCTAACGTACTGTAATTTTTCAAACAGTAAAAAGGTTTTATTATTTATATTTATTAATTTTTTTTAAATCTTATAAATGAATAGTATATGCTGTGTAAGTTGATAAAACATATTTTAAAAGGTTAAACTTTTTAAATTTCCACGAGAAAACCCAAGGTCAATTTAAATGAATAACCAATAGTTTTAAATATAACAAAATTAAAGATTGCGTAAATTAGTCTAAAATTAAAAATCAAGCCTATTTTAATTCATGTACATGCTTTTCTTCATTATGTCATTACAAATTAAATTTAATTTCCTTAAAAATCATCGAATTAGAAAATGTAAACAATAATCAGTTACACATTGGCAGCAGCATCAAATTACATATTTAAACAATGTGAAAAATTGTTCATTTTTTGTTTATTTATTTAGTTTATTTTTTTCAAGAAATTGAGAAACCTTAACAATAATACTCAAGACAAGATGAATTAAAGATTTCTCTATATATAAAATATACATAAATAATAATATGAATGTATTGAGTTCACATTACCATTTTTGTCAAAAATATCTAAATCATTAATTTAAATATTTTCATTGATTTTCATTTTCACCTGTAATTCAAAACCTTTTTGTTATTATTTGTAATCCGTAAAAATACTAGATTATACCACTTGTTGCTGTTACTTTTCCATATGTATATGTTTTTACATACATATTTATATGTATGTATGTTTGTAGAAATATATGTATACATATTACTGTACGTACATATACACGTTACATATACATAGGTACATTCGTTAGAGGTTTAACCATGTTAAAAACCACAATGACTGCTTCAAATTCAGGAAATTAAAAAGAATGTTTTTGATTTTTTTATTCTCCCTATTAGAGTTTATTTACAAAAAAAAAAAATAAAATAAAAAACCTTAAACTTGAAACAAAATAATAAAAGTGCAATATTAAATCCATATATGTGTGTAACACAATACACGTGCAGATATGTTTGTATATACAAATTCATTTACACGAAGTCAAAAACCCAAGAAATAAATATATAGACAAGACGATTAAGAAGAAGAAAATATTATTTTCAGTTTTTATTGACAATCGTTGAAGCGTTGAAATACGAGGTCAAAAAAATCACTCAAGTGTTACTGAAAAAAATTTTAAGGTTATTGCAAGAAGCACAAAAAGCAATGTGGCTTACACTACCTGCAGATATTTGAGAATATTGTATATTTGGTATCTAATTTTAACTTTTAAGTTATTTTTTTATATGACCGTTTTATAACGATCAGTAAAAGTACATTTACACATATTATGAGATTTTAATGGAAGTACATACCTAGTTTTCTTCCTCGAATTTGTTTTTGTTTAACTGATGTAACCATTATCTTTATGTGTGTGAAAATATTTATTGTTTTTCTTTTTTCTTGTTCATATAGAAATATTAAATGATATCATATACCTATATGGTATTAAATACCGCACAATCATATATTATTTCATTATGTGCGTTCATATAAGCATGCATTAAAATATGTATCTTTGTATAAAAGACTCATTTACATATTTTTGTTTGTAGATGAATTTAATTTAAAAGTTAATTAATTTTTTTTCTAGTTCACGCATACGTTATTATACTCACAGGTCTATATAAATTAAGTAATTAAACAAAAAAACAAAAAATCGGAATAGTTATAAAGGCAATTCTTAAAAGAAATCATAATTTTTTTCTTACAAAAGTAAAGTATAAATATAATGAAGAAGTAAAGAATATCATACCACAAAATTAACGGTAAAACAAGATAATATATGGTTATCCGTCGGTCAAATGATTTAAAGATAAAATTTCGATGTTAAATCATATATTAAATGCAGAACACGTACACATAGTAAACAAAATGTATACGTTTAATTTTAACCGTTTGAGTTTAATTTTAATCAACTCTTTTCATATGTATGTACGTATACATGATTCTGGTCATTCATTGTAAGGTAGGTTATATCAAATCATACAAGAACTGAGTTTTAATATAAAAGAAAACCATCAAAAAAACAAAAACTTATAGTTTTTAAAATGAAAGTAGGCACGTTGTATGCATTTTTACATTAATTTCATATACAAACTTCACCACAACATAAGAAAAGTAAAAAAAATAAATAAAATTCACCTTTACAATATGTTGGTTACTCTATAAAAATATTTTCTACATACTTAGATAAAAACGTGTCATTTATACATTTTTACTTTTTTAAATTTTTCATTGATACGAAAATTGCTTTTATTATGCCATTGAGAAAAAAACAAATGAAAATGAAGAAAACCATTATTAATATATAAAAAACAAAATACAAACATACGCAATAAACCATGTAATAAAATGATAATGATGCGTGCATGATTTAAAACAATTTTCCCTTTTTTTTTAATTTTCTTTTCTAACAAAATTGAAAATTTCATGAGCCCTACCAATTTTTTTTTGTAGATGATTTCATACATTGCCAATAATGTATAGGTTTAGGTTGTATCAAAGTTATCCATCGTATGTACCAATGCCAACCAATTATTATAATGTATTTTCTTTTTACTTGCTATCATCATTTGATAACAATAAAAAAAAACGAAAAACAAAAAATTTTTTTTTAATGCTGCTGTACATAAATTGCTGATCGTTGCATTCGATTGTTGTTGTACAAGAGATTGATTAATGTTTTTTTTTCTTTTTTAAATTGAAATTGATAATAATAAGATAATATTTGAAAATGATGAGAAATTTTATTAAATTCGAAAGGGCACTTGATATGATCTTCTTACAAACCAATTTTCATATACATATACATACATATATTGTATACGTACAATACAACTCTGTACAATACAATTCGATATGGTGGTCTTGTAGTATTAAATATTTGATATATGTACGTAATGTATATTTTTTGATTAGATGAGCTTTGATAGATACCATGACGAAATTTATAAAATGAAAATCATTGTCTTTATCACAAATTTATCACCTAAAGCCATTCACAAATATATACTAAATAGCATAGTATATGCAATAACTAAGTTATTCATGATATATGTACATGTATTTTTTCTTCTGGGAAATTTAATTTAATATATATATATTTAGGTTTTCCAACAAATTGAATATTTTCATAATGTATGAGTGTACGTCAATAAATGTATATTTCTAAATACGTGAAATGTAAATACATTTACTAAAATGCAGACGATGAAATAAAATTCTATATTTCTGAATATACATAGTGCTTCTTAGTTGATATATATTACATAAATACTCAGCTGGTATATATGTATCTACATATACACTGCAACTTGAATACTTATTTATATATACCAATATAAATATATATGTATGTAGTTTTGATTCAATTAAGTACACACACACATATGTGCAAATATTTTATTATACATTATATATTTACGTCTACTGTTAGTACACATTCTTGATATTTTCTAGAAAATGAAAATTGTTTAAAAGGTATTTCATATATATTATACACATAGTTAAATAAATAAAATGGTCCCCAGATGTTTTCAATTTTACTTTCATATCGAAATAAATTGCATAAAAGAATATTTAATATATAATTTTTTATTTTATTTTATGATATAAAAATTATTTTATAAATATTATTATATCATTTTATTTCAATGTATTTTTCTAAACTAAAAACTTTTTACATAAAACAATAAAAACAAATATCTGAAAAATTGTTCAAATAAAACTTTATAAACTCAATTCTCAAAAATAAATAATTATCGTATTTTTATTTTCTTTATTGAATTTTCAATAAAGAAATTCATACAAAGTTAATTTTTTTTTTAAAATTATATAAATTGAAAACGATATCTAACATAATAAAAACAAAATTAATTAATTTTCTTTTTCATAAATTTTCAGTTACAAATAGAAAAAATTACTGCAAAAAAAATAACGAAAAAACAAATAATTTTTACAAAAACTCTTAAAATTGAAATATAAGAAATCCTTCCTGGCAAAATACGTAAAAGGAAAATTAGAGTTGTACGTTTAATGTATGTATGTGTAAAAAACAAACGACCTCAATTCAAAATTAATCTCAAAGTACATACAAAAAATAAATCATTGTACATGTAAAAATTAAAATAATATTTTTTCTTTCCATACAAAAAAAAAATAATAATAATTCTTTTGTTTTATATTTTTGTCTAATTAAAGACCTTAAATAAAAGTGATAATAAAATGGAAAACAAAAGAGAAATTATTAACTATAGAAAAATAAAAAGTAAAATAAAAACACAAAAATTAAAGTATAATATAAAATTACAAATTACTTTCATATCCTTAAATCATTTATTATTTTTGTATATATCATTTTGTGATACCATGGAAAAATCATCAAAATGAGCTTATTATGACCTATAATTTATTTCCTTTTTTCTTTATTATTTTCCTTACTTTGTTTAAATGAAAATTCATTCTACACATACATTTATGATATAAATTCATTCTTTATACCATATTGAATATATTTTGTATATAGTATTATTTTATATATGAGTATGTAAATATGTATATTTTTTACATACTACATATACGTATATACATACATATATGTATACTAAAATACTTTTTTTTTTTTTTTTTGTTCACACCACATTATTTTATTATATTACATATTATTTACCTCTGAACATTAAAAAGGAAAATGAACGAACAAAAAATAAAATGAAAAAATTCAAATAAATAATAAAAACAAAAATTTTAATGCACCCTAAAAATCGTGAAAAAACAAATTAGAGAAAATTTGTGGCGATGAAATATGAGTACAAATATATAACAAATTCGTATAGAATTATGATGAATTGTATTCATTACATACACATACACAAAAAACAAATGTATGCTTAAAATGAATTATGTTATGTGTATATACCTATATACACATATTTATACACATATACACCTACAAATATGTACATACATTAAAGCACATTATACATGGCAATGTACGTGTTGTAAAACACATATCATGCCAATTTATCATGCTATTCATCAATTTAGTTTTCGAAAAACAAAATTTTCTCATCAGTTGAATGAAATAAGCTAAATTCTGGCACGAATGCAACAAAATACATATTAGAAAAAAAAAAAACAAAATAGAAATATTTCTAGAAAAACAAAAAACAAAAGTAAAAAAGAAAAAAAATTATAAAAATTAATGAAATAACTACTATATAGTTATTTGGATATAGTTATCAGAATTTATTAAGAAATTTCCGAAAAAGGAAAAACTTAATAATAAAGAAACATAAAAATGACAATGAAATCGAAAATTTATAGTTATACCCATAAATATATGAATGACATGTTTATAAGCAGTTAAAAAAAAAAAACAAAATGTAGTTCTACTCTAATGTCAATCGTATATAATTTTCAGTGTTTGTTTTTCCTTTTTTGTTATAGTAAACATTTTTCAATTTAATGTCTAAACATTAAATAATGTACAGAAAAGCTAAATAACAATAATATGTAATATGAAAAAAAGCTACAAAAATAAATAAAAAATGTAATTTCTAAAAAAAAGGAACTTTTATAATAGATAACGTTACACTGACAGCATTTAAACACGATATCAATTTTATGGAAAACCAAACATACATTTCATACCAATATCTATCAACATATGTATATGTATACAAACACACATGTATTAATGAAATGTATTAAAAATGCCTCTCCGATATACATACATATTATGTATGTATATGTATGTACATGTAACACAAAAATCCGAATAATAAAAACAACAACGAATAAAAAAATAAAAACAAAATAAAAGGATATGATAAGAATAATGATATATCTAGTCTACCATATACACAAATTCTATGGCTGTTTGTGTATTGATTTGTAAAATATCGCTATAAATAAAAATTGGACTAAACCGCAATCAGTCAGAAATATTGTATGTATGTATATATACATATGTAAAAAAAAGCTAGAAAAGTAGCACAGAAAAAAGAACTGAAACTAAAAATTTTCAAACAGTCGAAAATTGGTTACTATACAATTACATTAGACATTATTGCTGCCACTTGCTACATAGGTGCGTACAAACACATCTTTATGTATTGTGGATAGCTTATATTGTTACGTGTATGTATGCATGTGTCACATATAAAAAAGAATGATCATCATGACTAAATTTTATCATGTGCTATCGAATGTCTATGTAGCAAAAATTTTTACAATATGAAAAATACATAGTCAAAAATGTAACTTTTATTTTTATTTGGTTTCGAAAAAAAAAAAAAAAATATTAAAGTTATCTCTTTTTTTACATTGATCCCTGTAAACGAATTTTTTGCTTTCAGTTTCTTTTGTTTTTTTTTTTTTTTTTCCATTTTATTACGATAGATGAAAAAGTTATCAAATATAAAACTGGACATTATACAGTGAGGATACATTCTTTTTTTTATTGTTTTTCATTTTTCTTATGTGTTAGAAATGTAATACAATTACGAAGAATTCAATTGATTTGAAAAATTTGTTATCTTTGGACATAATACGACAAGGAAGAGCCAAAAAAACAAAGAAAACAATGATTTTATCATTGAACCTTAAGAAGTAAAAAGAAGCAAAAAAAAGGGATTCACAAAATATCACTAGTTTGTGATACATATTCATTTAAAAACAAAAATAAAATATTCGGGATCAAGTGAATAAAAATGAATAAAATAAAAAAATATCCTTTTTTCAAATTAAATAAGATTAAAAGAATGTATCTAGTGTCTGTGCCCAAATATATTTAAATGAAGTCTGTTATAGGTTATGATTTTTACGAGTTTTTATCATTTCTAACGTTTATCCTTTAAATTTCAATTTTGTAGCTCTTCTTGAATTATCAATTTTTTTAGGCATCCTTATATACGTGTATTCATGGTTTAACAACAAATTTATTTTTTTATTTTTTTTTAACCATTATTAGTAACACTCACAATAAAACATAGAAAAGAAAATTTTTTTTTTTTTTTTTGGTATTCAAAAGGACAAACTCATAATGGGCGGTCGGTCAGTGGTGCGTCTAGAATAATGAAAATTTCATATTGGAAACCCTTCACCAACAAAATAACAATAACAACAGAAAAAGAAAGGAAAAACCATAAAGGATCACCCAAAATATAATAAAATTTTGCAAAAATTATATTATACATAGATTTCTTTTTTTTCGGATACTTTCACTTTAATGATGATTAGGTAACCAAAACCATAAAACCAAATCTTTTCTTATATTTACATACATTTTTGTTGTTATATTAAAATAACAAAAATTTTTATTCCATACTCACACATCAATATAATAAGATTATAATATAATATGCTTACAAATATAAAGGAAAATATTATATGATGAAATAAGATTTTAGAATAAAGGACGATTTATATGTATGATAATAAAAATACAAAATAAAAAAATATATATGTATATTTTTCTTCTTTTCTTTTTTATTTAATGGGATGAGACAATTTAATTTAGTTTTTCTTTTTTTTTCCGTTACATATCTTTGATTTTATTTTTTAATTTAATTTTTCTAATAGGATAAACAACATGATTGTTGCACAAAAAAAAAAAAATATAATATAAAAGAAAATAAATAAAAATAAAATAAAAAATGTAAACAAAATCGTGAGTATGTTTGAAAATATTTACATTTAAATATTCATGTATCATGCAACAAACGTTTGAGTTCAAATAAGTTTTCATTTTCCCTTGGTTTTTATTTTACATAATTCAAAAATAATTTTCTTAAATGGCCAAAAGTTGATATACAACAATTGTTTTTTTTTTTTTTTTTTTTTGTAACTTTAAATAACTTTAATAATACTTACATAGTTTTTATTTTAATGCAATATCAAAAGTAATAATATTCATACTGAAAATATTTAGTAATTTGTCACATATAGTACATATTTTAGTTATCTATGCACATACAAAAATGTATATATGCTGTAACATTCCGGGATCATGTAAATGTAGGTCAAATTCCATTAATTACGTAGTCTTGTAATTTATATAAAATTGCCAAGGGCATTTCAATATTTAATGATGGAGTAATGTCATTTTTTAGGTGTCTACACCTAATAACCTTACGCAATTGCACTTGGACCTCATTAAAAACAAAACAAAAAAAACAAAACAAATCTCGAATGACAGCATTTTTTTTCCAAAATATAAGTACATACATACAAAATGTATTTTGATGTAATTTGAAAACAGAAAATAATGATGATAATTTTAAAATTAAAGAGAAAATTATACAATGATATTAAAAATGAAAAAAATAATGAACTTTATTTAAAGTTTTTATGTACTTATAAAAGTGTGGATACAATGACAATAGCAACATAAAATTATTTAATCACACGTTTCTGAATGTGTATTTCAAATATGGTTTTTAATTACTAATAATATGGTTACAAAATTTATTTAATCACCCATACATACGCGAAAATATGCATGTATGTGTATGTGCACTTTAATTTTGGTTTTTATGGTTTATTAACATTGAATGTAATGTCCGTTATTCAGTTAATTTAATTTAAACATTTTTTGTATAGAATTTAAAAACACAAGAGGTATTTCGATTTAAATTCAATAGAAACCAAAAAATAATACTGATTTTTATTCATGGTTCATTTTAGCCAGTAGAACAGAATATTTTACTAAAATAAAATGAAAAAAATTTTTGAATTTTTTTTCAATAACGTACTTTTCTGCCATATATGTATGATTGAAAAAAAATTGCGATAATCTAATTTGCTTTCATATCGTATCATTACAATATGCTGTAATATCATGTGTGCACATATACGTTTGTACATAGTATTTTCAATAATTTGATACTTAAATTTTGCATAAAAAAATGATTATAGATAAAATATGTTCCATAGTTAAGTAGAACTTTTTTTTTTCTTTTCAATTTTTCTACAACTATTATCTATTATCTTTTTTCTTTTATATACCCATTAAAATATATGGAATACAAATTTACAATTCTTTTGTAATAATCATATCAGAGATAAAGTGATTTTATTGATTTTATTATAGTATATAATTTGGAATGCTGCTACATATTATGTACGCAATGTATGGGACTCGTATTGTACACACATATGTATGTATGTATGTTTGTATCAATAATCAGATTTTTTATGTGTACATTTTTGTATATGTGTTATGTAATTTTATGCACATTTTTTAACATACTTAAAATAATGCATTCATGTAGTCTATAACATACAAAATTTTATTATGTATACGAGCATATGTACATATGTACATATGTACTATATGTATGAACATATATCTCAGTTTCATATATGATGATATAATTACATGCGGGCTTATCTTGTATGTACAAAAGGAAATGTTATCTATTCAAAATTCAAATACATCCCACATACAAATGTGCCTACATGTACAATTTTATTCTTTTGAAACAAAACAAAATCTACTCAATAATGCATCACTTTTTAACTCATTCGTAAATTTTAATACATAAAAAGAAAGTACACATTTCAAACTATTTCTTTTTAATTAAAGCAAAAAAGATTAAATCAAAATCTTGTTTTTTTATTTTGTATTTGACTTATCAACTAAAAAAAAAAAAATTTATTCTATAACATATAAACGAATCTTCTTTGAATCTTCTTTTCATTATGCATTTTAAGTCTGTAATATCTGTATAAAAAGAAATAAAATTAAAAACTAAATCTTTCTTAAACTTTGTACGGAATTATATACATATGATAATACAGATATGTGGAACACACTTATTACTTACATTTGGTTTAAGTTCTTTCTTTTTGTATAATCACTGAAAAAGAGAATCTAAATAGTATCATTAAATTTATATCAACTAAAAAATCAGAAAGGACTACATATGTGTATGTATGTACATATACGTAATATATTAAGCAAATTGTACATAAAAATGCAAGAAAAAAAAAATACTCAATACTCACATGCGTGTATTCCATATGATATATCAATATACTACAAAAAATATGATTGCAATAACTTATGTAAATACGTGAATGTATTTGATTTCCATATCAAAGTTTCTGTAAATAATGTGTATATATGCCTGTATCTTTTTACTGAAAATATAAAGTGCAATGGCAAAAAAATAAAAATAAAATAATATAAAATCACTTTACCATCATCATCATCATTATCATCATTAAACATGAATGGATAAAATAGCATGAAAGCATATTAAAGGATACTAGAAAATTATATTGCGTGTGTTAACATTTATTTGATTGATATGTAACCCACATATAAATGTGTATATAATATATGGAAATAAATTCTGGAATTTTTTATGTCAGAAACAGGAAAATATACATATTTTAAAAATTGCATAATTTATTTAAATTTTTCGTGTAAACGTATCTTATATTTAGATGCCATAAAGTACACAAATGAAATTGACTATATATAAAACATGAATATTTTTTAATCAAATGATCTTTAATTATCTACCCTACAATTTGATAAAAATTTTGTAATTTATGTTTTAATTATGAATTTCAAATCAAATTCATTATACAGAATTACCAAATTTGCTAGTAAAATTATATTGAATTATCATCAAACAATGTTACAACATTGTAATGATGTATGTTTTAATTAAACATTCTTAGATTTCGCAAATCAATTGAATACAACACACCTCTTAAATTTTAATTATAGAGAAGAAAACATTTTCAATAAATTACAATGACATTCATGTACACATAATTGATAATACATACACATAAATCAAATACTTGATGACTATCATATTGCAGCTATCATGTAAAGAGATTCTATTTTCTGTTGTCTTTGATTTTTATTTTTACTTATTGGAATTAACAACAATTTCACAACAGTTTCACTTTTAGAAGTTGTCAGGTAAGTCGTGATGAATGTAATTGACCCATGACTTTTTCATATTAAATAACAATAAAATTAAACAGAATAAAAAGTAGGACTTACTCATATACTCATGCTACATAGCTTACATCTGTAAATTTTAAAACATGACGTATTTTCTTAAGTAATTCACCATTAAATTAAATTAAGAATGTTAATAAATAAGCAAAAAAAAAAAAAAAAATCTAAAAATAAAAGATGACTTCAATGATGCCTATTATAATATCATTATTATTTTAATATCAATTGATTTTAAAACACGGATCTTCTTCAAATTAAATCATGTAGATTAAAAATTCTTTGTCGCTTTTTTATACATATCTTTCATGTTTTTTACATGGCTTTTTACATTTTCTACATTTTATTTATCTGCTTAAGTATTGGCTGCCTGTGCAAATACTTGATATTTTAAAAATGTCATCAATACGTACATGTATGTATGTGTATTATTGCATACCTTAAGAGAAAAAAATTTAAAATGTAAACCAACATAAAACAAGAAAAATTACAGAATAACATAAAATAGTACAAAAAGGTATACAAAAAACAAATAAATCAAATAACTTTATTATCCCATAAATTTTAAAGTTTAAAGGTTTTTTTTTTTTTTTAAATTATGTAAGTGTGTGGCTTGTTGTACAAAAACACATAAAAAATTAGTATTATTGTTATGGAAGATAATATAAATTTTTTTTCCAAATTATTGAACCTAACATAACTTTTATTAAAAACATAAAATTGGTTTAAAATACTCTACAAGAATCAAGTCATAAAAAAAGTTTTTTTTTTCTTCTAAAAAAATAAAAAAACCAATTAATAAATTTTCTTTTATTTGAACATAAAATTAATTATTTCATATTTATGTCAACAAAATAAAATTTAAAAAACGCACATATTTTGAAAATTTTTTATTAATTAAAACTTGTGCATATAAATTTATTTCATCTACATATGTATGGACGTATAGGTTTCTATATTTATGCATGTATGTGTAAATCAAAATACTAAACAAAAAAACAAGCATAAAAAGCAAAGATTTATTACGTCTATTATAATATCACTTTTAGTAATATCATGTATTCTGTAAAACATGCCGCTGTTTCTTTTCGAATTATTCTGTCTAGGATTTTATTTTCTTCATTTTACGAATGAATTGTAAAATAATGATAAGAGCAAAAACTAAGCGTTCGGTTTTTTTTTTTTACATAAATCCTGAAAAGTTCTAATAAATTTGTATAACACTTTTAGTTTTTATTTCACTTTTCTTTAAAATTTTTAATCGTAAATTTATCCTTTTATCTCTTTTTTTCAAAAAATAAATTTCTAAAAAAACAAAATCATGAATATTAAATTCCCTTTTCTCACTATGTATCTAGTTGACACTATGAAAATACAGTTTGAGAAAAAAAAAACAATGAATTAAAATTTTAAGAATCCAATTTATTTTAATTAAGTTATAATTTTTATTTAATTAAAAATTCAAAATAACAAGAACCTAATCTAATTAATTAGCCATATTAAATAACAAAACAGAAAAAAATTTAATTAAATTTCCATGAACCATGATGTACATACAAAAATTAACTATATTGAATGTATGGGATATATAGGATATTATGCTAGACACAATAATCTAACTTATTTTTTTATTATTTACTACATACATACATTCTACATAAATATACATGTACGTATCGTATACATAATATGTGCTCTATCCATACAAACATTTACACATTGTACTTTAATTTATATTAAACTTAAGCTGATTAAAAAAAAAAGGCTTTGTAAACAAAAATATAAGAAGAAAAACATAAAATAAAAACAAAATTTTTTTTGCATGTCTTATTTTCTTTTTCACTAGATTTTATTCTATCCGGATTTTAATTGAAAAAAAAAGAGAAAAATAATATTAAAATAAAAGATAATATGGGAATCAGAAAAAATAGTAAATAAACGAACTTTTATTTTTTGTTTATCATTAATTTTTTATTTTTAAATTTTTTTCTGTGTGTTTATTTTGTGTTTTGTTTTAATTTATCGTTACATAAGTAATTAAATTATTTTGTAATTGTATAGTAATTTTCATTTGTACTAAAATTACACAATGTTTATAGTGTAGAAAAATCAAAACATAAGAATATTTATGTATACTAACACATTGATTTGTTGTTATAAAATTCTTATGTATGTGGTTAAGAAAAACAGGATGTGTACAATATCCGTCGTATTCTCCATTATCACCATTGTAATCATCTTTAAATTGTATCACCAAAGAACACATACATATATGCATATGAATATATATGGTATATACGTATATACATACACATGTATGTATATGTCATACAAAAAGATATAAATACTTAAGTATTTGTATGCATGTATGAATAAGTTTTTGCAGTGTATGTATGCATTTTTTTTGCTGTTTCTTAATCGTTTTATCAAAAAGAAAACATACATATGTATGTACATGGATGGTACATATACATGTGAGTACGATTTATAATTTCAAAGAAAATATCATACATATATGCACATACATAATAAAGTTGACATTATTCTCTGTGTAAATCTAGTATTAAAAAGGATGAAGATGTAAAACGTATTGACTATAAAACATGTGAGTATGTACGCACATTCGTACATATGTATGTGTAACTGAAGAACGTTGTTTGTTGCATATATTTTCAGATTAAAGTTAAAAAAAAAATGAAAAATAGAAAATTAAAAATAAATGAAAAGTAAAAAACGAAAATAAATAAATAAATATACGTATGTCTGTGTACGTTAAGTACATCAACATATTTTACACGTATCCACTATCTTAACACAATGTTGTTGAATTCATTTATTTATTTATTTATTTTTTTTAAAACAGTTTTTAATATTGCGAACATTATTTTCTTACATTTGAAATAGGACTTCTTTTCATTTTTACCTTTTATTTCATTCATGCATGTTACTAGATGACATGTTATTTAAGTTGATAAAATAATAAAAAAATATTTAAATTTTATTTATGTTTTTATTTTTGTACTTTGTGGGATTGCTGTAAATGTTGAATACATACATTTACTTGATGAATAATCTTTTAATGAATTAAGCAGTAGAATCTCATTATATTTCATTTAAAGTAAATAAAAATGAATTTATTTTTTAATAATTTTTTTTTTTTTTTTGTAAAAATTTTATTCAGAATTGTAAACTGCTATAAAAAATAGAAAAAAAAAGTAAAATTGTAAGCTTTATGAAAATGAAATAAAAATTCCATTAAAATTTTAAATTTTCAATATTCAATTTAATTATCCTGTAAATAATTTAAAATATAACAAAAGGCAATTATCTTTTTGCTTTTACCTGTTTTTCATTATTTAATTTATATTTGTATAAAAGAATTTTTTAAATAATTTTATATTAATAAAAGCTTATAACTTCCTTTGATTTATCAGAGTAATTGAAACGAATGTACATACATATTTGTACACATGTTATATTGCCGAATTTTATAACGAACTTTATAAAAGCCTTTTTGGTGGTGCATTTAAATAAATAAATCCCAAAATTTTTCTTTATTTTATTTTTATTTTTAGTAGTTAAGATACATATTTATAAATTTTTGATTTAAATATGACCATTTTCCATGCGAAAAATCAATTTATTTTTATTAATTTAAATTATAAATATTAAAAATTATCCACAAAAACAATTTTCCATCTAGAAAACGAATTTTATAATACTACAAAAATAATAATATTTATCATTCATTATGCATTCATTATAGTAATAATAATTTTAACATATGTAAATTACATTCACAAATACATACATTGAAATAATTCAAAAATCATTCGAACAGATTTTATTATTTTTACGTTTAAAGGCATATTGATGATTTTATTTCAGTTTTTTTTTTTTTTTTTTCCAAATAACAAAAAGTTTTCATCCAGACAAAAAATGAACATTGAATTTCATTTTATTTAAATGAATTTTTAATGTCAATTAATAAATTAATAAATTCATGTCGTATACATTTGTTTGTGATTTTATTTTATTCACGTATATTGTATCATATTTCATATTTATTATTTTACTCTTTGACACATGATTTGTGTATATAAATCATGAAAATAATAATAAAGACTTTTACAATTTTTGTATTTTTGTGAAAATATCAAGTATATACACATATTAACATTTATTATTATATAATTTGAAATGTTTCATATAAATATGAATAAAATTTATTTTTATTTTTATTGTGTATAACTGTATGATTTCACTTGAATTCAATTTTATTTTTAAAAAAAACAACGTGAGAATTTACATGACGATGAATCTGTTTATAATTTCATAAAAATTTTTTGGCTTTTTTTTTTGTTTATACTTTATTTAAAATTGTATACATTTTTTATATCACTTACAAAATGTTCATGTATTTTAATCATCATTTTTATTATTATTATAATTTTCATTATTAATTAAAATTTATTTTTTTTTATTTATTTTATTTCTTTTACAAATTATTTTTTTATGTTTATTTTATACATACATATTTTATTTTTGTATTTTATTTCGACGTAAAACCTATAAAAACAGTAGATAAATATTTAGGCTCTTTTAAAGGTTACGTAATGATCGATATTTTATTTCATCATTATCAAATGAAAAAGTAAAAAAAGTAGGATAGGTATTAATTTTCATATCCTATGCGGTTATTTAAAATTTTCGTTTTTATTATTATTATTTTCAATAACGGTATGATGAATACAATATTTTTCATTTTATTGATGTATTTTTAATAATAATGATATTTAATAAAAATTTCATAAAAGTCATGGAGGGAACCACGTATTATGTATGCACATACATATATGAAATTTGATTTTTTTTCATCATACAAAAGTATGTTTTTAGACTGAAGTAACTATATAGTACATAACATACACATATGCATATATGTACGTATAATATGGAGTACAGATAGGATATTGCTGGCACATATGTTTAATTCAGTAATAATTACTTTATAACACAGCCTTTTAAGTACTCACATTGAATTTTAGGATGATATCAAGA
The DNA here is from genome assembly GCA_963971155.1 of Anthrax anthrax. Classification (NCBI taxonomy): domain Eukaryota; kingdom Metazoa; phylum Arthropoda; class Insecta; order Diptera; family Bombyliidae; genus Anthrax; species Anthrax anthrax. Next base: position 6,276,106 of record OZ020118.1, on the reverse strand, counting down.
TGTTTTTAATATTCTTTCATGCATTATAGTCGACGTTAATATAATAAAAAAATTCCTTAAAAAAATTTATCCATTTTACATTTAAAAAAAAAAAAACTTCTTAATTTTTTTAATCAAATATTATCAAAAAATTTATCAATATAAAATTTTATTCAAATGCTAAGTACACGTAAAATTTAAAAGAAGAGATAAATACAGTGTCTATAATCACATAAAATGCCTATACAGTGAACCAGTATACATACAATATATGTATAATACATCGCAAATACATTTAAATGCCAATATGAACATAAATTTATGTGTCAAAAAATATACATATGTGTACATAAATATATTTGGCTTTATATGAAAACAACTTTATGTTTCAATATAATAAAGCAGGAACATTAATCTTCAAAGAGTGCATTTAATAAAAACCACATCATATAATATTAACCTCAAAATGATTACTAAAATCTTAAATATAACCAAATGACCGTTATATACTCTTTTGTACGTAAGTAAATACATATGTATGTACATATGTATACACTATTTACCTTATTTGAGTATATAAGTACTAGAAAATGTCTCTATCCATTAATGTACATCTTTACACATTAGGTAATTACTTTAGATTACATGGTCAAATGACAATCACTCATCTTAGTATGTGTGAACATCATTTATCTTGAAATATTGAATACATTAATACATATACTACTAAATAAATTTTATACCCTTCAAATACATATGTACAACGTAACTAGTGAATATTATTGTATGATAAGTATATTTTTGTATATACAAAATTAATTTACTAAGAAAATTTAAAAGCAATATGTACATGTATTCATTGAATATTAATAATAATAAAATCTGAAAGAGAACAAACGTGAAATCAGCTTAAAGTTTGTTTTTTTTTTTTTTTTTTTTTTTTGAATAAGAAAAAATGACATCAGGAAAATTGACTTTATGTTAGCGTGAGATTAAATCAATAATACAATTATAAAGATGAGTAGCAGATTTATGTACCAAAAAAAAAAAAAAAAACAAATGGAATAAAAACAAAATTGAAAGACAAGTAGACAGACAAGACAAGATGTCATGAATTTACACGGATCGATGAAATTGGATGAATGGCATATTCCATACATGTACAAAACTTTTCTTTAAAACAAAAAAAAATCTAAGTCCGTCAGTTAAAAGTACTAAAAAAAGTTCAATTCCTTTTATTATAAATTTATATTTTTCAATTTAATTTTATTTTTTTTTCAATTTTTCAAATCATTATACACAAAAAATACACATCTCATTCTTCACATAAAACACATAAATACAATTCGACATTATTTATGTACTGCATATTAGCCATTTTCTTTGGTATATTTGCAGATAACGAATAATTGCCAAGGTAAAATTGATTATCAGAAAGAAAAATATTGTACAGATACATATGTACATATATAAAAACATTTAAGATATACGTACATTTTCACAAACAAAATGACAAAGTACAGATAATTTAAAATTGTTTATAACTTCTTATCAGCAAAACAAAGAAAAATGTATACAGTACATTTCTTCGATTGTTTTCATTATTTATTTTTACTTTATATCTTTTTAATACTAAAAAGTATTTTATCTAATCGAAAATTTAGCAAAATTTCACAATAGAAAATAAATGTGTAAACGTAAAAAATGTTTAGTGAAATATTATAGTATATCAGAAAATTTATATAAAATAAAACATAAAATTGTACGTATGTTAGTATATGTATTTGTTACGCATACACAAAATGAAGGAATCATTACTAATACAGGTACAGATAATAAAAAACAGGATACATATAGCTAGAAAATAAAATCTAAAACAAAATATACCAGAATTTAGCAAAATTATACAGGCAGTGCTGTCGATTCACTGCAATTTCAGTATATTTATTACTTTTTGATATTTGATATTACAGTATGTATTGCTATTGCGATGAAATACTGCTATTTATAATTATAGACATTTATTTTGATATGTATTACTTTGATTATGAAGTTTAATAGAACAAAGAAAATTATGAATGAATTTGAAATTCAAATATTCTACACTTGCCAATTATTATTTATTATAATTGTTTATTTTAAAATGCAAAAATTTGTTCTTGCCTCATACCGGTCGATTATAAATTAAATATAATATTTAGTATTCCAAATGCCGATCCATCGTTTCCATGCGCCGTCTATGAAAAAAAAATTTAAGAACCAATACCCAATATCACTCGTCTTCCATCTTTCATACTACTGTACTGTGTAAACTAGACTATCGATTCCATGCCATGCGCCGCCTATGAATAAAAAAATCAAGAGCCACTGTATAATACCACCCATCTTCCCTTACGTTCAAAAGACAACTGACTAGTGAAGTGACTAGTGATCAATAGACTGCTAAACTATGTACTGGTGTACTACTATGTGCATGTACATATGTACATGTGACATGGAAATTAACAAAAATTCAACAGAAAACTGGTTGATAAATAAGGATTCTAGTCTGGTAGCACTACTTATGTTGTGAAACACTTAGCACTGTGTATAGGTAGACCTTACATATACAAATGTTATTTATTGTACAATAGCCAATAAACGTATTATATATATATATGTACATACAAAATGTGAAGTGCGAATAGTAAATAATAGCTTTTGTGACATCACCTTTATCTTTCAAACATTTTATACTGATAAAATTTTACAGGGTGATTTTTATTTTGATGTCATGAAATGTTATTAACATTTTATACTCTTGAAAAAGACGAAGGACATATTTTTCGTTTTTCTTTTGTGTAATTTTTCAACTCTAGCTTTCAATAAAATTTAGAATTTTCTAAATTCTAATTTTTATTTTAAAAATACCATGTAAAAAGTCCATACTTATGTATATACTATAAGTTATTTATACTTATGAATAATGTAATATGTATATATGTATATATTTACGTGTGTTCAAAACACATCCACGCTTGAGTTTCCTGCATTCAACTAATGTGTAATCGTATAATTTAAGCATAAAAAACAAACAAAAAATAAAAATTAAACTTTTTTACTTCAATGAAACGGAAATAAATGTAACTATAAGCACAAAATAAAAACTGAATTTAAAGATATGAAATTAAAAAATAATATTCAAGACACGTTTCAATTCTTTAATTGAAAAAAAAAAAAAAATTACAAACAAAATTAAATTCGTACAAATTTTTTTGCCTGTAGTAATTTTGTTTTTTCGTGTTTAAATTTAAAATTAATTAATAAGTCATTTAAATTTAAGTAGACAAACATTTAGGAATTTCTGATAACCCAAAGTTTAAACATCGTCCAAGAAACTTTGAAGAATCATAGAAATAAATGAAAAAATTACAAAAAAACTTTTAAATTGAAAATGAATTCTTAAGTTCATTAATTAAAATTACAAATTATTTTTTGTTAATACATTTGTTAAAGCATTATATTCTTTTTTTTTTATTTACGTACATATGTACAAATAAGTATGTTTGCAATTATTGTTATTACTTTGCCATTGAGAATGTATAATACAAAAAATTATAAATACTTCACACATTATATTGTACATACATACATATGTACATCTAAACAAATCTTACTATAATATATCAAATATCGATTTTATACATTCATATTCGCTTACTTCAAATTACTAATTCCTCATTCCAATGTGTTTTTCTTGTAATAAAATTGTACAATTCTTATTTCCAGAAAAAAGAAATTATTTTTATATAAACCACCAAACAAAATTTAAACAAAGCCAAAAAAACAAAGGTACAAAAAAAAATTTCAAAGAAAATCCTTGTAATCCTTTTGTAGTTGAAATCCATTTAGTGTGTATTTTGCATACAAATAAATATGAGAATCGACGATATAGAAATAGTAAATACATTTATGTAAGATTTTTTTTTTTTGTATACATAATAAAAATTCCATGTAAAATTTTTTTTCTGTCTTTACGCCATTTTAGTTTTTCTTTTCCTTTTTTTCCTTTTTTTCTCGTCTTTTCTTTTTAATTTTTTTTTTTATTGTACACACTTGAAAAGGCTTAGGCGTAAAACAATATGTACAATATTGTTCTCTCCAATCCACAATCGTATAGTCGTTTTGTTGTTTGTTTGTTGTTTTTTTTTCATTACACTTAGTATTGTTTCATTTCTTTGTCATAAAATTTCTTAAATACACTCAAAGTTTAGAAATATTTAAAATGAACAGACAACTAAAATATGCAAGAAAAAGAGGACAAAACTTAAAAAAATAAAAAATGAAAGAATTTTATCAAGGTAACAAAATTAAATTAATTTCTCGTTCGAATCTTTTAAACAGAAACAAGAAAAACAAAAAAGAAAAATGTTTAAAAGTACCTTTTTTTTTCACCTTTTTTCATTGTCTTACATTCCTGAAAACACTTAAAAATAAATCTTTTGAAATATTTTTTATCCTTTCTATTTTCTATATTATTTTACAAAAATTCCTAATTTGATTATTTTAGTTCTGCATTTTTTTGTTAAATAGTTTTCTTAAAACAAACTATAAATTTATATAATAAATAAAGAATTTTTGAATTGAAATTCTTACTTTGAAAAATCAAAAAAATTTTTTCACTTTATTATATTTTTTATTTTTAAAATGATTAAGAAAATATTTGAATAAAATTTCATAAATGAAGAGAAATATCTTTCAATTTTAGTTGTTTTATTGAAATATTTGTTATGTATCAGGCAAAAGTGAAATTATCAAAATAATATGAAAATATCATAAATAAATCCTGTTATTGTTTATATATTCAGTTTTTTCTATTATTTTGCTTTCGTTATTTTATAAACGATTTTATTCAGTCTCGAGTTACGATAGCCTCAGCTACATATATGAATACTTTTAAATTCATAATAATGAAAAGAAAGTAAAAATAATCGATTTATTTCGAAAAATGTATTAGGTATACAATACATAAAAATTCACATAAAAAAACATTAACCTACCATACTAATTCAAATTACATTGTTTGCTTTTTGTAAACAACAGGATTAATAATGAGTACAAAAAATTATATCGATTTAATCGAATATGCGTTAAAAAAATTATAATAGGGATTTTTTTTTTGTTTTGATGTTATATACTATACATACCAACACAATGTGTATATGTGTATTAAATTAAGTTATAATTGGTTATAATAATATAGTAATAATAAAGACACAACTATAGATAATGTGTTTGAGTCAATTAATATAACGTTTTCACTTCAATAATCACTTCAAAAACCTTTAGTATACTTTGATTATTATTTTGTTTGACGTACGTACATATCCACACATACAAATATGCATGGTTTCGTATTTGTATAAGCTAATACTTTATATGTTTTGTTATGAGCAAATTTAATTTTCATTATTCATAATTATATTATAATTTGAGATTATATCATTTGTAATGGTATCAACTATATATACAATAATATTTATTAAAATATTAAACTTTGTGTATTCCACTTACATATGCATGTATAATATTTAAACATATACACAAATAACAATTTATATATACTATATGCATTGAATAGATAAAGTATAAAGAGAATGATAAAGATTTCTGTAAATGGTGCCTGTATGATAATTTATTCAAAATCATTAGATATATTGATTAAATTCTAGAGAATAATTAGAATAAATTATTGTTAAGATATTAAGTTATTAATTTATTTACTTAAATCTGAATGTTACTAAAATTACATTTTACGTACATATATGCGTATATCTAAGTAATGTTATTTAATCAGGAAATGAAATTATTTAATATAACATTTCAATCACGTTAATCAATATATATGTATGTTATGCACCGATTTACTTTTAATAATTTTCAATATCTTAATATAAATTACACAATCGAACCTTCCCATTTAAATATGATACTTTAATACATGTACAATAATATTTATAACAAAAATATACTTGTAAATGTAAACAAATAATGATACTTTATTTATTTTCCTTTTTTTTCTTCTATATAAAATACTTTTTAATATTAACATTATTTACAGGAATCTTTATATAATAAAAAATAAAGAAATACACATACATACATATATCGATTACTTAACTTACCGTCGTAACGTATACATAATATTTTGCGGTCATAACAAATGATATAATATGATTTTGTGGGTATGCATTAAAACAGTATAAAATAAGAAGGTGTATCAATGTCATTGACCAAGAAAATAAATAAAATTTTCATAACATTTTTTTTTTTTTTTTGCTTGTACTCGTAATCGTAAGAAAATACTTTTTGAATTATTGTTTTTCCTTTTCATTTTATTTACACTTTCTGTTAAAATAATATAAACACACTGAAAATACGAAAATAAAATTTTATAAGTATGTATATTTAATTTCATTCATTTATTTGTTTTCTTCTGTAGTTTATTTAAACTAAATTTAATACATGTATAAATTTTATTAAGTGATTTTTTTTTTATACTTGCAGGTATGAAACTGAATTATTTTCTCAATGACTTTCGATCAAATAACAAATGTATATGAATCAGTTACAGTAAGTAGTAAGAAAATAATTTTTTTTTCTTTTGTTTTTTAATATCAAATTACAAATTGCTTGTGAAAGTATATACAGTTTAAAGATTGAAATGACTTTTTTAAAAAATAAATAAATAAATATTTCTTAGAGCATTCTTAGCAACATAGCGATAAATCAATCTTTTATACAATGTGTGCATGCAAATTAAGAATTATGAAAGTTGCATACGTTAAACCAATAAAATGATACATCAGCATTAAATTTTGTAACATGTTCTCTTATTATTTAAAAGATAATTTACTTGTTTATTTTCTAAATTCGTTTATACATATGTAGCAAAACCATACATCACATATATGTAACATATTTTTCGTGTAAATGTAGACTAAAGAGAGTGAATCTATAATAAAATTTAATTACACAACAGTTTTTAATAACACAACATAACATTAAACAATAAAATGAGATAAAATTATCTATACTTCGTATATAAACATTTTTCAATACAGTTTCTTACGGAAACTAACTACGTAAGGTAGAAAAATATTTAAAAATTTCATCTGACTGAATTATTTAAAAAATTAAAGACCTGTGATGATACTGCTCGTAAAATGCCCTTTTAAGAGAAGAAAAACAAAAAATATGCTCCCATAAGATATATGTACATATGTACATTGAAAAATATTTATAGACAAAGTATAAATAACATCATAAATTTTACTACATCATTTAATTTTAGATCTTAATGAACTTGAAATAAAAATTGATTTTTGCAAAATTGTTATCTGCAATTTATTGTATAGACACATGTTTACAACCTCTAATTATTAATTTCAAATGAACTTCAAATATTTATATTGAAATTTTATAGTAAACTACATTTTTGTTTTTATTTTTTTTTATGACTTGTGTCTAAAAAGAAAATACAAATAACATCAATAACATTGATATTATAATAGGATAATTATAGCAATAATAATGGTAAGGTCGCGTGTTAATAATTATGTGATGATTGTTTTTGTTGTTATTATTATTATTATTTTTTTTTTTTAAATATAAAAAAAGGAAATATAAAATTTAATAATGAAAATAATAACTACGAACAAAACTAAAGAAAAATAAACATAAAAGAATTTGTGTGTATAGAAAACAAGAAGCTTAAAGAAATATAAAATAAAAATGTTGTTAATTTTCAAAAGATACATTTCAATGATCAACTATGTATATATAAAAATGTGTTATGTACGTTAAAGTGTGTGTGATTTACACCTTTTACTTTTTTTTGACATTCATATGTGTATTCATCTTTTAATTTTGTTATTGAGACATACAATACAAAAAAAAAAGAAAGAAAACTGTAATAAAACAACCTTTCTGGCTGTTACAAATTTTTCTTTTGTTTTTCATTTTATTCAGTTTTTTTTTTTTAATATTTTTTTATTTTTTATTATTCTCTTATGAAATATTTTCTTTTTTTTAATATATACTATATAAAAAACAATAAGCTAAAACTGTGTTTATATGTGTATATCACATCACATGCTGTTGCATATAAATAAATTCAAGGGATTTATTTCACTTTTGTTTTTTTTTTTTTTTTTTGTTTTGAGCTCAAATGTTTATAATAAATTTATATCGAGCAAAAAAATGTGTTAATAATAAAATAGATATAAATCGATATTTTCATTGGAAAATAAAAAAAAAGAAAAAGAAAATTGAATAAAAAGTGAGAAATGCAATCAATAGTGTGGAAATATGTATTTTCATATCGCCACATGCTTAAGTCATATATGTTTGATATATTTTATGTTTTGACGGTTACATAAAAATTTGGTGTGTTTTTTTCATACAAATTTTTCTTAATTAACAGTGTACCATTAAATGGCGAAAGATATAACAGTACGCGAAATAATAAAGATAAAAATACATATGGTGATAACAATAATGATGAAAATAAATTTACGTCTATTATTTATTACGTTGTATTTAAAATTTTCATTTGTTTTTTTTTCCTCCCCGATTTCGACATCAGCTATATGCAACAAATTATCAATAAGAAAAGATCTGACAAAATTGATGTGTAATCAATTGATTTCAATATGATTTATGATTTTCTTTTTAATTATATTTTTTTTCCTATTAATTTGAACTTTAAAAATTTGAAAAAAGAAAAATATAATAAACACAATGAAAATAAAAGAATACAATATGATAGAAAAATTTACATGTCATATAATTTTCGTACATAGGAAAATCTTGAAAAATCTTAAAAACTATTACTAAAGTTGTTAAACAATTTTCATGGCATCTAAACAGAAAATAAAATCAAAATAATAAAAACTATTATCGGCTTAATTTTTGTAAAAATAAATATTATTTTTTATATGTGATTATATCGAGTTTTTCTGTATTAAAATTTTTTTATTATTAATTTTAAATTCCGGTAATATATTTTGACAAAAAAAAAAAAACTGTACAAAATATACGAAATTAAAGATTCTGTCTAATATTATTATCGGCTGTAAATATTTGTGAAGGTCACATAGAATTTTTTTTTTCTTCTATTTTGTATTTTGTAATTTTAGCTGATTTTTTTATATTTTCATGAATATTATGTTTTATGTAATCATGTTCACACAAAGATTTTCAAGATATTGATATAACTTTATAAATAGTTATGAAAAAGACATATACAAATGAATAGATACATGTCCGTGATATTTTTTTTTATTATAATCTTCATTATAATAATTATGTATTTATGATTAACTTGTTTGATAAAAACTGTTTATATATCTTCTGTTCAATACATAATGAAAATGAATTCTACAACATTAAAAACTACAATATATAATAAAAGATTATTATTGCTAATTTGTGTTTTCATATTTAATTTGAATAATAGATAGGTGTTTTATGAAATGAGTATTCATATTATATCGTAATATCTATCAAATTTTGACCAAGTTATTAATTAATAGTATATAGAAAATTATTTAATAAGCAAAAACCGATTTATGTTTTATATCTAATTAAAATATTTGAATATGAAATACTATCTAAATTTAAAAATTTAAATATAAATGTGAATTCAAACGAGGAAAAATACAATCTATTTTTTAAATTCTTCTTTTTAGCAAATTCATATACGGTTTAAATTTTCAATGCTTTATAATTTTAGTATTGAAAACGAAAAAAAAAAGAAAAAAATAAATAAAATGTCAGATGTGTAATAAAAAAAAAAAAATCAAGCACGTTTCTACCACACAGAATTCATGGTACATACCTATGTATGTTTTTTAAAATAATAACTTTTTTTTCATATGTAGCTCATGTAAGTTTCGCTAAATTATAGTTTATTAAAATTAGTCAATTAGTTAAATACAAAATTACATTAAATTCTAATTGATATTATGCGGGCTTATATAAAATATGATTTTATTTAAAAGATAATTCTTAATACAATTTTGTCCAAAGAAAATAAAATAATAATTTAGATGATAAAAGTTTACACAAAATTTATCTGTAAAATCAAAATTTATTTGTAAATTATTAAATTTATTGTCGTTATTACAACATGATAATTTATATATAAAAACACAGATTGGAATATTTTAATTTATCAATCGTCTTTAATACGTGAGTTGTATGATAAATTTGAAATAAAATAAATTAAAGTGCTAAGAATTATGTAATCATTACGTAAATTTATGTAAAAATTTTGATACATTTTTTGAATGCTGAAAAATTCCAGAAATCTTTTATCATTGTATTTTGTATTATGTTGTTAGTAAAAGAGCATATATATAGAGAATTTAAATGATTTATTATTCTAGATATCTTGATTACATCCACATTTGAATTGATTTTTGTTTATCATTATAAAAATATAACAATTTATAGTCCCCAAATTTAAATTTTAAAAAAATATTTCAAATATTCATACGTCTGTGCTTAAAAATTGAAATTAAAAAAAAACAATAATCTTAAAACAAATTGATCACTACAAAATTTAAGTAATGAAAAAATGTACACTTTTTTTTCTTTGAAATAAAGATGTCTATTTAATAACATATTTCTAAATAAACAGGAAATATCCATCCGTGTTTAATGAATATATGTACAAAAAATTAAATAAAACTTAAAAACAAAAGAAAATATTTTTCTTTAATTTCGATTTCTTTTATTTTAATTTTTTTTTGTTATTTCTTTTCAATTTTAAAGTAAAATGAAATGAAGTACTAAATAAAAAAAAAATAATAATCAAATATGTACATATTTATGTATTTAAATTTCATGCGTGGAAAATTTATTTACCTACTTATGCATGTACGTACACATACCTATATAGGATTTAATTGTTGTCAGAAATATATCAAATAAACAGACAGATGAACATATAAAGAATAAAATGAAAGCAAAGGAGAATAAACGGAAAATGAGAATTTCAATCTTACGTATATACATTTATATATGTATGTATGTATGTGCATATATACACAAAACAAAAATGCAAATAAATGTTTTTACATTAAAATACGAATGTATGTATGATACGTATGCAAACACATTATTTTGAAAATATATCACTATATATATATATCATAACCATCACAATTTCCGTCATTCAAATAATCGCTATTTCCGTTTAGACCCTTATTTGAAATTACATGTTTAAAAACGAAAATGTACACAGGTATTTATACTTCGTATTTTACTTTTCATTCATTCCTTTTCAAAAAAGATATAATATGCTTTTTATTTTGAAAATAAGAGCAGAATTTTTTTAAAAACAACTTAACATATTCTGACTTCAAACATATTAAAACTAAATTTCTCAAAATACAAAAATAAAAGATGTTTGACAGACACATGTATGCGCTTATCTCGATTTCATAATAAATGACAACATCAACAAGAAAAAAGACACATTTTTTTTTTTAAATATGAAAACTGAAAACAATAATAAAATTTATAAACAAATTGCACATGCATATATGGTTTGTAACTTTTACGTAAAATTGATACACAACAAAAATAAAAAATAACAATTAAGTTTGTTAATTATATAGCCAATACACATGTACAAATACAAAAGTGGTTTTTATATGTATTGATCTATATTTACATTTGGCTTTATGTCTGGTTTTCCCAGACATTTTCAATTATTATAAACAGTACAAAGTATGACAAAGTCAACAAAATATAAATACAAAATAAATAATAATTTCATTATCATTTATATAACACCAGAATGCATATTGTATCAATTTTATTGTGTTATCGTATGATTATTTTATCATAAAAATTGAGCTACATAAAAATTCAATAAACAGAATAACTAGAAATGTTTTTTTTTTTTTTTTTTTGTAATATGTGTACATACAAACACGAATCATTAAATTACTTATTAAATTTAAAAATTTTTCATGTTTGTAAAATCATTATCATATTTATATACAGTATCTCCAAGAAGTCACCGCACCCCCAGGATTTTTTACTATTAATGGCTTATTTTTCAAAAATTTGAATTAAAATTTCAAAATTTTTACGTCAAACAATTATTTATTAAGTTCTTTAACTATTCATATATAATTTATAAAAAAATAATATTATTTTATTTCAAAAATTTAAAATGAATTTAAAATATCACTATTTTAAAAGCAAAAAAGTCACCGCACCCCCACAATATTAATAAAATTAGTTGTTATAATTTACCGTTATATCAAAAAATAAAATGCAGGTTGTAAGTAATTTTATAGTATTTGACCAGAATCAAAAATTAATAGAATTATAAGTGAATTTTAGATACTAAATTCTTCAAAATTGTATCTCAAAGAAAAAAAATCCTATGGAAATACGACAGTTGATAGTAAATTTGAGAAAAGTAGGAAAATCATACAATGAAATTGCTAAAATTGTTTAAAAAACCAAAAATCAACAGTCAGAGACATCATAAAATATATTGAAAAGTAAAATACGGCCAAAATCCGTGAAAAAACTGAACGTTTTACAATATTAATTATTCGAAAACAAAGATAGATTATAACACAAATTAAAAAAGATCCTTTTATTAGCATACCATATTTAAAAGCAGATATAGAAAATATTTTTAAGAAAAAAGTAAGTGTCAGTAGTGTATTTATGGGGTTTCTGAATCAAGGGCTCTCGTGGCTCGTTACGTCACAAAGGCATTGATCTTGTCAAACAGCTACAAAACAGCTAGAAAACAGGTCTAAACAGCTACAAAACAGCTAGAAAACAGGTCTAAACAGCTAAGCTGTTTTAAACAGCTGCTAGAAAACAGCTTAGCTGTTTAGACCTGTTTTCTAGCTGTTTTGTAGCTGTTTAGACCTGTTTTCTAGCAGCTGTTTAAAACAGCTTAGCTGTTTAGACCTGTTTTCTAGCTGTTTTGTAGCTGTTTAGACCTGTTTTCTAGCTGTTTTGTAGCTGTTTAGACCTGTTTTCTAGCTGTTTTGTAGCTGTTTGACAAGATCAATGCCTTTGTGACGTAACGAGCCACGAGAGCCCTTGATTCAGAAACCCCATAAATACACTACTAGTGTCCAAACTGTTAAAAATATGCTCTATCAAAACGGATACCATGGTAAAATAGCTCGTACAAATCTTTATATAAGTGAAAAAACATATATTCTTTACAATGTCCTTTTTGGCGTATAGTAAATATTGTTGATGTGACTTCTCTGACACAGAAGGACGAATTTACGTTCTCCAAACAATAATTCAGAACAAAACTTCGCGAATAAAGGACATTGATTTATTTATATTGTCAGCAGAAAAGAAATGTTTTGAATATCTGTTTTTTTCACTTATATAAAGATTTGTACGAGCTATTTTACCATGGTATCCGTTTTGATAGAGCATATTTTTAACAGTTTGGACACTTACTTTTTTCTTAAAAATATTTTCTATATCTGCTTTTAAATATGGTATGCTAATAAAAGGATCTTTTTTAATTTGTGTTATAATCTATCTTTATTTTCGAATAATTAGTATTGAAAAACGTCTAGTTTTTTTACGGATTTTGGCCGTATTTTACTTTTCAATATATTTTATGATGTCTCTGACTGTTGATTTTTGGTTTTTTAAACAATTTTAGCAATTTCATTGTATGATTTTCCTACTTTTCTCAAATTTACTATCAACTGTCGTATTTCCATAGGATTTTTTTTCTTTGAGATACAATTTTGAAGAATTTAGTATCTAAAATTCACTTATAATTCTATTAATTTTTGATTCTGGTCAAATACTATAAAATTACTTACAACCTGCATTTTATTTTTTGATATAACGGTAAATTATAACAACTAATTTTATTAATATTGTGGGGGTGCGGTGACTTTTTTGCTTTTAAAATAGTGATATTTTAAATTCATTTTAAATTTTTGAAATAAAATAATATTATTTTTTTATAAATTATATATGAATAGTTAAAGAACTTAATAAATAATTGTTTGACGTAAAAATTTTGAAATTTTAATTCAAATTTTTGAAAAATAAGCCATTAATAGTAAAAAATCCTGGGGGTGCGGTGACTTCTTGGAGATACTGTATGTACATACATAAGTATTTGTTTGTGTTTTTCAAATTTATTCTATTACCCAAGAGAAATATTGTAACTGAAAAAACAAGATAATCATATGAAGGCAAGTAAGAACTTAAAAGTATTTAAATAATAATAATATATACATTTATTATTTTTCTTATATGTTAAAATGTTTGAAGTATTCAACATAATATCTAATAATAGAGATGAATTTATATTTTTTTAAATTATTATTATTATTATTATTCGTCTATCTACTTTTAGTTTCGATAAAAATAAGTTAACAACGTTCTAGTAATTCAACTCTGTATGTATTATTTTATGTTGAACCATAATTTTGAATAAGTTCTTCTAGGGATTCACTTAAATTTCAAAATTCATAAAACCAAAGATCATTTACAACAATAATTACCATTGATGTAGATAACAATAATAATGATTTTAAAAAATTATAAAATAATAAAAAAAACTCAGTTTTACAATAATATTTTTTTTTACTAAATTTTATTTTATTGTAATGAAATCTTGAATATAATAATTTACTACTTGAAAAGGACTTTTACTTATGTTCACTTGCATTCAATTTTTATTACTCATTATTTCAACACTTAAAATGATTTTCATTTATATATTTTTTTCAATGTTGACCACAAAACATTATTAACTTGAATTGAAAGTCCACTTATTCCACGTTATTGTCATTATTCCATTAATAATATCGTCATCATCATCGTCGTCATCATCATCATAATTATCATATTTGATGTATGAAAATGAGCATTACAAATTCTGGATGAAAAACTCATATACTTACCTGTTAAAACTTAAAACCATTTCTTTTTCTGTTTTTTTTGCTAATTACAAAACAGGTTTTACTTTCATTTTACTTTATTCTTATTTTTTTCACGTTTTTAATAGTTAACTTCGTTAAAACACAATTTAAAAAACTATTAAAAAAAACCAAGAAAACGAAAAAGAAAAATGTCTGATGAAAGGAAAAATAAAGTTTTTGTTTAATAAAAAAAAAAAAAATTTTTTTTCTTTTTAATGAAATTTAAAAACAATTCAAAAGTGGTTGTCCTTATAGAAATTGCATTTAATTTATTTCTTTTTTTTTATAAAGCTGGTTTTAAATTTTATTTTTTTTAATCTTTTTTTCGTTTTAAACTCATATGTGAACTTTTGATATTTTATATAATATTATCTCTTTATCATAAATAAAATATAAAATATTATTTGAATACTCATATAATCTTCGTATATATTTCCAAGAAATAAAGTTGTAAATTTTATGCAAAAAGAAAATAAAAACAATTCCATCATCATCACTTGTTGATGATTAAAAGGCCACTTGGTATATGTGTGTGTAACTAAGACTAATCATGCTGTTATCTTACACGTAACATTTTAAAGTAGCAAAAATCAAATTATTTTTTTATGTTTTTTTTTTTACATTATTTTTTTATGTTTTTATGTTTTATTTATTACTTTTGTAATAACCTATTTTTTCCCCATTTATTTAAGTTTTCTGTTTTTATATTCAAAAACAATTTTTTTTAAACCGATTTGAATTAACATCTCATATTGTATAGATTTCAGATGCATTAAAGTGTATTTTCCTGAAATTTTTGCATCTTATTATAAATTGAGTATATATGGTATGCACTTTGAATTATTTTGACATTTTTTTTTTTTTTTTTTTTTGTTATGAAGTAATATTTCTAATACTTTGTTGTTCATTTTTTCAGATAATTACATACATGTACAATATATGTATGAATGACAATATACATAAGTAAATGAATTATAAATATTCATATCTTTATTACTTTTTTATCATCCATCATAATGCAGACTTCCGCATTGCGCTCAGTTTTTGTTTTTTATTTTCCTTTCCAACACGTAAATAAAACAATATCTTTTGAGAGCTTTTCATAACATGAAAAGAAACAACATGATACTCGATATACGTATATGCTACATTTAAATATATGCACACAAAAATATATTTTATCATAAATTTTGATAAAAATTTTTTTTTTTTTTTTGATAGACTGTAGACATGATATGGTTTTATAATGCTACTATTATTCAACTTCATGAAATCATCGTTAATTAAACATAAAAAATGAAATAAAGAAATGATGTTTTTTTGTTTTTTTTTTATTATTATTATTTTATATGTCAACCATAAAATTTATTGAGTTTATCTAATAAAAAAAATATACGTGCAATTTTATATCATGCGATGAAAATTCAATTTTTTTGTATACGTTATATGTGAATATTTTTTTTGCAAATATAAAAAGTAACGAATATTGATGAGACAAATAATTGACTAAAATGAAAGGATTTAAAAAGCTATTCAAAAATTTATGAATAAAATGCATTAAGTTAAGTAATTTATTATTGCTTTTATTTTAATTTTGTTATAAATTAGTTCAAAATTAGTTTTATTAGTATTTTTTCTAATAACTTTATTGATTAATTAAAATTTTCATAAAAATGAAAAAATCATAATTCATTAAAATTTTGAAAATTTTTTGTTTATATACGTAACTGTATGAATAAATCGAATTTCTAGTAGATTTTTTAATTATTAATTATTTTCCAATTGTAAAATTTTGCAATTTAAAGCATTATATGTTTATGTGAACACATTTAGAAAATACAAAATGTTAAATAAAATTAAGAAAAAATAAGTGAACAGTGTGATATTTGATTATTATTTAATTTTTTGATTATTATTTTGTTTTTAATTTAAAAATTAATGTAATTATGCAAATATTGCAATATTCCATATTATTGTCGTTAAGATCAACACTCATACATATGTGTATGATCGCACATGTATTTGTGTATGCATTTAATATTATTTCAACTTTAAAATTTTATGACATTTTTAAATAAAATAAAAATATTTTCTTTTTCTCACTTTTTATTTTTATTTTTATTTATTTTTTTTTTTTTGTAAACTAAACGTAGATACATTACGTAGATATACATTTTAATCTATGTATTTTGTATATTAGATAAAAATATTATAAATTTTTTATGCCAAGATCAACAACACCAACCATTAACAGTAAAATAACATTAAAACAAAAATTTATTCATTTTCTTTCTTAATTATCATAAAAGAAAAAAAGAAGAAAAATTTTTTAACAACTTGTATTAATGTTGATGTAAATAAATATTTGTTTATAAATCGAGAATAAGATCTTTCAAATGAATTTAAAATTAATATTTTATTATTATATCCATTATAAACAATTAAACATGGTTATTTTGTAATTCAATTTACACTTTATGATATTTAAATATAATCTTTTTCATATTTTTACGTATTAGAAAATTTTGTTTTTCGAAATATATTTAATATAAAATTTATAAAGATATATCTACATAAATAAAAATTCATGCATACGTATAAAAATGAAAAACAAATTTCCAAGAAAATGTTTTTAATTTTACTTGTGAGGAAATTTTACATTACATTGTAAGCCATAAGATACAAAAATGTAAAGTAAAATAAGTTATGTATAAATTAGAATAATTTTTTAAACAATGTATACCTCAAAGCATTTTCTGATTATCTCAAATATTAGGAAATTTTTTAAATATTGATCACATATAAGATGATTATATGTACATAATATACTCCTCTGTATTTATTTTTTCATCCTATTACTGTCTATGTAGATATACAAATTTTGTATTCCAAATTTGCATACCTGATTCACGTAATGATATAGCTTCTTATAAAAAGGAAAAAAAAAAGTCAAAATTCGATGTTTTTTATTTATCAGAAGAAAATTTCAATTTTTTACCTACGTACATTATGTGTAAGCCTTGAGCATATTTTAATTAAATTTTCTGTTTTTTGACATTTGTCTTCTTTTTTTTTACTCCTTTTATACAAAAATCAAATAAGATTTTCATTTTTTTCTATAGTTGGTAATGAAAATTAATCATCACACGTTGTATACATATGTACGTGTATGAAATTATCATGCAGTATTAATTAATCTGATTTGTTAAAAAATTTTCTATTTTTGTTTGAATTTTAAATTCTAAATTATGCACATGTACGTAATATATTCATTGTGTATGTGTATATCATCATATGTTCACAGTTTACCTTTATTTAAAGCAATTCAATTTTAATATTCATTTTTCTGTTCAACTTATGGTTTTATTTTCTTCATTTTTTTTTTAATGTTTTTTGTTATTAAAAAATTCGTAGCTATATAACTGATTAAATATACAAGTCAACCTAGAGGCAATTTTGTAAAATATTCCAATTTAATGGCAAGTTAAATCTGAAGTTCAATAATGTACTAATGCATATTTTATCATAATAACGTACATGCTCATCGTAATGTATAAATGATTTTATGTTGCAAAACATATGTATGTATGTATGTACATTTATACTCATTCATATGCAAATGAACTTGTACACAGAAAATGCAATATAAAATTTTCTTTCAATATGAACGAAATGATAATGCTGTATGCCTTTTAAACATATAAAAGCTTCATGCATACCAAGCATACTTATGTATGTAGGTATGTAATTAGTCAAAAATGCCTGCGGTCAATTTAATTTAAAGTTAATATTTTCAAGTACAAATGTATGATCTCATGTGAATATACTCATGCATATACGAGTATAAGCGTATAATAAAAGATGAATATTTGGGTGTTGAGTTGATTCGAGAAAACGCTATTCCTGTACATCATAATACATCCTTATGTGTGCAATATAAAAGTGTACATTCAAACATGTCTATAAAATTATGGTAGTATAATTAAACTTATATACATACTTTAAAATACACAAGCATACCATAATCATATGTATATTCGTCCTGATGCTCAGCATATGTGCACTTATAACAAACATTTAATTGTACAAAATATTCTTATGTTATGAAAACTCAATACTATAGCGCCGTGTATACTATAAAAATAATCAAATTTGCATTCGAGAAAGACATTTACATACATTTATGCATATCCATCCATGTGTGTATTGCATATGCAAATACACATAAGTATATGTACATATATGGTACAATTGAAAATAACAGATTAATTTCTCTTTTGTTGAAGGTAATAGAATTGAATTATTAGATTATTATCGTAATGTGCACATATGTGAATTCATCATTTTCTATAAACTTGATAAAGTATTTACTCGTACAATAAATTCAATTTATTTCCATTGACATATTATAAGAAAACGACAAAAGTATAATAAAAAATAATTATTTTAATGGACTGTTTACAACTTTGCTATAAATTGAAATTTTCTTTTGTCTTCAAATCAAAAACAGAAATTTTATTTATTATCGGAAAATGAAATCGATTATAATCATGACAATTTCAAGAAAAATAAGAAAAACATTCAAGAAATTCAAATATTTAAATTGAAAAAATTTTAATTCATATACTTAAATCATTAAAATAATTCTTATTGAACGTTAACTGAATATTTAATTGGTAATCTCTAATTAATGCATTACACATAAATAGCAATTCATGTACATATCATATAAAATTGTATTTATTATGCAAAAAAAAAAAAAAATAAACATTTATTTGTATATTTATTTTAATTTACAAAACAAAAACATGAAAAATTTCTCATCATTATTTCTTATTTTGAACCAATAATTTATAATAAATTTTTATTCTCTGTGCATATATGAATACGAATACAAGAATACTTCATCTTTACAAAATTATTCACATTAATCATTCGAATTTATTTTTTTAGCTTTTTTCTCTTGTAAGCTTCATTTTCTTTCACGAATGTTTGTTTTTTTTTATCTTGTGTTTTAATGTTTTCCTTGTTTTTATTATTTATTATTATTTTTTTTATTTTTTTTTTTTTTTGTTGGTTACGTAGATGAACATCTTCATTTCATGATTTGTAGTGTACATTTATTTAATATGTACTTTCAATCTGATGTACACAATTATCTTGCGCGTATGCATTGTAAAACCACCACGTACAACAATGTACATTTACAGAATCTTGAAATACTAATTAATATGTTTGTATATTATAATAATAGCCTAGATTTTATGTAGACAAGTAACAAGCATTCAGATGTATTCATCATATAATATATCCTCGATAAGGTATTTACATCTTTTTTTTAAAAAAAAAAAAAAAAAAATTAAAAAAAAAGAACAAACATTTTTCACAAAAACAAAACACGAATTATTCATTAATGTAAAAAAGAAAATATAAATAAAAATGTATAAAATGTGAGTATGAAAAAAAAAATGTAAGTTTTAATGTTAAATTTTAAAATAAAATAAAATAAAAAAATAAAAGGAGAAAAATTTTAATTCAACATGTTTGGTCAATCATTAATTTGAAAACTTGTAATTTATACAATAAAAATTATTAAAAAAAGGAGATTTTATCTTTTTGTTTTTATTTCATTTATTTATTTTAATTTTTTATATTTTATCAGTATTGCGTGTACACATTATTTAACAATTTATTTGTTACCTTTATTACATGTTTCTTGTGTGTCTGATATTTTGTTCAATTATTATTATTGTACGCAGTCATCATCCTTATAAACTATGTCAAGATCAATTTCAGATGGCAACTTAAACTAGTTACATCGTATAATGAGGTGCGATTCATTAAGATTCCACTAATTCCTTCTGGTAGGTATATCTATCTATTCTACTAGATAACAACATTTTATTATTGTTAATCATACATTATGCACCTACAACGTGAATGTGTATGCAATCCAAGATATTACACATGTATATATACACATACATACATGTATCGGTCGCTGTTTTTCACGGCGATCATGATGATTTCCTACATACTACTACCAATACGTATAAATAAGTATATAGTATTCGTTGCATTTATAATTCATTAAAAGGTAGATACCATATACATCATGAATTCAATATATCCATTTAAAATGTTGTAAATTCATGTATATACTACACTGTACGAGATTAAATTGAAGACTTCCATGAATGTAAAATGGTCTCTTGAGGATTCTTAAGGATTTATACTACATGAATTTTTCTTTTAAAATTTATAAGTTAAAAAAAAAAAAATTAAATTACATATCCAGCCTTTAGTTTGGAATAAGATCTTACAAGAAAAATAATACAAAGAATTATACTTATATATATGTACATGATGCTACATCGCTGTTATATCGCTAAAATATAGAGTCTTGACGTGTATAAATATTTATAAAATTTAACTTTTATTTTTCATTTTTAAAATCTATAAGAAGAGAAGAGCATAATATTATAGAAGGAATTTATAGTAATTTTATTTGCAATTAACGATGATTCAAACTGATTGACCTTATCGACTAGATCAAATTGGTTTTTCTTTTTCTTATTATCTTATAAATCAATTGAAAATAGAAACAGGTTGCAATGATAAAAACAACATATCCTTTTGAGACTATACAAAAGATGTAAGTTTAAAATAAAAATTTAAGAAGAAAAATATACGTAATTTTTCCTCTAATGGAATATACATGATTTAAACTTTTTATGGCAATTAGAAAAAACTCAATAATTTCTTTTGGATTATCAGAAATTACAAAGATGTACAGATCTATTCAATATTTATGTGTACGTTTATGTAAAAAAAATAAAAAACCAAAGACATGGACATTGAAATGAAAATATATGTATGTAGTCATAAAAAAAAATATATAAAAAATTAATGTATGCTTTTAATATATACAAACAATTTTAAAAAGAAATCAAGATCGCGATTCGCGAATAAAAGTAAACTTCACGTTTGTGCACTTTGTTCTTTACCTATTCATCTACTACAATAAAGTAGCTATGTACATATAAACTGTTCTCTACACGTATGTACTTTACGTCTACGTTAAGTAATGTTTATTTTAACTGTGTACATATGTACATTATATTATATTATACCTTTGATTATACATATTTGTTTTATACATTCATATACGTCAGCAAATGTATATATGTATGTATATAATATACCTAAATTGTATTTACAGATATACAGTGTACAATATCAAGTGCTTATCAATTGATCGAGTATTAAGCAAAAAATAAAAAATAAAAATAAAGATAAAAATAAATAAATAATTAACCGGTCAAGCCGGTTACCTTTAATGCGTATGAATATATACTTACTTACATTGAGGATACCATAAACGATCAATTGCGGATGGAGACTAATTGAAAATCAAAACGTATATGTAAGCCTCCATATAATGCGAATAATTTTCATTTAAAACTTTATATGAATTGTAAATACAATATTCTGTGTACCTTTGAAGTTTGAAAATATCTTTTCTGTAATTTTTATCAATATAAATATATTGTATATAGTACATACATACATACATATATCAAGCATTTACAATAAACCTAAACTACTCTTTTCAAGTTCATGCTAATATATTGAACATTTTTCTTTTTCCATACAAATGTACTGTGTGTACATACATATTTGCAAAATAGATTAAAAAATGTTAAAAGACATTCAATAATGCATTTTGCACAATCTATGCATAAAATGTATAGATGTACAATTCATTATTACAGTGATAGAAAAAATCTTGATCTTGTATTACATTTATGAATCTATTTGCAGTTCAATCTGTGGATTTAATCATTAGTTCATTTTTCTTTTACAAAAAAAATATATACATACATATACATATGTACATATACATATTTTATATCGCATTCTTGGAGTTTAGTTGGTTTAAATTGAAAAAGATCAACCAACTTTAACTACCATCATTGCACGATTATACACCATATGACCAAAGCAAAGAGTCATTTTAACGATTTTATAGTTTAATGGTACATTTATATTACCCACACAAGCACATAAATACATACTTAGTTGCAAATAGTGGTCAAACCTGTTAGTTATTTTTTCTGTTATTTCATTTCTAACTCATGCTTTTTTATTTTACTTTTTATTCATTCAAATTTCTAACTTATTTACTCCATTACAGATTATATTATTATTAATCATTTTCTTCATATTATAAACAGTTCTCTATTTTCCTTTCTTATAAATAGGTACGCTGCCATATTTAATCTACAAATTTATTACATTTTTCTTCTATTCATTTAATTTATTTTATTTTTTCATATTATATTTTCAAGTTTATATTATTGCAAATTTCAATGAAAAATTTTATTATATGATGATCATTATTCATTTTGATTAGGAATTAGGTATTTTAAGTTATCATCATGAAAAATTCTTTATAAAGAAAATTGGAATGAAAAAATTTGCAACAACAAAAAAAAAAAAAAAAGAAGAAAAACGAATAAAAAAGAAAAGCAAACAAACAAAAATGTACATATTACAAAATTTAATAAACAGAAAATGTAGCTTATAAAATTAGGACAATTGGCATTATAAATAATTTAGAGAAAGTAGGATGAATAATATTTGCAATGAGAATAACATACAAACATAATGTACACGTTAACAATTTTTTTTTAAAATTCATTTATATTTCTCTTACGTTTAAATGATATCAATTTTTTTAATTTACCATTTTAAGCGTTAGACATAAGTAGAATTAAGATATTTCCTAATACCTCGATTTCAATTATGTACAATCCAAATCAAAGTTAAATGTAAAATTACATTTCTCTGTATTAAAGAACTTTTTTTTTTTTATTATACCAACATACATTCAATTATGATCATCAATTACATCGTTAATCAAAGATATACCAATATCAATAATATCCATTGTCAAGTGATTGAATTAAATATTTGATATCTTCATATCGTAAAAATTCTACATTGTCTGGTTTTGTTTTTTTTTTTTATATCTTTCCATTTAATTTTGTAAATCTGATGTAACGTACACAAACGTTAAATTTAACAAATAAAATGGCAATAACCTCTCTTCGTTTTTTCTGTATATAAATTTTTTTTAAATTTTTTCGAATATCTACACATTCAATTCTTTTTTTTTTTTTTTGAAAATAATTTCATTGCTTTTCTTTCTTTCATTCCTTTTTCAATTTTTGCAATTTAATATCTCAATTAAAATTGACAATTTTCTGATATTGTAAATAAAAGGTTTGTTATTAAATCGTACATATACATGTGTTTTCTTTTTTGTTTTACATTTTTATATGTGCATACTGTATACACAACATGTATGTATGTATGTACATTTCATGTTACAAAAGTGAATAAACATATAATATGTATGCTAGCTAGCACTTATATGTGCACTTTAATTGCAAAAACATGAAAATACCATTAGTCCATTAAAAATAAAAATAACAGAAACAATAAAAAAAGCAAACTATCAATTCTTACATCGATGCGCACATACATGCATACATACAAAAGTAATGATGAATTAAGACAAAAATAAATATAAAAAAAAGAAGGAAAATAATCAGGATCAAAAAACCATCATTAACGTATAAAAGAGAGAATGACTTGAATTGTATTTTTTTTTTGTTTTTTAATTTTCTTCTTGTACGTTTTTATACAACATAAAAATAAAATAAAATGTACATACATACATACATGCTTATATTACATGTATCATAATGTTGATTTCTGATTGTATAAGCCATGCATGATGAAGATAAAATTAAAATAATCAAGAAAAGGAAAAACTTTATTATTCTTAATTATTATTGTTGTAACATAAACTTTTTTATTCTTTATGATCGTATTTCATGAAATTTTAGTTGTTTATAATGATGACAATAAATATAAACAGAAAAATCCATATTAACTCGATATAACCACGTATGCACATACAATCGAATATTTTTATATTGGTATGTGATGGTAATCTATTACAAAATAATTTTAAAATAAAACTAGATGACATAAAAATCATTTTTATTTAAAAATAAAAAGGATTTATTTTTTTTTTCCATTTTACATGTGACATAAAAATAAGACATAAAATTTTATTACAAGGGATTTTGGTCACTTTTTTTTTTTTTTGTATTCCATGTGATGAACATCTACACATTTATAAAAATCCAACTAGACAGGAAAAAACGAATCAAATATGAAACTAAAAAAATTAAGTTGTAGAATGATCATTTTATTCTCGTATGTACATATGTATGTTGTATCAAGTTGTATACTCGTCCAATGATTTAAAATTAATCTGTTTTAATTTTGTTTTTTTTTTTTTTAATAGGAGAAAAAACATTTAAAATTAAAACAGAAATTAAAAGCAAAATTAAAATAATGAATAAGAGCTTAATATGATCCTAAAATAAATCTTTATACGAAGGATTTAATTATTTGTTCACGTTCAATTTTCTCTGTTTTATGTGTCTCTCGCCACATTTATCTGCAAATATATTTTGCATTTTGCGTATAAAAACCACATTTATTACATTTGAATGATGTGGTAAAACACAATGAGATTTAATAGGCGCCAATAAAAGTAACATTAATAATTGTAACTTATATATATATTACTGTATATAACATCATACATGTATTGAAAATTATAGTATAAAAGGGAATTGATTCAATTTCGTTTGTTCGATAAATTCATTATAAATATTTTTGTTTCTTTGTGTTTCACACTTACACAAGCCATTTATGTTTTATTTATTTAAAAAAAAAAAAACAAAAAAAAAAAAATTATAGTGATGATGACTATTATCATCATAAAAGCATATGCTTACATGATAACAATAAAAATAACAATTTTTATTAAGCGCACTTGAAAATACAAACAGTATATTATGACAATAACAATAATAATTGTACTAATTGCAATAAAATATAAAACAAAAAAAAATTTTTTTTTTTGATGTATATTTATTTATTTGAACAATTTTTTATTATAAAGTAATTTAATTTGTTTCCTTTTAATCTTTCATTTTAATTGAAATTATTTACTTATATTAGATTTATAGTTAATAAAGTGAATATAAATACAGACAATTGATATAATTGAAAATAACTATTCATGTGGTTTTTTCTCTGTTAATTGTGGACAATTTAATTATTTATTATTTTTGGTTTTTGTTGAAAATCTCATAAAATTAAGACATATAAAATAATGCCTCCAATTTTTTTTTTTTTTTTTTTTAAAAAAACATTCAAAACAAATTCTTAACTTTGATAAAACTTTAAAACTTTAAAATATCTCAAATTCTTGTAGTAATACATAATGTCGCTAAATTGCCTTTGTATAAAAACTTTTTCAAATATACTATGACTCTTTATACGCCCACTCATATTTGATTTCAACAAACGGAACTAAGAACATTAATAATACAGACTTTACCTTTTGTAGCTATTCTTTATTTTATCCCGTTCATAAATTTTCTTTTCTTTTAAAGTAATGTAAAACAAGTATTTCCCAGTTAAGTAATATATTTTATTTTATTTTAAAAGAAAACAAAAAACAATACGTTTTTCCTTTTTATTTTATTTTCAAATTTTATTCTGTAAACATCTTTAGCTCAGGTTTTAGTAAAAATAAATTCCCGTCTATAATTTTCGTTATACACAATAAGATATTTTTTGTATTTTTATTTTATCGATGACATTTGGCATTTGTATATTTTGTTTTGCCAATTTTTTTTTTCAGTTCATTTCAAAATTGTTTTTTTTTTTCTCTATGCATTTATTTTTATCATTATTTTTTTTATAACAGACAAAACCTTTTTAAAAACAAAAAACTAAAGGAAAAACAAAAATAATAAAATGAAAATTTCAAATGAAGTCAATAATAATAACAGAGCCTAACATCAACAATAATGATGATGGCTATGATTACAATGAAATGAAAATAATTTTTTTTTTCTTTTGAAATATTAAGAAAATACATTTATACTATACAGTAAGCGCTATATACAACCATGTGTACATTACTTCATCATATATTCAGACATATGTATGTATGTATGCAAGTACATTACCGGCACTACTAAAGCATTATGAGTTTAAACTCATGTACGATGATCAACAAAATAAAAAACATACAAAAAAAAAAAACTCTAGTAAAAAGGACATTAAATGAGCTTTTTGTACAAATACAAATTTTATTTTTTGGCAAATTATCAAAAAATTGCATTACACAAGAAAAATCCTTATCCAAGAATAACAAGCAAGAAACAAGAAAGAAAAAAAAGGAAAAACGGCGTACACAAATTTATTCCATTAAAGTTTTTGATTTTCATTTTGGCTTGATTTTTGTTATTTAAAAAGATTTCATGGGAATATGGTGATAACATTATATTGGTTTCCATTCCATTTAACTCCTAGCATGTATACTCAATAGAACACATCATTATATTCTATAAATAGCATTCGTTCGTAATAATACAAAAGCTACACTATTCATATAATATAAATATGTAGAATCAAGTAAAAATTATTAGTTAAAGTAAACAGGATTTTGAATCTATTTGAATGTTTAAAAACTCTTATTTTAAACATGTTGTACGCTTTGAGATAAATTTTGTGCTTATAATATGTATGTACATATGTAAAGAATTAACAAAAATAAAAAAATCAAAAATATTTCTATGAAAACATACAACATTCAATAAAGTTTTGTTTGGTTTTTGTTTAAAAGGTTAAATTACATAAATACACGACATAAATCATAAACGTGTGATAAAAGGTATTTAAATATTTAGGTATTAAAACAAACCATTTTGTAAAAGTTTAGATTATGACACATTGTATCCACATTTGTATCGTTTGCTTTGTACAAATTAATTTGTATAAGACGGCTTAAATATTTCAATTATAAAATACAAATTTTCTATTATATTCATACATACATATAGTATGTATGTACGAGTATATATGATATTTGTGTATTTCTATAATTGAAGGAAATTTAAAATCCAACATATGTACATACACGTGTATACAAAAATATTTGGAAAATTATTTTATGTGGTTTTAATTTATGTTCTTAGTTAACCTTTTCTATAATTTATAATCCATGATACATGCATCCTAATCCGTTACAAAAAAGAAAAAAAAACAACAACCTCTTACACATATCCATAGATTAACTTTTATGGTGAATAATAAAGTCACGTTCTTGAAACAAAATGAAATATAAACATAAAAACCAAATTGAAACCACAAAAATGTATAAATTTTGATTATACAAAAAAATAAAAAATAAATGACGTTAAAATAATTCATGACCTTGAAATAAATTTCGAATAAGACATTTTATAAATTGAAAAGAGACACGTTCAAGCAAAATAAATTTTGAAAAAAAAAAAAAAATTAAATTTATATATTATTAAATTTAAATATTATTAAAATATAAAATTTCTGCAAAAATTCACAAATTACCTGTCAAAATTTAAAACATGAACATACATATGTAAAATATTCTGTTCAATTTTAATTGAATCAAACTGAGAAAATTGTTTTTCTATATCCACTTCTGAACATAAAGTTAAATTTAATTCGATAACCAAAAGTTCAGAAAATGAGAAATAGTACAAGACTCATGAACAACGAGTAATGTACATTTACGTAAAAATAAATAAAAATAAAAAATCTGTTTAAAATCCTTTATTGACATATTTTAAGATATTTTTCATTTTTCTATAAAATTTTCTTCCTTTTTTATCCTTCAGTTTGCTTTCTTCATTTTGCTTATTGTATTAAATAGTGGAATAAGAAGTTTTTTCAAAAATATTTTACAGCTCGATGAATCTGTCAAAGATAACATTATAAAGTTTTATTCTTCATAACTTTTTAAAAACTTTATTTTGTAGAAAATGAATAAAACAACAAAATTTTACAACAAAATTTTACAAGATAAAAATGTAATATTCAAGCATTTTTCATTTAATTTATATGCAAACGAATATTTTATAATTGAATTTAAATTGTAAAATTTCATAGTAAATGCAGTTAATTTAGAAAAAAATATTAAAAATTTAATTCTGATTAAATTTTTATGATTTATATATATTTCATATTTAATTTTCTTGAAAAACAACATTTTAAGAGAAGAAAACATAAATAAATATATTTTCTTGTTTCATACCATTATTATATCAATAAATTTTCATCTTTATTTATTCATATTATGTACATACAGCATGTGCATATGTGATTATACACATATATTTACATTATAAAAGATACATGCTTTTATTGTTCAGTTTTATAATATGTATCTTTGCATGATTGCACGAATGCACTTTGTTCGTTTATTATGTATAAAGTATGGAAATATGTTATCCACGTGTATATGTATATATGTGCACAATAAAAATAACCCTGAATCAGAAAAGTTCAATTATTATTGAATAAACTGATCATTTTCTATGTATGTACATACGACTATGATTACTTTTATACATGAGAAACATATTCAAGCAATGTTACATGATACACACATAGATTTGATATTTTATTATCATCGCCATCGCATCATTATTATTATTATCATCATTATCATCATCATTGGATCTTTTATTTTTTAATCGTGATTATTTACTATAAAGTGTATGATGGGCAACAATAAAACAATGTAGACGATTCAGTCTCGACACCATTAAAAAATTATTTCTTTTTTTTTTTTTTTTTTGCTTTTTAAATAAATAACTGACTATGTATTGAATTTTTTTTTAAAATGAAAATATGCAGATCCATAAAAATTATCATAATATTGTTATGACGATAATATTAACATTTAAATGTATTTCGAACACCTTAAAACTAATCAATAATAATTATTATGTCTACACAAATATCACATTAATAAACGAATACATATGTACATATACACTAAATTAAAGATCTTATAATAAATAATGATGTACGTAACACATCTATAATAGATGCTTTTATTTTCATATGCACATATCTGTACATAAATAAAATTAAATCCTTTGAAAATTAACTAAGAACCATGAGACTAGAGACGTAACTCGTATATAAATATAGTATATAATAGTACGTCAAAATCCTTTAAAAACCATTATATTGAATGGCACATAGAATACATGTAATTATTATTATCTCATCCCATTTTCATCTTCATCCTCATATGATGACCATGAATAATATTTTCTTTGTTCATTCTTTTAATTTTTTCTTTTTTCTATAATGCATTTTTAAATTCCATCGATACTGTTTGTACATACAAACTTATGACAACGTTATTATTAAGATGCATTGCAAGCACTTTCAAAATCTTAAAACAATTTATCAAAATCATCCTCTGATTCTTAAACAGGAAGGAAAAGTAACAATTCTGTGCACGTTAATGTTTAGAAGAAAAATGCAGTAAAAAGGGTGACCAAAGATGACAATAATTATACATTTCCTTTTTGTAAAACAAAAACAGAAAGAAAAACAATGACTTAACAAAGATTAAAATTATACACAATCATAAATAAATAATAATGAATGTAACGCTGTAGAATAATTAAGAGGCGCTACGATACAAGCATCTACTGCAGTCATCGTAAAAAAAATTACAAAACTACATAGTAAAATAATAAAAACACAGACATCTTATATAAATAAAAAAAATAAAAAAAATAGCAAGAAAAACTCATTTAAAGAAATGAGTATATTACACACCCTTCTCGATTTGTTTTCATTTTTATTTTTATTTATTTTTTAACGACATGGTAAAGTAGAAATCTTATAAAATTCTTTCATGCATTTTTATTATGGTTTTTTTTTTTCTCCTTTGATCATTTTTCACAAATCACAATTTTTCTTCATTCTACAAAAAATAAATATCCTTTTAATGTTGTACATGGAAAATGTCAAGAAAAATTGCTTTTAATCATTTTACATTTTAAT
The DNA here is from genome assembly GCA_963971155.1 of Anthrax anthrax. Lineage (NCBI taxonomy): Eukaryota > Metazoa > Arthropoda > Insecta > Diptera > Bombyliidae > Anthrax > Anthrax anthrax. The sequence continues at coordinate 6,245,123 of OZ020118.1, read as the reverse complement.
ATTTTCTATAGTTTACAAAATAAAATGAAATAAAAACGGAATGATAAATTGTTTTAAATTTATTGTAATAAAAAAAAAAAAAAGGAAAATAAAAAAAAATTATAAAATTTTATAAAATCTTTGTCGAAAAAAGATGAAAATAAAAATGAAGAAAACTGTTACATAAAATTTATTATTTCATGCCCATTAATTAAATTTTAATAAGAATATATGAACATACTAAACATAAATTTTGACACAATGCGATTAGCGGATACTTTATTATCCTTTCATTCAACTCATATTAATGTCTAAGCAAATTTCTTTTCTATATGTATTTTTCATTTTGAATAAATTAAATTTAATATTTTGAATAACGTCTACTCTAGGTCAGGAGGGTCGGGAGAACAATTTTCTTTGAATTACCCACAAATTTATTATAAAATATTGTAAATTATTTATTCCTTATATTTAGATTTTTAGTATTTTATGAGCACTTAAGTACGTACGCACCACACACATACATACATTATATCGAATACATGCTGAATTGAACCTCAAAATTTATGAAACGTGTAACCTTAATGATTTTTTTTTAAATTTAAAAAAATCCACATTTAAAATGACACTCATAAAAATTTCCACACACATACATATGTATCTTAACTAATGCACAAAAAATTTATAAGAAACTAAAGTGAAAATAACAAATTCACTTGTTATATAAAGGGGATTAAATTATCTATAATTGTGTTTAATTTTTATAATTATATGTGCACATGTATACTTGATGGTATGCAAAGTGTATAGTTACATAAGTATTTACATGCATGTGTATGCAATAAGACGTGTGCATGATCATTGCTCATTGAGCATTCTTTGTACTTATAAAAAGAAAATTTCATAATTATGCAATTTTTTCTACATTATTCTATCTAATATTTGATTTATTATTCTTTTTCTGTATAATATCTTTGATACATCATGCAAACAAGTATAAATTCCTTTCATTGCATATATACATATGTATATAACACTTGAAGGGTATTATTGTGTTGTTCTTATATAATTTACCTTGAATTGTGTAAAATTTCATATAATTAAACATAAAATATGAAAGCAATAGTAATTATGAGAGAGAATTGTATGCATACTCTGCATTCACTATATGGCATACCTACATATGTGAATACATACATATGTATGTGAAAATAGTTATAAGCAAGTTATATGTACATAAGTAAATGTATCTTCACGTTGAATATGTACAAATTCCTATTAAATAATCGTACGAGTATGTACATACATACGTGCAATTAGATTGTAAGAAAAAGAAAATTATAATAATTGTAAAAATATTTCAAATATTTTATCACATTGTGATTATAATTTGTAATGCATTTTAATAATCACTATATATACCATTGAGTGTAAATGATGATGATGACGATGATTCTAGTACATACTTATAGTATATATAACAATAGCACAAGCAATGAAAGATGTGCATTTAAATTTTAAAGCATTAGCATTAAAAACAACAACATAGTAATGGAAACATTTATAAGTAATCATGCTTTTGAAAAATTCATATCTACTGACGTCTATCTAGGCTGTCCTTCATGGACGTCATTTACAAAAAATATACACAATAGAGTAAAATGAATCTGTAAAAAAGTGAAAATGAAATGAATTATTAATATAAAATGAAAAAAAAAAAAAACAAAACAAAACGAAAAAAATTATAAATTATAAATTCTTTATTATTATTATTACTATTTTGAGTGTATGATTTGTAACCGTTTCATTACTCATTTCATGGTGAATGAATTTTTATATAAAAATGGCATTTTTTATACTGTCAAAGCAATAAATAAAAAACACACAAAAATAGAAATGAGAAATTAAAACGTCAAATCATTATAACTATGTTGTATTTTTATAATTATTAAACAAATATGTATGTATCTTTATATATCTAAACGTATAGTTGAAAAAAGCAAAAGGTAATATGCCATAATCCGTAATTTTTCTATATGTAAGAGTAAAGGCAAGAGCAATAATATATTCTACAACAATCTACCTGTACATTTCTGAATAAATAATCACGCTATAGTGAATCAAAAATGTCAGCATTCAAACTAAACAAAAAGATACTTGTGTACATACTTGTACGAATGTATGTAGAATATATACATATATTGTTCTTTAGGTTTGAAGTTATTGAAAATGCTCATGTAATGGATGCTATCCTTGTACCTTGTATGTATGTATGTAAGGAATAAAAAGAAGAAAAGTACATAAAAGCACAGAAAAAAAATTGAATAAGTGAAAATGTCATAGCATTAATGTTTACCACAAGTAACTGTTTTTATGTGTTACCTGATCCTTTGTACATAAAGTACAAACTGAAATATATGTGTTATATAAATATCAATGGTAAAAGCTAAAAGAAACCAATTTCTCTGTATAAAAATAATGTATACATATTGTACATAGGTATATGTACAAGTGTGTGGTAAAATATAAGTATAAATAATGGCATACATATATGTATGTATACAGTACAAAGAATATAGCTTACATTTGTTTTACTTTTATATTCTGTTTTAAAAAGCAAACATGGATTTTATTGGATTTGATTTCATTTATCTGACATATACATGTACGTACGTATGTATTTATGAATATTGTTTCATATAACATATGTACGTACATGTGTAATAACGTGCTATATTGTACATAACATGTATGTATGTACATATATAAAAACATAAGAAAAATTCTCTCCTAATCTTAATAATTTTCTATTTTAGCATTAATACTCTAAATCTCACTTTTCCTGTTATTTCATTTTTATCTATTCTTTTTTAGCTATCGGGTATCATGAAAAACCATTTTAACTTTGGAAAATTTACCTATAGTCCTTTTAAAACAGTTGCAAATTTTCATAAAACAATATAAAATACCAATCTTAACCATATACATACATACATATATATGTGTGTAGATAAATATACATGTATCTATATATTATGTAGAAGTGCACATGTTTTATAAATAGTTGAAAAAAAAATTGAATTTTTCACTCGTCATATTTTTTATGAAAGGATGAAGTTCAATGCTCTTATTATTATATAATATGCAGACTGTGGATAGTAAAGCCAACGAAGAAATAATGGTACACATTTACACATGTACATACATGACATGATACAATCAATGTATAACGAAGTATATGTATGTGTAATGTCCAGAAAAATGATATTGAATAATTATTATTGATAAACATATACACACACATGTCGAGCACACATGTATATTGTTTCAAATTAATTTTTTCTTCTTTCATTTTCTTTTTATTTTTATTTTTATATAAAATGAAAACCTTCTCAGATACAAAAATTTTAGTTGAAAAATTTTTCATTTGCATTAAAATACATACGAAAAGTTTAATTTCGAAAATGACATTTTTCATCAATAGTATCGTACAATCATTATTACACAAGATACGGATGTATGTGGAAAATAATGAAATTAAAAAAAAAAACAATTTTTAATTAAAATAGAATAAAAAACAAAAATGTGATAATTTTAATCATTTTTTTTGTGATTATTTTTCGATGGAATTGTGTTGTGATTCAAATTTCCAGTCAAATATGACAAATATATCCATATATGATAATTATAAAAATCACATACAAGCACACATACACATGTGTATGATTTCCTTGACAAGGACGAAATTAAAAAAATTCTGCTAAGAAAAAAATTCAAACGAGTACAATTTAATCATATAAAATGAAATGAGTAAAAATGAATGATATAATTCAAAATTTGAAAAATTGAGAAAGAGTTTTTAATTAAAAACACTAAGGTGAATAATTTTATCTACATATTTCGTGCAATCAAATGTAACATGGTAACGAAGTATAGAAACCACTGAAGGTATAAAATTATTATTAAAAAAAAAAACGAACAAAAGAATGGGAAATAATCTTTCATTTATTTTTTTCATATTTACCTACATATAAAAAATGAAAAAAAAAAAAAATTTTAAAAAATAGAATTGAACACAAATTAAAAAATAAATAGAAATTATGAAATTTTTTGTATTGTACCTACATTCATTTTTTTTATTTACATATTTTCTTTCACTTTTTATAAAAATTTTAATTTTTTTTTTTTTATATGTGCTCATGTCTTATTGCTTATAGTTTTTCTTACGTATGTTTTCTCGTACGTGTATAAGAATTTATTTCATTTCATTTTTTTTTTTTTAATACATAAAATATTTTGCACATCATCATCATCATCATCATAACGTAAATATTATGTGTGTCATATATGTACGTGTGTGTTTACAACATGATGAAAATAACATGCATATATGTCAAGGTAAATTTTTATCCTTTGATAATATTTTCAATTCATAATATTCTTATATACACACATTTTATGCTTACACATATTTTTCTTGTTTTCTTTTTTTGAAATAATATAATGTACATCTACATGTTAGAATAAAAAATTATTTAAAAAAAAAAAAAAAAACAAAATTCCCTGTTTTTTACTCGATTTTATTTTTTATGCTTATCATTTTCAATTTTGACTCTCCTCCTTTACCTTTCTTATTTTATCTTGTTTTGTTTTCTCAATATCATACCTGAATTTGAATTCCTTCTATACATACATATGTATGTAAACATATTTATATATGATACATTTAAAAACATTGCTTGTACATACGTACATACACTAATATATGTAAATCATTAAATTATAAATTTTTTTTTTATTTGTTTTTAGCAATTTTTTTAATACTCTACCAACATCAGCACATTTTTCTTCGTTATTTTTATATACATTTTTGTTTTTTTTTTAACATAATAAGATTTTATGCTTTCTTTTCTCCAACACAAACGAAAGCAATTGAGATAAGCGATTTATATAATATAAAATTATGTAGATTGAAAGAGGCTTCTTAACACTGTATATATTCCTTTTTATCTTTTTTATTCTACTGTTTAGACTGTACAACAACAAAGTAAAAATTTAAATTAAATTTTTATTTTTGCAAAATGTGACCAAATAAATGAAAAAAAAAAGAAATAAATAAAAAAAAATTAAGCCAAATAAAAGCTCATTTCATACAAAGAAAAATGACTGCTACCGTTCTGCTGTTGATTTTAATTTTATAAACATTTGTATCACAAGCATTCATGTTTCCACTTCTGTTTTTCTGTTACACATAAATGTATGTATTCGTGAGTATTATGTAGATTGCATGTCAAATATTTATGATAATCAAATCTAATGAACATATCATCCTTGAATCAACGATGAATAAAATATAATTTAAAAAGTAATTTTGTTTCTTTTGTTTTGTTTAATGGTAGTGGTATTTTATTTCTTTTTTTGTCATTGTCACCATTTATTTTTGTTTTTCTCTGTACTTTTACAGGAGAAAAAAAGAAAATTCTTATTTATCTTTCATTTTTATGATATTTTCACATTTTGGCATTTATTCTTTATTTTTTACTTTAAAAAAAAAATGATAATGTTTCCAAATGTATATTATATCACATCTAATGAAGTCCTTGAAATTTTTTAATAAAAATAAAGGAACTCAATACCAAGAATTTTTCAAGTAGATATTTTATAAAGAATTGATAAAAACATTTTAATTATCAAAGCAATATTGTATACAAATATTCGATTGCAAACTAAATATTATAACTAAACAAAGAAATTTTTTTTACATTCTTTTAATGAATAAATAACTTTTTTTTTTACATTTAAAAAAAAAAAAAAATTGAAATTATTCCACAATTTATTGCTACGTTATTTGAAATATTTTTTTCGCTATAAAAAATAAATGTAAGAAAAAGAAAAACTTTCTTAAGAATAATTTAATTTAATCAAAACACGTTTATAACGAGTCAAAGAAAAATTATTATAAATATCTGATTTCAGAAACTTTTGCAGATATTATATATGCATGCATGCATGTACATATGTATGTGTTTATGAATTCAAAAGACGTGGTTATCTTTATAATCTGTATTACATGTCATTTTATAAAATTATACTCTAAGAAATTCTAAAGTCATACTTAGCAAGTATGTTAAGTTTTTGGTTTCATTACGCAATAATGTATACAACATAAAAATACATATACAGGCCTTTAATAAATGTACATTTTTTTTCTTCTTATAAACATGCCATACAATTTCGTTTACTTTCGAACGTGTGAAATGGAAACCACATTGTCAGCATAATAAAAACTTTTTAAAAAAAAAAAATGAAACTAAATAAAAAAAAATTAATTTTTCTTTTCAAATACTTTCCATACGTATTCAAAACTTCATACATAATACAATAACATTTTTGCAATGAAAATCAGTATGATATAGTACATATTTTATTATATTATCATAAAGATATACAATAACTTCCCATTTCCTTTTCTTGTATACATTAACACATTACATTTATTTCAATTTACATTATACATACAGAACATATTTTTGCAATTATATGCATGCAAAATTGAAAATAAAACATAAAATATAAAAGTAAAAAAAAAAAATGAAAAATAAAAATATTGAAATAAAATGAAATGATGCACTTTCCTACATATTTATAGGTAGTAGTATATCATGCAATTTAAATCTTCACGAACTTTTCATTTTTATGTTAATCTTTTAGATCTTTTCCTCTTCACCATAAAACATATAACAAATGCATACAAATATGCTTTGTACATAATTGAAATAAATAAATACATTTATTGTATATAACTATATAGGAATGCAAATATAAATATAAAAAAGTAAAATGAAAAGAAAATTAATGATAATTTCGAAATGATGATGACACTTTGTATAAAACTTAATGTCATACACGCACCTTTGACACCTTTCCCTAACATATACATAAGTATGTATGTATGTATGTAAAATACAAATGGATCTAAATGCATACACCTACACTTCAACATATGCATTCTGTATGCATACATATACATTTATAAATATTAATGACCCATGCATTTGTTGCATGCATGTTTTTTTTTTAAAATGCATAACTTTTTTTTCTTCCTTTTGTTTTGCATTCTACAAACATTTGTATACAGGCTATAGGTTGAGAAGATTTTAGAATGCTTTCTAAAAGAAAACAACAACAAATATAAAATAGCAAAAGGATGCGTGAGAAAATTGTACTGTGTACTCAACTATTCATTTAAAAGTCATCATGAAATGCAATATAAACGTACACAAATACAATGAAATTTTTGAATTTGTTTTTCCTGTTTTTGTTTTAATGTGAAAAATTCTAAAATTGTTTTTATTATTTTTTTTTTTTCGTTTTTTTTTTTTATTTATTTATAAATTTGCCCATTTTTTATATCTGTCAGAAGTACTGAATGGCTACATACATAAGATAAAAAATTTTTAAAGTTTTTTATTTCATACATACATACATGGATGTACATTACTTTATATTGTAGATTGTAACTTGTGTTTTTTATGTTGTTTGTACGCCAATGTGCAATATTTATATGAAATGGTACATATATAATATAGTTGTATTGTATATAGGGTCAAACAACAAAGTGTGACGATGACCAAAGGCCCTAAAATGTGTAAAAAGAAAAATTAAAAAATAAAATAAAATGCATAAAGAAAATATACGAATAGATACTTGGAATTTAAAAATCATGCACAAAGATCATAAATAACATTGAGAAATAAAACGAAGTATGTACATATGTATGTATGTATGTATAAGAATATGAAAAAAAAGACATAAAAAAAGAAATGTATAAATATATTTGTAATGTAAATGTGTAAGTATATTTCTGTATCATACACATTCAATTGTATGCTTTTTGTATGCATACATACGTAGATATCTGAAAATGCAGTTGAAAAATATTACACGTAGCATTCATACTCTATAATAAAAAGTTTGACTTATGTATGCACTATACTATGATACTATATGTTCAAGAAAGAATGGTATAGAATAATATAAAATAGTATCTAATAAAAAAAAACTTTTTTTTTGTACCTATTAACATAGAGTTCTAGAAAAGAAAAGTACACAAACAAAAGAAAAATTTATTTTTAAATAAGAATAAAATAAAAAATGCAAGAGCAAAAAAGTGAAACTAAAAAAGGAAAAACCAAAATTTTTTTATTTCTCCCTGTCTTTAAAAAAATATGTTCATATGTACGATTAATTCATCTGTATAAATTATCATAAATGAACACTAAAATATGCACCTTTAACCACGTTTGGAAAATTATAAAAAGTTAAAAACGAATCAAAAATTATAAATTTGGTAAAAGAAAAAATTTAAATTTTCAAAATTACAAAAAAAAAAAAAAAAATGGTACATCAGAGTTTTTAGTTTTATACTTTAATTTAGAATATTTTCAAAGAAATTTTCTTTTAATGTACTTTTGTTTACTCACATTTTCATTTATGTATTTCCCAGACATCTTTGTCTGTGAAATTTATATTGGCTTCGATGCATTTTATAAGTTATTACCTTTTAGTTTATTTCAACCGTAATTAAAATAAAATTAATTCAAAACGTGATTCTGTTTGGTTGAGTACCCATTTTCTTTTTTGTGTTTTTATTGCTCAACTATCACAATACTTACATAATAATCATTTATTTCATTTAATTAGTTGCTAACAAAAATAAAAACAAATATAAAACAAATAAGCATTCATTACGTTCTTCTTACAAAAAAAAAGGCACTTTTGAAGAGAAGTTTTGTATAATTTTTTTAACATTTTTCTTTTCTTTTTTAAATTAATTCAAAATTATAAATTATGTTGCATATACAAAGTATGTAATGAAAGTGCATAAATGCTTTAATTAATAAAATAAAAACATGTAGGTACGTCGCATAAAGATGTTCTCGAAAAACAGGTTACGCAACATTTCTTTTTTTTTTCTTAAGATAACTACACATATTTTCTTTTTATTTTACTGTTAATAATGATTTTTTTTTGTACATTTTCTCGTTATATTATATTACAGTTGGTATAATTAAAGAAAATTTTTTATGATATTCATTTTAAGAATAACGTAAATTAAAAACAAAAAGTTGTTTTTTTTTTTTCACTCAAGTGAATTAATTGTTTACTCATATAGAAGATAATGGTGATGAATGATGATGATATAGCTATACACCTGCATAAAATATGTACATACTCGTATGTAGGTATGTATGTGCATATTTTTGTGTAATGTAAAATTAGGAATATTTATGTATATGTGTACGTAAACTGCATGCATGTGCATGCGTATTTAAATTTTCTGGCATATTAATTTTTTGTTTTAGGTTATCAAGTATCATAATATCATCATGGCCACTTTTTGTATTCATTCATTCAACTCTTTTTTAACAATTTTAATTGTTATTGTTTCTGATGCACTTGTTTGAGTATAATGCTAAATTGAACTCATATTCCATTTGCACATATACCTATATACATATGTATATATGTGCATGAAATTACCAAAAAAAAAATTTTTTTTTGAAAAAAATTCGACTTCTTGTTTTATTTGTTTATATTTTATTTTGTCATAAAATAAATTTGGGTCACATAAAAATTCATTTTCATAAAACCGACAGAACACTATTAACGTGGGCAATACAATTGGTACCTAACATATGATATTCAAATCAGCATTCATAAATGTTGTGTTCATTTTTTTTTATTTTATTTTATTTTTTTTTTTTTTTGAAATTTTATCTTTAAAAAAAAAATTGCTTTCTCATTTTACAATATAAAGTTCATTCACCCTAAATGTCGCATATTCAATTCGTTTTGTTATTTATACACAGGTGTTATTATGAAAACAAATCAATTTTTATTTTTTGAATAAAAATCCAAATATCCACCTACAATTGAATATGTAATCATTTAATAGAATATATTATTTTTTACAGGTATTTTGATTGATGTTTTTGACGTTTAACAAACCATATCAATATAAAATATCGTAAATTTTTGGCATAAATTACAAATGACGCTTGTGTCGTTCTATTGAATATTAAATTATTTTGATAGCGTGTCAAAAGAACTGTTAAGTTATAACCTATACAAAATATTTTCATATACATATGTACATATATAGGTATCAAATGAAAAAGTGTCCACCTTGTTTTACAGTTGTGATTGATTTAAAACAAAAAATATATAAAAAAAGGAGACAAAATGAATTTGTAGTTTTCACTATCTGACGTACATACAATGATGTAACTTACAATTTTTTTTATATGTAGGTACATGGGTACAATTAAATGATTATTCATTCATGATGAAACGTCTATACACATTATTCTGTTACAAAATTAAAATGAATCATTATTTTTATTTTTATTTCATTGAATATTACCTAGGATTGAGGAAAAAACATTTTTTATTTGATGTGATTTAATGTAACAATTATTTTACAAAAAATAAACTATAAACAAACATAACATTTTTTATAGACGATTTTATGTGTTACAATTTTAAATTGTTCATTTAAAATTTTTATGCCTATTATGTCATCAAAGATTTTTTTGCTGTTAATTAATTATTTTATTTTGTATCAGTCAAAAGAAAAAAAAAGAGGAAATAATTTTCTAGCACATTAAACAAAACATATGTAGGACAAAATATAATTTAGTAAAAAAAAAGTAGGTACCTATCTAATAGAAAAGAAAATGTTTTGTTTGTATGTTAAACATTCGTATATAAGAATAGTAAAGAGTTAAAATTTTAAAAATCTATTTAAACAGATGTTGAAAAAAAGAAAGTTCTAGTTTTCAACAAACTAAAAATTAACACCTTTCTCTTAAAGTATTATATACATAGTAGGTATACAATTAAATTCTGTTTGAATATTTTTTTAGCGAGATAAAAAAAAAAATGGGTTACAAATGAAATTTTAATATTTTGTTAATGTACCAAAAACACAATTTACGAATTAATCAATAATAAAACCTACATACCTACCTATATATAGGTACTTAAAAAATTCATATTCATGGTTTAACTTATGAAGATTATCGTATTCTCATGTATAATTAAACAATCGAAAGATATCAAAAAACAGTACATACATGTAAGAAAAAAAGTATTACTTATATGAAATATGGAAAACAAGAAAAACTGAAGTATCATACTCATACTTATTACTATGATTAAAAATACCTATATGTATAATCACGCAATACAGATATAATTAAAATTTTTTTTTATTTTTGTTTTGTTACCTGCATGTTTTACACCTTCATTTATTCTTAATTGAATAACGGGATTTTTTCTTCTTATTTTTTTGTATAATATATGATAGCATACCATAGTGATTTATTCATTTGTACAGGGGGAAAAAACGATTAACTCATGATATGTTAAAATAATCGAAAAGAAAAAGGTAAAAAGAAAAATTTCTATAACTTACTATCAAGAACAAAATCTGTAAATGAAAAGAATTTTACCATAATGTGCATGTCATTACACACATATTCATAAAAATATAAGCAAAGGTATAAGTATGTATGCTAACATACATGTATAAATAATTTAAAGAAAATAAATGTATGTAATGTACATATACGTACATACATACATACATATTTAAAAATTCATGCTTCATGCCTACAACTGAAATTGTTCGAAATAAAATCAATACATTTGTTAGAATACGGAACTCATTCTGTTTTTTATTATTATTTTCAGTTTAGTCATTATAATTACAAATTTGGAAAAAATTATAATACATATGTACATACTTGTATTTTTAACTTTATTATATACATGTACATATTGATACTGTTGCATCGAAATGTACACAGTAAATACATCCTACTTGATGAATAACGATCAAAATATATGTACCTACATATTTTATAATCAAAATTCAATTGATAGAAATCGACAAAAGATATTATGCTACGTAAGTAATTATTAAAAACAGTTCTATTCTATTTTCTTTTTCTTTTCATTTTTTCATTATAATTATTTTTTTTGGTTTAAATGTAATTTAACATGTAGTTAACCCATAATTAAAGTTTGGAAAAAATTTTTCTTTTCAAATTAAATTGAAGACAAAAATAAAGCAAAAAGAAAATATTCAATAAAATGTCAATTACTCGAAACGGAATTTAAGAAAAAAAAAAAAAAATGATAAATGTAATTTATCAATGTACAAATAAATAAATTTTACATGTACATATGTATGTAGGTATTCGAAAGTATGTGAAATGAAGGGCTAAATGATGATATATACCCATATATGTACATATGCATGTAATATTAGCTATAATATGATTAATAATTAAATATGTACTCAAAAATGAAATTTTCTCTTTTTAATAAAACATAAGACTAAATAATGTATGTAGTTATACAAATCTATGTATTCGTACTATTAGGTTATAATCCAAAATAACTGTTTTGTTTTTCATTCAACAGATATTATTATTTTATCGTTTTTACAGTTTAATATTTGTATTTTTATGGTTCATTTAATTTGTACTTCAAGTACTCTTACAACAAAAATATAAACATAAAAAAGAAATTTAAAAAAGAAACATTATAGTAGTTAATAATAAAAATAATAAATTTCAATATGAAATAAAATTAAACACATGTATGTATGTATGTATGTATACACATTCATGTGTACTTTTTAAATTAATTAATTATACATTTAAAAAAGGTATAATACGAAAATGGTCATTACAATTAAATAGGAATTAATACAAACCTAAAAATAATATGTAACATTAATTTAAAAATTTAAAAAGAAAATGATCTTATATTCAGGTCTTGGTAATTAATGAAATGAAAATTCATGATAATACAAAGGAAATAAATAAATAACTGAATTAAAAATAGGTATAATGTATAAATGCACGTGATACAATGTAAGTGGTTAATCATAATGTATGTAATAAAAAAAATTTACTTACCTACTTCTCTATTATTTTACTCGTCCTTTGTTTAATATCCATTCATTTAATCATAATACATATATGTATGCCACATTTCATTTTGTTTTTAAAAGAAAATACTAGGGTTAAGCACTTACTATTTTATAACTTTATTTTGTACTTTTGTATTATAAAATTCAAAAGTTGTCAATATAATACAAAACAACTGATATTATTATGTAGCACGTTTTTTTTTATGTACAAAATAATTCCTTCAGTTGAGAAATATAAGAACAATAAGGTATTAAAAAAAACGGGAACACATGCAGAATTTAATCTTAAGTTAATCTGCTCTAATACATGTTTAAATTTTTTTTTTTTTGAATACAAATGATTCTTTAAATAGTTCATTCATATAAGACACAAAATGCATACAAATTAAGTACAATGTATACAAAATAACGTCTTTTGTTTAGAAAATTTCTTAATTTCATTTTTAAAATATTTTTATGCATTGCACTTGTTAAGATTCTTTTCTTATCTTTGTTATATACTTTTTTTAATTAAATTGATCTTTTAATTTGTAATCTTTATTTAAACAAATATAACATAGAAGATTTAACAAAAAATTCAAAACAAAAAATTTTTTTTCTTATAATTTCATAAATAAAACTACTATATGCGATATACGAAATGATAATTGAATTTCATCGTTATTACATTTGAAAAATTTTAAACGGAAATTATAAACCATAGTAATTAATTTTGCATTAAATGAAAATTCGTAATCTAAAAAGTCTCATTATCATTAATTAGTTTTGTAACATCATTTTTAAGTTTTGATGATAATTTTATCTGAAAAGCAATTTCATTTTATTTAGTTAAATTGTTTTTAAAAAGGTTTAAAATGGTAAAAAAAAAAAAAAAAATTCAATTCACGTACACGTTAACTCAATATTGACAGGCGATATATTAAGTAATGTGTGTAAAAGTTGAATATTCCAAATTTTAATAATTGTTTATTTTACATGTAGAAGATAATTTGATATTCATGTTTTGTTATCATTTATGTATGTATGTACTAAAAAAAATAAATAGGTACGTGAAATTTTACTCTTTTTTAAAAAAATTTTGTTATATATCATTATGATATGCTTTATTATAATCCACTTAAATTTGATATCTAATGTAATATACAATGATAGTTTTTATATATACAAAGATATAAGTGTTACACAAATAATAATGTGGAGCTTTTGACCTGTGTGTTGAATATGTAATCCAATTTAAAATACATTATGCGAAATTGTATCTATAGGTTCTATCGTATATGCATTCGCGCTTAAACATATTGAATATGTCACGTACGTACCTTTTATTAAAAAGTTTTCATATATTTTTGTTTTGTTATACCATCATTATCATCATCATCCACCCACACCAATATAAAAACTACATCCATATATACACATGTACGTAAAGGAATGTAATAATTATATACCTATATATTATCGTTTCGTTGCATATATACATACATATGTGTATGAATGGAATGTTACCGTGATGACGGTGATATAATAATGATGGTGATGATGATGTCAACAACCGTTTAAGAAGTACTTATACATTATATACCATTTAAAGTATTTGCTAAAGCGGATTACACGTGTACTATAGAAATTGTATTACAATGAATAAAATATGTACCAAACATGGGGATATATTTATGTATGAATTTATGTATATAAGTACAAAATATGTATATCACATTTACATGTTGTTATAAAAACTACTTGAAAATATTATTACATACATAACATCATCTCAATAATCTAAAATGAAAATGTTAATAGGTAAAGTCAAATATTCTAAATATCTAGAATACATACGTGAAATTAATACAATGATATAAACGAAGTTTGAAAAAAAAAAACAAAATAAATTGTTTAAAGTAAAATAAAATTAAAATTTGTTATTTATTTTTAAATATGTATTGGTTTATCCAATATTTTAAAAGCCAATGTTTTCTTTCGAAATTATAAGTATGTGTATATATACATTGCTTTAAGTTTATATATTTATTAAATATGAAGGTATTCAGGTAAATTATTTAAATCAAGAGAGCTCGAATATAAGTTTGAAAAAAAAATGAGTAAATGAATATTAAGTGTAAGTACATAGCAAATATACACACAGGTGGTATTAAAACAACCCTCTTAAAATCATATTTGTTCGTTACGCTATGTTCTACGTAGGTATGTTAAAATTAACTACACAATTAACCTTTCAATTGCACTGAAAATTTACATATTAATTTCCTGTATTAATATAAAATAAAAATATTTTTAAAAAATTACATTTAAATTTGTTGTTATTTTTGCTTTTGATATGCCTATATGGAAAAAAAAATGTGGTAAAGTCTGATAACATTCTCTACTCTTACATACATATGTATACAATTTCTCTTCCATAAAAAATGAGGAAAAAATTTTTCCATATACATACTTGAAAATAAAAATAAAAAATAAAATAAAATAAAATGATTATAAAAAAACTCTTATGCATATATATACAAATATTAAAATAATACTCTTGTAAATATATTACTGCGTGCACAATCATAAATATATACTACGTTTATGTTTCAGTTTTATGAATTCTCGAAAGGGAAATTTTTCTTCTACTATGTACTTATAGTAATATTTTTGTTGAGTGTAATACACTTCTGTACAAGAATTCTAAAAGAAAAAAAAAGTTTAACACAAAATTACAAACATAAAAAAAAAACACAGAAAAACATAATTGAGAATCTTGGAAAAAAAAAGGAAAAACAAGGAATAATATTATTTCGACCTATTTACAGTTCATTTTCTTTTTAGGTTTGTTCTATTTTAAATATTCACATAGGAACAATTTTCACATTATAAATAATTTAAAAGTTTTTATTCATATAATACATACATAAAATGAAAATATACTGTTACATATAAATACGCATTCATACATTTGCATGTATTTTATCTCATTTGTTTTTCTAATTTACAAATTATGAAAAATTCGAATAATATTTCATGTTATTTTCATTATTTTGTTTAAGTTAAGTACTTAGAATTTTTTTTTTGTAAATTTAATTTTTTTTTTTTCATTAAATGTTTTAAACCTACATACATATGTATGTATAATATTTTAAATTTTGCATCAAAAAATGAATAATTTTTGGTAAATTTTTAAAAATCACGTAGATAATTTTTATGTTATTTTAAAAATTATATGTATCCTCCAACCTTTCATTAAATTTAATGTATTGTAAATTTTTGGATTTAAAATATGTACAATTTATCCTGTTCAATAATTTTCTTTTTTCGTTCAGAATTTATACGTAATTTCGTTATGTATTTTTAATAGATTTTATATTGTACGAAAATATGAAACATAGTAATTTGGATGTTAATAAAACAGTAATTTTGTATTTTCTGTAGCATTGTGTCAATTTATCAATTACAGACTGTACCGATATCCAACTGAAATGCTAAATGATTAAACGAGTTTCAATTATGTTCAATAAATGCATTTACCAGCTTTTAGCTATACAAATTGTTAATTTGTTGATAGCTGTCAGCTAACTTTTTTTTTAAATTAAATTGTTTGTGACAATTTTAAATTTTTAAAATCGTTATTAAATTTTAAAATAATATTATTAATTTATATTTTGTTCAAATTTAAAATAAATATATATAAATTCAATTCTAAATGGAATTGGAAAGAAAATAACTGATCAATTACACAATTTTACCATATTGGTCTACATTAACTACATTTCCAATAATTAGGCTATCTAGCAGGCAATCCACACACATTCATAGAATTGCATTTGGAAAATTTAAACAAGATAAAACCAATATAATGCTAAATTTTTCCTTAATTAATATGTGTCATTGTCAACTTTATTAGGTATAGTAACATACATACGTACAGTAACATCCTGACCTGTTTAATATCCTGACCTAAGATAAATTAGTTTTCTTCCTTTGTCAAATTCAAAATTGTTAAAAATTACTAATTTCATTCATACATACATACATACAGTATATGCATGTATATAGTTACATGCGTATATTATATGACTATATTCTATTAACATAGAAACCTTATAAATATAAATATAGAACAAAAACAAAAGAAAATTGTAAAGAAAGAAGCTAATAAAAAATAGGAAAATTTTTATGAACGCATACATATGAATATGTTACATAAAATATTTTTCTTATATTTCATTCCTTTATTAATATATATGACTAAACGTAAGTGGCCTCCTTATGTTAACATTGCCTCATATTTGTCGAATTTTATTTTATGACAGAAAACCATATAATATATATAATTGCTGTAGATATGTATCTTAGATGTACATAGATGTAATTTGTATTAGTGTATGTGTGTACACGAAAATATATGTGCATATATGTACGTAAGTATGTAAAACAAAAAGCTTTTATGTACTTATGTGTACTTGCTTATATACTTTATCGTTATAAGTGGAATATATACTATATATATGTATATGTATGTAAGTACATAGAGGCATATGTATTGTGCATTTATAAATGCGTGTATATACATACATATACATAAATTGAATTTAAAAAATTTAGACAAGCATTTACATAATATATGTCTTGTGTAATATATATATATATGTATACACACATACATATTCATG
This sequence comes from Anthrax anthrax, assembly GCA_963971155.1. NCBI lineage: Eukaryota > Metazoa > Arthropoda > Insecta > Diptera > Bombyliidae > Anthrax > Anthrax anthrax. Next base: position 6,227,471 of record OZ020118.1, on the reverse strand, counting down.
TACAAATGTGTAAAGAAAGTTACATAGAAATACTGTACTAACACAATATATATATACATATTCTAATTTTTACTGTACTGTACGAAGTTGAAAAACAAGAAGAAAAAATATAAATAAATGTGTTGTCTGTTCTAATATACATATGTATATATACGTACATATAAACATGCACATGTGTATGTACATACATAGACACTTCTATGTATATTTTCAAATAATTTCTTTTCTTTTCTTTTTTTATGTTGAAATAATAATGCAAAAAGGATAAATTATAATAAAATTTTATGCTTATATAATGTACGATAAATGTACGTATCGATAAGTACACACTCATTCATGTACATATTAAAAAACATATGTAGCTGAGTTATTACAATACTATTTATATACTCGTAAACACATACATGTATATGTATTGTATGTGTACAATCAACATATATATTTAATCATATATATACATATGTACATAAATAATATATGAAAAAGTTTTCCATCATTATGTACTGTATAAATATTTCATTGTGCAGGATATTCTATACCTATGCATATAAGATAACATAAGAATATCATATAGTAGATTATAGGCACATATTAAATATATACATATGTATGTATGTATATATATGTTTGTTCTAAAAGTATTTTAATACAATGAGTATTGTATGTGATATTAAATATGTGATCTTTTCAAAAATGTATTGAAAATGGGTTTCCATTGTTAAAAATTTATTCGCATAAAATAGCATACAATACAAAACAGAAAAAAAGGGAAAAAATCTACAAAAGAAAAAACGATTCACGAACAAAATGAATAAAAAGGAGTAAAATAATAAAAAATGAAGAGGAAAATTAAAAAAAAGAAATAATTTTCCATATGTGTGTACTTTGGTTGTACATACGTAAGTATGTACGTATATTTTGTACACATAACAAGCATGCAGATGTAAACATCTCATTAAAGAAAGAAAAAAACAAACTACAAACATATAAAAAAGAAATCCACTTTTCTTTTGTTTTATGTTAAAAAAGTCATCGTAATAAAAATATTTGAAATATAAAATATTTGGATAATGTGTAGGCAACACAAAAGACAAAGCAATCAAAAAACAAAAACACACAAAATATAAATAAAAAAAAATAAAATTATGTATTATCGTCGTTTTTATGTCAGTATAACTTGGTATACATTTTTATAAAGGACAAACACAAAATAATGTTATTCTATTTTTCGAAAAAAAATTTTTTTTTTGATACTGATTGCTATTCCCCCTTTTTACAAAAAAATAAAATTTCAATGAAAATGGTAGAAAATTCATTAAATTACATTCGTCTGCATATGTATGTCTACATTCGTCTACGTATGTGCACATCCATACATATACATATATAAATATGATATTTTCATATAATATCGATTTTATTCGAGTTTAAATGGAATTTTATTTGCATTATGTGTAAAATATTGTGTTATTTTTTAATCAAATGAAACTGCCTATTTTAATTATCTTTTATTTTATGATATTTGAAAAATTTCAATATTATATATATATTTTTTTTTTCTTTTACTCTGGTTATTGTTAATAATTGCTGTTATAATTATTTTTGGTTTTGTTTTTTTCTTTTTTTTTTTTTGAATACGAAAATAAATTTTGATAGCATTATTATCAAAAATTAATAATAAACGAACAAAATAACATATGCAAATTTTCACATATGTACGTACATATACATAAATTTGTTATACTTGGAAAATTTGGATTTTAAAATTTTTATCTCTAGAACATGATTATGTTTTCAATTTATCGTTGTAAACAAATTAATAAAATTTATAAAATAGAAAATATATAAATTTTATAATTTTAATAATTAAAAACTTTATATACTTTTTTTCTTGTTTATTTTCAGGTATGAAAAAAATTTATCATAAAATTGTTGAAATTAGTAATGACTATATATAATTATGGTATATTGCATATAAGGAGTAATGAGCTGGTAAGTTTGAACGTTAAAATGAAGCAAAAAAAAAAGTACATCATAGTTTTTAGTTTATTTTATCTAAAAGAAATTCGAAAGTTTTTAAAGTTCAAAAATGTGTGTGATAAAATTGAATTTTCCTTCTAATATAGTTTATAGTTTTGTTTTTTTGATTTTTTTTAATATTTGCTGATTTATAACTTGAACCTTGTCATAGTAAATATGGATATTGCATCTTTTATTTCTTCAAAATAATTTATAGAAAAACTTATTTTGAAAATTAGAAAATTTTTAAAATATTTTGAAGCCACTCAAAAAACAAACATAACAAAGAAAAGATAAAAGAAACTTTTGAAAACTAAAATTTCAGTTTATATTCTTTAAGATTCTTATGAATGTTCTATATGCAAATCTCTTTTGATTCAAATGTTAGAGAAAAAAAATCAATTCTTTTCATCGTTTTATCTTTACTTATACATAAGTGAAAAACGGAAAAAACAAATTTTATTGTATTGAAAATCACGAAAAAAAGGCTTTTCATAAAAATTCATAAACTTTTCTCTTACAAAAACGTTAAAATTTTTCTTCATCGTTCATCCTATTAATTTTACAATAAAACATTGAAAATGAAAAGTTTTTAAAAATAAAAGAATAAAACTGTAAAATTTAAATTCTGACCGTTTGACCATGACCGATTACCAAAGTCACTTATTGTCTGTTCTTAGAAATGTAAAAAATAAATAGGTTAGGCACATGTGTATGTATTCATGTGGTTCATAGAGGAAAAGAAAAAAAATGAATTTACAATTTCACAAAAAAGTAAAACTCAAACTTTTGTGAATATAAAATGCTTTTCATTGAAAAACAAAAAATCATAAATCCTTTTCAAATTTCGAATTCAAAACAACGGGTTTCATATGAATGTAAAAGAAAAAACAGAAAAAAAAAATAAAATCCCTGTTTGTCTGATGCAAAAAAAATGTCATTTATATTCTTTGATAAGAACTCGCTCTTATAAATACAATAATTTTATTTTTAACATGAAGAAAATGAATTAATCTTTCTTTCCACTTATTTTCCAAAGAAAAGCTACTTTAAATATTTTTTTATTTCTAAATAAAAATATAAAAAAATTTAAAACAATAAATCTCACAAAAATAACACATACTCTGTGCACTCTGTTAAACTATGAAAAAAGTTTAGGGAAAATTTCAAATCAAAGAATTTAATTACAAAATAATAGCCACAAACAGTTTAATTTAATTTTTGTTATTTCTAAAATAAACTATTGACATTGTATATAATGGAAATTAAAAAAATAAATACATTAATAAAAAATGTGAAAATATTTATAAGAAAATCAAAAGAAAAAGGTCAAAGTCATTTTAATAAAAAAAAAAGAAAAGAAAATAATAAATGAATTTAAAAAGTTTATAAACTGACAAAAAAATAATTTACATTCTCTGCATAATTTTCTTATTTACATCATTATACATTGTAAAGTTTTGGAAAAATCATAAAATTTCGATTAAAAAAGGAAAGTAAAATTGAACATTTCTTTTTTTTTTTTTGTTGAAATTCATTACATCCCTAAATGAAGTTTGTAAAGTTTTTTAAATCTTTTTTTTTTTTTAATAACTGTTTATAAATTATCAATCATTTTCTGAATTTAAAAGCTTTTTTTTTGTATATGGCATCCATCAAAATATTTTTTATCTGTTCTGTATCAAAAATAGAAAATTCATGTGAACATTAAAAATAAAAATAATAAGAAATTAATTTCATCTTTAAATATTTTTCAAAGGACATTTTTGTATAATATTAATATAAAAAATAAAAAAAAAAAAAACAAACAGAACCTTTTTTTACAAATTCGTTCATTATATCTTTTTTCGTAATTTTAATTTCTTTTTAACTAAAAATAAATTAAGAAAAATATTAAATAAAAAAAGGGGTGTAACAGTTAAATTTATTACTAAAGAAAATTTTGTGTATTCAGCAGTAAAAACAAATAAAATAGACATCATTAAAAGTAAAGTTTTATCGTGGACCTTTTTTGGATGAAAAATGTTCAATGTACAGAGAGGACATGGAATATGTATATGTACATATTATATGCAATATCTATACAGTATCATTTTGGTGTATAAAAATTTGTTTTTTCTTTATTTTTATTATTTATATTTTTTTTTTTTTTTTTTATACAAAAAAAGTAACATTTGTGACATTTTTGTATATTCAACAATTTTACTACATCATAAAGTTTTCTTAATCTTTACAAGCAAGAAGATTTGTAATGAATTTTCAAATTTTATCCCTGACAAAATATTAGGAATTATGCAAGTTTTTTATGTAAATTTGCTTTTATATACATAAAATGTAGATTTTTAACATTACTTGAAAATTATTTTCTATGTAAATTGGTTAAAGTGCTATTATTTTTCCTAATGACTAATTACAATAAAAAAAAAATGTATATAAATAAGTTTATTCAAAATATTCAATGATATAAACATCGTACTACATGAAAGGATAATTACATTTTATACATAGTATATATACAAGTCTATGTGCACTTATATAACAAAGAGGATAAATTACATAAAATGCTATATCGTCATTATTATCATCATTATATTATACGAGTGTTATATTGTATTTAATTAAAACATTTTTTGGTTTATGAAATGATAAGATTATAATGAATATATCGTATGTACATAAATGAAAAATATAAAATTTTCTTAAGCCTTATAATATAAAATTGTATCATATATAAATTTTTTAATAATATCTATGAAATAATTTTGGTCTGTTAGTAGTATTATGTATTTTTAATTATAGTTGCATGCAATTACATATATAAATATTTTTCATTATTGTGTTGTATTTTAATTTTATATATTGAATTTGTTTTAAATGTTTTATACTTTTATACAGTAATTTTTTAATGAAATTATTTTATGTTTTGCTTTATGTAAATGAAATGAATATTTGAAATTAATTACAATTCAAATAATTTTTTTTATGTAAATGAATAATATTTTTATATGTGTATGTATTGGAATAAAATTTTAATTTTTCATTTAAGAAAATTTCAAAAATGTGTTCATCTTTTAAACATTAAAAATAAGTATTTACTGGAAGTTATTACATTTTTCAATTAAATTTTAATAATAATATGAAAATAAATTGTCTACATAAGTAGGAATCATAAATTTAAATAATTTAATAAGTAGTAAATGATTAATTATTATTTTAAGAAATTTAAAAAAAAAAAATTGTCAATGACAAATGTCATAACAAGTAGGTACATATACGTATATTATTAATTATTTTAATAAAGCATTTACATTGTGTAATTTTCATGTACACATGTATATTTTTTGAATCAATAAAAAAATGTATAACTCATCTTCTTACGAATTACCTATTACTGGTCAAAAGCACAACCCAAAAAAAATTCGTTACAAGATTTAAAATTCAAAAACCCCATGTTCGTCCAATAATAGTTATTTACATAGATTCAACATCTAACATCTTAAAATTATTAAAACATAATGCTTCACTATTGTTAAAGTGGTTGATCCAATTTTTGTTAAACATGAAATTGTTAACGCCACAAGTTGGTACATAAACGAACAGAGATTTGTTAATTGTCCTTGCTTTACGTAAATTACAAAATCATTGTTACTTATAGATATATAATATGTTGCATTTACTATATACTCATATTCCAATGCCTATGTGCCTCGTTTTCTATTTTAATTTTTCTATCGTTTCTCTATACAGTTTTTTGTGCCAAGATTTTATGATGATAATCTTTTCATAATGTATGGTCTAACCAACAACTAGTAGTTACAAGTTCACCATTCTGAAAAATTAATTCAACAAATCCAGAGAAGTACAGTAAAAACAGCCACATTACAATTAATAAGGCCAAAAGGATAAATAAATACTGACTAATGTACATATACGTGTCTATACATACAAATATAATTTTACATACAAGAAATAGTTTATGTATTATGCGATGACACTAAATTACTTACACGCATTACAAACTTTTACTACTATTTCACATATTTATATTCATACATATACTTCCTGTTACTGCTGATGCAGTTTAAATTCATTATATATTCTGTACATGTTTTAACACTGCAACGGATGAGACAATTATTTCTGCCAGGCAAATTAGGAAAGAATTACATACATGCACACATCATATGCATGTATGTATATACATGAACTGTACATAAAATATATGTAGCGGACAACAGTAAATGATCAAACTGTTTTATAAAATGATGTAACTAATAACGGTATATAGGTCTAACATAACTATTCTAATATATAAAATAATTTTAAGACTTCATGAAATGAATTTAATAGTGTTTGTATAGATAATAAACATGTATGTACATATTGTATATCAAACTTGCTTACATAATAAACACTTTTCAAATTAAACGAGAAAATACGTTAAAATCCATTTCACATTAATATAACTAATCCTTTTATACATACTATATACTTTAACATTTTCAATTTTCATTTTACGTATACTCATCGATAACTAGACAATGTATACTGAGTTTATACTGTATACATTATACAATAATTCATTTTAACAAAACATACAATGTGATTTGATTTTATGTTCAATATAATAATAATTAAATATCATTTATCCTTAATACATAATGAATTGCATTTCTATTTAATGGTTGATCATAAGTATTAGAAAATCAAAAGAAAAATAAATTGAAAAAAGCAAAAAATTCTTATCATTTCCTCAATCTGATGGCATTTGATGATTATAATGCGATAATGGAAACGACTATGGATAAAAAGATAATAAAGAAAAATATGATAAGATAATGATTCTAATAATGATGATGATAATGATTATGGTGATGACGATGGTAATAAACGATGTAACAATTTAAAATAAATGCATTCGTATACAACAAAGTTAAAATCATGAATAACAAGAATTAGGTACATATATTCTTGAAGGAAAACAGCAATTTATATTTCTTAGATGCTAAATGTGTACATAAAATCAGAAAATATACTTATTTAGTTGTTATAAAGAATAGATTATACTTGATTTAAACGACAAGCATGTTTTTTTTTTTTTTTTTTTTTTTCATTTTCAAATTTTCATTCGTTTTATTTCTAATAAAATGAAGAAAAGGTCATCAGAAAGCAATTACCAGTATTTTTTCAGATTGCAGAGATCTTAAAGTTGTTTTTACTGTTATCTATAATCTTAAGGCAAAAAATGTAATGCAACCTACTATATAAGAACATCATATACTGCACTTAAATATGTACTTTATGTACATACTAATGATGTGTATAACGCATCAAAATCAACATTATTATATGTATAGTCAGATATCAGATCAATATCATTTAGCAATCATTCAGATATAAAAATAAAAAAATACACGAAAAATCAAAAATTATTGAAAAATAGTATTTTTCGAATATCCACTGTACTTACAAATCCATCAATTTGAATTTTATTTTATTTTATTTTTTTAAATAAAATTGTTATGCTATAACGTTTTTATTTTATTTTTTATTTTTTCGATTAAACGAAACGAATTCGTGATTTATCACAAACCAAAACCAGTAATAGAAACTGCACCAGAGTTAATAAAATATGTACATATATGTTTTTTATTTATTATTTTCAACAGAAACAAGTAAAATTATATTGTGACCACAAGATCATGCATGAACTTGTTCCCAATCTAAACCACATATTCCCGTGGTATAAGTTAACATTTGTTGTAAGTTTTTTTTATCTTTGTGAAGGTTATTAAAAATTTTCAAGAAAATTTTCTTCAGTGTTTTGCACAAGCTTTTCTACAAAATCCTCTGCTGTAAAATACATACATATATACATTATATTCAATTTTATATAAATTGAAGTGCGATGTACGAATGTACATACATGCATATCTAGTTACATACATATCTACGAACTTATACATAAGTGCATGTGTGTATGTATAAAATAAATATTTAGAATCTATATTTTATTTAAGTACAACAAACATGTCTTATAAAATGTAATAAAATTAAATTTGCAAGTTACAAAAAATAAATAAATAAATAAGCTGTAATACGACTTTTTAGATTATAAAATTCATCGTGTATTATCCGTTTAGTATCCAGGAAAAATATTTTTCAGGTATTTCGACTTTTAACTGGATTTTACAGTTGTATACATATTAAATGCATTAAATAATTTAACTTTCTGTTATGTGTTCATATTATTCAGATATAAACTCATCTTATACTCAAAGCATATGGCATACAATATACTCGTATGTATGTGTAAATAATAATATAATACCTGCATACATGTTACGTTTGCATGTACCTACGTTTTGTCCATTCCGGATATATACATTTTATCTCATTTTTTTTTTTCAATTCAATTTTCTTATATTTGATTTAAAATATATGTATACGAGTACATACATTTTCTTCTGCATTTCTGATTTATTAGATTACAATGTGGAATTTATTACATTAGTAAAGAAATTTCCTTTTTTTTTCTTATTTATATTTATTTTTTCAAAAAAATTAAAAAAAAAAAATTATGCAGGTCACAATTTTATGTCATTTGTTTTTCATTTTCAACACAATAAAATAAAATAAAATCCATTTAATTAAGGTAATTATGACTTTCTGTCTGTGTAAATGAATTTCTAATTTATTTTATATTCAGTTTTTCATTTGTTATTTGTTTTTTTTTTTCTCATTTTCTTTACTATTTCTTTTTTACTTTTTAATTCTAGTAATGGAAAAATCATTATAACAATTTACTTAAATGATCATTTATCATTTGTTATACTTTTCTCTTCTAAAATTTTTAAACTTAGCCTCAATTAAATTCAGTTTCAATTAATAGTAAGATAAATATTGTATATACTTTGAAGAAAAAAAAAAAACTCTCTCTTGTGTATAACGTCTTGAATTAATTATAAATTAATGCCCTAGAAAAGCTTTCCTTTTTAAAAAGAGGATTTCCTACAAAATATTCTGTTTTTTTAATAGATGTTGTTTTTTGTCAGTTGCTACAAGTAGAATTTAAGTAAAAAAAAATTGAATTAATATTTCGTTTTAAGGAATTGATATGTATGTATGATATTTTGGCAGGTAATTTATTTTTTTTTTTTATTATATAATGAATAAAAAAATTTTAATTACTCGACATAATTTAAAAAATTGTAAAAATTAAGTTAAATTGGTTTAGACAGATGCTCCGAAAAGCAGGGCACCATCATAAACGATGTATCGCCGTCCCAAATTCAGGTAGAATTTGCTTAGAGAATAGCCGAAACCTTTGCTGCTCTTTGCAAAATTCCACCTCAGTTTGTAATCATCCTGTATGACAAAAATGTATGTATTACTGTCATTTACAAGTAACTGCTTTAAATTCTATAAATTTATGTATTAATATCCTGTTATGAAAAACAAAATATAAATTGAAATAAATTTTTGAATTTTATAAATGTGCAACTTATTACGAAAGAGAATATGACAGTTTCATAATAAATCTTCTAAATCGTTACGAAAACAAAAATAGGGTCAATTTTAAAGCATTTATGATACAATTATAAAGCTAATAGATATACACATACATACATCATATCATATTAAAATGTATTTATAATATAGAATTAAAGCTAATAAATGTTATGTAATTTTGTATTATTTTCATTCAATTGAATAAAATTTGTAATAGACTCCTTTAAAAAAAATAAATAAATAATAATCATTCATCCATTCATTCATTTATTTTTTCATTTATTTACTTTCCTATTCACTTCGTTCATTCATTCATATCAGAAGTAAATAAAAATTTGAATTATTATTAATAAATCTGGAACAACAAACTTTTCAAAAAGGATATAATATACGTACATATAAAATGAAAACTATACGTACATATATCATTCGTAATACAGTCTAATATAGAATTTATATTTTAGAAAATATAGTAGACTATATATGCATGTACTGTTATTGTTCACATGTTACAGACAAAAGATGTATTTATCTTATAATGTTACACATACATATGTGTATACTTATTGTATCAAATTCCTAATTCAAAAATAAAAAAAACAAAAATAATCCAAAATCATAAAATTTTATTCATGTGCAAGCATTTACACAAGGATATATTTTGTATGTATGTACATATGTATGTTTGTATATATATTTAATTTCTGTACATTTATTCACTTTTCATGGTTATTATTTATTTTAATATCTTATTTCAGAAGACTAAATATAAGTTGAATCCTTATCATAAGATATGTATGCTCAAATGAATGATATATGTACATATGTACAATACATTATACATTTATTATATATGATCATGAATGAGGATAAAATGTGAAAATCCGTTTTATTTATGTACATACATGAATACAGTAGAATAGTCTAGAAAAAAAAATTTTTTTTGTTTTCTCTATTTTTTACAAATTATATCATTATGAATTTGTTTGTTTTTTGAACTAAATTCATAATTAATTTCTTTTTATGATATATGTATACATATTTCATTTTATTTTTTGTCTATGCTATAGCCAATCCTTTATATGTACATGTACATATATGTATATATTTTGAAATTTCTGTCAAGTTAAAAACATGCATAAAATTCTCATATGACAAGGAATGCAATGTAAAAGATACATAATAAAAACACAGCAGGTGATTAAAAAAATATTTAAAAAGAATATTCTGGCGTGCAAAATTTAATTAATTTAAATTTTGAATAAATTAAAAGAAACCTGAAAATATTTTCAAAAGAAAAAGAAAATTAAAAAATGTCGCATATCTGTCGTGTCGTATTTAATATAAGAATTAAATAAAGAGCATCAGACGTATATTTAAAGAACAAGAATTCTACCATGAAATTGATTTTTCTAAAATTAAACTTAAGATTTCTTTGATTAGTTGATTACTTTATATTGTAAAAATTTAAAAAAAAAATAACAATAAATAAAATTAAATTGAAATATTATTATGTTTTTATTTAAACAAATTCATTCTACACAGAAAGACATATAAGATATTTTTAAAAGCGCTTATTTTATCTGATCATGTGAATTAATTTTGAAAATTTCCTTATCTTTGAATCTACATTTTACATGCATATACAATATGCATAAATAATTTTTAATAATTCAATTAATCTTAATTAAATTTTCTAAGCTTAAAAACTGATATATGAATATTTACAGATTTGCATGCAAGAATAATTTGCATTTCCAAGAAAAAATAAATAAATAAATAAAAATACTTATTAAAGTCAAATTTATATCCTTCTTCCAGACATATAAAATTGATGTAAATACAAATGCAGAGAGAAATACTTACATAGATGCACATAAATGCTTATATTATAGGTATTTCATTTAATACATGTATAGTTTATGCGCTTAATGAATATTTAATAAATTCCCATTTCAAATAATAATTTTTGTTCATTTTTCATAAGGCATAAATTTCACTCACTTTTCTTTAAATAAATAAAAAATGTACAAAATAATTTTCATGTTGTATCAAGAACATATATACACATACATATGATTTTAATTCAAATACACGTGAGATTAAAATTCATATGACAAAATTATATATTCAGTGGCTTTTGAAAATAATTTTATAAAAACAATTTGCTTTTGGTATCTTTAATACAGTGCTGTTATTTTAAACTTATATAGTCAAATAATTAAACAAGGAATAAAATTAAAATTAAGTATAAATGTGATACTCACATGCCTTATTACTAATTTTTACCTCACACGTAATGTTTACATATTCTGAAAATTGTATTTATTTTATTTATATTACCTGTATAAATATGTTTTTATTATCTACATATTACATACATATATAAGCAAGAAATGTTTGATATCATGTACATATTTCTAAATTATATTCAAGTAAAACATGAACAGTACATTTTAAAATCTAAGTGGTACATGCAAAATTATGTAGATAGATATGTACATATATACATACGTATATGCAATCTACAAATTTATACAATTAAACCAAATACTTTAACTAAATATTTGTTAATCTTAAAGGAACTAAAGGTGTCATGAGTCGGTGATTTATGTTAATGAATAAACAACCTTCTAAAATTTCAAATTATTATGTATATGTACAGTCATTTATGTATACTAGAGCGTCAACAAAATTTTATATGTATATAAATATTTTGAAATTTTATATGTACGAGTACGTACCTACATTCACTTAGCATATGTATCTTTATACAAACGTATTTCGTAGAATAGATTTTAAAATCCTTTTATAAAATTTTCAACTTAACACATACCTACATTTTTCAATATTCATTTACTTAAGATATAAGAAAATTTCTTCAAGATTAAAAATACTTACGACTAAATTAAGTTTTCTCTTTCAAATATAATACATATTTTCTTAAATATAATTCTAATTCCAATGTATTTTATCTAACAAAAAAAATTTAAAAAAACAAGAATTTAATTTTATGTTATCACATTATACAAAACACTTTAAACGTTGTAACAATTTGCAATTTAAAAAATGAGTAAAGTCTATTACAAAAGAAAAACAAAACAGTAAGGAAAAAAAAAAACTTAAATTAAATAAATGGATAATTTCAAGAATTTCACAATATAATGAAGTTGAAAAAGAAATTGATGTGCAAAAAAATTGAGAAAATTTAAAATAAAATCGTCGTTATTATAATTTAAATTTTAGATTACAGTAGTCGTGAAAGAATAATTTTCATTTATCATGATTCAAATTGACAATCTTTTATCAATCAATTTTGAATAATTTTTTTAAAAAATCAATGAATGAAGACGCTTTTGATTTTAAATGTATATACATCTGAAAATAATTGACTTTATAAAATGTCTGAATACCAAATAAGTTACAAATATGTCTGCATTATTCTTCTTTCGATTATAAAAGACATTACAATTTTTCTTTCTCTTATAACTACCAAATACATCAAACTCAATTTAAATTGCATTCTATATACCTACATATGTACATGTATGTACCTTCAGTAATTTTCATTTAAAATTTATTAAATACAATCACTGTAACTTTTCCATTTTTTCTTAAATATGTACATATATATGTATGTATGTAATTTTCGATAACAAACTTTCAAAATACTTTTTATGATGACAAATGTATTTTTTTCTCTGTTTGTATTTAATACAAAAAAAATCACATCTTCACAAAATTGAATGTAGTTAACACACATTAAATTGAAATCAATATTTTTTTTTTCTGTTAGTTTACACTAAACTTAAAATGTAATGGTATTTACAAAAAAAAAAAAAAAAAAAAAAAAAAAAAGAAATAACAAATTTATATCTTAAGTATTTATTACCATATACATACATTAAAATAATCGTGTGTATTACAATGTTAAAATGTAAATATGGGATTGGTTATTTGTAACTAGGCGTCATGCAACATTACGCATATTACAACATGCACATTTTTTCTTTATTCATAAATTTTTGTTAATATCTTATTTTTTCTTTCTTAAATCTTTTATAAATATTTAAATGACATATTTTTCCTTATACCTCACCCAAAAAACGTAAGTATATGCAGTGCATATATACATGTTATTATTTTCTTTTTGATTTTTCTTTTTTTTTTTTAAAAAAAAGTCGTTAACGTTGTTTTCATTTTATTTAGAAGAATTTTTCTCTTCTTGAAAATTAAAATTTTATAATAATTAGCACTATAATAAAATATCTGATTAAATCGTGTGCGTTGTACATAATATACAAAAACGATGGCGTGACAAGATATTTTCACAAATTATTTTAATGACATCATTAAAATATACTCAAAGACATAAAGATCGTAAGATATTGCAAGTGTGTATGCTTGAGCTTTATTCTGTTTTTTTTTTTTAACTTGTAACTATAAAATATCGTTTATTGATTTTCTTTTTGTCTTATTTTTTCTAAAGAATAGTTTATTTATAGTTTGTAGGACAAGAAAGTTCAGAAGAATTTAAAAGAAAAACTATAAATTTTATATTACACTCAAAAGAAAGGTAAAAACTAATTTATGTACTAATTTTTACTAATAATTGTAAAGTTTTGAAAAAAAAAATACTAAATAAATAAATATAAGATTAATTTTTTCACTCAAAAAATTTTACGATATACGCAAATAAGTAATTAAAATTAGAACCTTGGTATTTTTTCTTATAAGCGCATATACCTACATATATATACATATGTACCTACCTGCATGTTATTAAGTTTGCATCTATAATTTTTTTTTCTAATTTTAATTTCATAAGATCATATTAAATCGTACTGAATTCATTATAAATATTCATAAATAAATTTTTTTATCACAAATTTTCCACAAGAATGAAATTAAAAACAAAATAAAAAAACAAAATCAAGTTCAAGTGTTCATTTCATTTGGAACAATATATTACCCACGGGTACATTTTTGTTACGTACAATAAATACACAAGTGTGTGTATGTTCATAAAGTTTGATAAAATTTCGTTTTTCGTGCTCAAGAGTAATTCTTAATTTTTTTTATCTTTTTGATAAAACATAAATTTTGAAAATCTCAATGTGTACATACATACGTAAGTATTATGTACATATGCCTGTAACATACATATACAGGAAAACATTTCAAAACTAAAATAGATGTGAATATTAAAAATATATTTCATACAATTAAAAGAAAATTTTTTCAAAAACTTATAAATCCTCTTGTAAAAAGATGAATTTATTCTGTATATCATGGAAATCATGTTTTAGGAAAATGCAAAATATTTTTTTTTAAATTTTTGATTTAAAAAATCGACGACTAAAAATAATGAGATTACCATAAAATACAAATAAATTATGTATAAAATAAGAATTTAAAAATACACATTTTGGGAAGTTATTAACTTTCTACTTTTAAATTGAAAAAACCTTTTGTATTCTAAAAGTAAAATTTTTTTGGATATTATTACTTTAATAAAACCTTATATGTACGTCTAGTTTCATTTAATTATTTATTCAAATAACGTCTGCGGTTATAATACAAGTCAATGTCACTAAAAACTAACTGTTAAATTAACCATATTAAATGATCATTACCGCCTACATATGTACATAAATTAAAGCAAATTATAAAGACGAAAAAATGTGAATTAAATATGTGTACATACCGGTACAGGTAAATGCAGAGCATATTTATCTTTTATTTTAAAGAAAAATCACAAGTCTTGCTTGAATCAGTCAACATTATTCAGATCGATACTCCTTTCCAAATTTGTAGATTTACATTCGTTGTGTTTGTTTTCAAAGTCAATCAGTCAGTAATATTAATAAACAATACCTATGCTCTGTATCACCATCACCAAGCAGTTACGTATCTCATATCTGTTACATTTATACATATGTCAGTTTTGTTTTTTTTAGTTGTAATATTATACTTTTAATGTGACTACATTTATTATTTTCCATTTGCTATATTTTCAAGACAGAAAAATCTATTCAGACAGTCTATTACCTGTTATGTGCATTTTTATGTATCTTTTTTTGTACACGACTAAAAGCTTTTTAGATGTTGATAACAACGATCGCATGAATTCATCATCAAATATACATAATAATATGTAACGTATATGTAATTTAAAAATAAAATATGTAAAAGAAAATGTAATATAAGTTCATATCATAGACATTTACAATTTTAAACAATTTTCATATGCCCACGAGTAAATAAAAACAATGTTTTACATTCAAAAATTCAAAATGGTGATATACTAAGCCATAAACGTAAGTATTTTGTATACGATTACATTATTTCGTAAGACGATAGACGTGTTTCAATTACAAGAAAAAAATAAAATAAAATAAAATGTCTCACAGACATAGTTTTTTTTTTTTTTTTTGTTCATTTATGAGAATTGTTTTTCCCTTGATCTTGAAACGATATTCGAATTTTATTTAATTTTGACATAAATTTTAAAATCTATACATAAAAATGTATCTAAAAATGTTCACATTATTATTAATAGGTAATTTATGTGAATCTCATTGATAAACGATTTATTTGAGACTTATGCTGCAATTTATTATTTCATAATTCTTGCAAATTCCTACTTATGAATTTATACTTTAATATACTCTAGTGCACGTGAAAAACGAAAATTAATAAAATCAACAATAAATGAAATGAAATCTATTCATTTTTTCATATATATGTATGTACATATGTACGAGTTTGTTCATCTAAATGAATGGCTTATTTAAGTTTGAATTTTTTGTTGTTATTCAATGTTTATATAATTGGACTGCATTTTCACTAAACTTGATTAAATGAAATTAAAATCTAGCTATAAAGTTTCATCGTAACGAAGAAAATTTAAAATATGAATAAATAATATGATGGTTATAAGATATGGTTCTTTTATAAAAGAATTTTCTTCAAATTAAAATTAAAAATTATATTATATTAAAAAACCCATTGCTTCTGGCAGTTTTTTAAACTTTTTTTTTTTAAATTTATTCAACCATTTTATTTTTATCCTAAATTGGTAAAAAAAAAAAACAAATTTATATACCATAAAAAAAGCAAACAATAAAGACAAATTCATTCATATTCAAAATTTTTCAATATTAAAAATAATATGATTACTCTTGTTATAGACATTTTCAAGATATTTTATTTATAAATAATATGCTTGAAAAAAAAAATCATATTCCCTAAGAATTTGTAAAATACGTGTACACAAATTATAGAAAGAGGATTCAAAAAAGAAAATTGTGAAAAGAAAATAATTTCAAGAAAATTAAGAAAAAATTGATTTATACTTATGTTTGCAATATATTCAAAATAAACGTAATTCAAGAATTTTTTTTAAAAAAACAACCGGAATTGTTATGATTTCCACGATATAAATATAATCAAATTTATTTTGAACAAATAAAAAACTTCATATAATAAAACGAAGTTTTTGATATTTCTTATTATCTATTCAAAATTAAGTTTTATGTATGATTTTCAAATTTTAATGCACCAAAAACTACGATTTTTTTTTTTCTTCAAAAATTGCAAAGAGTACAAAAATCTAATTAAAACTAAACAAATCATAAATGTCATTATAAAAACAAACAAAAATAAATTAACACTTTATAAACAAAAAGGCAAACAGAAAAAAAAAACATGTATCATACAAATTAACAAATTTATAAAAAAATATATAATTTACTCATTATATATACATTCACATAGCTAATCTCGAAAGGACAATAAAAAAGGATAATGAAATTGTTTTCTTTTCATATAGTATTTCTCATTAAAATCTATTTTGTTTTACTATATTTTTCATACATATGAACAAATAGTACAACACACACATACATACATATGTATGTACATTTCATTTCGTGAGTGAATGATTTACATAAAAACCAAAAATAAAACAAAATATAATCACATACCATTCATAAGTTTTACACTTATACGTATGTATAAAAATACATTGTGTTGTATAATATAACAGAAAAACTTGAAAATTATAAACAGAGAAAATAAAAACAATTTTATAAATCAAAATGTTGTATACTCATTTTGAATTCATTTTATTTTAGAATTTTTTTTTTTTTGTTTTTTGTCACTTTTGTTTTGCCTGTTTTTCATTTTCTTTTTTAAAAATAAAAACACAAAAGAAAAAAAAAAAAACAAATTTCCCAAAAGACTATTTTATATTACATGTTTATTACATATACTTATAAACACTTTTACGAAAAAATATCGTTTTTTTCATTCACTTTTATGTTGTTTATTATTATCCTAATTTAAACTAACTGCACTTATATATGTGTTTTTATTTATTTATTTTTTATTTTATTTTTATTATTTTATTCAGTTCTTTTCTAGTTTGGTTATTTGCATTGTTTTTATATTTACATAAATATGTATACACACATATAACTAACTATATATATAGTGTACACACACATATGTATGTACATATACACACATTACGAGTATATTCTGGAAAATGCAAACTTTATACATTTATCAAAAAGATTTTTCCTATTTTAGTTTTTTTTTTTTTTTTGTGTTTGTTTTATTAAATTTAACAACTATTATGTAAGAAAAGAACAATAATTCGTAATGTAAATTCACAAACAAAAGAAAATAAAAGAAAATTTCAAAATAAAACAAATATTAAATTTGTTTAACTAAGAAAAACATATAAAACATTTCCTATATTCTTATTAACACATGTATACAAATACGAAGTATACATATATTCCATTAAATATGGTTATAATGTACATACACATTTCTTTGTTTTTGTTAATAATTGTTTATTTTGTAGTCTAATTTTTGTATTTATATATGCAAAGCATATTTTGAAGAATTTTAAGAAAATGATATTCGAATTACAATTTTCAAAATTCATTTTTTTGTTTAAATTTTATATGAAATTTCATACGGAAAATCACAAATTTAACACACATTACAATATGGGCAAATGTATGTACAGAATACACATCATATGGGTATGTTAAGTTCTTTTGCAGAATACACATGTACTATACATAAAGGTAAAATTAAGAAAAGTGTACAAACAATTTATATAAACAAAAATGATAAACAATAGAAAATAAGAAAATACTTGAAAATATTCAAATGTTGCAAAGTTTATTTGATATTTTCTAAATTTTCTTCATATATGTTATAACAAACAAGTTTATTTAGAAAGAAAATTTTTTATTTAGAATGTAATTTTTTATTTACATTAATCTGTAAGTGAATTGTTATGTACATATTCGCAAATTGTTAAAATAAAAAGCGTAAACATAAAATCTAAAAACATTTTTAAAAATTTTTAAAATATTTGTGTATAAAAATTTACTTTTGTTAATAAAATATTCACAAATAAAATGTAAATTTAAATACGAAATCTATTCGATATCTATTAAAAACGATAGTTTTGTGTACTGTTCAAAACAAAACAAACAAACATGAATGAATTACCAAACTATGTAGAACAAACATAACATGTAAAATTATTGTAAATTCATTTATAATTCAAATACACTAAAATAATAAATAAGGTGTGAACAATAAAAATAAAAGAATTTGAAATATAAAAATGACCTAAAATCGTTTAATACAATTCAATTACAAATAACACATTTATTTTCGTGTGCATATATAATGAATTTTTTTTTTGTGTTACTTTTTTTTTTTTTTTTGAAATATTTCAAAACATCCCCATGAAATAAAAAAACAGAAAAAAAATTACCCACAAAGCATGAATGAAAACAAAAAATAAAATTATTATGCAAAATTAGTTTACATATTTTTCACCTAAGTTTAAGTTTATTTGTGTTCAAATGTTAGTTATTTCGTTTGTTTGTCTTAATTATTAAATAGAGTAGTGTTGTTATTTTGTGTACAACGAAAAAAAAAGTCAACATCATTTCCTTCCTGAAAGATTTAACGATTGTATTGTAGAAAATTTTCAATCAAATATTTGAATAAAAAATCGATGTTACATCTATTAAAAAACAACAAATTTCATCAAAAAAAAAAAAAAAAATTATAATTATACTGTCCTAAAAACAAAAACTTAACACGAATAATAGTTATATAAGTACATGTACATAAAAATATATACTATACATGAGCAGCAATAATTAAATTAAGATTGTTGTAAATGAAAAGTTATGAATGAATTTAGCTTTTTTTTTCATTACTTAATGGACAATTAAATAATGAAAATAATTTTACTGTATTGGTTTATTACAAAATTAATATAAATTTACAATGAAAATATAATGGAAAATGGTGTAAGTAAAGCAATTAAATGTATACATTGCTTTGTATGTACATATGTATGTGATGACCCAGAAAATTCCATAGAATAAAAATAATAAAACATACAATATAAAAAAAAATAACCGATTTCGATGAGCCATATTCATGTACATACATACATATGTATGTATAAAAATATATTTAATTCATCGACAGGTGATAGGTAATATAGAACCGGAAAATAAGTGCACTGACCGACTCAAATCAACGATTTGGAACTGCCTTGACAGCATAAATAAATTTTTACTTATATACATACATACATACATACATATGTAGGTATGATGTGTATGCATGTAGGTAATTTAAAAAACAAAAACAAAATAAAATACAGTTTTTTATGTCAGAATTCCAATAAAGTATACCTATAAATTTCATGAATATGTAATGTTTACGCATAAATACATGCATACGATAATATATGTACATGCAAGAAAACAAAAACAAATACCACAGGTATTATTATTACAAAATAATAATGATGACTGTATTATAACTGAGCATGTTTCATGTTAAGTGCACTGTATACGTTTTATTTAATTTATATATATTTTTTTTATAATTATGCATGCATTAATACATATAAAATAAAAATATGCAAATAAATGTTGCATCATATCATTATAAATATATGCACACATACATATATCTACGTATTCACATACATATATATATGTATACTTAGCGTATACATTTTGAATTCATTCGTGTGCATATGCTACAACATCACTTCGTGATGCACTCTTAAATTTGAATACATGTAATGTAACGTCTATATTATGAACGTGTGTACTTCATTTAATTTTTATTTTTTCATAAAGTTTACGTTACAGATTTTTACACCTTTGCCGACCTACTTTTTAGAGTGTTGTTTATTTATAGGCTTACGTCTAATTTTCTATTTATTTTTCTTTACTTTCTTCAATTCAAATCCTATTTTTCCTCTTTTTTATACTTTCCTCAAAATTTCAAATAAAATGATGATAAAAATGACTATAATAATTTTTTTTTTTTTGGTTTATTTTCATAGAATTTAAAGGAAAAAATCTCTTCATATGTTTTGTTTAAAACTTTAAATAAGTTTCTATTTATCTTAAGTTTTATGTGACATAAATCTGACAGATATACGTAATATTAAATTGTAATTAATAACTTTATATTATACATTTTATAAAAAATAAAAAGAAATTGGAAAAACTTAATAATTTATATTCATTTAATAAAAGAAAATTAAATTTTGAAAATAATAAATATTTTTATTGACAGATTGGTAATGTATTTTCTATGTTAAATATATGTAATATTAATGTATAATACTTAAAAATCAGTGTATCCATAACTGTTACTTTACAAATGTTAATCAGAAAAAAAAGCATCAAATTTCAATAATAATACACTGGATTCTATTGATTTGTTAAGAACGAATCTCTTATCATAAATCATCCTATTTGAAATGAAAGAAATTTTATACAATATTAAAATATTTTATTTTTATACAATTTTAAAATTTTATTTTTTGTGTATTGTACTTTTTCAAATGCAAATTTTCAAATTTGAATTTTAGTAACATATTTAAATAATTTAAACCCACATGTAAATTTTTTTTTCTTAATAAGATAAAAAGAAAGTTGAAATTGCTTAAAATTCAAATGCCTACACATGATGCTCGTATAATGTATAAGACATATACTTGTGTAATGTATTAAAATATATGAAGACATGCATAACACACATTCATCAAAAATTCAATGCTTACACTACAATACTTGTAATCATGCATATAAATTAATTAACAATGCATTTACATGCGATTGTTTGTGTATAATCGTCCTATTAATTTATTCATCTAAATATTTCATAATCGATTGAAAATCTCAGAAATCTAAAAATACATATATATATTCCTTCCTTATAATACTCTTCTTTTTTGTAATTTTGCATTTATTATTTTCATACATTTTATTTACAATATGCTGTGATAATCATTTTCGCCTAACATCATATCTAAAAATTTAACAAAAAAATGTACATATAAAATTTTTAACACGAATTTGATTAATGAGATGCGTATTCATCGTACTTAAATACAAATTTTGATTATAAACTCTTTACATTGTGAAAAAAAAGCATCTATTATATAGTGAAGATCTATAGATACTTTTTGAATCATGGAATCATGTTATACATATATTAAAATGAATATATGTATATGTTACACACAATTCACTTTTATTTTTTTACCCATATTTATTACACCTATGAATGTAACACTATAAAATACATATATTTTTATTTTATTCATACTACAATTTCCTATAGATACGATACACCTACTACCGCAACTATAAGACTAGCACAAATACTTACATACATACATACATTTGTCTCCCATTGTCATATTGCATAATTTTTGTGTAAACTCACTTATTACACTCACTTTACTATAGTTATTCATTCATCTTAAAATAAAATAAAAAATGTATATATGTATCTACATGACTTTTTTCTTCTTGTCATTATATTTGCATCTCATTACGTAAAATTATAACATCAGCATAATTATGTACAAGGGTATTAAATAAGTAATAATTATTACTACTGTAAATATGAATGAATGAATAAAAATTTTTTGTTTATAATGACGATGATAATTTTGATGAATATAAAATACTGTTGGAAAATATAATATGATTAAGTGTATGTTGAAAGTTGAATAGAGTGTTTTTAAATTTCGGTTTTTTTTATACATATACATACATACACACTAATGTACATATACATATACAGTGGATTGTGTTTGAGTTTGATATAAGCACAAATATTTCCACCATATATTAAAAAATAAAAAAATAAAAACAAAAAAAAAACCTAGTAATTAAAGAAAAAAATTTTGAATATACAAATGTTATATGTACTACTTCTTTGTTTTAATTTTAACCTTATCTAATTAAGCATTTTTTTTTTATACTCATTTTCTTTTCAGATGGACCATAAATTACAATTACAACAACATTGGAATATATCAAATCTAGATCATCTAATATATCAATCATTAACATTATTATCATTATTATTATTGTCAGTAATAAATAATCAAGGGATCATCACTAATAATAATAATTATCATAAATTTAAAACACATATCATTTATAAGAAAAAATTCAACCGTTCAAATTTGTCATGTTGAAAAATCGATAAGAAAGAAAAATTCTTTCTAATAAATAAGTATACGTATTACATATTATATATGAAGATGTTATATAAATAGCACAAGAATTCTCATATCTCTAATGCATTAAAAAATAAATAAAAAAAAAATAAAATAAAAAATAATTATTACTATAAGTAACAATCTATAAATCATATCAATGCATCATAGATAAGGCAAAGGGACAAAACATTATATAATATTCAACGGAAAATTGTAACCAAATTACACTCAAAAATTAAATACAACGTATCACTGTCACACTACGTTTTACATTTCTAATAACCACCATTTTAATATTTAATATAAATTAGCACAATTAAAAAAAAGAAAACCGAACAAAAGGTATATTTAATAAAATCAGATGAGAAAAATAACAAATTTATAAAACATTTTTATTTCTTTGCTAATTATGAACGAATAAATAAAAACCAATTTTCCACAAAAATTTGTATTTGATAGCTATAATTATATCAATGATAAGAAAGTGAAAAAGAAAATTATAACAGTACCAATGAATAAGTAAAAAATAAAATTCTTTTCTCCTTGAAATATAATTTTGTTTTTTTTTTTTGTGTAATAATTTCAACACAAAAATTATCACTCAATTGAAACGGAAATAAATATAAATTCGTTCATGAAAAGAGAAAATCATTTAATAAATAAATAAACGAAACCAACAATAAAAATACATCACAACAAAATTTTACAAAATAAAAATCAAAGGAATAACAAAGTAAAAATAAATAAATAATATAAATACATAGACATACACATACATATGTAAAAATGGCTTTTATTTGGCGTCGTAGATCCGCATCTATAGTAAAAATTGTTATTTGTCTAACAGCAATTTGGTTTACAATCGCATTTCTCATTTATACTGATGATAACCGTCGTAATGGTGGTAATGGTAGTGTTCCAGGAGGACCAGCAATAGCAGGACATCATTTACCACTTAGCTTTAAGGGTGGCAGTTTAGATTTAGGAATTGGTGGTATTGGTGGCAGTGATAATAATGGTATTGAAAATGTTGTCGATGCCAATAATGGAATCAATGATATCAATAATGATATCGAATCTGTGATCAATAATGTTGTTGTACATCCTTATGAAAAACATACAATAAAAAATACTGGTGGTGGTGGTAGCGGTGGTACTGGCGGCAGTAGCAGTAAAAACGGTAATATCAGACATCCAGGAGGATTAGGACAAAATGGAATTGTTGAAAATTCAAAACAAAACAATAATTTACCAGCGCCTGGAGAAGATGGTAAGTTATTAACACTATTTATTTTAATAGATGGTATTAATACAATACATATTATGTAAGGATATAATATTAAATAGGCAATTACTACAAATATATAATGTGAATTTTGTATTTCTCTTATCCTAATGTTTGGTAATATTTTTCCAGTTTTATCGTATTTTAAAATATTTAGCCAAACATGTAATGGTAACTGTTTGTATTGTATAGGATTTGTATTTAAGTTTGTAATAAAAAGAAAAACCCTTTATTTTACAAACAAAAAAAGGCAGTACGTACATACATATCTGCTCAATACTAAACTGGTAAAATCCCAGATATCATTCGTTCAGATTTATTCTAGTAAGAAAAAAAAAATTAAATCTAATTTAGGACATTTTTTTTTTGCTGATTTGTGAAAACTACTACAGTCATAATATTGATCATGTTTATCTTTTCTACTAAAATTTCTCTGTATCTGATTTTCTTTAAATTAAATTAAATTCAAGCTAAGCACAAAAGATATGAAAAAAGAAGTAAAATTGAATCCAATTGTTTCATATAAAAATTTTATGATTTACCAACATTTATTAAAGAATCAGTCATCTGGCAATATCAACATATACATATATATTTAACATCAGTCCTATTTACATAAAAACCATTTATGTATACACATTCATACCAATGGTAGTTTCATTTTCTTTTTATTTTTGTCTGATACATCATCAGAATAACAATTTTCCATGAATTTAAAAATTAAACAAAAGACAAAATGAAAATATATAAAAGCAAGGAAATAAAAAAGCAAGAAACAAAATGAAACGGAAATCAGGAAATTCTTCATTAAATATTTAAAAGGACATTTTAACGAATTCACAAAAATTTCATCTCGTAGTACTTCAAATTACATAAATAATACAAAAACGAGAAAAAAAACAAAAATGAAAAAGGATTGAAACAGGATAACTTGTATGTAATTTGTAATCCCAGGGAACAAAATAGTCACATTAACCCAAACTATGAAAATAGCTAAGATATCGGTAAACGACAGTTTATTTTCTTCTGTTTTAATACTTGTGAAAATTGTTTCACTTTTATGTAAATAAAACAAAATCTCTGATATACAAAAATACTATTACACAAAACAGATACTGTTCACAAACATCAACATTTATCTCTATTCGTTGAATTAAATCTGTGTACATATGTATGTATGTGTGTGTACATTTGATTTGTATTGAAATCAAAACCAGAAACTAATATGATGTTTTTTAGAAAATAAATTACAAAATTTATTATGTTGACAGAATTAAGAAAAATTGAGAATTTCTCTTGAGAATAATTAAACACTTACACAAAACTATTAAGTAGTTAAATAAAATAATTAAATTTTATTTAAAATCATTAGATTAAAAAACGAACAATTTAAAAAAAAATAAATAAATAAATAATAATAACAGATACTCGAAAATTTTCGAAAATTTTATGGTTATAGAACATTTAATTATTTCAAAGAGTTTATTATTTATTCTATCGTAAAATCGTTATGAATTTTTTTTTTTCCTTAATGAATTTTTCACAGAAAATTTCAACTTATTTCTGTGTTAAGATGTGAATTTTTTTTTTTTATGTATTTTAATATATTTCATTATAAAAAAAAAATAAAAACAGAAAAAAGCAATGAAATGACTGCTAAATCCAATTTTATGGTACGCAAGAATACATTTTCATTTATTTTTGGTTTTATTGTTTAAATATATTTTTATGTCAGTAAAAATTCATATGCGATACCAATAAAATTGAATTAAATCTGTATAAAATTAGATTAAAATGTATGAGTTTTTATTTTATGAATTTACTACGAAAGCAAAAAAATGAAAATAATACTGCAAAATCAATAAATAAAAAAAAAAATGAAAATTTACACAAATTCAATAATCACAAAATGTTACATGAAAACTACAATTTTTTTTTTTTTATCATTTTTAATATTTGTTATATTTTTCAATTTTTTTGTTTATAGTCATTTTGTTTTATTATTTATTTGTTTTTGTATTGTGCTCGTGATACAGTCATAGGACTTTATTAAATAATTACAATAATCCAGCAACAATTTTTTGTTTTTACTGTGCAAAACGTGCATATGTATTGTAACTATGACCTAACATATAATATTTATTTTAATATTTTTGATATCAATAAGATAAAATATTAAAAAGAGCAAAACTAAAATTCGAAAAATCAATGAAATATATCAATGTAAACTGCATAAATGCAAGTATGCATACAATATTCATAAAAGAAAGAAAAATGTAACAAACTGAATTTATATCCGTTTTTGTTTTAACATTTTATGTTAACAGTGTACGACAATTTTATAAAACTACTCGGTTTTTAATATAATTTAAAGTTTATAAAGAGAATTTGGAATTTTTTCCTGATCCTTACACCTAATCAATACGTAACAACGTAATAAATAATCAATTTTTACTTTTTTATTTTTTTCATTTTGTTTTATTTATTAATTTCTTTTTTTTTTCTTGAATATCAGAAAAATGTCCTTATAAAATTTGAATATACTGTGAAAATTTTGTATTGAATAGCAAAAATTCGATGATTTTCAACCTTTCTGTTCAATTCTGTGAATAGGCACATACTGTGTTTTTTTTTTTACTGTATTACGTATTGTACATACTTGCGTACATATAATGCAGCATCAAAATTTAAAAGTCAAAAAACAAAAATTCTTTCATTAATAGGAATCCTTATTATATGGCTTTATGTACACAATATCTTTAAATAAAACAATATGACTTTATGTGAATATATATGCATAAAATACGATATCATACAATACGTACATTTGTATATATGTACATTTCCATTCATTGTACGAATACCAGACAGATGAATTTAAAACAGAATGAAAATTCTCATTGGTACTATTTGTTTATATTACGTTCTATATATAAAACACATAAAATATATAGACAAAATAATATATTAATACACATTTAAAGTATACCAAATCCTATACCACATTATATTTATACGTATCAATTTATATAAACAAATGTGTTCATACGTATACATATGTACATATATACTCATACATACTATGTACAAAATCACAAAATCACAAAATAAGAAATTAATATTTTCAACTTTTAGCTCATATTTATCTTGATATAGTATATATGGATTTTTGTTTTTTTTTTTTTTTTCACTTTGTTTTCTTTTTTTTTTTATGTAGAAATTTTGTTTATCATTGCCACTGTATGTGGTTGCTATCATCAAATCGTATATGTATTTTAATTTTGTTTCTCTATGTAATCCATATCATTTTTTATTTACCTTTGCCATTAAATTATAAAAAATAATGACAATATAATGTTATGTTGTAGAAAATTGAAATGAATAAAAATTTATAAATGAAGAAATAAATTTTATGTAATGTCTTTTGACTTACTACATTTAAATTAATGTACAAATAAAATAACGCAAGTATATACATATGTATATACATACATATACATATACTAAATAAGTATGTATAAGTTTAACATACACATACATATATAGACAGTAAGTCAATATATTTGTTATTTTCCTATAATATTCTAAAACCAAAATATCTATAGAATAAAACATTCAAAATATATGCATATGTATATGTATGTACATATGTATTTATGTACAATTTCTAAATTTACTTTAGCATGTATGCGTGTTCGTAAAGGAATGATGTAGGATAAAAAATAAATTTAATTTATATTTTGTAATGAATTATGTATAAGAGGGTACTAGAAAAGGATATAAAAATAAATAATGTCAATTTTATACACACGTAAGCATATACACACGTGAATCAAATACATTCACATAAAGATAATTCTCTTTTATAGAAAATTACAAAATAAATAAATAAAAATTAACATTAAACTTATTTTTACTATCAGAAAAAAAATTACATTATTTTTTGTTTTATAAATTTAGAATAAAATTATAATACACATAAATGAAAAATGTAAATATTGTATATGTATATAAGTGAAAAATTTATATACTCATCTTATTTCCCAAAGGTAATTTTACAACTTCATTGATTGTACTTCAATGAAACTCATTTCACATGTATTATTTGTGAATTTTATCTTTATTGTTGTTGTGGTTTTTTATAATTTTTTTTTTCGCAATATTGTAAAAAAAACATAAATTCATTTAGTTAATTTATCACGTTTTACCTTTATTGATGTTCATAATATCATCGTCATCAACATCATCATCATCATCAAGGTAAGACAAGATATTAATTCTGATAGAAAAAGAAAATCAAATAACAACAACAACAACAAAATTATAATATTGAAAATGACTAAAAATCTAAACACGTAACTTTAAAATTATCTTTAATTCGTTATATCCGTGTTTATACTCTATGTAAACAAATTATATAATTAATAATATTTCTTCATAAAAACATTTTTTTTTTTTTATATTGACAGGCAATTATTTTTTTAAAAGTTTTTTTGATGTAGACAAAATAATGGGTTTTTTTCTTTTTTCTTCATCTTAGAATTATCTCGATTTTTATTTGTGGTTATCTGTATACATAATTGTATACTTATAAATTTCTTAAAATACAAAAAAAAAAAAAAAAACAAAAAATCAATTTTTCCATTGAACTTTGACTTTATATACAAATGTAGTACGTACATAATATGTCCTTCATGTTTCAATTTACAACAAATAAAACATCTGTATAGATTTTTCTTCTTTACATTCTATATCATATACATATCATTATTATGTATGATAATAAAATACAATGTGTCCATTGTAATCATTATATTTATCAATAGAAAATATTCTAAATTTATCAAAATAAGATATTCATCTATCAAGTCAATAATGTGCAAGTCTATCAATTTTTCATAGTATTAAATGATAATGAATATCTATGTCAAGGATAATTTATTGTCATTTTATATTATTTTTCTTCTCATTTGTTATTGTTATGTTCAAAATAAAGAAAATTAAAACAAGAGAAAAAATACATACAATTGAAAATGTATAAACTATGATTAATATTAAAGAGATATGATGACATGCCTGACAAAGGAAAAAAAAAAACAAGGATACATACATACATATCTACTTACGTATAAGAAAATTATTAAACATTATGCAATCACAATGTAGACTAATTGAAAAATATGTGCTGTTATTTCACGTGTAATTAAAATATTATACAAGGAACGCATAACTAATTCAATTACACCCAACTAGCAAATACTTTATTTAAAAAGCAGAGATTTAAAAAACTTGCACGTACTTCAACTGACATAATATCTTTTGCCCTTTTTTATTAACTTTATCATATTAGATAATTCTGATGAAATGCATTATTATGCATTCACCTATTTTAATTTCATTGCTTTTTTTTTGCATTTTGCCTTTATCTAATTTACATATACATATGTATTTGTTTATTTATTACAGGTAAACGTGTTCTTGATGCACCATCAGATAATCAACAAGATGATGCACCTGGCGAAATGGGTCGACCGGTTGTACTACCAGCAAATATGTCAACCGAAATGAAAAAAACATATGACGATGGTTGGTTGAAAAATGCATTTAATCAATACGCTTCCGATTTAATATCAGTGCATCGAAGTCTTCCAGATCCTAGAGATCCATGGTATTAATAGTGATTATGTGTAACTAGGACACAAGTAAAACAAATTATCATTATTATTATTTTTTTTTTTTAATTTTCATTTTAAAGGTGTAAAGAACCTGGAAGATATTTAGAAGATTTACCACCCACTGACGTTATAATTTGTTTTCATAATGAAGCATGGTCTGTGTTACTGAGAACTGTACATTCAGTTTTAGATCGTTCACCAGATCATTTAATTAATAGTGTAATTCTAGTAGATGATTTTTCAGATATGCGTAAGTTTTTCAACCATTTTAATTTCAATTAAATTTGTACATTTTATTTATTCTACATTTTTTTTAATTTAGGTTTTCTTTCTTAATTTGTATTTAATTTTTCTTTAAATTCATTTTTTTTTTAAATTTTAAATAGCACATACTAAGAAACAACTTGAAGATTACTTTTTAGCATATCCTAAAGTAAAAATTGTTAGAGCTCAAAAAAGGGAAGGACTGATTAGAGCTAGATTATTAGGTGCTAGACATGCCAAAGCACCAGTATTAACATATCTTGATTCACATTGTGAATGTACAATAGGTAAATTAAATTAATAATCTCTATCTCTATTACATTATTATTAAATAAAAATTTAATGAACAATTAATTACAAAAAAAAAAAAATCATTATATAGATTATTTACTACAACAAAATTAATAGACATTTAATATATTATTATACGGCGATTGAAAACAAAAATATAAAAATCAATTTTAATTTTATATCATTTTAATTGAAATTTTAATTGTAAATTAGAATTTATTTATTCATGTGGATAAAATGTATTTACACAACCGCATATTCATTATAAATAATTTAAACACATATGATATTCATTTTTTACACATTAATCAAAAAGTATTATTACATTTCAATTTAATTAACATCTATGCGTGATATAATATAAATTTATAATTAATTTTTAAAAAAAAAAAATTTTTACCAGATTTTTTAAACATGTTTTATTTAATATCATGAACATGTATTTATTATACCATCAGGATAATAGATTATTGTTGCATAAAAAATTTGCATGAAATTAAAATGTTTTTCAATGTTTCATGTACATATGTATTTCTTATCATTTAAAATATGTAGTACAGCCGTTCACATAAAAAAAATTAAAATAAAACAAATACTTTTTTTTTTTTTTTTAAAAAAAGAAACAATATCAAAAAAAATAAATAATTAAAAATATATTTATTAAATAAAATATTTAAAAAGTATTCATTAAAAGTAAATTAAACTTACCCTATATTACACGTCAGAGAAGAGAAATTAAAAACAAATCTTTTTGCAATTTAAAACATTGCCTCATGTTTTATCGTTAAATTACATTTTTCATATTTTTTCTGACAAAAAAAAAATTATACATATTTTAATTTTATTATTAATTTATTTTTATTTTTTATTTTTTATTTTTTTGAATGTTATTTTTACTGAGAACAATTTAATATTGTCAACAACATTAATAACAATAATACGTTCAATTGTATGATGTATTAATTATAATTTTAATGATATTGTTCTCTTGTGATTACATTACTTTATGTAAAATGGTTATAAATGACTGAGGCTCGTCTATAAATTATTATAATACATATACTATAGCGTGCCAATACATTCATACCGACGGACTCATAATTTAATAATAAGCGCAATATAGATACACATACGTAGTGACCTATGTATGTATATAGAAAATAAAAATAAATCTGGATAAAAAAAAATATTGATAAATACAAAATCGTGATATCACGAAATTTCATTTATTCACTATGTATGCAGGATATACATATGTTTATGCCTTATGCATGTACATATTCATTTTTCTCACACATATGTACATATACGCATACACGAATAAACACAATATTGTTAATTCCATAACCAAATAATGCAATTTAATGATTTTTTTTTTTCGTACTCAGTGTTGATTATTATTACTTTTGATATTGTAAAACAACGAAAATGAATTGTTATTTTAAACATAAATTTTTTTAATACATTTAAAAACATCTACAAAAACATACCACAAACCATAAAAATTAACAACTTTTAATACAATTTAAAAAACTAAAAAAAAGTGTATAATAATTTTTCCTATATCTTTTATATAAATATGTATGTATATTTTATACATTATATTGCTTTTCTTTTTTATGTAAAAACAAAAATATCAATCTAGGTTGGCTAGAACCATTATTGGATAGAATAGCAAGAAATTCAACAACAGTTGTATGCCCAGTTATTGATGTTATCGATGATACAACTATGGAATATCATTGGAGAGATTCGGGTGGTGTTAATGTTGGTGGATTTGATTGGAATTTACAATTTAATTGGCATGCAGTACCAGAAAGAGAGAAAAAGCGCCATAAGGTAATTTTTATTTTTTATTTATTTTTTCGTAAATATACACATACGTAGATTTTATGATATTGCATACAAAATTAAAATGATTTGCGTTAATACAAAATTGAAAATAAAGATATAAGAAAATCTATTAGATAAAAAAATTTCGTTTAAAACAAAAGACAGATTACCTTCAAAAAGTAGATCTTATCAAAAGATAAATAGGCAGATCACAACACTATTATATAAAAATTTAAAAAAAAAAACAAATCTTCTTTTTCGATCTACCATACACAAATTTGTTTTAAAAAATAATTGAAGGCGCCAAAATCAAAACATATTTTTGCCTTCAATCATAAAACAAACGAACTGGATATTAAATATAAACGATTACAATAAAATAACATATAAATATCAAGTCACGATCATCTTGATCATTTTATAACGTTGATAGACATCTACGATATATTGGTTTGACATGAAAGTGATGTGTATGAAATTTTTAAATTATTTCTCAGCATCGTACTACTATAATAAATTAATAACTTTTGATTTGGTTTATCTTGATGATTGGGTGTGGGTATTTTCAATTTTTTTTTTTTTTAAATGTTTCATAAAAACATTTTTAACCATTAAAAAAAATTTTCTTTAGAACTGTAATTTATATTAAATTTATTTTTTAGAAAAATTCATTTAACTTACAAAATACGCCTATCAAAAATTTCTCATGTTCAAATTTACAACTGATACACATATTGTAAATATGTACAAATTCACACATAAATTGAACTTAATGTAATCAAATATTTAAATAAAATATATTTAACATATGTATACAACAATTAATTCATTTAATAGATTTTAAAATACGTATCTACATAAATAAAACATTAATAAAACGATAATTAAATACAAACTACAATTATATTATTATTATTATATGTTTACATAGTCTTACATCAGATTTATATTATGTTGTTAGTATTATGTTTAAATTGTTAGTATTAAGATTACCTACAGACAGAATATAATATAATTTGTTGTTATACACATAATATAATATAATTCTGAATGAAATTATTAGTTTTTATTAAAAAGTTTTTCATATCTTTTCATTGTAATATGTATTATCATTTTATTATAGTTTGCCTCAAAACTTTTTAATTTATATATTTTATAAAATTTATACAAACGTTTATTTTTGTATTTCTACAAACATCGGTTATGTTTTATCTGTTTTATTATTATATAATACAACCTTTTACATTTTATGAGATTATAATCAGGCATTTGACATTATAATAATAATTCACATGTTTATACATTGGTATAATTGTGTGCATTTTCATGTAAAAAATTTGTATAATAATATAAGAATGCATTGTAATATCCTTTTCCTTATATTTGTTAAGAAATTTAATTTTTCTGTTGTCATATATATATTTTTTTTATAGTTCTACATAAAAATATAAGAAATGATATTATTATTCTTACAAGATATAAAATTTTAAAATAAACAATGTACTCATACATGTATATAACATACAATAACAAAACTGTATAAACACAAGAATTGAAATATGAAAATATTCTAGTATATTCTTGTACTATCATATACATACACACAGTACAGAAAAGTCTAAGTTTGTTTATAAAAAATTTTTTATAGTTTTATATCCGATTGTTTTTATTACAATTTTATGTACATATATATACATAATATTATTTTTACATTTTTCTATAATTTTTGTCATTGTTTTGTGTTTATCCTTCAAGCTTAAAGCAATATTTGGTGGTACATATTTTATTTTTAAAATAGCATATATATGTATATACATAATTTTAGGAAGGTTTGTATCTTTACAAGTAAATGTTAGATAGTTTGTTACAAAATCTGATCTTAATGTTAACATTTTTCTGTTATAAGTATTTTTGTTTATCATTCGTATACATTCTCTAACATATATACAGATATTTAAATAAGAAATTTACATCATAAGTAAGAAATATACGTAAACATTATATCAAAGGCTTAAAATGCATACCTACAAAATTATATATGTACATATGTACATTTTCATGTTTTTCAAAAATAATAACATTGTATTTATACTTTTTACATCATTTATGTGCATGCATGCACACATATAAGTGTGTAAATTTGTATGCGAAATAATAATATTATATTATTTCCTGGGCATTCATATATCCTTTCCTTAAAATTCCTGTAAAATACAAATGTTACAAGCTTCCCCAAAATAATAATGTTATTCTTATTTTATTTGTTTATTTTGTTTTTACTATTTGTTATTATTACACTGCACATTGAGAAAATAATTTTACATACATATCTAAATTGTGCATTTAGTAAATATTTCCTTGTAGTTTTCATACACACAAAATATATATGTACATATATGTACTTATATTATGTGTACATGTGTATGGTTATGATGGGTAAATAGATTTAAAATTTTATAATACCTTTACATTTTCGTTACCATAATGTTACACATTTGCATATTATAGAAATGATAACTTAAACAATTTCATATCTGCATAAATATCAAAAATATATAAATATGTACTTATATTTATGTATAAATATGTATACTTACCTGAAAAAATAACAAAATAAATTTCAATATAAAAAAATTTACATGGATATTTATTATTAAATTTTATCCCTGATGATAATATCTAACATTTACCATAAATACTTTTAATATCATATTTTGTTGAAAGTTTTGAAAAATGCAAAAAAAATGTATGCGTTTTCTACAACAATATACTATATACAAATATTAAAATATAATGAAAATATTTTCCCTCAAGGAAAAGGTAAATATCTTTTCCTTGATTTTCAATGTTAAAAAAAAAACATACTTCTCATATATGTTGTACACATGCATAAATCTATTTACGTAACTATAAACATTTATGTAAAGGAAAAAAAATTTTTAAACTAAAATAGGAATTAATTTCCTTTTTGTCCAATTTTAGATACATATATGTATGTATGTATGTACCTATATGTACATACGTAGAATAACTTTGAAAAAAATTAATTGAATAGAAAAACTAAATAGACCATTTAAAAAAACTTGTATGAATACATATCATATATCACATCATTATGACTTATATACCTTACAAAGATATTATGTATATGTGAAATTTTTTTTAAATCCACAGGAAAAACCACAAAAAAATGAAAAAAAAGGCTTCGCATCGAAAGATTTCATAGAAGATAAAAAAAAAAATTATAAAAGGACAATGTTAAACAGTTTTTATATATAAAATACGTTAATGTACATATTAAATTTTTTCATTTTTAATCAAAACCTTAGAAATTTCTAATAAAAATTCAAAATTCAATACCTTACAAATATTTTAATTATCTATAAAATCAAAAATTTCAATAACTAAGTAACTGACACATAAACAGAGAATTTTCACCCTTTTTAGTTACAAGAAGAAAAAAAATCCAAACATAATTAAAATGACAAACATGCTATTTTAAATGTAGTTTAATACTTTTTACAGCACATTAAAATTTCAAATCATATTTACGTTCATTATTGAAAAGGAAATATTTATGTTATAATTTATAAAATAAAAAAAAAGAAGAAAATTCTTAAAAAGTTTTGACACATTGAAGATTTATGACACAATTTTATTATAAAAGGGGAAAAGTTTCTTTACAAGAAAAAAAATAAAATAAAATAAAAAACAAATTTTCCTAATATTTCTCTTTTAAGTTTCACTACACCTGTTTTTATTTAAGAAAAATATATAAGAACGTATAAAAATTTTTTTATGCGCTACAATATCTACAGTTAAATTTAAATTAATAATACTATCAAATTATTTTCAGAGAAAAAAAAAATTCAGATGTCATTTTCATAATCTATATACAAAAAAGATATTTTATATATACATACATATGTAGTTAAGGAAAATGTATTTATAAAGAATTGAAAAATTTGAAAGAAAATATGTATAAACTTTTCACATAGAAAATGTAAAAACACAATTATAAAGACATTTATCATTGTTCGTTTCCTTTAACATACACCTGTACGTATTATGTATACATATATACACATACATATATACTTGGCTATGTACCCAATATTGTATACCTTTCATCTTAAAATAACTCATATAACTTTTATAATTTGTAAGCTCAACGAAATATAAAAAAGATTTTAAGACTTTTATAAATTGTTGCTTACAATATTTTATTTATTTATTTACAAACAATATAGCACAAGCATATTTCCACGTTTTCATAAACATTTTTATGTACGGTTATACAATCACTTTCTATCAAAATATATATATATATATATATATATTGTACATTATATCACCTCATTTCATTTCATCCCTTATTTATATTTTTATTATATTATTATATACATATATTTATAATATGTAATAATATATACAATTTAACTTTTTTACCTCATCCACAATTCATTTTCTATTGTATACCAAACATAATCTATAAATCATTTATTGTATTTTATTGTCATTAGCAAATATTTTCTACTTTTCCATCCTTAAAAAAAAAAAGAAAAAAAAAAACATTTTTCTTGTTAATGGTATTATTTTGTTGCAAATACTATATGTATTTTCCAAAAAATTATTAAAATGAAAGACTAACAAGAACACATACAATATTACATATACATATAAACACGTACAATATTTTATGTATGTTTGTATGTTTAAATGTTTATAATAGAGCTTAAAACTTTTCATACTGTATTCCTTTATTTTCTTTGCCTTGCTTCCTTACACAAATAAAAAAGAAAAATTGTTTTTTTTTTTATTTTTCAAATGTTATGTACACATAACTTGAAACTTTTATATTATCTATATGCATAATATTTATATTAGAGAAGAAAATATTTTAGTATCTCTTTTACGACGTTTACATACATACATAAACATATATAATATAAATTGGACGATGTATTATAAAATGTGTATATGTTTTATGCATATACATGTATGTAGTTATAATTTATCATACCAATAATACTAAAACAAGCAAAATCGATACAAAAAAAGATACGAGTTCTCACTTATTTATAATTTTACCTTTTTACGTTATCAGCTACTTGCCTTGTTTTAATTTATATGTTGTATATTTATTATCCTTTTTTGCTAACTTTTTTTTAAAACATCTTTTTAACTTAGCTGTATAAAGTTTTTGTTAAAAAATTTATATTCAAAACATGCTCATGTTCATAGTTTTTCTTTTTCTTTTAATTTTATTTAAAACTTGTTTTTTTTTTTGTAAATTTTTAAAATACATTCATTAAATTATAAAAATAAGCTTATATATATTTTTGGTAATGTATTTATTTCTTAATCTAATCGAAAATAAGATAGAATAAGTCTATGATCCAAATATAATAACCAAATTATTCTAAAAATAATGAGAATATAAAAAAATTGAAAAAAAAAGATTTATTAATATACAAATACACATGCATACGTACGTAAATGCACATATGCATGTTTGGCTTTATTATTTATTCATATATGCCATACATTAAATTTTACAATATTCGAAATATAATACCTTACTGTTATAAAATATACAGTACTGTATTAATTTATTATTTAAAATTTTCCCTATATATGAAAAACCATAAAAGCCCATTAATCACAATGTTATTGAAAATAAAAAAGAGAGAAAAAAAAACAATTTTTCAATTAAATTTGATCAAGAAAACAAAGAATCAATGTAAAATCTGAACAGATGTACATATGTACATACATGTGTACGTAAATAATTTTATCATCATATATTGATTATATATTAATCAATATTTTTGTTTATCCACTCTATACTTTAGCATTATGCACATATGTAAATGTGTGCGTGTGTGTATATATGGTAAGGATAACGTGGTTAAGTTTTGAATGAAAGGATTAATTCATGGATTAATTTTTGTAGATAAAAGCTAAAATTATTGTATACAAATTTTTCATATGTATATGAGTATATTATGTTCGTGTAGTACGAGTATTTCACGTAGAAGGTTTTGGTAATCATTACTTACAATAAAAAATAACATACATACATACATATAAAAACTATTTCAGAATTTATGATATGTCAATCTTTAATTTCTAATAAACGTTCATTATGTTGTAGAAAATTTAATGTAAGCATAAATAAATTGAAAATAAAAACATACATAATGTTAATAAAAAATGTATAAACATTTTACGATTAATTAATTTATATTGTTAATTTCATTTTATACTTGAAATAATCTCAATAAATTTCAATTTACATGTTCCAATAAAAATAAACAAAAATGTTTATTCGTTTAAAACAATAATAAAATTTTCATTGGAAAACTTTACAATACATAATTAGGTAGATTAGTTAATTATTCATTCATTTGGTCAATTTGTTGATTATTCTAAATTTTATTTAAGAATTTATATAAAATATTCACATAGAATCATAGTGTGTATTGTATATTGCAATAAATACATATGTGATATCCTAGAAAAATAAAACACAAAGAAAAGCATAAGTTAGAACAAATAAAATTTTCCTACAAGTGGAGTATCACAAACAATGAATAGTTTTTACTTGAAGAAAAATTAATTAATCTTGATTTTGATGTCATGTCTGTAAAAACATATTTGTATATACATATGTACAAAAATAAAATATATATCAGTAAAATATATCAGTAAAAGTTTTCATATACATACTATGTAGTATGTACATACATAAATATGTTTTGAAAAAAAAAAAACAAAAGAAATAATTTTTCAGGAAAAATCTTTTATGTACATAACAATAACAAAAATCTCATATATTCAATTAAAACATATTAAAAGCTTGCGTACTTGAACGTTATAAAAGGAAATATCCTGATGAATTTATTTTTAGTTATTTATATTAACATTAATTAATTTATTCAAGAATTAGTAAAATTAAAATGAATTGGAAATACAAAAATTTGTATAATATATTTTTGTGATATTTTATGTACGTACGTACATAAATATGTATATAAATTAAATAGATAAGAGTACTCTTATATATTTCGTATATATGTATATATTATTACAAAATAAACATGAAATTGCCATTCATGTACATACATACATATGTATACATACGGATATATACAAATACATATGTACTCAAAGTACATAATTTATTTGAATTCATTGTTCAAACGATTTTTACTTTCGTTTTTACTTACTTTTATTTATTTATTTTTTTTTTGTACTTTGTTTTTGCATTTCAAATCAAGGATATTCAATTTAGTTAATTAATTCTCTTTAATTCTGATAATTTTCACCTAAATATTTTTATTTATTGCGTTGGTATTTTATGTTTAATATTAAATCTTAGTATGGGTATGTATACAAAATTTACAAATACTATTTGCATACAAAACAAATAGAATTAATATTCAAGCAAATTCAAGTATAAATTCGTTAAATTTATTCAAAATTTATTATATTTTGTATACTTTGTATACAAAATGTAAACATTAATTCTTTGTACTGCACACATAACACTTATAATTATGTACGTTTTTTTATACGCCTAAAATATTAAAAGAAAAATCTAATTTTACATTTATGTTAACAACATAAAAGCGTATGTACATATGTACATATATAGAATAAACTTTCAATTATTAAGGGTACAAAATTTATGAGAAATTAAAATGAAATATTTATATAGCACAGCGGCATAATATTTTTGTGAACAAAAATGAATGATTTTACAAAATGAACAACATTTTCAAAATATTTAATATCCTGAAAGTTTCCTGGTAATGTTACTATTCATCATATGTATATGATACATAAAGCTCATATACATATGTATGTATATAAAAATATACAGTGATATGAACGCAGATTTTCCCAAATTCATGCCATTACATACACACATATACATTAATTTTTTTTTTTTTGTATCATACCTATATGTATAAGTATAGTATATTCATAATGGTAAAATTAAAATTCAAATATTCATAGTTTATTCCGCGTAAATATTTGGACATGAATTGAATGTCCAACGAATAAATGTATACAAATGTATATTTTTAATTCAATTTCACGGAAATTATTATGGCAAAGTAAAATGTAAATTTTTTATATATGTACATACGTCTCAATATATTACAATTGCCAAACTATTACCCAACGGCTATTATTGTCGTGTCATTCACGATTATTCATATATTGTGTTTAATATG
Source organism: Anthrax anthrax (assembly GCA_963971155.1). Lineage (NCBI taxonomy): Eukaryota > Metazoa > Arthropoda > Insecta > Diptera > Bombyliidae > Anthrax > Anthrax anthrax. The sequence goes on along the minus strand of OZ020118.1, from coordinate 6,186,752 downwards.
ACCAATGGATACGAGCAAGCAAATTAATGCACACGTATATATGTATGAACGTATGCATAAAAGTGAACGTATAAAAGGGAATTTTCATATTTTCTATAAAAATCCTTTCAAACATGTATATTTACAGCTTTACTTGTATTTTATATTCTCAGAAAAGTGCATAATTTTCATTTTAGATTATTTAGATTTATTTGTATGTATCATGAATATTTGTTTACGTACGTAACAATACCTACATATGTGTATTCTGTGAACAAAATTTATAAACAAAAACGTATTTATTACAAATTGTTGCTTTTGCTATAAGAAGTGATTTTTTTTTTTTAATCAAACTTATCGTACAATTTTACAAAATAAAGTTATCAAAATTTTAAAACAATGCTTTTTAAAACAAAATAACACATACCTAATATTACTTCCATTACATATAATACATCCATGTGTATAAACACCACGAATACGGATGAATTCTTCTCATCATCATTCTTTCAAAAGTCATTTTATATTAACGATTTTAACTTTGAAAACAAAATATTATACAGGACAAATTCTATTTTGTGTGCATCAAATTTATGTACAATTATTCGTATGTGTAACAGTGCACATACATACACACATACGTGCATACATACGACATATAGTATATATGTATGTATGTATATGATGTTTTGTACACATACCGATATACTCATGAACAACGTTACATATTACATGCAAGCACAGAAGTACGACAGATTTACTTTATACCGTAAACAAGCCGCGAAGTTTTGAAAATGGAAAAATGTCACAAGGGGTATATATCACTTGAATTTTAATTAAATTTTCCAAAGACTTGCAAAGGAATGTGAAAAAAAAAATTAAAAATAAAAGCTTGAAAATATTTAGAAAAACAACTAAAAAAGGATATCATCAAATATATATAACAACAACAATAACTTTAGTCAACAGCGTAATGTTCCTGACATTAATATTTTTGCATCTATATACACACATACATACATGTAAATGGTTTAACATTTTTAGTGGCAACACACTATAGTAACTGTCATTTTACTGTTACATTGTTGATGCAAAACATCGTATATTTAACTTGCCATTTCCAGTATTATCCTGAAAGTCGTTATTTATACAAACACTCTATAATTTTTTTTTTTTCATTTTGACTTTTGTTATACATTACATATATACACATGCATACATATAAATCTTCAATTACGCGTACAGTTCATGTACGTTAAATTGTACTTTAAATTTTAAATTTTGTTCTACTTCGTATACATATCTGTATTCTACATGACTATATATACATAAGTTCATATACGTGAGTGTTTAAACTTTTGAACGTTACGTTAATTGAAAAATAAATCACTATGAAAATAAAAACAATTCTTTTTTTGCACTTTTCTTATTTTGCATATTATGGCATAAAAAAGCTTCTAGTATTTTCCCATGAAAACGAACATACTCAATGCAAGAGCAAAAGTAGACAACAAAAGACAAAATATAAAACAAACAAAAAAAAAATAAAACAAAAAATATTTTTAACATTTGAATATTTTCGAAACATTTTTCAATTTATTTTATTTAAAATGTTAAAGGTATTACATGTACACAACTAATTTGTGTCAATTTTTCGTGTTAAATTTGTCTACATTTTTTCATGTATTTTTGTCGTAATTTTAGCAAAATTTATTGAATTTTCACGTGCAGAAATGTATATACAGAAACTAATTTGTATCCGTACATACATACACAAATATGCAGGTAAATGTCCAATATTTAAAAAGTTTAATATGAAATAAGAAAATTAATTAAAATAGAAAATAGTTAGAAGTGAAAATGGTGTTTAAAAAATATAAAATTTTTGTTTACATGTAGCATGTAATAAAAAAAAAAAAACAATTAATTTAGATATCATACATGTATTACTGTTCAGAAAAAAATTCAATACATTTTCGTTTATTTTTTTTTTTTTAAATGAAAATTTTTAAATTTTATTTTCAATTTGATTAAATTTTTTTATAACAAAAAAAAAAAAAATCTGACTTAAGAAAATAAAATTTTCTTTAAATTTGATTTAAACCTTAAATTCTTAATAAATCTAAATTCTTTAAAAATTACATTCCAGAATTACTTTTTAAACTTTAATAATAAAAACTCTTTCATTCAATTTTCAATTTCTAAGAAAATGAGATTATTTTTTTCGAACTTACAAAATTTAAAATTGAAAGAAAAAAAGCTCAATTTCTTATTTAAATGTTTTTTTTTTTTTTACTTAACCTAAATATTAATATTATTTTACAAAAAGAAAATTTTACTTTTCATTTGAAATTTATTTAGAATTTTTCTCTCAATTTCGATTTATAAGAAACAAACATTCATACGTATGTATTAGTGCTATCAACTACCCCATACATAATAATAAATCTTCTTAAAAATAAATATACGTAAAAGTTAACTTTTTAAATGGACAGTTCATTTCAATTGTACTTATACATTTTTAAGAACTTTCCAAAAAATAAAAGACCAAAACTTTCTTGTTATAAAAATACGAAAAGAAAAAAATTTGCATTATTATATATGCACACGAATTGTACATTTTAAATTTATTTATAGAATTTTTTTACAATTTTTTTTTTACCTACATATGTATGTAATGTACATAAAATATTATTCTCTTATTTTGTTTTTAATTTTGTTGCTTTTATTTTGAAATATTTTTATAATATGTATACAATTCTAATGCATATGAATTGTTACATACATGCATGGATTATATGAACATTTTGAAAGCTTTTATTTAAACAACTTTAAATTGTACACAAAATCAAATTGTAAACTAACAAAACAAAAAAAAAATTAAAATAAATTTTAACATACTCAAAACTTTTTTATTTTACTTAGTTTTGCTCCTTTTAAGAAAAAAAAAAAAAAAAAAAAAAAAACCAAAATAAAAATAAAGTGTAGTTTTAACCTTGTCATTTCATGCGTATAAGTGTGTATACGTACATATGTGTATGCAATCCAATAACAATATAAGCCCACATGCTTATACATAAAGAATGACACATTAATATAAACTTATGTTTCTAGTTCAAATTTATAATGCATAAAAGTATAAAAATGCCTTATTTTAGAAAAAAATGTTTTTTTTTATTTTTTTTTTTAAATTTTATTTTCTTTTCTACTTTTAAAAAGTTTTACTCAACTTGACATTTTTTTCACAATTTTTCATGTATATTCTATTTTAATGTTTGAATAATATAAATATATATATATTTTTTTTTAATGTGAAAAAATACTTCAAACGTTTTCTATACTGTTTTAATAAAGTTAAGTGAAACACAAGAAAAAAAAAAAACATAATAACTGGAAAACCAAAGAAAATAATGTGTAAATGTGCAGCATAAAAAAAGAAAAATTTTTTTGCTATTTGTACAAAATTAATTAAACCATGAAAGTTTCTTTCATTTGAAAAATTTTATTTAAAATCATCCTTTAATTTTTTGTACTTTTCTCAATTTCTAAATAAATTTCCAAAATAAATGACTTTAAAAAAAAAAATAAAAAATTTTGAAATTTAATAAGGCAAAAAAGACAAAAACAAAATTATTTTGAATAGAACATAATAATACATTTATTTTGTTTTAATACAAAATATGCACACATGTTTTAGTAATAAATCAATTTCAATGAATTATGTAGGCTCAGTTTATTAAACAAAACAAAAAAAAAAAATATTGGATAACTAGCATTATTTTGACAGAAAAATGTATCATTTCGGACGATGAAAACAAAATGAAATCTCAAAGAAAAAAATATAAAAAAGTATAAACACAAAAAATTGTGTAAGAAAAAATACAATACATATACACATACACAGGCATACAAATATTAGGCCAGAAAAAAAAAAAACTGACATTTCAAATGTGATATTCATTTCACATACAATACATATTATGCCAAAAAGATACGTGATTAGAGTACGCTAAAAGGATACATATCGTACAATCACATATACAAATGAATTATATAGTAGTACGTTACAGTAAACTTACATATATGTATGTATGATACATAATGTAACACATGTATACCATTTTATTATATAATAATCTTTGTCACGTTCATTCATGTATTTTTGCGTTTGTTTCGCACAATGTAATATATAATGTATCTGCATTTAAAGTTGAAACCAACTAGAAGGTATCATAAATAAGAGATGAACATAAAACAAAAATTGTAAAAAGTAAAGTAAAAGGAAAAAATAAGCAAAAAAAAATTTATATATTTTTTTATATAAAAAAAAAACATTTATCGCACATGTATGTACATATGTAATGCAAATTTTTTCAAATACATTTAAACAAGCATAGAAAAAAATTACGAAGATTAAGTTACTTGGATGAATCCGAGAAAAGGCAATTTTTTTCTCAGTAGAGGAAAATCATCCGTTTGTTTCCGATTTGAAAATTTAAGAAAAACGAAAATAGATAGAAATTTTCAAAATCACAAAAATTGGTACAAAATTTTTAAAATAAAATTTAATAATTTTTTACATATGCGATTTCATGATCTTTATTCATTAATAAAATAATTGTATTTATTTTTGATTAATTCAATTTTCACCACTAACTTTTCATTGAAAAAATTTAGGAATAATATTTTTCACTTAAAATAAAAACAAAATACATTTTTTTCTTATTTTCTTTTTTTTTTCCACTTTATTTACATAATGATTAAATGTTTATAACTATACATACTTACATTTCTATGCATACGTTTGAGAAAATTTTGATATAATGTTTACTGGTATAGTCATATGTATTTATGTAATACTCGAATCGCATTTTTGATGAGAAAAGTTTAATCATTAATTTCAACGAGATGATACAAAATAGATATATTACATTATTTTAGAAGATTATAAGATAAATGTTTCAATTTATATGTATAAAAATATACATATATTATGTACACATATATATGTATACGTATATATTTCTGTTATGATTATCATTAATTATGAAATTATTTATTCTCGTATTCATACGATATATACGTACACATGTATGTGTATTTATATAATATCACGCAAGAAATTACTTTTATATCCTTATGAGAATTAAGATATACATATGTATATATACATTGTATATTTTAATGAATTTATATTTTCTACTTTCTTTTGTTCTTTTATTTTCATTTCTATACTAGAGTTAATATAGGATTAATAGACAATTTATTCTGAAATTTCAATAATTAATCATTATTTGGTATTTTTTCTGCCTTTATTTTTATTTTTTTATCTGTCTTATATAGAGCACTGCCGAACCAGTATGGTCACCAACAATGGCTGGCGGATTATTTTCAATCGATAGAAAATTTTTCGAACGTCTTGGTACTTATGATTCTGGATTTGATATATGGGGTGGAGAAAATCTAGAATTATCATTTAAATCATGGATGTGTGGTGGTACATTAGAAATTGTTCCATGCTCGCATGTTGGTCATATATTTAGAAAACGATCACCATATAAGGTATTGTATATAATCAATATATTTTATTTTCATGATATTTTTCTATTAATTAAAGAAAAAAAAAAACAAAACGAAGAATATTAATTATACATTTTTAACATGAATTACGTGTTTTATTACGTAACATTTTCGTAGTGGAGATCTGGTGTTAATGTATTAAAACGTAATTCAGTACGTTTGGCTGAAGTATGGTTAGATGAATATGCAAAATACTATTATCAACGAATCGGGAACGATAAAGGGGATTATGGAGATGTAACATCACGTAGAGAACTAAGGTATGTACATACATTAAAATTAACTTCAATTTAACTTTTAATTTTCTTAAATTTGAAATTTTTCTTTTCTAACATTTTTTTTTTTTTTTTTAGGAAAAGGCTTGGATGTAAAAATTTTAAATGGTACTTGGACAACATTTATCCAGAACTTTTTATACCTGGTGAAGCAGTTGCATCAGGAGAGGTAATTCGAAAGATCAGATTATCACAACAAATTTATAAAATTAAATTTCGAATTTATTACGAATTTATCTTTTTTTCACTTTGCAAAACAAAAAACAAAAAAAAATGTATAGATAAGAAATCTTGGATTTGGCGGTCGCACATGTTTAGATTCACCTGCAAGGAAAAAGGATCTTAAGAAAGCAGTTGGATTATATCCATGTCATGGGCAAGGAGGAAATCAGGTTAAATTCAATTTTAATGTGATAATAATTTGTTTTTCAGTTTTACAAAATTACACAGTAGCAACGTATGCGACCGCCACAAACTTCATAATTTTATTTTTTTGTACGTCGAAATTATATTTTAATTTTCACTTTTTTTTAGTTCTTCAAAAGGAATCAAAAAAAAAAAAAACAACATCTACATATGTTGAAAGAATCTTTTTCATAATATTTCAATAATATTTTTACAGATTGCACAAATAGGATCAAGTATGTGCCTTGATTCGGCAACCAAATCTGAGGACATGCATTCACCAGTTATTGTATGGGAGTGCCATGGCCAAGGTGGAAATCAGGTATTTTTGATTTTCTTCAACATCATTTAAAAAAAAAAAAAAACAAATTCTAAAATGGATTAAAGCATTATATAAATAGTATTAAATATGATAGTAATAATATAATGAAGCACGTATTCTAACAACATTCATGCCTTAACATAATATAGAAAATAAGAAAAAATTTTCGTTTTGCTTTCACATCATTCAAATATCAAAAACAAAAAAGCGAAAAAAAAGATTAGTCAAAAATGTTAAAGGCTTCAATTCACAAATTTTATAATTTCATTAATTTGATATTGATAGGATATTTTACGCAAAAGAAAATCATCATTCGAATCATTACAACATTAAGACATTAAGCTTTATAGAAAAAAGCTTTGATGGTTTTTTTTTTCTTTATTCAATGAAAATTTATTTGCGATTCCTTCACGCATTCAAATAATGTTATTTGCTAGTTAAGATGTGCTTCAAAAGAAAATATTATGTTTTATCAATTTATTTTTGTTTATCATTATAAACAAAACGAAAAAAACAAATACGTAATAAAATTTGTGTGGGTTCATTGTAATCATCCATTTCTCAAGACAATAAAATAAAATAATAGCTAATCAAAATTAATAAAAATATAAAAAGGATAAGGATTTAAAAAAAAAAATACAGTACTAACCTGTACTAAATATAATGCATAAGATGTAAAAAAAAATTATAATTAACATTTTTAATTATAATTTATATAACCTTGGGCTTTCGTTGATGATATTTTATTTTATATAAGTATGTATATGTTTCAAATCAAATATCTATTTTTTTTTTTTTAATTCGAATATCAATAAATAAAATAAAATTAACACTCAAAATGATTTTCCAAGATAAAAATATCGAAAAAATCACAAATCATATCACAAAGCTGCAAGAAAAAAAAATTTTTAAAATGCATGTCCTCCCATGGCAGATATTGGTTGCGGATTTTTTAAATAACAACATAAATATAATTCGATTTATTTTTAAAATTTCGATTGTGAAAATTTTTGGAGTTTGTGGCAAAATTTAATCGCTACTGGTTAACTTTTTGTTTTTTTAATTAATTTTTTATTTAATCTAAATTTTATTATTATTTCTTTTTTTTTTTTTTTTTAAATACTTCTACTATTTTATTGTAATTAATAAATTTTATTAATTTCATAATTATTTCCTAACAATTTTTCTTTTTGTAAATTTATCTTTTCTATGACAAAAAAAATTTTTTTTTCATTATTTATTAACTTTTTAAAATACTAAAAATTTATTAATAAAAAAATTAATAATTTTAATATTGCATTCAAGTACAGAATTTCGTCTTAATGCTTTTTGAAAGGAATACCGTTTATTGATTTAAAACTAAATAGAAAAGATGAATAAAAATTTTCAAACAAAAAAAAAAAAGGAAAAATTCGACAGAAATTATTTTTTGTAAATATCAACATAATGTTTAGAGATGATCGTCTAAATTAATTTTATGTTTTCTAAACAAAAAAAAGAAAAAAAAAATAAACAGTAAATATCATAACATCAATAAACATAACTTTATATTTTCTTTTACTATTTTTCTTACTATTTACTTTTCATTTATTTATTTTTTATTAAATGTTTTTTCTTTGAATAATTTATTGTACATGTATACATATTTTTCTAAAAACAATTTTTATATTTTTTTATATATGTACGTATTATGTAGGTACATTTTACTAAAAAAATATGTCATCCTTGGGTATGTTACATACATATGTAAGTATATACGAAGTATGACATTAAAAAAATGGTAATAATAATGATAGAAAATTTCTAAAGAAAATTCTTTTCATTTTCCATTCAACAAGAAAAAATGATCTGTACATTTTTTTTTTATTTACAATTTCTATGTAGAACGTAAGAAAATATTCTATACATATGCGTATGTACATATATTTAGATCTTTATTTCATTGATGTGTATCATACATGTATATAAATACACATCTAAAAATACATACATACGTTGTTATAGTAAAAATATACAAACACACATCATTCATATTTCCCATGGCAATTACATCATTATTACTTTAAATTGTGACCTAGTTAACATTGTAAACAAGTAAATATATATGTTTGTACAAACTGAACTGTTTGAAGTTTACGTTATATGTCCAAAAAAAAAAAAAATTATGAAAACAAAAAGAAATGGAAACATATGAGAAGTTTGGAAAACCGAGAAAAATATAAAATAATAGTAATATAGTGTTTAAAGTTATTTATTTTCTATTGAAAATTTCAATAACAAACAAAAAAACAAACATACACACAACAGCATGTTATATCTCAAACATCATTTTTTTAATCTGCTTTTACTGAAATTAAATAGGCTTTTATATGAAATAAAAAAAAAAACAAAGTTTAGGTACAACATATACACATGTTTATTATACATATCAGACAAATACCAGCACTTTCATCTTTTATGAGTATCCAACCAATGGTATATGTACATACATATGTACATATATGATACTATGTAGCATAAAACCTAAAAATAAAGGAAAAAATGTTTCCACTTTAAATTCAAAGGAATTTCATCGAAAGCACAGAAAATTTATCCTTTAAAGTAAAAATTTCTTCTTTTTTGTTTTTGTTTTTAAAGAGGTTTACAAGTATTATAAAAAAAAAAAATGACAAAAAAACACAAAGCATAATAAAATTAAAACTCTTTTTCAAAATAACTTAACATATAAAAATGAGATAAATTTTGAAAATACTTTTAGATATATTGCATGTGAAAAAATTTCATTTAAAAAACTATGTTTTAGAAGTTAACTACAAAGAATTTTAATATAAATTTACTAAAAAAGAGAATTTACAAATTAACAAAATAAAAAAAAAGGAAAAACATTGTAATTTTCTAAGGAAAATTTCGACAAAGCGTAAATATGTACATATAAAGCCAAAACGTATAGCACACTTTATACACACTTTGTACACACTTTATATATGTGTGTACAAAAGAATAGTTGTAAATTTCTTTTGTAGAATATCTAATACAAAAATTTTAATTTCGAATAAGAAATATTTGAAAAAAAAAAAAAATTATGCAATTCAATTTTAACGGCAAAATTTAATAATGAAAGAAAAAAAAAGTTCTGTTCTGTACGATTTATATAAATGTTTTTAACAGTTCTTATAAATTTAAAAAAAATAAAATAAAATAAAAAAATATTTAAAATTAACTTCATTCGATTAAATTTTACATGAATAATATCATATGAAACCATGGTAACTGATGAGAAAATTTCAATTATTTAAGCTAAATTTTCTTTTCATAAATTTAAATTGAAAGAGAAAACTAATTTTGAATATTTCCTACATCAAAGAATTTATAAATTAAAAAATTTTAAATTAAAACTTAAAATTAAAAATTAAATAAATTAAAACATACATAAAAAATTATCAATAAAATTTCGCTATTTTGCTTATACATTACATATGTAACGATTTTATTTATAATTTAAAATAATGAATTTTCTATTGTTTTATATTGTTTATTTGTAATGGCTATCGAATTTCATCATTCTCATTCGAATATGTAAAATTTACATACATACATAAATATTTACTAGATAAAACAAACAATACATATAAATATATGTATATAAATATTTTATATTAACATACTCATAAAATTAAAATTTTAAAATTAAATTATAAAACATTTCCATAAAATCATAATATGTTGTAAAATTATTTTCTATATGTATTCACAACGAAATGAAAATATTGAAGAAAAACAGAAAATTACACTAAAAAAAAAAAAAACAAATATTAATAATAACAAGAACCAAAAGATATCATCTGTATTTTAACATTGTTATCTTTCCTTTATATACATTTAATAAATGTGTATGTATAAGTTTAAATAATTATATATATAATTCGACTACGCACATGTACATGTACATATTATATGTTAGATGTTTGTTATTTTCAGTATATATACACAATTCAAAATAAAAGAAAAATCTTTATTGTACTCATATAATAGAATATAACTCCCTAACTGCAATACATAAAATAAAAATGTAAATGTACGTGTATTGTGTATACATACATATATACGATGTAAATGTATAGAATTGGTCATTGTTGTAAAACAAATTTTTACGATTATTCTTTGTACAAGGATCTGTAAGTGTATATATCATGTGATGATATGTACATACATATATCATATATCTTGTAGTACATATGTTTATGTGTGCACATTTTATGAAATTTAATTCAATTCAAACTCTATGTGGACTTTATAAGTGTGGTAAATTACAAAAATGAAAACTCTATCTTTTTTATAAAATATACTTACGTAACCTACACTATTTTGATTATATATATTTATATGAGTATGGTATCAATAGTTTTGTAAAAATATATTCTCTCGTATAATATACTATTTAATATTCTTTTATAGAGTATTTTACATTCTAATGATCCAATAAATGAAAATTAAGTCATGGAATTTATTCTTTCATTTTCTTTTTGTTTTTGTTTTGCTCTTAAACTTGTTTTTTTTTTTCATACTTTTTTTAAAACTATTATTACCATCATTCTTTATGTATTTCATATGTCCTTTTCATTTTATTGTTGTTATTGCAGTAATGAAAAGCATAATGCTCTTGAATAAATTATACATACATATATTTTTCTCAATTAAATAAAATGCACACAATACAGGGAAGGATATCATTTAAAAAAAAAATTTATTTCAGTTCGAAAACTAATGAATACAAAAATAAAATAAAAAGACATAATAATACAAATTAGAAAAAAAAATTAAAATAAAATACATTTCAATTAAACTTTTTTTTTTTTTTTAAAAAAATCAAGTAATCGTTATGATCTTTAAATATACGAATGGTGGTTAATACACATTCAAAAAAACGTATACACGACATTATACAGAAATAATAATAAGAACCTGTGCTATAAATATAATAAAAACAAAATGTATATGCAAAGACATATGTATGGTAAAATTTATAGAAGAATCATGTAAATTACTTGAAACTTTTTTTCTTTTGTTGAAATAATAAAATAAATGGGAAATATTCACAAAGTATAAACAGATTGCTTACATATAAAAGAAAAATAATGAAGGGAAAAATTATGTTTTTTCTTCATTTAAATTTTAAAATAAAAATTACCATTTTATTATAAATGAAGTGGAAATTTTCTTGTCACAATATTTTTTTAAATAAATTAAATATAAACATATTGAAAAATTTTGTAATTTATAATATCAAATGAATAAGCAAAATAATATACTCATTCTCATTATAAATTTCTTTTCTTTATTTTTAAATTTTTATTAACATATTGATTCATCTATTATCACCTACTTCATTTTCAAGAAAATTAAATATTTCTAATTTATGTCATTAACCCATATAACGCTTATCCAAATAGTTTATTTTAAATTTATATAAATATTCACATTTCATTAAAATCTGATAACATCAAATTATAATAGATGATCAATAGCTAAAATAGAATTTATAAAATCGATATACAAACAATCCAATACATATTATAAATTATAGAATACATAATAAAATAGATGTTTAAAATTATTCCATTTTACACTTTAACTATGCCTTAAAGGCTACTGCAATATCAATAAACCTGGATATGTTGTGCAATGTTATTACATGATTATGCACTAGGTAAAATCGTAATTAATCATTAGCATACGCACCTAATTGAATTATTTTGTGACAAAAAAAATGTATTTCATTTGTATACATACATATAATGAATTTGTAGACATCTGTGCATATGTATACGTATTTATAATGTGCATACAGTGCTCATACAAATGTGGAGCAAACCCTCAATAATAATAATAAAAATTATATTATCCGCTTTAAAATAATAAATACTTACGTATATATGTAGGTATTATAGGTCAAAGCTTTATCATAATCATCAAATTGAAAAAGCATCGGCACGAATATGTACTTGAATTCAATTAATTTATATTTTTCACCTACTTTTTCTTTACTTTTTTGTACAATTTTCTGGAAAAAAAAGTTTTTCTTTTAAAAAATTGTATTTTTTTGTTTTAATTTCGCTAAAATATAAAAAACAAACACACAAAAAATAAAAATGCAAAATTTACAGTATTGGATGTTTAGTAAAACTGGAGAAATAAGAAGAGATGAAGCATGTTTAGATTATGCTGGACATGATGTTATTTTGTATCCATGTCACGGTTCAAAGGGTAATCAGGTACGGATACTATATTTATATATGTAAAACTATATAATTGAAAAAAAAAACAATTCACAATAGTAATTTTTATTTCACATTTTATTTTTATCCTTACATTCATAAAAAAAATTTTTTTTTTTTGTATCTACTTTTCTCTTTCAAATTTTATGTATAGTTCTGGTCATATTTACAAGACACAAAACAATTACGACATGGTTCATCGGAAAAATGTTTAGCAATAAATGAATCAAAGGATAAAGTTGTTATGGAAGAATGTGATTCTGATAAGCAACGACAAAAATGGAAATTAGAGAATTATGATCCATCAAAATTGTGAGTTTCAATTGTGTATAATAATTATAATGAAATGAATTATTATAAAACAAAAAGTCATAATAAAAATATAAATTATTTTAATAATTATAATAGTAATAATTCAGTAAATAATTATTATTATAATTATTATAAAAGTAAAAATCTTCCAACGCGCAAATTATTTCATTATTAAATAAATAGGATTTACAGGAATATGAATTATAAAAGTTTTTTTTTTTTTAATAATTTGTATGTCCGATTTTTTTTTTTTTTTTTTTTTTTTTTTTAATATAATTTAATTAATATTTTTAACTATGAGTAAATTTTTGTATGGTACTTAATAATTTATTTATATTAATACAAGAAAAATAAACAAATAAAAAAAAAATAAATGTCTTCAATTATGTACGATTATATAATTTAAATTATTATTTATATTTAAAATACATTTTATATTTTATAATGTATTTTATTTTTATACATTAATTTAAGATTTTATTTTTCAATATTTTCGGTATTTTTAAATTTATTTTGTGTAATATGAAAATTTACATCGTATCACATTTTCTAAGTCTTTTTTTTATGAAAATTATTTAATAATGAAAATTTTTAAATTTTATTAATTTACATTCAAAAATTTGTTATACATATAATATTTGTGTTTTATATATAATTAATTTAAAAATTAAATAATAAATTGTCACAATAAAAAGATATTCGTATACATTTAAGTTTTTATTTTGTTATACAACACTTTAGTAAAATTTATTATTTTAAATACACAATCACTACAATACAAAATTTAAATTTAAATACACACATACACTTAAAATAAAAATTAAAAAAAAAAAAAAAACATTTATAGGATTATACAAGTAAATTTTTTTATTTTTACCTACTTATGAGAGGTTAGTGATATTTTTTAAGATACATACATTCCTTTTAAATTTTTAAACATAAAAATATTTAAAAAAAAAAAAAAAAAAAAAACATGACTAAAATGAAAGAACAAAATCAGTAATTCTATTGCGTCAAAACAAATTAAAGACCTAAAGATTACAAAATAAAATATTCACAAAAATCTAAAAAAAAAAAAAAAAATTAGAAAAAATTTTGTTTGTTCTCAATCGTCAAATCTTTATGTCTTTAATGGTCATACTTCTACTTGATAGTACACAACATACCCAATATTACATCCAATTTTAATAATTTAATTCTATATATATATTTTTTTTCGTCACTTATTATTTTACTACTGTGAAAATTTCAATTTAAAATAATTTACTTAATTTTAATTAAGTGATAGAAAAATATCAAGGTACTTTATACGTTCATTGCATACGAGCATATGTTATTAAAATATGTACATAAGTAGTTGTTGTATGTCAACTATATAAACAAAATGTACTTACACAAAAAAAAGAGAAATGTCCAATGCAATAAATTAAAATTTAATGCATTTTAAATGTAATACGTATTTTCATGCTTTTCTATTTTCTTTTTTCTTCAATTAAAAAAAAAAAAAAAAAACATGTATAATAGTGTACAATACTGAAAAATTTTATACGTGCACAATTAAATAATCTACTATTTACATTTTACCAACAAGAAAAAAGAATGAACAATATTTAGCGCAATTTTATTTTTTTATTTTTTTTTTTTTTTTTTTTTTTTCATTTACATACAAAACCCATTATCATAGATGGTATTAGAGAAAAGGCAAAAATTCCGCATACTCACATAATAAAAATTACAAATGCAATTCACGTTATGAAAATTTATATTCCTATTTTATTTTCATTCCTTTTCTTTTTTTTATATACATACATAGCTACTGTTTCTGTTAGAATTTAAATTTAAAAAAGAAGAAATTACCCAGAGAAAAGAAGAAAATAAAATTTAAATATTCCATACAAGAAGTACAATACCGCGAATAATGTAACACATATAAAAATCTTAATATACATATACATGCGTATACTATATAAATTCTGTTTATATATGATGTGTGTAATGTATACGTATAAAAGATAATACAAATATAATAATAATAATGTTGCGCTTTTATTCAATTGCATTTATTTATTCATTTTTTTTTTATTTATTTATTCAATTGATTACGTGATATTAAAAAGAAATAAAGATAAAAGAAAATAAAGAAAACATGATCTTCAATAAATACCTGTATGTTATGTACACGTTAAACATTATTTTAGAATTTTATTCAAAATAAATCTTGTATAAAATAAGAAGGTTTATGATTACGCATAAAATATCCAAATCACATAGACGGAAGGCGAACAAAATTTATGCAGGTCTCTTGAATTTTAATTTGACAAAATGTACAATCTATTATGTGTTAGTCATAATTGACTCTTTTTATCAGCAGAAAGCAACAACAATTAAATGAGAAACATTGCCCTAAATTTGCATGAAAACTCTTAACATGCCCATAATTTTCTTTACAATTTAAAAAATTTTTTTAACGAAAACAGAAATTTTCAAAAATTCAAATTTTTTGTTACATTTAAATTATAATAAATAACTTCATTTACTGTTCGTTCATTTAATAATTTGCAGTAATAATTTTATTACTCAGCATGTGTACCATATTCACACTTGTTCTACATTTTTATCTACACCGTTTTCAATGTAATAATTATTTGAAATTATTTTTTGGATTTGATATAATTTTTTACTGCCCATCACAGATAAAATGAATTTTACAATTTTATTTTAATAATTATTTCAAATTGAAAAAAATAACTGATAATATATTTGAATACATAACACTATATACAGTAAAAAATAAAGTACATACTTGTACATATTGTACATCCTTAAATGTACAATCTCTTACGACGAAGTAATAAAATTTTGAAAAATAAAACAAAATTTTTTTGAAAAATGTACGTTATAAAATTGTCATTTATTAAATTTGATGATTCCTTTCATCATAATTGAAAATTATTATTTGAATGAATAAAAAATAAAATAAAAACAATGTAAACAGTCAAATACATTAAAAAAAAAACATACATTCATACATGCGTTAATTTTGTTTAAACAAAAATAAAAAAATGTGTTATAAGTGTAATAAGTTACAGCTTAAAAATAAAATCAGGGCACTGAAAACGTATGAATAAGTATGTTGTAATCATGAAATGAGCGTAAATTGAAAAAATAAAAAATCAATGCAAAATGAAAAACAAATTGATAAAAATTTCAAAATATTGTATAAATAATGATAATTATTATATGTATTGTAATAATTTAATAAAGACTTGAACTTTAAATAAATTTTATACATTTGAATATAGAATTATATAGGATTATAATAATATACATAGTATGCATTAATATCATATAATTATAAAATGCATTAATCGTACATAATTATGAACTATGCGTACTATATATAAGTACATAATAATATATTATTTTTAATTAAAATAAATTAAAATACATAACGGATATACATACATACATAAAAGTGAAAATGTAGTATGTTCGTGCATACATATAGAAATACAATTACATATTAAATTGAATGAGCAATAGAATGTAATTTATGATTATATTATTATAAAATCGTATATGAAAATAATATAGTTGACAATTATATGCATATTGTATGTATATAGTTATGTGTATGTGTACTTTATTATGTATTATTTTAAGTACACTATTTTATAAATTCAAATAATATACAACAATATGAGTATACAATTGATCTAATGTATTTGCGTGTAAATTAAGTCAATGAGTGAATATGTATGTTATAAATTGATTTGTATGAATTGTGAAAAAAAAAAAAATAATAATAATTATCATTAGAAAATATGTATGTAAAATGTAAGTAAAAAACGATATCAAAATGGTTTAATCGTTCCATAAAAGAAACTGAAAAAACAAAATTACAAGCCAATAATCTATATTCTTAAGAACAAACATAAACTTAAATTAAATATATATATAAAAAAAATTGACTGTTGAAAATTTTTTGAACTTATACAATTACGTGTAATAGTAAAAAAATAAAACATGAAAATTAAAAAAAAAAAAATTGAAGGAAAATAATTCGAATTCTATGAAATTCCATGTTTTTTATTTATCATATAAAATTTAAATTTTTCAATATACACAAAATTTTATTAATCAAATCAATGATGAAAAATTTAAAAAAAAAAAAAAAAACAAACAAACAAAAAACAAGTTTTTTATGTTTTCGTTTAGGTAAATAAATTCGAAAAATTTAAATTGCATACAAAAAATTTAAAATAAATCCACATTTTGAAATCACTTAAATTGAGACAGAAAATAAATAAATAAATCATTAACAAACACAAAACAATTAAAATTTTATAATTTAAAAACTAAAATACAAAAAAAAAAAAGAAATTTTTTAATTTGCAAATACATACGTATTTTGATAAATTAAATGAAATTTTTCAATTTTTAATTAAATTGAAATAAAATTTTATTTTATTTTTTATTTAATTTATTGAATTGTATGTATTTTATTGAATTTCAATTGAATGAATACTGTGAATATTTTATATGTATAAGTTATGAAAGTTATATATATATTTAGTAGAAAATACAATGGTAAAACTGTGTTATACATATGTAAAAAAAAAAAATATATATATAATACATAATAATAAATTGAATTGATGTCGCTGTAGTTTAATTAAAAGAATTTTATTTTAAATGCATTTTTATTTTATTCTACTTTATTTTTTTTTTAATGTTCTAACGTACATACATAAATACTATGTATGATATATAATGAAAAAGTAAAATAAAATAAATAAATAAAAATTCATATGAAAAATAATTTAAACATTTAACATTGTTATGATGGAATTTTATATGATAAAATTGATTTTGCTACCAGCTAGTTAATTTCGCTGCCGTAGATAAGATTTAAAATTTTCCTAAAATTGATTGTTTCTTATTATATAATGATACAATCATCATTCTTTGCCTTTTTTTTTCCTATTAAGTATCCTAATTAATTTTTCAAATATATAAAATACAAATTATGTATTTGAATTTTAATATGCTGACAAAGAGTATATAAAAAAAAAAGGTATATCGTGGTTAAAACACTGATTCTTAACATCATAAATTTAAAATAAAATATTATATATGTATATTATATAAAATTCTATCATGAAATTAGAAATAAATAGAAAATAAGAAAAAAATAAAATAAAAAAAAAAAATCTACATTATTATATAGTCTTATATTTAAAAAAATTTGTTCGCTTTAATAATAATGAAAGTAAAAGAAATAATAAAGAAATATTGTATAGTGTCCAAACATAAAATAAAAACGTCTAAAAATGTTCAATCATATATTACACATACATATATACATACACATACAAATATATTATGTAATTTAATCACGATAAAAGAAAATAAGAAAATTAAAATTAAGTTCTTGAAAAGAAATATTAGACATATCCTTATTACAAAAAATGTTTTATTCATTTTTTTTTTCTTTTTTTCTTAAAAAGAAAACAATTTTTTTTCTATACATTTTTTTATTGTTTCCTTGGAAAAAAAAAGAAGAAAAAAAAACCTAAAAATTAAATTTGTAAGAAAATATTTATTAAAATTACAAAAATAATATATCATTTAATTGTAATATGTATTGCATTAAAATGCAACACTTTAGAAAGAAAAACCATATTAATTTCAATTTACATACATATATTTAAAAAAAAAAAAAAAAAAGGAAAATGTGCCTTCAAATTTTATGTAATATACTATATATACATATATAAAAATGTAAAACGAAAAATTAAAGTAAAATTAAAGAAAACAGAAAAAAACAAAATTGAATATATATAATAAATTAAAAAAACAAAACACAAAAATGAAATGTATATATTGTATGTAAAATAATTACTATAAAATTATTAACTATAATAATAAAATTAATAATAATTAAATATGAAAAAAAAAACGAAAATAAAATAAAGTTAAAAAAAAAAATTTATTATAATCATAATTATATTGTATTATTATTATGAATTGCCAATAAAATGTATAATCGTTTACAGAAAAATATAAATTATGTGAAGTTTTGATTATTATTGTAGAAAACTATTTATTAAGTATCCAGGACTATTAGGTCCACGTGTAGGTGCACTTATATTTTTCCTATCAATGAATTCATTTATACACATGCAGGACTAACTATGAAGAACATTTTAAAAATTGTCTCATCTGATCTTGCTGTTCAACTGAATTAATTTTAATTATCTCCTTATATATTATTTTATTAAAAAGAAAAGAATTTTTCAGATAAAATCTGTTTGATAATCTACATAATTTAATAGATGGATTTAATCTACACCTTGAGAAATATCTTTGCGTCAAAATTAATAATAATGAAAAGATAATATGCAAGGGCTGCAAATTCAATTAAAAATCACAAAATTTTTTAATAATAAAATCTTTATTCAATTTATTCAATTTTCAAATCAAAATATTATAATAAAAATAATTTTTATATTTAAATGATTATTACAAACCATCTTATTTCTTATCCACCATACTTACAAAAGCGACATTTTATGCCATTTTAAATTGCCTTTAAAAATTTTAATTTAAAAAAAAAGGTGAAATCTTATATTTCTTGTGTATTCACTTCATTCTTTTTAAAATCATAAAATAATGATATAACTTCATCATAATTGTAATTATCTAAAATTTTAACTAATTCTGGTATTTTATTTTTAACAAATATTCCTTTAAATTTAAAACGATCAATAAAAAAATCCGTTATTAAACCAAAATATCTACCTAATTTTAATGAGATTTTTTTATAATCATTTTCAATTGTATCTTTACGTTTTAATATTGATTGATATTCTGGCATTAATGTATTAAAATCATCATCATTTTGTATATCAACTTGTAATAATGCCTTTAAAAATTTATAATCATTTTTAATTTTCATACAATCTAATATGAATGGTTCAATTAATTTAATTACATGCGATATAGAATTTTCATTTATATCTGAAAAATATTTAAAAAAAAAAAAAAAAAGTAGTAATGGAAAAAATATTTAGATATTTATTTTAATAATTTTGTAATTCTTACTAGTTAATATTTCTAATTTAATACGTTTTTTGGTTGCCTCTTTTGTTAAAAAATCCTTTAAAATTGAAATTGTTGATAGATTATCACTTTGAAATTCAACAGATCCTTTTCTAAAAATCAAAAAATGAAAAGTTGAAATTTTATCGTGGTCTAGAGTCGTGTTATATTCTCATCGAAAAAATTTTGAATATAGGAAAATCACATGGGAAAATCAAATAGATTTATCATACATGTATTCACTTACTCATATTTACATTCCAAAATTGTTTCAATTAATACATTTTTAAAATAAAGAATATTTGATTCATTTGATGATAACCTTTCTGGGACTTCTGGTATACATTTTTCTACCCATGAATGTATATCAGCTTGAGTGAATGGTCCCTTTAATTTTAAGCTATTTAGTGGCCTATAAAATTGTATTACAAATAAAATTATATTTAAAAATTAATTAATTACCTAGAATTAATTATGTAACATATGTACAAATAAAAAGAACTTAAATTATTAGCAATTATTTTAAATAAACATATTTATATAAGCATCATTATACATTTTTACCTGTTTGAATCGAATGAATGAATTCTCATATGTAATGATAATGGCCTAATAAAATATTCTCTCATTTGTGGTAAATTTGATGATGATGATAATGACATATTTGTTGTTAAATATATTTCCATATTACCATATTGTCCTTCAACAGTTAAAAATTGCATTTCAAAACGATTCTTTGTATTGTTTATTTTCGCTACAGCTTGAAAATGATATCCACTCTAATTAATACAATAAAATTAAATGTAATAATAATATGTACCTATATATTGTTTTAGGCTTTAAATTTATGTTTAAAAAATCCTTTAAAATAACATACATATTTTATTTATTTGCATTAGAGCATGTATTTTATACGCACGCCAAATGTAACAAATTACACATACTGTACATAATGTATAGGTATACATATGTGCATAATAAATGTGCACTTACGTGCAAAATTACAACGTTCAATAATTCTATCTGTACATACAAATTAGCTTTTACTTTGAAAATTACACTACTATAAATAATTCTATAATGCAATGTTTATACATAAATGCATAAATACGTGTGGGTATAACTTTACTTTGTATCCTTAAAACAATATTTGCAATTGACTTATTATTATTATTTATTATTATCACACTTGCTGCCTTACTGTATACTATACACGTATGTATGAATGCGTGTCAGTGGCGGACGGAACTACCATAAAGCAGAACCCGCAATATGAAGATCGAAGAGACCCAAGCTAAATTAAATCCCTGTTACTATGTAATTATATTGCAATAAAATATGTATATTACTAGGAGGTCAAAATTATATTTTGTGGCGGCGGAGGAGCCGAAAATTTGTCGTTCCACCACTGATATACGTATCAAAATATTGTGAATAAATTGTACAAAATATGACATCAATACACCTATACATGCATATGTATCCTATATTTCAAGACAAATAATTATAAATTTATGTAATTATTTAATTTACCGTTAAATTAATTTCATTCTCACTTATTATAGATGCGTCATTATTTTCTAAATCAATAACATCAATTGATGCTTCGCTTTTAATCTTAACCTCTTGAATTTGTATTGGCATTTCAATAAATAAATGATATGATGCATTAATTTTATTTAACGTAAGCTGTAAACAAAAAAACACATATAAAAAAAATTTTAAAAATAAATAAACGTATATTATGTCCATACTAGATACCAAAGTAGAAAAAAAAATGTTTTTCATGAAATATTAATGAAAATTTCTATTTGAACAGAATATTTGTATAAATTTTTAATTTATACAATTCAATTTTGAAAAATGTAATGCATTTTAACATTTACAAAAATTTAACTTACGGATATTACATATTTACCGATTCATTGATATCAAATATCGACATTGATGTTAAACCAGATGTTATCAATTGTGTTGATAAACGATAATTTTCCTGTGGTTTAACTAAGGATAATTTAAAATTTTCTGCAATAGTTTCAGTTTGTAAATTATCAGATGATATTATAGTATTTATTGATGTTGATTTAGGTATAGTTGTAGAGGAAACAGTAGAATTATTATTATTATTAGGAATTACAAATCCGGTTGTGTTCGTTTGTGCAGTAGTAGTAGTAGTAGTATTAGTAGTAAATTTATTAATTTCCGAATTTATATCAGCTGTTGTTACTGATGTTATTGCTGTTGATGATTTATTTTGAATACCACGATTTATTGTTTCACGTATTACATGTTTATCAGTTAAGCTAACACTAATAACTTGTGTTGTTAAACCGAATATATTGCCAGCATATGATAATACAACAATTTCAACAAAACCATTTGAATATACACATCCACCTTGTATACCAGAAATGCTTTCCGGAAAACACTAAAAATTTATTTAAAATTATACAATAACATAAAAATGTGAAAATAAAATCCAAATTTTTAAAATTAAATACTGTATGCAAAAATTTGAATTTCAACCACCGATTAAATAATAAATCAATTTAAAAAAAAAAAAAACATTAAAACAAAACATACCTCTCGATATATTTGTCTTGGTTCCATATCATAATCATCATCAGGTGCTAATACAAATACTTGAATAGTACCATCACGTCTACCAATTAAAAGTTCATCTTTACCATCACCATGCATATCGTAAGTATCAATACATGTAATTGCATTTGGATTCACTTCAGGTTTAATAAGTATTTGTTGTTTAACTTATATAGTGAACCATCATATAACAAACACAAAAAAATAAAATAAAATTTGAAAATTATTCAGAATATTTATTTATATTCATTATAATTCATTTAAGTACTTACCTTCACCAGTAAAATGACCAAAATTAAATATTGAAATTTTACCATCAGCAAAACCGCATATAACACGATCACCATAAATATTTTTTGGTACATGTAATACTGTTGGAACACTGTCTAATTCAACTGTTTGACGTACACGACAATGTTCTAAAATTCTAAGTACACGTCCGGAGCATGCCAAAATTGCAAAAATTCGATTTGTCTAAAAAAAAAAAAAAAACAATAAAAATTCAATTAAATCAACTAAATAAATAAAATTACAATTAAATTGTATAATTTTACATTATTTGGACATAAAGCAGCAACATCAACAATTGTATCACCACATAAATATGTTCCAATATCCTTACAATCTCTATAATGGGTGTAAACATGATTACCACAAACTATTAAATCAGTACCAGATACAAACCTACAATTAAATGTATATGTATATAATTTTCACAAAAATACAAACCTACATATATATATGTATGTACATAGATTATAATAATTATGGATAATCATAAAAATAATTTCTACCAATAATGAAAATTTTGTAATTGAAATGAATTCATTTGAAAATTATTCTCTCATCATTTACCTATCCTATAAATTTGTTTTTATTACTTGTACAATGTATGTCCTCACTACATGTATGCACTATTCACACACATACATACATACGATAAATATGTCCATTTGTGTACTCAATACTGTATGTACATAATACGTACATGTAACGTATCACATTAAATTGAATTTCTTTTTTATATGAATTTTTCCGTTTTTTTTTTATATTCGAAAAGAGAAAAACAGAAAAAAGTCAAATTCCTTTATTTTTCCTTCTCATAAAATTTTCCAAAACCCAAAACTTAATCGTTCAGTTAATATATTATAATATCTAATTTTTATGAATTTCTTACTTTTAGATATTTGGTTTTTATTATTTATGTACATCCATTTGATTCGAGTTTTTCTTACTTTGTACATTAAAATATGGTTAAAATCGTATAAAAAAAGAAATTAGGAAAAGGAAAAACATTTTTTTTATTGGAAAAATAAATTATAGGAAAATTGAATTTTTTGTTGTGATTTTTATTATTCGTAAAAAATAAAATAAAAATAACTATAAGAGTTCTAACTCGGTAGGACATTAATCATTCATTCTTCCCATTAATATACGAATATACCACCCCACAATCAATTTTTAAATTTTAAATTATTTCTTAATTTCCTTCTACAAAGAAAAATTCTGATAAGAAATAATTCAGTACAGCAAATTAGTAATTTCTTTGAACTTTCATTTGAATTCCTTTGAAATCGTAAACTTTTACCAATTTTTTTTTTTTTTTTTTTTAATTTTGAAATTCGAAATTTTATTAATTTTAAATTTTTTAAAAAAACATTTGTGTAAAAACCAATAAAACATACTTACATGCATTTAATGGGTTCAGTTAAATTTGTATCAAATGATAAAAACATTTTTCCTTTTTTGTTATATCCTTTTACAATGTTATCAGATGCAACGAATATTTTATCTAAAGGACTCGCTATTTTTTTAATACATAAAAAAAAGAATAACAAAAAGATTTTTTTTTTTGAAAATGTAATGAATAGATA
Organism: Anthrax anthrax; assembly: GCA_963971155.1. Lineage (NCBI taxonomy): Eukaryota > Metazoa > Arthropoda > Insecta > Diptera > Bombyliidae > Anthrax > Anthrax anthrax. Next base: position 6,162,025 of record OZ020118.1, on the reverse strand, counting down.
ATTCACTTGAACGTTTAAAAGAAATTTACCTATTGCTCCGCCTAATTGTATACATGAGACTTTCTTACCAACGTACGCTTGAAAATGTATTTGTACATCAGATTTTTTTATTGAAAATAATTGTAAATTACCATCAAGATCACCAACAGCAACCTAATAAGAGAGATATTATTAAAATTATAAATTTAATTAAATTTTTATACGGATAATCAATAGTAATTGATATTACTTTTTGCTGTTTTTTATATTCATTCGGTAATAATTTAATACAATTTGATAATGTTGTACCAATACTACCATAATCAATTCTTGTTAATTCTAAATCCATTTTTATCTTTTATATTTTTAATTTTATTTTTTTTATTTTTTTGTACAAACTTATCGATATAAGTATGTTATAATTAAAATAAATTTATAGAATACAAATATTTCTAATTTAAATAATGAAGAAGAAAATGAAAAAATAGAAATTAAAGGATTTTGTTTTGTGTTTAACCAATAGGTCGTTATGACTACGTTTTCATTTAACAAAATCAGTACCTTTCAGTATCATCGGTATGTGTTGACCGTATGTATGTGTATGGACTGATCCTCGGTCAGAATAAATTTATTATAAGCATACATATCTACACACACTATTTATGTGCACATATATACATACCTATGTATTCCTATTAGGTATTTACAATCATTTATAATTAAAATTTTGTGAAATTTTAATTAAAAATTTAATATATACTTTATTGGTTTAGTCATCAAATACTGCATGCTACAAACATAAAAAATATCTTTAACCACGAATTCTGTTTTATTGTATGTAGGTACATACAAATTTACCATTTAGAACAAACATACATGCATATGTTATGTATGTAACTATTATAACATTTTACTAATATTTGATTTGCAGATATATGTAGATACATACGTACCTACATAGGTAGTATCTATGTACAAACCTATATGTACAAACATTGAAATGTTATAAATAAATATTTATAGAAATATTTAATAATTAATTTTTGATTTTATGAAAATGAATTGAGTTGTAATTCAAATGATTATAAACGCCTTAAAATAAAATAAAAGAAAAAAATTTAGCTTTTGTGTTTTAAAATAGGTTTTGTGGAAATTCAAATTAAAATTTAAAAAAATAATAATCGTTATAAATAAATACAATAAATGCTTATATATTATAATTGTACATAAAAATATAAGTCCTCGGTAGTATAGTGGTCAGTATCCCCGCCTGTCACGCGGGAGACCGGGGTTCGATTCCCCGCCGGGGAGGGCAATTTTTTTTCTTGCTAAAATTTTATTTTTTATTCTTTTAAATAAATTTGTGCTCTCAAAATACATAAATTTCACATTAATTATCATTTAAATATTACTTCACATTACTAAACTAACTATAGCTAGCTATTAGTGCATGCATAATTACAAACACACATAATAATATGCACGTGTTTTACTGTCAAAAAGTGTTTACTATTGCAAACCAGCTGATCTCATTCAGTGTACATTTACATTTACATTCTGCACATTCATATTAACTTTAGATGTTAGTTTGCTGGTTTTTAAGTTTTTTTAACTTTGTTTCATAAACGATCATTTTAAATTTTTGATTTTGAAAATTAGTAAAGATTTTAAATTACATTAATAATGGAAAATAAAGTACAAAGTAATAATCAGTTATCAAAAATTGTACGTAAACAAAAGCGTTGTTCAGCTATAGTATCTAAAGAAACTGGAATTCAGTGCGCTGATCATTCAACAGAGGTAAAGATAATAAGATATACATATATACATATGTACATACTTGATTTCTTAAATCTAGTTCTAAACGTTATTTTTTGTTTTTGAAATTTTTTTAGTTTATTGGAATCTGTAATGCTGGTCTAACGACTGGCCTTCAAGAAGAAATACTTCTTCAAGAAACTTTAAAATATGGTAAAATTGATAAGATTATCATGATACCAAATAAATCTTACTGTTTTTTGAAAACTCATAGTCTTAATGATTCTGTTTCAATTTACAATGGAATGCATGGTCAATCAAAAATTGGTCAAAATAATGCCATTATTTATTTAGCGTATTTTAATGATATACCGAATGTTAAAAATTTAAACGTTGAAGAAAATGGTGAACTACCACCAGGTTTAATTATTGTGAACGATTTTATAAATGAAATTGAAGAAAATCTGCTTTTGAAATCAATTCAAAATGATGATGATAACGTCGTTACTGGATCATTGAAACATAGAATCGTAAAGCATTACGGATATGAATTTCTATATGGAAAAAATGACATTGACCCAAATAAACCTTTAGATAGGAGTATTCCAAATGAATGTGATTTTTTATGGAATAGGCTTAGAGATAGGTGTCCAAATCTTGAATGGTATGAACCAGATCAATTGACTGTTAACCAATATCGACCTGGACATGGTATACCACCACACGTTGACACACATAGTGCATTTTTAGATCCTTTATTGGTTGTATCGTTAGAAGGTGATGTTATAATGGAATTTAGACATGAGGATGCCAAAAGAGCTAATGTTTTAATACCCAGGCGATCACTATTAATTATATCTAAAGAGAGCAGATACGATTGGTTACATGGAATTACACCACGATATATGGATATTGTACGAAGTGAAAATGGTGGTTTAACCGTTAAATACAGACAGAATAGAACATCATTAACATTCAGAAAATTAAGGAAGAATCCGTGTGATTGCAATTATCCAAGATTATGTGATTCGAGACAAAACAATCAAGATACCAAAAAATCTGGAGTTCACAATCAATTAGAAAATTGTGCGCAAAAATTAGAAACCGAAAATGTGCATAAAGTTTATGATGAAATTGCAAATCATTTCAGTAAAACTAGGCATACACCATGGCCAAAAGTGTCAGAATTTTTGAATTCTTTCGATAAAGGAAGTATTATTTTGGACGTTGGTTGTGGTAATGGTAAATACTTAAACGATCATCCACTTTTAGCGAAGGTTAGTTAACATTGAAATTTTTATTCCTAAAAAATTTTTAAGTTAATCTAATGTTTTTGTGTAGATTGGATGTGACCGAAGTGAAAAACTGCTCAATCTGTGTCATAAAATGAATTTTAATGTGTTCAGATGCGATTGTTTAAGTTTACCATTCAGAGATAACTGCATTGATGGTTGCATTAGTATTGCTGTAATTCATCATTTAGCAACACAGGTAGAATTATTGTGTACAAGACGAAAGTTTTTAAATAATAAAATAGACTTTATTACTTTACAGGAACGTCGATCACAAGCAATCAAAGAAATGATTCGAATACTTAAAAAAGATGGAAAGTGTTTGATATATGTATGGGCTAAAAATCAAGAAGTTAACAGTAAGAAATCCAATTATTTGCGACAAGGTGAAAAAGAAAGAAAAGAAAGCGGAATTAAAGTTGTAAAAGAAAATATTGAAGAGACTGTATCAGAAACAATTGTTAAATTGCCAGTTCATGTAAATCGAACACGATTTGAAGAACAAGACGTTTTCGTTCCATGGAAATTAAAAGATAGACATAATAAAAACGATAAAAATAGCCACGGTGCTGTAAATGCAAATAGTCAAAATGAAACATTTTTACGATATTATCATGTATTCGATGAAAATGAACTAGAAATTTTATGTAAATTAATAGAAAACGTTCATATAGAAAATTCATATTATGATGAAGGTAATTGGTGTATCGTATTAAGGAAATTATAACTTTAAATTATGATAATTTTTTTAACGATCACAATAAACAAATCAATTAAAAAAAAAAAAAAACTATTTCGTTTAATTTTCAATACAATTATTATTCTTGTTTTTTTTTATGTTTTACTAATAATAATAATTTATTATTCTTTGGCTTTTTATTATTTTCTCTTCTTTGTCATCAAAATTTTAAATAACATGTGAATTCAATAATATTCTTTTTTACTTATATAATATTTTCAATATAATTATTTTATAATTTCTTGTTCATAATCTTTTTGTTATTTTTCTCTCTTTTATTATAAAAATAGTTTAATCGATTGTCCTAACATATAAAATTTTCTTTTATGTTTTTCTAAATACTTTGTTGCATTTCTTTTCCATTTTATTTTGTATTTTTATTTAATTTATTATTATTCATATTTTATTTTATTTCATTTTACTTTTTTGTAATAAATTATACATTTGATACTTAAATAATTTTCACTTTATTGTTTTATACAAGTTTTAATTTAATTTATGTGTACTATCTTAATGTTTAAATTAAATCAAAAAATAAAGAAAACAATTTCTTTAACAACACATACGTACATATAAGATTTAATACTCGAATACTATTAGAAGAAGAAAAGAAAATACTTTAGTTTAAATTTTAAAATATATTTTAAATTTTCTGTTTTGTAATCTCTGAAGAGATTGAATTTTTTTTTTAAGTTCAAGTAATTTTATGGTAATTATTTTTAATTTATTTATCTATCAATGTTTTTAAATTAATTTTCATTTACATGTAACTCACAATTTTAAAATATGATGACTTTGTTTTCTTTCAGATATTATAGCTATAGGCCACTAGAATAGATCTAAATTGATTCATTAATTCGTATATTTGTTTTCTGCATAATTGAGAAACATCAATGTTCATATTAAATAGAAAATTTTTATCATTTCGGTTTTTCTAAAATATTCAAAGTTAAATCCATTGAATTTAAGAAACAGAATGATTATTAGTAAGTACATAAAACATTTTTAAATTGACTTTTTCAAAATTTCTATTCTTTTTTTTTTTTTTTTTGATTTAGAGATAACTTTTTTTTATTAATACATACTAAAAGAAATATTCATCAATTTTATAAATTTTTATGTTTAAATCAAAAATGAGAAATTTTTCTAAGGCATTATTATATGATCTTTTTCTTTTGAATCCAATATAATTATGTTTCTCTTCATTTAAGTATGTTATAGTTTTTTATTTCTCCCTAACGAATATTTAATACGCGAAAAACATTTGTTCATTATTTGAATAAAAAAAAATTTTGAAATATTTTGCTAATTATTTGTATTGGATATATGTATGTATATCTAATATTCAATATGCAGTATTTGTTAATTTAAATCGATGCTCAACTCATAACTTTTCATAACTTTTTGTCATTTGTAAAAACTTTTTAATTTATGCTATTACTTTGTTATACATACATGCATACGTACATAATATACCTAATTATTAATTTATTTTATTTATTTTTTTAATAATAACTGCATTAAGCATAAAGCTATTACGTGTCCTTTTCTTCTAATGACTATACACATAAACGCGAAAAAAAGAAAATAAATTAAATAAATAAAATTTAACATTGCATTGCAATAATAAAAATCACGGCATACAAACATGTTTGTAGGCAGTGAATAATAATAATAAAATAAAAGATACATAACTTAAATTCTTATACATAATATGTACATTTAATTGTTTTTTTGTGCCTAAAACAACCTAAATTTATTGTAAACATATTATTATCAAATTGAATACTTGTTTTCATTTTAGACGTTCAAGTCCATCAATAGCCATATTTTAAACCACATATCAGTAATTACTTCCATAAATATTTATCAAACACTACGTCTATATAAGTCTCAAAAATTATTTTTAAATACCAAAAAATTGACTTAATTTTATGTTATTTGCATACTGTTCTTTCATAATTTATTTTAATTTTTATTATGAAAATTTTTAAGAATCAATAATTTAAAAAAACAATTTAAAAACAAAAAAAGCAACCTGAAAATAAAAAAAAAAGTTAAAAGCTTCATAGAAAAATTTTCAACAACAAATTTACTAAGTGCGAAATATTTTTTGTAAGATTTCATTTTTTTTTCAGATAATTTACTATTTGTAATGCATTAATTTATGGGTAGCATATTTTAAATATTCGTTGATGAAATAAATTTTTGTTTTTATTCTTTCAAAAATTCATATTTATTATTTAATTTTCTCAAATTTTCTCTTTTCAAAATTTCAATATGTAATTATTAAGGCTACAATGGTGTTAAACGTTTTGTTCATTTTGTTTTCTTTCAACACTTTTTAACTATCAGCATCGTTTTTTTATGTTTTTTTTTTTTTTTTTCTTTTAACAAATCTATTTTCTAATAAATCTAAAATACTATACATGCGCGTATTTTAATTTAGTCTTTTTGAAAAATACTAAGTATTAAATGTTTTTTTTTTTCACATTTAAAAAAAATTTATGCTATCAATGATGTAGTTTTTCACTTTTCGATATTTTTTTCATTTTTGTACTACATAACGATGAATTTGTTTTTAATTTTTTCTAAATTTAATTTCCTTGCCTATCGTAAACTGAAAGAAAAAAGATTATCGACTAGTTGTATTATTACTATTACTGGTATTACTACAATTAAATTGATTTATTCCTAATATATGTTTTTCTTCATGGTATTTTCTTAATATATGTGATAGAACCGATGATGTATCACTATCACTAAGCCACATCGAAAGTGCATTATGATTTTCAAGCATTGACATATAAGCTAGAAAAAAAAAATACAAAGTTAAATTATTTCTCTTTCGTGTAGAAATTCATCCTTGCAACAAAAAAAATATATTTACCTATAAACATTTTTGGATTATTTAAACTCATTTGAATTTGTGGTGATTCCATCATTGCTTTATAAATTGGTGATTCTGATGATAGACCATCACGTAATTCAGTTAAACTTGTACTACGATTACCACATAACCATTCACATGCAGCCGCTTGATTGTTACGTGTTATTCGTAATGCTTTTAATACATCTTTTTCTGGAAAACCCATGTCAATTAATGTATTTACAATTTCAGCTGGTGGTGGTATATCTCTTTGACTATAAATTCTAATAATTTCAAGTAAAGTTTGAACATTTCCTGCAACGTCCTAAAAATATAAAATAAACAGAATTTACAAATGCAAAACAAATTTTATAAATTTTTAAAATTTGAATTACATTAGTTTCAGGTAATTTTGATACCGAGGTTGACATTAAAGATGATAATGAATCATCAGTTTGAATTTCATCACTTTGGTGTTCTATTAACCAATCTAAAGCAGCAGAATAAATTCCACTAGTAATAAAAGGAGAATTAAAAAATTTGTGATAATTTTATTTTTAAAAATTACAATGAAAATATTACTTTGATATTCTAAGTGCATAGGAAGCTTTTTCTCGACTAAAACCCATATCAACAAGGCACTGTAATGAATCGTTTTGATGTTTATGTTTATTTGATAATTTTTGTTTAAACATTGAAATTAATCGTCCAGCGTAAGGTCCACAACCAATAACATATGCTGATGATTGGGCTAATGATATTATCACTTTACGTACATCAAATTGTAACTGAAAAAAAAAAAAGATATTTATTTCTTATAAAAAAAAATTAAACCATTTAATTAAAACTTACATCAGATTGCAATAAAAATTCATTAATTTCAGCTTTTTTTGGTTTTGGTTCACTTTGTGGTACATTTAATGTCGCCAATGCTATATCAGTTATTGTAGGACCACGCAGACTACTCACATCTAATGGATGCTTTGTGCGTTTTATAGATAAATTTAATGTTTCATTATTATAAATACCAGCTTGATCTAATGTATATTGTTCTTGAAAATCTAATTGTGAATCCGGTCTTAAAAAACGATATTTTGGTAATAATTGTTTAACATCAGTTGCAAATAATGGTAATGCATTTGAATCTTGTGAAAATTTTTGTAATGCATCATATTTTAAATCAATTATTGTTGATGTTGTTAGTGTTTGTACAATAATTTCTTTACCAGTTGGACTACGTATCTTAACTGAAATTTGTTTAGCACTATTATCGTTATTTTGTTCTGATTCTTTCTGTGTAACATGTTGATCAGACTTTCTATGATAATAAAAACAAAAAAAAAATGTATATTTAAATTAGTAAATGTTTTGTATTCGCCAAACCGTTTACGAAATAAATGAGCTAATTTATCCATCATCTATAAATGAATTATAAATAATTTCAAATAAAAATTTAAAAAAGAGAATTTTTTTTGTGTTTCTATTATAATGTAAACTTTTGACATAAAATTATGTCTCGTGTCCATTAACAGAAAAAATAAAAATACAAAGGATATGTATTACTATAGTGTCATGGACATTGTACAATAACAAGGACAGTAAAAACAAGCTCAATAAAACTTACAGTCTTGATGTCAATTTTGTCGTTGTCCCAGTTGACAAATGATTATTGTGATGTTTTTGCTGTAACTGCTGCTGATGATGTTGTTCAATAACTACACGACGACTAGAATTTGGTACACTATTATTGCTGATTATTTGGTGTCCATTACGATGTAAAATCCCAGTTGTTATTCCAGCATTCGCAGCACCTCCACCAACCGCATTCGTAGATATATCATTAGCAGCTGGTATAGATGATGATGAAGATTCACTACGCTTACGTGATGCAATCCATCTAGCACGACGTTCTGCAAATTTTTCACGTACCCAAGGGATCATTATTATGGATTTTCTCGTATTTTTTTTTTCTCCCTTTTATGCCTTTATGTTATGTCAGAATCTATCTTTTTATATTGCAATTAAATTTTTTTTGTCTTTTCGCTTTTTAATTCTGCCAACTTATTTATTTTTCACAATTTCACCCCATTTATTCACACTTTTTAGATATTTGTCCATTCTTGTGTAATTAATTCCTTAACTTCTAAATAATTTATATTTCATATTTATTTTATTTTATATTAATTTTAATTTTACTTTGTTTACTTGTTTCATTTCATCATATACTTGTATTTTGTATATTTGTGCTTATCTGCACTTCACTTATTATTGGATTTGCATTCGCCTACCTTGTCTTTCCAGTTTCCAAATTGTGTATATAAGCAGCGACGCGAGCAAGGCAAAAATATTAGGGCCATTTGAATTTGAATTTTGAACCATTAAAATCAAAATGACTTTTCATTTTCCCGTTGAATACTTCAATCTACGTGTTTTGGTCTAATTTTCATTTCACCATTTTCAATTCCAATGTGTAGTTTACCAATTTACCATTTGTACCAGAGTATGTATATGCATATATTGACAATGACCTATATTGCAGTTGATCTGGATTGATACAGTTCAAAATTTTCTTCAATTTTTCTTTTTAATTTTCAATTCAATCCTATTTTCAATGTGTAGATATAATTTGAATTTGAGATCATCCCAATTTTAAATGTGAATATACTATATTTCGCATATTAAATTAAATCGGTCATTTCGATTGAATTTCAATTTTTTGTGTATGTTTGTATGCCGTGGTATACATTAATGGAAATAATATGGCAGGCGTTATATGACGATTAATAGTTTTAAGTTTATATGGGTAGGTAAAATTCAAATTCCCAATTTTGGCTGTATATACGACAATCCCAATTTTTAGGAAGACTTCATATTATCTCGAATTATTTTTCATCATGTATACGTACATTACCAATCCATGCTTTCAAGATCCATAAAATATATAGATCTTTCTTGCTTTTTTCAAAGTTCAATTCAATCTCAATCCATGTCATACATATCAATTTCACATAATTTTCATATTCCAAGCTTCCATTTTATTTCGTCCATTTTGATAGCAAGCAAGCGGTACATACATACGTCAGTCAAGTGCTTCTTTATCTGTATAGTGTGTTTCTTTCGTGTTTTAAAAAATAAAGTACTAAATAATAATTTAAAAAAAAGGAAATAATTTATTTTCTTTTCCAAATTTTTATATTTATTTTAATGTTCAATATGCAAAGAAAAGAATTTTGTTTGAATTAAATGTTTTCTTTTATTTAAAAAGTGAATTCATATAAAAGAAAAAAAATATATATTTTTAAAAAAAGTGAAAAAAAAAAAGAATCAAATGATATAGCAAAAGAAGTATTTTCCTAGTTAAAAAAAAAAAAAAAAAGAAAAAGAAAGTTTGTGTGAAAGGAAATCAGATAATTTATTTACTTTTTATTTTTTGTAAATACGTAAACGACAAACAATAGTTTTTTTTTTATATATGATAAAATAGAGAGAAAAAAATTTCACTATTATTTTTCTGCTTTTTTATTATTTTGCTTTGCTGTTGCATTGATACGGAATTATTTATTAAAAAAGGTTTGTATAAGCAAGATTTTTTTTTTGTTTTCTTAAAATCACTTTTTAGATGCAGGAGTTAAATTATCTTAAGGAAAAAGTAAACAAGAATATTTTCAGTTTTTACATTTGTTAGACATGTAGCAAAATATGAAGATAACCATTAGGTATTCATGAATATAAAACAAGAATTTAGTTGAATGAATTCTCATATTTTAAAAATCGATCGCCAAGAAATGAAATAGTAGTCGGATAGTACTAGTTTTATTCTAAATTCTACTGAATAGATTAGTGTATTAACACATCTATTGCTCAGGTTATTCATCTCAATTAGATTTTCTTATTTACATACATATCTATGTTCTACATACATATGTACAACAATCTATCACATAAAAATACAAAACACTTCTTTTTTTTTTTAAATACATACATACATACATATGTTATATCCTATCAATTTTAAATGTACCTATCTCTCGACAAAACAAAAATACATATTTATAATAATCACAATAATTATTGAACGACTTTAATAAAAATACGACGTTGAAAATAATTTTTTTGAATAGCGAGGGTGTTTGACGTAGTAAAAAAAAAACAAAAATGAGAATGTAAGGATTTATTGAAGCTCCAATAAGCAATTAGAAATTGAAGTGAAAGTAAACAGGATTTGACATTTAAGAAAAAAATATAGAATTTTCTGTATTTGACATCTTTAGGTAGGCAAAATTTTTACGTATCTAACTAGCATCAATAACATTCTTGATGACATCAAATAAAAGTGTGTATAGTAGGTATTTGCGTATATAATTTATGTTCCGATAAATAATACTTTTTTATCTTTACATAAAGAAAAGATTTTCTTCGTCATTCTAGGTTAGGTTTACGACGTCTTTCCATAAATATACTTGTATATAACATACATTTCTTGATGACCATGAAAATTGAAGTTTTTTAATGATAATGCGTATGTGTTTATACGTGTTATACTCACTTGTCGCGAAAATTCTGTATAATATCTTGAACATACATATATCTACTTATATATGTTTTAAGTGAATATACATAGGTATATTTAGCTTTAATAAATTTTGTTAAATCCTTTTATTAGGTAACTATAAAACTAATTCAGATTTAATGTAAACGTGTTCGTGTTGCATTAGCCAATTAATTTGTTTATATTATTATGTGGTATCTTTTGAAAATGCCTCTGTATATTTAAAAAAAAAAATTATCCGTTCGATAAGTTCTTAAGTATTTTCAAGAACTTAATCCATTTCTTTTGTAAAATAAAAATGTTTGTGGATTTTAAAAGAGAAAAAATAAACACCTGTTTGTCTGGCATATCTGTTACAGAACACATGTGCATATGTTTGTTAACATATCGTAAAACAATAAACTTATGTATTTGTAACAAAAAATTTGTTTTTAAACTACACTTGAAATCTGTTCCAAAAATTTAAAAGAATATCTTTGCGAATTTACGTTATTTAAACTTTATACCTATACCTAAATATTTTCTGGTAAATCGTAAAATAGTTCAATTAATGTTTGTTTAAGTCAGTTTATTTGTTAAAATAGTGCAAAATACAATGCTGATTTCATTTTGTGTGGAAAAAAATAAATAAATGAATTTATTTTGTACAAATTAAATATTTATTTATTCATTTAGTTATTTTCTTTTCTATTTTAGACGAAAGAAACATTTTTTATTAAAGATAATGTGGAATGCTGACACTAAATTGCAAACAGCACAACAACAGAATGGAACAAAATTATCATCAACAAGTGGGGGAGGGGGTGGAACAAATGCAACAAATTTATCGTCTAGTGGTGGTAATAATCAATCATCATTTGGAACACCAGCTTTTAGCACCACATCATCTGGTACATCAACAGCTTCTATTACAAAACCTCAAACGCAAACGAAAACTTTAGGAATGACATCGGCAATTAGTGTTGCTGAACCAAAACCAGAAGATATACAAAAAACAAAAGATTTGGAAAAAGCATTAGAACCATACAATGTATTTGAAACAGAGTCTGAATTAAATCATCGTATGGAAATTTTAGCTAAATTAAATACATTAGTTAAGCAATGGGTACGTGATGTATCGATTGCAAAAAATATGCCACCACAAATGGCTGAAAAATTAGGTGGTAAAATTTACACGTTCGGTTCATACCGTTTGGGTGTACACCATAAGGGTGCTGATATTGATGCATTATGTGTAGCGCCACGTAATATTGATCGTACTGATTATTTTACATCATTTTTTGATTTACTGAAAAAACAACCAGAAGTAACTGAATGTCGTTCAGTTGAAGAAGCATTTGTACCCGTTATTAAAATGAATTTCGATGGTATCGAAATTGATTTATTATTTGCAAGATTATCATTAAAAGAGATACCAGATAATTTCGATTTAAGAGATGATAATTTATTAAAAAATTTAGATCCACGATCAGTGCGAAGTTTAAATGGATGTCGTGTAACTGATGAAATACTTAGTTTAGTACCGAATATTGATAATTTTCGTTTAGCATTAAGAGCTATTAAATTATGGGCAAAAAGTTAGTACATTACATAATAAATTTGACCTTTATTAGAAGAATTTTCTTTTTTCATTTTTATTTTTAGAGCATGGAATATATTCAAATTCTTTAGGATATTTCGGTGGTGTCACATGGGCTATGTTAGTTGCTAGAACGTGTCAACTATATCCGAATGCAGTTGCAGCTACATTAGTACATAAATTTTTTTTAGTATTTTCAAGGTGGAAATGGCCACACCCTGTGTTATTAAAACACCCTGAAAATATAAATCTCGGTTTTCCAGTAAGTAAAATAAAAATAACCAATTTAATTACAAATAATATTTAAAATTTATTTATTTTTAGGTTTGGGATCCACGAATTAATATTTCAGATAGATTTCATTTAATGCCAATAATAACACCAGCCTATCCACAACAAAATTCCACATTTAATGTTTCGGAATCAACGAAAAAAGTAATTCTAAATGAATTTAATCGTGGTATGACAACAACAGAAGAAATAATGTTAGGTAAAGCTGGTTGGGAACGTTTATTTGATGCGCCAAGTTTCTTTTACAGGTAATAAAACTAGTGAATATTGTAAAATACTTAGAAGAAAATTAATTACTTTCTTTTTTCTTTTTGAAATTATATAGATATAGACATTTTATAGTACTACTTGTTAGCTCACAAACATCTGAAGATCATTTAGAATGGTGTGGTTTAGTTGAATCAAAAATTCGTTTATTAGTTACAAATTTAGAACGTAATCAGCATATATCACTAGCACATGTAAATCCAAAATGTTTTGATTTAAAACAACAAAAAGGTTTAATTAATTTAACTAATACAAATATGATGATGACATCGACATCAACGTCAACATCAACAGCGACTACAAATTTAAATTCAAATAGTAGTCAAGTAGATACAGATACGCAATCAAATGGTGGTAGTGGAACAACAACAACATCAACTGATCAAAAATCAGTACATAATTCGCCATTCTGTTCGATGTGGTTTATTGGTTTAGAATTTGAAAGAACAGAAAATTTAAATGTTGATCTCACCGAAAGTATACAAAATTTTACAGCACATGTACATCAACATGCGGTAAGTATTTGAATTTTTAAAGAAACGCGAGGGTAAATAAGAATTTAAAAAAAAAAACAACGTACATATATTTTTATTTTTCTTTCATTTAAGCTGTTGTATAAAATTTTATATTTAATTTTTTGTTTTTTTATTTTCTTTTTGAAAATTCAATTTTCTTTCTTTCAGGTTAATATAAAAATGTTAAAAGAAGGAATGATAATTGAAGCACGTCATGTTAAACGAAAACAATTAAATCAATATCTTGATTCAGAATTATTAAAACGTGAACGACGTAGTATGGAAAGTCATAATAATTTTAACAATACAATATTAGCGAATCGTAAACGATTATCAAATGAATTAGCACAACATCAGAAAAGGAATCGATTAAGTGAATCCGTGAGTTATTTTTATAGTAATTTTAAAATTTAATACACCTACACACAAAAAATCACTTGAATAAAATAAAAGTACAATATTTCTATTTTCCATTAAAAAGTCAGTGAAAGTAATCTAATTATTTTTATTTTATTTTTTAACTTTGTATTAGTGTAGTATAAATCTAAAAACAAAAACTTGTTTTAGTTATTATTTTATAAATAACACTATGATTGAATTTACAATAACTATATTTTTTTTTTTGTCTTTCGTTATGTCTCAAATTTTTTGGGTGCTCATTCCCAATGTCATTTCTTCGTCGTCGTTATTTTGTTCTGTTTTTCTTTTCTTGTTTCAAAAATGTTTACTCACATACAGCAGAATGAAGAAAACTCAAATGCATCATCACTTAGTAATTCAGATGTATCAATGACTGCAACATCATTATCATCATCAAATTATCATCATAATTCATCAATAGCAACAGCAACAACAACAGGAACAGGAAAAATTCATCATCAACAACAACAGAATGCATTTTCATCTGTAACAACGTCTTCATCAGTAACATCAACAAATGAAAAAACTGGTCAAACATCAACGTCGTCCTCAAATGAAACTAAAAAGCAACCATCACCTACGGCGACGACAGCAGCAGCTGAAGTTGCTTGTTCGTGACATCATCATAATCAATCAATAAAAACAAATACTAATAATAAAAAATGTGATTCTGGAAAAAATAAAAACAATAATGGCAATGGGGCTATATTGACGACAATTACTTGTGAGTGAAAAGAATAGAAAATGAAGCCTAAATATTTATAAGCATTTTCTTTTTTCCTAAAATTTCAGTGTAATTGAAAACCATAAGATGATGATTTTATCAACAATAAACTAACAATTGTTGCGGTAATTAAAAACAAAAACATTTTTTTAAACTGTAATTTAATTAATTAGCGTGTGTTTACAAACGACGATATCTTTGTTTTTCATTTATTCTTTTTTTTAAGAACTAGATGCTGACAAGCAAAAAAATTAATTACAGAAAAAGAACAACTTATATTCCAAATAGGTTTAATTATTACTATTTTTTTTTAAACTTTATTTATTTATCTTTTTTAACACATAACAACAAAAACAAAGAAAACAGGTGAATTTAAAAAAAAGGAAAAAAAAACAAGACTCACTTTCTTATTATTTTAATTTTCAGTTTTAAAATTTCGTTCTTACAAAAAAAATAAAATAAAATAAAAAACAAAAAAAACGGGGAAAAAACTTAAAAAAAATTTTTTTTTTTTATGGAATAATAAGAAGCAAAAATAATTTATTATTTTGCAAGAAATAATTCCATTTTGCAAGCGATATACATGAAGGAGAATAGAGAAATATAAATTTGAACATTTTATGAAATAATTTTTAAAAATAAAAAAAATATATTTAAAAAAAATTGGATGTTATTTTTTAGATTAATTTGAAAGGAAAACAAAATAAAAAAAGTGTTTTCACATTAAACATGTGCATTTTTAGCAAAAAAAAAAAGTAGAAATAATAATAATTCGAATATTAATGAATGAAGAACGTTCACTTTTTGTGAAAATGCACTTTTTCTCAAATTTTGTTTTGTGACTATAAATTACAATACAATTTTTATGCAAAAATGGATTGTTTTTCTACAATTAAAGTAAATTTGAAAAATAATATTTAACTAGAATAGAAATTATGTATAATATGAATAAATATTGAAAATTTTTTAATTCAGGGACGAAACTAAGAAAGAAATAAAATTAAAAATGAAATTAACCTCTTTAATATTTAAAATAAGAGAGAAAAAAAGATATATAAAACGAAATTTCAAATTGAATGCATTAATAATATTTGCAGATTAAACAATTACAAATTAAATGATTTATAAAATTATTGAAATGAAAAATAAAACACGATTTGATCGATTGCATTATTCAATATTACATTGATCAAAATTTTTAATAAAAATAACTTTTGTTCATAAAAAAAATGTAGACATCTATGTATGTATTACATTACAAATTTTTTTTTTTTTTTTTTTCTCAGTCAGTTTTACAGAAATGTACAAGGTTCGTTAGATATCGCCCTATGCTTTTAAGAAAAAAATTTTTTTTCTTAATTAAATTTTTTAAACAAAATGGATTAAGTCACGAAACATACAAACATGTTTGTATGCCGTGGGATTAAGTTATATTTTAAATAGTTTTTATTTAATCAACAATTTATTTTCATCTTATTTCAATGGAGTAAAATACCATTGTTTTTATTTTTAATTTTATAAAATTTTAGTACCTAATATCATAAATTATAAGAATTATAAAAATTTAAGTAAATAATTAAAATGAAAAAAATATTAAGAAAAAAAAAAAGAAAAATGAATATATAAAAATGTAATGCAAGTTTAAATTGCAAAATATTAAGAAAAAAAACAACTAATTTTAAGGACTTTAATTTTAGGAAAGAAAATAGTTTAAAAATTGAGAATAAGCAAATTGACGGAGAAATCAATGACAACAGAAAGTGTAGAAATGAATGTGTTCTCAAATTTATAGCATTTGATTTTAACCAAGAATAAATTTTTTGACTATTTGACTAAAAAACATAAACGAAAAATATACATACATGCATATTTTAAAAAATTGAAAATTTCGATTGAATTTTATATTTAAATTTGCAATAAACTTTCAGTTCATGTATTGGGTTTTTATGTATTGTCGATATATTGGATTCCTCAAAAAAAAAAAAAAAAAAAAATTAAAGTGTACGTTTGAGAGGTCACTTTTAGCGATTTCGATACGAAGTTGTAACAGAATTATATTACAGTTCCAATTTAAACATCCAAAAGCTGAATTCTGAAACATTTCTTTTAAGACTTTTTTTTTCAAATTTTTTATTTGAAAAAAGTGAAAACAATTATATACATTTATGTATATAATTACATATAAATGTTTGTAATACGTAAAAAAAAATTATACATTTTACATAATATACAAAATATGCATATTACATTAATTTTAAATAAAATATGTATGGGATATGCAACACCACACACATTACTAAGTATAATAAATGAAATAAATAAAAAATTTACTTATATGCATATATATACATATGTAAATATACATATGTATCTATATAAACATATATTAAATTTCGTATATATTAGAAAAAATATGTATGAAAAATTACTTATTATTATAATACATATTATAAAACAAAAAATATAATTAGTTGAAAACATGTATTTGGAAAAAAATTAAAAAAAAAAACAAAAATGCCCAAAAAAAAATTAGGTTCTGCATAAATGTATTAAAATTAAAATTTAAAAACATACATACATATATACATTAAAATAAAATAAGAATTATATGCTTTTCATTTGAATATTTTACTTAAAAAATAATGAAGAGCATTTGAACTTTGTAAATAGTAATAATAATAATAATAATCTTATAATTATAATTACAATTACATTAAGTTTAACAAAAAGCAAAAAAAAATTACATATACAAAAGAAAAAACAAATTTTACTAGACATTTAAAAGAAAAATCGACCGAATTAATTCGTACGTTCCAGTACATAATATGAAGAATTTTGAGAAAAAGGAAAACAATTTTTAATTATCTTACTGCGAAAATAATTTGCATTTAACAAATGCAATTAAGTAATTCACAAAATTAATAAGCTAAAAACTTCAAAATATGGAATACAACATTAAAAATTTGTGCAATTTATGTATTCTTTATAAACGTGAATTATACATCCACTAAATTCATATTCAGCTCAATATTATTATATGCTGATTGTAGATACAATGTACGTTTAAAAAAAGATTTTACAAAATTTTCAGGTTTTTAATTTTTTTTTTTTTTTTGTTACATCATAAAACATGTTGAAGGGGATGTGAAAAAATTTCAGTAGTTTTTCTCTTTTTATATTAATTTATTAAGTTGTAAAACTGTTTAAAAAAAATAATGGAAAATGATTACACAATGAACTTTTATTTTGATTTGTTACAAAGAAAAAAAAGGGAATGAATAAAAATTAGAAAACAAAAAAAAATCATAAAATTCAAAGTAGTTTCCTAATTTTGTTCTTCTTCAAGAATAAGTTTTTAACTACATAAATACCTCCAATTACAACAATATAAAACATTTTTTTAATTCAAATATTACATAAGTATAGAAAATTTTCAGTTTTCTGAAATCTAGTTTTTGTTAATAATTTCACTTTAAAGTTTATTTTCATTACTTTTATTATTTTTAAACGTTTTTTTTTTTTTTTTGGCTTTCTATTTAAAATCTACTCATATACATTAAACAATAATATAATTAATTTAATTATCATTTTTACTTTTGTGAAGATCGATGTATTTCTGTTGAATTTTTTTTCAATAAAGGAAAATGAAGAACTTCATTACCCAATAGATTGGTGTTTTATTTAATTTCCACAATAATTTTCCATTACCATTTTTTGTATGTATAGGTATATTCCAAAATGTGAAATTAAGGTTTATCTATTTGAAGAAAAGATTGGAAAAAGTTAAGTACCAAAATTTATTTTCACTACATTTTCAATCATGATATTTTTGCTTTCCCTAGTTTGTTGGAGAGTTTATATT
Organism: Anthrax anthrax; assembly: GCA_963971155.1. Taxonomy (NCBI): domain Eukaryota; kingdom Metazoa; phylum Arthropoda; class Insecta; order Diptera; family Bombyliidae; genus Anthrax; species Anthrax anthrax. The sequence continues at coordinate 6,143,181 of OZ020118.1, read as the reverse complement.
CACAAATATTTGAAGCAAGTATTTAACAGAATTCATTTAAAATTATTTAAAATAAAAACAAATAATACAATTTTAATTAATTTTATTCATTTAAAAAATTTTTAATCATTTTTTTCTTTTTCAAAATCATTTTATTAAAAATATATACAATCATATAGTTGTTTTTGTAATTACATTTTTTTTATTTTTCGTTTTTTAATATTCAAGTAAAAGATTAGAAATATTAATAAAAAAAAATTACATATTAAAAATCAATATAGTACATAGGACGTTTAGTATAACATTGATTCAAAACACATACAATTTTGTTTGGGTGAATATTAACACAAAAAAATCTAGAAGAAAATGAAAAATTTGAAAACTCGAAGAAAATGTCTAAAACTATTTTTTTTAGATAAAAATTACATCATATTCATGAGTACACAAATAAACACTTTTATTTCAAATACTAGCACAAATTATTTTTTAAAAAATGAAATTTAAGATACACATTCAATTCAAAAATTACATAAGTAATTTAAATTCAACATTTTTTTATTACATTATTATAGTACACTCATTAAAAATATTATTCGCTTTTATATTAGGCATTCAATATGAATGATTTAAAATTGGGATGTTATTTTTATTTCTTATTAAAAATATGAACAAATAAAAACAAAAAAATTAACTTTGTTATTTCTTTTAAATGGGACAATCATTTTATTAATAAAATTTAATCACATATACAAAATACAAGAAAAGTTAATCATTAACATTCAAAAAAATTACAGTGGCCTTAATTTTTGATTTTAAAAAGTTATAATTAATTTTTTAAAACAAAAATCACTGTAATAAGTTAAAAATAAGCATTCAATCTTACTACCCTCATGCTCATTTTTAGGCAAAAGAAAAAATAAAACAAAATTTCTGTTAATTACTATTTTACATATCAACACATACAAAAAAACAGATGAGTTACATCTAAATAAAACGTTAAAAAATGATAACAAAAAAAAACACTGGACGATTCTTTTAAAAAAAATATAGATTAAAAAATAGCAAAATACTGAATTAAAAAAACAAAACAAAATAAAATTGGTTTTGTTTTCTTAATTAAAATCTCGTCCAGTGATATATACAAAAGAATTGAAAACAAATGAATTTTGCAAACTATTCATTCTTTCATTTTACGACGCCTTTACCATTCTTTACGATTTATTTGTCTTTTTTGGTTGCTCTAATTCATTTTCAAGGTTTGTTCTAACATTTTTCAATACTTTCTGTGTCTTCTCAATTTGTCGACGCAAATCACGTTCAATATTCTCTTTTCGTTGATTTGCTGTACGTAATTTATTCCAAGTTTCTTCTAATGATACTCTTGTACGCCTTAATTTACGTCGTAATTCCTCGTTCTCTTTTTCAACCTTAGCACAATCATGGTTTATGGTTTTTGTTTTTGGTGCGACTGTTGTTGTTGTTAAATCTTCTGTTGCATTGTTATTATTTTTAACAGTATCAAGATCACCATCAATGTCACTAGGAGGTGGAGATTCTTTATCTAAATTCTCATCATCATCATCGTCATCACCACTAATTAATTCGACTGCTTTCAACAATTTCATTGGTTGTACTGAACCTAATTCAACACTGGATGTTCGACCACCAGCATCACTTTCAATACCCAAATCTGGTGATGAATTCTCATGACGCTGTTGTCCTCTACCATTTATGTTACAACCACTATCATTTTCATTATGACGATTATCAATTGGTACATCTTCTGAAGTATATCCTGATTGCGATGCTTCACTACCATTTGATGATGGTTTTCTGGTTTTATGAGTATTGTTAGTATTATTGCCATTAGTCATATCAATGTAATTTGTAAGCCTCTTGTGTAATATTGTATTAGATTTTTCTACTTGGCTTAATTTAAATGTTAGTTCATTTCGTTCTTTTTCACTTTCTTCTAATTTTATTGTTAACTCACTCAGTTTTGATTCTAATTGCAATTTGTCATTCATTACTTTTGTTCGTTCAAGAGCAACCTTTGATGATTGTAATGTAGCATCATCTAAATTCTTTTTCAAATTACGTATACATTTTTCGTTTTCAATCAATTGTTTATTTAATTCGGATTCATTTTCATTAAGAAATTCTATAGTATTTTGTGCTTCAATTAAACGTTTCTGTATAGATTCTAATTCTTGTTTTATATCTGTGTATAAAGTTTTTGATACCCAATCACGTGCTAAATTATTTTGGAATTTATCTTCTTGTTGTTTTAATTTCTCTTCCCATTGTGATGTTAATTCATTTTGTAATATTGTTAATTTCTGTTGTTCTTGTTCGATTATTGTTTCTAATTTTTTCTCATATGTCGATTTTAGATTTTCAATATCATTCTTTAATGATTCCATTTTCATTTCAGTTACACGAATTTCAACATTCAAATTATCTCGTTCTTGTTGAACTTTTCCTAGTAAATTTTCTTTTTCTGTTAGTTGCCGTTTAGTTGCTTCATATTCATATTTTAAATCATCGTAATTATTGCACTGTGTTTTAAACTTCGCAATCTCAATCTCTAACATTTCATTTACTTTTTTATATTCCTCTAACTCTCGGCTAACTTCAACTAAACGTAAATTCTCCTGTTTAAAACGATTATTGGCTTCAATTAGTTCACATGCAACTTCAAGTATACGGTTGTCACGCTCAGAAATCATTTGTTCTAGGAGACTTATTTTCTTTTGGGCTTTACACCATTTTGATTTCCGAACTAAGTCATTTTCACTTTCACTTGTGGTTGACTCACCTTGTTCATCTTTAACGTTACTGGTATTCGATTTAACCAACATTGGTTCTTCAAGACCAATTCTAGCTAAAGATACTTTCCTATCTGGTTCTGACCATGCTTCAGATTCTGACTGATTTTCTACTCCTAAATTAATTGGCAAACTTTTTCGTTCTTTTTTCATTGATGTTTCAGCAGAATTCTTGTGATCTAATTCTTTTCTTAAAGCTTTTATCTCTGCTTTTAAATCTTCAATTTCTAAATCGTTTTTGCCATCATTGGTACGTGAATTATACGCACGATTTTCTTTATTCTCAGTTGTAAAATCTAATAAACAGGAAATATTGCTTAATTGAATCAGACTTTGTTCACCAATTCCACTAACAGATAAACGACTTCTTGAAAGTGACATGTTATTTAGACTTCTTGACATTTCCAAACTTCTATTAACTGCATTTCGCATTGCACGACGTTTATCAGCTGCTAATGCTCCAAGTACATCATCTTCTAGAAGAGAATCTAAAAATCCTGCCAACTCTTCCAAACGATTCTTCAACATTTCACAAACATCAACACATTCCTTTCTCCAATGATGCGCTTTTTCTGCCTCCTCTCGAGCTTCTTGTAGTTCAATTCTCAACTGTTGTACAAGCGGTTCAGAATTTTGTTCTGATATGGCACATAACTTTTGAATTAACGAGTCCACTTTTTTCTGAAGATATTTATTGCGTTCTAAAGCTGCATTATATTCAGAATCTGTAAATGATTGCTGTAACGAATCAATTTCTTTTGTCGGGCTATTTGGCACTGATACTCCTTCGTATGATTGGGTTTTATTCAAAAGTTTCGTTAAACGTTCAATTTCACGATTCTTTTCCCACAGTTCTTTATTGACCAAATTCTATATAAAAAAAAAAGTAAAAAAATTGTAAGCATGTGAAGAGGAAAATTTTTCTTTATTATTTTTTTACCTGTAAATTAGCGGTCTTTTTCTTAATTTCCAATTTTAATTTTTTTATTTCAATATCTTTATCTTCAATTAATTTCTCTAATTTTAATTTATGTGTATTCCATTCAGCTGCATCGATTGCTGTTGTGGTTAAATCAGAAATTGAATGTGTAATTGGTGCTACAACATTTTGTGTCATAGATTGAAATGAACTTTGGCATGATATATCCTAATAATAAAATTTAAAAACAAAGAAAAATAAACATTAAAAGTAAAAAAAAAATTTTTTTTTTTTTTCGAGCTAAATTTTACCGTTCGGTGTAATTTTTCGATTTCACTTTGAAGACCTTTTGTATTCAATAATAATTTTTGTATAGCATTACATGCTTTTTCGTGTTCTTTAGTTTTTTGTTGTAGTTTTGTTTCAACTTCTTCGAGAGTACATATTTTATCAGCTAATTGCTTTTTATAATCGATTAATTCATCTTTTAATTTTTGGTACTAAAAATTTTTCAAATTATAAAAAAAAAATAATTGAAATTTAATTTTTCAGAAAAAATCAGTCATTATATACATGCTTAAATAAAAAGAAGGAAGAAATAACTTTTCTCTTGATATTGCAATCCACTTTTTTTTTTAGTTAAATTAATATTTACAGTACTTTAAGATATTGTACAAAAATAATGAACAAATAGGAAATAAATAAACAATTTAATTACAAATACATTTATTTTACATAAGTATCTCGTTCTTTGCAACAAGTATAACGTGAAAAAAAAAATATAACAAAAATTATATTTTACTATCAATGCACACAAATAAATGTAACAGAAATACGTGGCTAAAAAAAAAAAATATGAAAAATATTATAACAAAATATACATAATATTTATGAATCGTTTTTTAAAAGATATTGATCTTTTTTTTAAACAATTTATTATTCTTTTATCTTGACAAATTTATTATACATATATTTGAGTCCATTTGATGAAAAGAATTTTTTATCAAGGAAACTACGACCACCATCACCACTACTATTATCACTGTTATTCCCATCACAATTATTATTGACTTTTTCACAATTTTCGTTATTATTATCCTATGAAAAATTTGTAAATAAAAATATACATATAACCAATTTAATAAAATGATTTAATTTTTCGAAAAAAAGTAGAAAAATATCTTTTGTTCATAAAAACAAATTTTAACCAAAAGAAAATCAAAATTATTAACAAAAATCGCATTTAATTTTAAGAAATTACATATTGTTTACATTAAAATTAAACAAAAATAATACAAAATAATGAATAGAATATTTCGTTTAATTTATTATAATTATCAATAGTCGATTCAACATGTTTTAGCGTTTTTCATTATAAATTTTTTTGGCTTTAATTTGTTTTAAAAATTTTATCATAAATTAATTGAATTCTAATACCAGAAAATATTAATGCAAAACAAATAATACTTCCAAATAAAATATTCCATTTTATTGATAAATTATTATCATAATTTACCTTATTTTCATTATCATTATCAATGTTATTTCTTTTCAAATTTAAATGTTTGCTATCTCTTTTATTTTTTGATTTCTTATTTGTTTTAATTTTACTGCTATTATTATTACGATATTTTGAGCTTAAAAGACTTTTACATTCATCACAGTCATCATCGTTATTATTAGACAAACAAAAGTAACTAAATCCTTTGTCAGTAACATGATTACGATAATCTCTGCCATCAAAATCATCATTCTTTTTATTCCTGACAAAAGGTAGTTCGTCATAGTAAGTATAATTATTCAATTCTGTAGCAGCAGTTTTGATAACTGGTGCTGTTAAGGATCTACTTGATAATGCTGTGTGCAATGTGATATGACTTGAACATGATAACGTACTATTACTTGATGTTAATTGCAATGAATTTCGTAAATTTCTTGTACTTATATCTGAGTTACTTCTTTGACATTTACGTATCAATGAATAATTAATTGATTCTAATGCCCTGTGTATATCAACAGCAAAATGTGGTATTTCTTTTTCATCATCAATATTGGGATTAAAATTTTGTCCGAATAATGATGTTGATCCTCTAGTTCTCTTACAAGAATGACGTTGATCATTATTGTAATCATGATTACTATTTTCAGCATCAGATCTACGAAAACTTCTCGTTTCAGTTATATACGAATTCGGATCAATTGGAATAAATGATGATGATTGATTTGATTTCGTCTTTATTTCAGAACGATGTAGACATCGTTTTTTAATTGATGACGACGACGATAATGACGATGATGATGTTGATAATTCTGAACGATTTATAAATAAACTAAATCGATGTTTTAATTTATATTTAGTACCATTACAATGATCATTGTTGTCACAATCAAAATTATTATTAGAAATATCTGGTAAAAATAATGGATTTGCCAAAAATGGATTCTGTGGTATATGATCAAATAGCATATCCTGATTATGATTATGACAATCATGATGATAATTATATTGAGTTTTTCTATTCGATATGTTTTTATTTTTAATAGATTTATTTCGATTTGATGATAATTGTATTTTAGTATTACAATCACAACCATTTAAATCAATTCTCATTTTACTATTATTATTACGATAATTATAAAATTTTGTTGTATTCTCTATTTTTAATATTGTATTTTTTAAATTTGTATTTTCTTTATAAAGTCGACGTTTTTCATTTTTTAATTCTATTACAATTATTTCATAATCTTCAATAGCTTTTGATAAATTTTTCTCAATTTTATTTCTTTTAAGTATTGCTGTCTATTGTATAATATTGAATCATATATAAAACCAGAAAAATAAAAATAAAAACAATGAAAAAGAAAAAATAAAATAAAATGAATTGTAAAAACAAAATATAACACAAGAGAAAAAAAAATATTAAGATTCGAAAAATAATAATTCAAAATAATTTTGAAATTACTAGTGAATTTATTCTTAAAAAAGAAAAAAGAAATTAAAAATAAATAAGTGAAAAGTTTTATTATTAATTTGTTTTAAAATATATTTCCTAAAAATCGAATTGTACCTATAATATGTACATAAAATATATTCAAACTTGTATTTATACACGTATAGTTATTAAAAGCAACAGAAAAATGATAAAATAAAATCCCAACAGCTTACTTGCATATCTTCCATTAATTTATTTTGCAATTGAATTTTATTATTTTGTTCATTATTATTAGTTTTCTCTTTTTCAAAATCATCTTTTAATTTTTCATAATCCAATAATAATTTTTGTTTTTCAATATCATTTTCATTCTTCAGTTGATTTAATTTAGTTTTTATTTCTTTTATTTTATTCTAATTAAATAATGGATTTAAAGAGAAAGAAAATTTTATATTTTTAAATTAAAGCAAAATGTGATTATAGACAAAGAAAATAACATCAACAAAAAATCCTACGTAACTTCTTAATGTAAATAAATTACACCGATCATAACTAAGCAAATGAAATAATTTCAAAAGTGTTGGTTTTTGTAATTTTGAAATTTTAACATCATTTGCTTTATATTTAAAGATTCACTGAAATATTTGGTTTGAAAACAAACATTTTATTTTTAAATTTTGTCAAAAATGCACATTTGCCGCATAAATAATTTTATTTCTGTAAAGACATTATAGATCTCAAAGTACCGGAAATTGGTTGTAAAAACAAAACAAAAAAGGAGCAGTTCATTTTTATTTTTGGAAAAATAAAGATTGATTGATGGCTTTTTGTCAATCAAAACATTATACTACATATGTGTTGCATAGTACATTTTACACATCATTTCTTTAAAGTTATTACTTCCTTCACAAAAAAAAAAGCACGATGATGGTAGTAAGAAAAATTATATTTTGTACTTACCTCAGCTGCAAGATTTTCTTGTTCTCTAATATCGAGTTGTTCTTGTAATTCGGAATTATGATATTCGAGTTGTTTTATTTTTATTTCTAAATTTATAATATTCTCATCTTTTTGATTTATATTCGTTTCTAGTTCATTGATTTTTTCAGTTAATTCGTCAGTCTTTTGTTCATATTGCTTTATAAAACCTTCTAACTCGCGTATCTAATTTTTAAAAAAATAAATTTTTTTTTACACATCCATCAAAAAGATTTAACAATATAAGAAAATGAGTTAAAATGTACCTTTTGGACAGTATCGATGTCATTTCCAAGTTCAGTTCTACCCATTAATTGATCTAATGTATGTTGACTGTTTGGTGATTTTTCGAGTTCTTTATTTTCTGACTATAAATTAGAGAAAAAAAAATTTTTTTTTAATCAAAATGAAAGTAGGTCAGTTAAATCAATTATTATTAAACAAATAAGTGATATAAAAATAACAATAATAATGACCCAACCTCTAAATAACGAATTCTTTCATTTAATTCATCAATAATTGTTTGACTTTGTTCTTCAATTTGCTTTTGTTGTTGTTCCATTAAATCCATTGCTTTAGCAGCTTCACATAATAATGTTTGTTTTTCTTGAAGTTCTTTTCTTAAAACTTCAATATCGACCTATACAAAAACAAAAACAAATCAATAATACAAAGAGACATTTAAAATTTAATTGACTAATATAACGTATTTTTAAATTTTTCTAAAGAATACATATTGATCTCTTCATAAACGCACCATAAAATTACATTCAATAAAAATTAGATATGATCGTTATAATTAATAGTGCATAACATCATATTCCGTTCTCATTAAAAAAAAAAAAAAAACGATTAACAAAAATACAACATACATACATCATTTTATTTACTTTGCATTATAATATTTAAAATTACCTTAAGATCAACATTTTGTTTTAATAATGTTTCATGCCCATCCTGATTATTATTTGCTGAACTGTAACCAGGAATTTTTTCTTCAAGAAAATATATACGTAATTTTAAATTGAAATTCTCTTTTCTTAATGCTGCCATTTGTTCTTCAAATTCACGTATAGATCTTCCTTGTCCAGGTGATGTATTACCACCATGTTGTAAACTAAGACAAGGTGATCTGTAACCGATCGCATCTATACAAAATAAAATTAAAAAGTAATAATAGAAAATTACAAATTTCAAGCTTGGATTCTAAACCAATTTTGTAAAAAGGTGTATGATATAAAAATTAATGAATTTTACCATCTATAAATTTTTCAATATTGGTCATTTGTGGTACAGTATGGAAAAAATTCATTTTCAAGTATTTAATATGCTTTTATTTTTATATAAAATTTAGAAGATTATCAAATGAAAAATATTATTCACCCAGATATTAATTCAAAACAATTTTTAAAAAATGTAATGTTTAGAATTAGAAGTTTTGGATGAAAGACAAAAATTAAAAAAAAAAGAAAGGGAAATTAGGAAAATTTGAAAATGAAATTACGCGAATCCAAATTTTTGTAAAACAATTTCTACCTATGTGTGTAATATTTTTTTTAAGTATTAAATTCTAAGAAAACGAAAATTAATCGAAAAAGATAATGAATATAATTGACACTATCGTTGTTATTGATTGAATAATTTAAGTTTACTAAGATTTAAAGTTAAACTAAAAAGTAAATGGAGAAAACCTTAAGGTCTAAAATACAGTTATTTGATGAAAAATTAATTTAATATTTTAATTCTAATAGTATAATCTGCATATGTAAATACGTACGTGTTGTAATACAAAAGATTTAGTATATGAGAAAAATTTCAATATTTTTTGATGGCGTTTGTTGTTATCTTTTCACAAATAATAAATTCATAAATGACGTCTTATTCATTCATTTGTTTATTTATTTATTAATTTTTTTTTTTTTTCATTTTCAGTAGTTCAAAAATTATTATTTGGCTCTTTATCAAATAATTAAAAATCATAGACCAAAACAAAATTTTTAAATTTTATTACAAAAAATACTTTAACGAATTTATTTATAAGAAAGAAAGATAAACATTTGTCTAAAAATTTGACGTCAACAATTTCGAAAAAAAATCCAAGGAATAAAAATTTATTGATATACATATATCCATATTTAAAACGTACAGTAGAATATCTAATCAAGAAGAAAAAAAAATTTTTTTTTTTTTTACTTACATGAATTATCCATAGTGACATCTTGTAATTGTCCTGGGCTGGTGCTGTAAAGTTAAAAAAAATAAAATAAAATATGTAAATAAAAGTTTGAACAGTTTCTCATTTTTTAAATATAAAATGCCTGTGAAAAAAATCAATAAAAGCATTTAACATTCATGTGCTATTAAATGAGCAAAAAATCTTCACTACATTTTTGATAGTAATTTCAAGCAAATTCTTATTTCTGTCCAAATGTATGCAAATGATTATTTCATTTCTATGGGACTCATTTTCAATGAATTTAAAGTTAAATGTTAAGTGGATATTTTTTTATTTATTCATTCATTGTTAGTTAATAAAAAGCATTTTAAGATGATAAAATTAAATTAAAAAAAAAAAAAGAAAATAAAATTTAAAAAAAATTATTCGGAGACAAACATTTTTTAAATGCAATGTATATAAATGCATAATACATATATTATGTATATTTTCTATTTAAATTAACGAAAAAAAAACGGCAATTTATTTAAATTGAATTTTCGAAGGAGATACAAAGGTCATAACATATACACATTAAATTAAAAACAAAAAATTAATTTTCTACATAAAAGTGTACAAAGTATTAAAAGTTTTATAATTGTAACATTTTATTATTGATTAGCCTTTAAATGTGAACATGAAATTCACAATTGGCTCTAAATACAAAATGTTGTATTTAAGAAATTTATATGTAATATTCAATATACAACTTTTTTTCTTTTTAAACCTGTTCGATAAAATTTATATTTTAAATTTATTTCTATGTCGTCATTCATTTAAGTATTCGTTATAAGTGTAAGTATATGTAAAAAAAAAATTAAATCATTGAAAATAAATTAAATAAATTAAAAAATAACAAATAAAAAAAATAATAATCATAAAAGGAAAATCAGATCAACCATTTAATTGTGATTTAATTTTATTTTATTAACTTGTTTAGGTAATTACAACTGTTACAACTTTCTAAGTAAAATGATAAATTTTAAAATAAAATGTATCTATCTTATTTTATTATAACGTATACTATATGGAATTATCTAATGCAATAAAGTGAAATCGAATTGAAATTTATTTTATCCTACATAAAAAAAAACTTATCATCAAATACATATGTATACGATTTATACGTAAATCATAAATTTTCATTACTTTATTTCAAATGATTTTAAAATTAATATTCTAAATTTGGATTTATTTATTCAATTTTTTTAAAATGAAGAAAATAAACAGAAAAATAATTAAATTCTGTGTTCACAAATTCATATATATAGCGCATAAGTTTCATATTTTTATTACCTGTTTATTACAATTATACGTATGTACATATTTCCATTTTCATAACACATCATAAACATTTCAAATGCGAAGTTTTCAAATTAAAATTTTTTTATTTTCATGCAGATTTTTTTTTTTTTAATTTCAATGGTATCGTGCATATTTTTATAATACATGCAATATGAAATGGTAATAAACTCTGGAAAATAAGTTAAACGCCTCTACTAAAGCCCCTACTGTGTGTACAGGAGATTTTTATTTTTCTTTATTTATAATAACATAATAATAATTAGCAATTGCATCATCATCATATCATTTGGTTTATAAATTTGTCATAATATCTAAATTTTATTAACGAAAAAAAAAAAACATATGAAAAAACAAAACAACAACAAGAAAACCAAATGCGATGCAAATAACAAATTATGACATGGAGTTATTAAAAATCATCGTCATACTGTCTAGTTTATGGTTAATTATTAATTTACAAATTATAAAATTACATTAAAAACAGAAAAACGTAAGAAAATATTAAATAAAACTATCCTTTGTTTTTCTTTAAATTTTTAAATATAATAAAATTTTCCTTCTATTGCACACATTTTTCAAGTGCACATTTATTCATTTCAAAAAAGTTTAAAGTCATTAATCTCGCTAAAGATGTTTTCAAATAAAATTGAAAGAATATACTTGTGTGTATCGTCATTGTATACAAAATATAATTTGTGTTCTTTACTTTTTAAGAAAAAAATAAAAAATAAATAAAAAACAAATATAAATTTGTAATGCAGTTATACCGAATATAATAAGCTAAAATAGATATATATTTGATGTTAATGATGATTATGGTGATATTACTTTATTATTTAATGAGCCACAAAAGAGCACGTTAAATTTAGGCGCAAATCCAAATGCAAGATTCAGACTCAAAGGAGTCAACCACAAGAATCATGATACCAATCAAATCCAAATAACAACTTCAAATTTACAATGTTTTCAACATTATTATTTACTACGATTTGTGTATCTTGTATTCAAACAAAAAAAAAATTCAGTTATTTAGAATGTTCAAACACAAATTTTTAGAATTTTAAAACTTCGAATTCAAACGTATTTGAATCTTGAATTCTGAGACATGTACATATTTTCTTTTATATGTATATACGAGAAATAATTTTGAAATTAGAACTTTGAGTCTAAATTTCGAGTCCTGCATTTGGCTTTACGCTTTCATTATGTACAAATGAAAAGTTGTTGTTGAACATATAAAAACAAATCACACACGCAACACTTTATGTGCACTACACAATATCTCATATATGCGCTATTTTTAAAATATTTAAAAAGAAAATTAAGTAAGGAAAGTAATAGTGAATTTAAAAAAAAAAAAAAAGAAAAGAAAAAAAAAACCAAACAAACAAAAAACAAGTTATATGTGAAAGATCGACTATCAAGGAGGGAGATCCATCAAAAATAAAAACGATTCTTCGTATTTATTTTGAGAATTTCTTTGTACAAAAATTGTAAATGTAAAGAAAATACAATTTTTCATTTTAATTTTTGTTTTACATAGTTTATTTTCATTTGATTTTTTGTTTAATGAAAATTAAAAAGTGTGAAAGCGATGATAAACAGATTTTCCTGTTGGTTACGATTGTCGTTTTTAGAACATAACAAAACAAATAAAATAAATTCCCTTTTATTTTATTACATTTCAATTTTGTAGTAAAATTCAACGCAACGACAATCCACTGATAAATTAAAATTTTTCATACAAAACGTAGAAACAAAAATAGAAATATTTTACAAATGTATGCAAGTATATAAGTATCTAACATTTATTTTATTTTATTTCATTCTTTTTTTTTTTAACGCCAATTACTCATACTTTAAACGCATCTTATGTTGTGTGCAAGCAAACTCTATTCAATCACGTTTTATGTTAAATTAACATTTTGTTACATTGATCTTTTAAAAATTTTTAAATGATTACAATAAAATTTTATTTGTTTTTATTATGATTTGAAATGTTTTGGCGCGAGTATTTTCTTAATAAAAAAAACGTTTAATACATTCGATAAAATGACACAACAACGTTTTAATTTTACATTTTTTTTTTAAATTGGGACGTGATTTGTAATGTATTTACTGCATTTATACGATATTAGTTTATACATTTGAAATGCATGCAAAAAACAAGTGGTTATATTAAACTTACAATTTCTGTATACAGAATCAAATTCATTGATTGGAATGTTCATCTTTAAAAAAATTTATTTTTTATTTTAATCATAAAAACTAAAAACAAATTACAAAACATTTTCAGGCATAAATGTATTTTAATTAAAATGAATCTTCATCTTATCAAGATGAATTCCAAGAATGATCTAAATGATAATCTTTCGTTTGTATATCACAGTATCATACATACATTAAAACCATCATATATAATTTATTTATTAGATAAGAAAATTTTATTGCAATGAAAATGGAATTTAAAGGAAGTTCAATGTACTGTTTATATGAATATATACAGACATATTAAAAACAGAAAATAGATACCTACAGAATATCAGTTTTCATGGAGTCAAACATAGAGTTAAAAAATAAATAAATCGTTGAATTCTTGATGTTTTTTTAATATATCTACATTGAGAAGATCTTAGATGTTTTCAAGGCTTATATAGGTACATGTTTTTCTTTCAGTTTTATCATGTAAGTATTGTAATTTGAATTATAGATGTATAAATTTAAATTACAGTTTCAATATTTTAAATGGTATCATTTATTTATTTATTGTGATCATATCACATTTATATGTATGTATGTCCTTACAACAGAAACTCTTATTTCAATAACAAATTCAGCATTAAAATTAAAATATTTAGAAATAAAAATCAAATTTTAAATTTTATGTTTACTTTATATCTTTTTATTTTTTTTAAACTGAAATAATTTAGTACTGAATTTTTCGAAAAACCAAAAATTTCATTTTAACATATGTATCCATAATACTCTGGAAAATTTTCTTCTCCTTAGTAATAAAATTAAAATAGAAATACAGATCTAAAAATAAAATAATGCTGTATTTTCTTTCATTCTTCAAAGAACAGATAATGAAAAAATACGAGATATGCTTTTATTTTTTTTTCTTTTCCTTTTGAATATTCAAATAAGATATAATTTTTGAGTTTTCCATAGGGGTTTAATGATTACGATGACGAAGAAACCAAAAAAAAAGAAAAACAACACTTATATGAAAGTTTTACGTACTTTCATTTAAAATTGTAAATAAAATAAACGGTGAAAATGAATTTGAAAATACAGATTATTTTATCTTTAATAAAACAAAAAAAAATTCGAGATTCAAAATGAAATTTTTTAGAGAAGAGAATGCAACATACTAATACGGGTGATAACACCTCTGCAAATCTATAAATTTAATGAAAAGTTGAATATGTACTCATTTTAATTGAAGTTCGTTGACATTCTTTATTGACAAGTTTTTATTTATACTCGTTGTACTAGTTTTAAAAAGAACAAAAATTCATTAAAGATAAAAAATAAAAAAATTTTTTTTAATAACTTGGTAGTTTTGTTTTGTTTAATAGCAATTTTAACTCAGAAGAACATTACATGCTTCCATGCTATCATATCTTATTATTTTATGTTATGATATCTCATTTTAAATTTTTTTTTTTTTTAATTTGCATGCAAAAATAAAATACAAATTTCAATTATTTCTTTTTTTTTGTTTTGTAAATCTTACCAGAATGGACTTAATGTATGTCGTCGTATTGGTGTCGAACTAGATGTATTATAACGAAATATTCCAGCCATTGTATTGGTTTTATTTTTTAAAATATTTCTTACAAATGAATTATGAAACTTTATATATGTATTGTATATATTGTAAAAAAATTATTCTCTCTTTTTACATTTGTACAGTTTTTGTAAAAAATAAATTTATATAAACCATATACATATTTTTTGTTATGTTATATTGTGTATATATATACGAGTATAGAGTATAGCAAGTTTTTATAATGTAAATAATAAATATAATCTTTGGTTTATGATTTCAATTTAATTTTTAATATATATATTTTTTTTTTAAATTTTATATTTGGCACAAGTTGGTAGTTTATTATTATTATTTAAAAAGAAAAAACGTTACAAAATTGTTTTTTGTTTATTCTTCATAACTTTTAATATGTAAAAAAAAAAAAATGGCAACACTTTTTAATGTATAATTTCTATTCTATTTTTACATGAAATTATTATGTACAATAATATTTAAATATACACTATAAACACTTTATTAATTGATTATTACTTATTAGAACAAATTATATGCGTATACGCATAAAAGAACAAAATAGTTTTTTAATCTCCTTTTAGTCCTTTTGTTTCATAAACCAAAAACAGAAAAAAAAAACATTACTTAGACGTCCTTTTTTCTTTCGTTCTTATTTTATCAGCATACTTTTTTTTTAATTTTCAATTAATAGTTATCTTTGTGTTATCTCCCTTCATTTTCTATTTATTATTAAACTTATTTTAATATTTTCTTTTTATAGTCTTTTTCCTTTTTTATTATTTGGTTTTTGTTTTTATCAAGTGTCATTTAAAAGCTTTTTTTTTTTTTTAAATAAAATTCATAATTGTAACACATCATAATGTTAATCCTATATGGCACTTTATCATGTAATCTTAACTGTTCATCATTATGTTTTTTTAAATCTTTTCATTTCATCTTTTGTTAGCTTTTTGCTTTTAGATAAAAACAAAGGAAAATAAAAAATTGCAAATCATTAATTTTATTAACCTACATAATATATTGTATTAGTGTAATCATGTACAAAAGTTCCCTTTAAAAAACAAGAGTCCGACGACAATAATTTGGCCCAAAAAGTAACCACTTTTATTTTTCTTTTCTTTTTAAATTGAGATATGTAAACTTAACTAAAGGTACTTAAAAAAATAAGTTTTTTCTTAATTTTAAATTGGTAAAACAAAAACTAGGTCACAATGTATAATGAATATTTCATGTTATAAAAATGTACTTTTATTATTTTCATTTTTCTAAAACATTCATGACAAGTAGACAAGCAGACAAATGTGTACAATTTAAGATTTTAAATAATTTCTTTTTTTTTGTTTCTTGTTAATTTTTTTAAAGTAGAACAGAATTTTATGAAGTGCATACATGATACACCATAATGATACATACATGTCATGAAATTTTGACTGCCAAAAAATTTACAAAAATTACATCAAAAAGATACATTCAATTTATCTCAAAATAATACAAATTTTATAGTTTGTAGATCATTTTTATTATTTTTTTTTTTTTTAAATATAAAAAAATAAAATCATAATCATTATTTTTCTAAAAATAAAATAATTTAAAATCAGGAAATACAAAAATTTAAAACAGAATACTCGTCTATATTTTTAATATGATAGATGTTACCTATGCAAAACAAATAAAAAACTGTAAGAAAATCTATATTGTATGCAACGAAAAAAGCAACAGCATAAAATAAAATTATAATTTTAGAATTTTCAAAAATAAAGTGGAACAAGCACACATCATGGCCAAAATTATAAATTATATAAATAAATATAAATGTGTAGCTATTTGTTGTAAAAATCAAAACAAGACTATACAAAATCAAATATGAAAAATTTTATACACATGTATTCCATATTACCTACAACAGTGAAATTTATACTGTATATATATTCTGTATATATTACGTATATAGTAGTGTAAGAGAAAAACCTGTACATATGAGAATGTTGCAAAGAATAAACAATAATTATTACTTATTATATGTATATCCATTTAAAATGGATGCAATTAAAACTAATCTAAACTGAAAATGTGTATAATATTTTAAACTAAAAATAACTATTATACAATAATTATATGGATATTCTATCCATATTCATTTTATGTTTATTATTATGTATCTTTAGAATACAGTTAAAAATTTATTATAATATGATGAGTGCAATATATACATAACTTACATAAATATTAAGGGCACACCTGCTTTCTTAAAATATGATTTTCTTATTTAAACGAAACAAAATTAGAATATAACAACAACAAAAATCGACCGAGAAGAATTTATAAAATATAAACAACTAATTGAAAACATAAGAATTTTGAATTTATTTTTTTTTTTTCAATTGAAAAATCAAAAGAAAATTGAATACACATTGAATATCGATATTTCAAATACTTTTCTTATATTATTATAGATGAACAGATAATCTGAGTATTTATTGAAAATAAACTTTTAAATGAAAATAATAAAATTATGGTATAATTCGAAAAATATGTTTAATTTATTTAGAATAGATATTTTTTTTTTTTTGATTATGTATACATATAGAGGAATTTTTGTTGCTTTTCATTTTTAGTGGATTTCTGTTGTGCCAATAGTAAATGCTATGGTGACGACAACAATAAGCTACATATATCTAATATACCTCAAAAATAGTATACACGCATATTCCCCATGTACATGTGCATTCTATAAAACTGACTGGATCTAATTTGCTGTTCGAATGAAATTTATGAAAAAATAATAACAAGGAAGTAAAAATATTCAAGAAATTCAGGAATAAATGATACAAAATTGTTATAAATTTCAAATTATAAAAACATAAAATGAATTTCAATTTAGGTCTCAAATATAGAAAAATGTGTATATACATACTATATATTCAACTTAGAAAAGAAATCAATAAAATGTATTCAATTGCAAAAAGTTGTTATATTTAGTGCATGGGCAATTTTTAGATATACTTATATGTATGTGTATGTATTTATACAAGAACAGAAAGAACAAAAATGTTGATAAATCAACAGGTCTATACATGTGGCCAAGAAACTAGAAAAAAAGTTCTATGTTACAATAAAAAAAAAAAAAAATAATTACATTTGATTAGTGATGAAAAACGTTATTTATCTCATCATTTTCTTTTTATGTACACAGTGAAAATTTAATCTCATTCAGATACATATCTTGACCATTAAATTTTATCCAATGAATCCAAATGCTAATACTTATAATTAAATCTTCTCAATAAAAAAAAAAAATATATAAAGAAAATTTAATATTAAATGTGCTGATATGTTGATTAAATTGCTTTCATCATATATTTAAAAGTATTTTTATATACATATTTCTCAATTCAAGATTTTACATTTTTGATTATGTCCTTGATTTGATTTAATGAAAATTTATGTTGTTTTTGTTCTCAAAAAGACAAGAAAATCTTGAAATTTAAAGTTTATACATATATTTTTTTTTTTAAGTAAATTATAAAACATTGAAGAAAAGAAATTCTCTATGGATACAAAAAAATTTCAGATATGTAATGTGTACATCAAAAGGTATGATACATGTAGGCGTTATAATCACGTATTTAAGGGCCTTCAAAATATTTTATAACATAGAAAAAAAATCATTTCGCAAGACTCCGTTATTTTTTTTTTTTTTTTAATTTAATCAAAATATTTAAAAATAAAATTGTTCAACATGAAATGCACAATTAATTCTTTAACTATAGAATTTGAAAAACTCGAAAATATCTAGTACTAGTACATATGTGTGTATTTCACTATTTTACACACATTTTTATGTTAACAATAAACATAAATTTTTATTAAATACGACAAAAACATAAAATTCAAATAACATAAAAGACAATATTTTCAGTTGGAATTCAAGTAAAAGATTTATAAAAATTTAAATTAAAAAAATATATATATTGAGTAGACATTTAGTCTACAGAAGAATGAAAACTATAACGTACAAATTTGATTTCCCTCCATAAAATCGTTACATTCAACTTGTATAATATTAAAGTATCATAAAGTGAGATAGGACTTTAAAATACAAAAAATTATTCGCATTTTATAAGAATTATTTTGTACAAAATGCTGACGTCATATTTTGTGAAGAAAAATAAAAATGAATATAAAATGCGGCATAAAAAAATAAATCCTTTTTTTAACTTCTCATATTTCATTTTGAGGAATGAAAATAGATGAAATGTAGATTTTTATTGAAAAAGTTTTGCATAATAATTGTTAAATTTTTATTTCTGAGATTTTTTTTATAGTCCGTTGAAGTTTTATATTCTTTGAAATGAAAGGAAATACTTTTATAATAAACCTTTTATGCGTTATTTTGAAACATTTTTATATATGTAGGTCATTTTGATATTATATTATAAATTTAAATCTCTGGTGTCTTCCTTTGTAATGCACGTGTACGTAGTGAAATGTGTCAGTAAACTGATAAAAAAACTTTGTTTAATTTCCCAACTTAATGAAAAACATTTTTTTACCAATTGACATTATGTGCTATACATATTAAATAAATATTTATCTGTGGATTCATATGACTGATTGTTCTGTTTTTTTGTTTATTATGAATACCTTTATTTCTCATATTTCAAAATAATTTATATAAAAAATTTGTCATAACATAATCTATTCAAATATTATCTTATCACTCTATATTAGAAATTATTAGTAATGAAATGAATTTTTATGAATCATGTGTTACTGTTTTATATTTTTATTCATAATAATTACTCATTTTATGTAATGCAATATTTTGTAAATATTGTTTTTAATTATTACATGTAATTTTCCTCAGATTACTGACAATAATCTGATTGAAGTAAACTTGCATCTAAGTCATGGATGAATATCTTCAATTTGAAGGAAATTTATAAAAAAAACAACTAAAAAATGGAGAAAAAAATCATCTTCAAAACTAATGAAAACGTGTTGTGTATAAAGATAAAAAATTTTTTATTAAATTACATAAAACTTTGTTTTTAATTTTAAAATTTTAAATTTTATTCAACTCAATGTAATTGACTTCTTTCAAAAACATAATAAAGTATCTTATACAATTATTTTAAAATAATTTCATACGTACATATGTGATAAAATTTTTCGCACAAATACTCAAATCAAATAGACAAGGTCATTTTTATATATCATTTTATCGTTTATGCATTCTAGATTTTAATTATAATATTTAAATTTATGTGGGTTACCCCAAATAACATCTATTAGTTTACTACCTAATAAGTAAGCAAAAATAAAATTCTATTTAATTTTTTTTTTTTTTCTTAAATTATATAGATGAAAGAGTAGAATATTGTAAGCGAATCATATGTATAGGTTGTTAATTAAGCAATAATTACAATTGTCATATTTTGCTGCTGTTTATTATTATTTAGCGTCATAGTAATAAATATTCAGTGTTCTTATTTTGATCTGCTATTGAGATATTATTACTATGATATATTCATTAGCATTCTATCTGATCGTTATGTAATCATCGGCTATAAATAAAATGTCATGGAAGATTTAATTTATACAAATGTGCGTTGTATGAAATTTCATTACAGAAATAAATACATACGTGCTGATATAACAATATGAGCACGTTTTCCATCATATGGTTTCATTAGAACCGTTCGATTTTAATTTTAATATTGGTTGATTATATGTACATATATACGTACACATGTAGTTTGGACACAAAGTATCTTGTTGAATTTTCATTAGAAACATCAGCTCAATAAAATTTCTATTTTGTTATCAGGCAAATGTTTAAAATAAAAAAATTGAATTAGTTGAAGCATCTTTGTTTTTAAACTACATAGAGAGAAGATATAAATAAGAAATTAATACAAAGACATTAAAGCTTCATAAATCAATTAATTATCAGTACTTTTTCCTTTAGTTAATCTCTTCAAATTACATAAAACGATTTTTATAAATATTTCAAATTTTATTTTATTCTATTTTCGATTACATATAAATTATGACCCGTACTTTATTTTATATTACAATAAATAAAAAGAAAAACATCAAAAAGAAAAAGAAAATTTAATCAAATTATATCAACCTCAACCTCGAACTTTATGTTTATTAATTTATTTATTTTTTTTTTTTTTTATTAAC
Source organism: Anthrax anthrax (assembly GCA_963971155.1). NCBI lineage: Eukaryota > Metazoa > Arthropoda > Insecta > Diptera > Bombyliidae > Anthrax > Anthrax anthrax. The sequence goes on along the minus strand of OZ020118.1, from coordinate 6,122,042 downwards.
TCATACATGTGTTACGTGCATATATACAATATGAAAATTATAATATGTACAGAAGTTCTGTCTGTATTTTATGGATCACAAAGCAAATCAACAAAATTTAAAACTGATAATTTATTTTTTTCCCTACAGTTTGCATAAAAGGAAAACATCATATTTTAACTTATTTTAAATTCTATATGCGTTGAAATACACGAGTACATTTGATTTCATTTAAAATTCAAATTTTAAATATTAAATGAAATGATAAAAGACAAGTCATATAATAATGATGGTGTAGCAGCACATATAACGACATAATCATTAACAAATGTGTAGGCGTTGGTCAAATATAGAAGTAAGAATAACGAGAAAAAAAAAAAGGAAAAAACGTTTTAACTAAAACATTTCTGTCATAAGCCACGTATAATGATTATATTCAATTTGTACATTAAGTACACACGGTTGTTAAACTGACCACCAATTTGATATAAGCATGAATTACACAAACTTCTTTGAATAATTAAAAATTTCCGATACAAGTACATATTGCAGAAAAATTACCAAGTCAATTTGAATTCATATTATATTATGTAGTTGATATTATTCAAAGCACAATTTAAACAGTCAATCAAAAGAAAATGTGAATGTACATATGTACAATAAAATGTAATGCACATAATATTAATATTTATAATCTAAAAGGGCAAATATACAGATGATCTTTATTTTAATTATTTACACAAATGCAAAAGGAAAAGAAATTAAAAACAAAAAGGGTGCTTCCAAAGTTCACTAGGGCAATGAACGAAAAATTGTAATCAACAACAGCAAATGAATATAAACTCTAAGTAAAAATTTCTAATATTCTGTATGTGCTCTATACAAATAATAAGAATTTTTAAAACCATAAACGGACTTTAATTTTTGTTCATTTATTATGCTGGTATATGTATTATACAATTTCATGTTGCAGTTATATTGTAAGCATTAACAATATGCATTAACAACTGCATTTCCTGATAACGTAATTGAAACTATTTACTGAACACTGTTGAACATTTTTTTGTTTTTTCAAATAATAATAATTTGATTTGAAAACATTGAAATGTTGAAATTTAAAAACGTCCATATTCAATTTGTAAATGATAACATTTAATATTTTTATTAATTTATTTATTCATTACTCTTATTAATTCAATTACTTCTTCTAGAAATTTCATACATTTGTACATGTAATTTAAACAAGTCGTAGAAATTATTTTCGTTATAAATTATCAAACCACAATTAATTTTTTTTTATTTTTAAAACCAATATTACATACAAATTGTTAATTATAATGCAAATTTATCTGTAAAAATTTACGTTTTTGTTTTTCTCTTTAGCTGAATTTATTGTGTAGCTATTTCAAAGGATATCTTCTTAATCTTGGCATAACAAAATGCACGTGACAATAAAAAAAAAAACAAATTTGTGGTTTTATATATGTACATATGTACATTTTGATTATGACGTCCATCAATTTCATCAAATAAATCAATAAATAATAATATTCAATAAATTCGAACTTTAAAAGATAAAATTGTAATTTAATATTTTTATATACGTGATTTTGAAATTTTTATTTAATTATTTTATTGAAATATAAAATGCTAATGTCACTTAATAATAGTTTGTGTTCAGAGAATACAATGTGAATATATCATAAGAAAAGATTTAAATTTTCACAACTCTGTACATATACAAGCATGTAATTGATTTATACATTTGTATAAATCTTTTGAAAATATCATTAAGTAGGTATCTTTCAATTTCTATATTTTTATATTTTAACTTTTGCATAACACTCTAATAAAATATGATTTGATGAATAAAAATCATCTCAATATTTTTATTTTGGGTGTTGTTATATTAAAATTGAATATAATAATGATATAGCTGTTATACAAATGATATAATAAAACGAATATACATTTAGCCTTTATCAAGTGTTTGTTGAATGCGGTAGAAAATAATTTCAAATACATAATAAATATTTATTTTTTTTTATATCGCCCACAATAATCTAAATAAAAATACAAACAATTTACATTTAATATTATGATAAAATCTTCTTTGTTATTAAATAATGTATATTAAATGACATTAATTTAAATATAAACTGAATGAATTTATGCTGACATATGAATTAATCTTCTCAAATATAAAATATAATATGTATGTATGTAGTAAGTAATAAAAGCAAAGAGTTATCATCTGCTTCTACACCATCAGATGCTTATATGTAAAATGTGAATTGTTTACACATTCAAAGTCAAAATACGATAAAAATATGCTTATGCTGCAATTAACTAAGCAACAAACCTAAACAGTGAAATACTATACATGAAGATTTGTTTTTTTCTCTCTATTTACTGAAAAACATACCTATGAAAATTATGAATTTTTTTTTTTTGTATTTATAAATTATGAACTTTATGTGTAGGCTATAATATTAAATTTATTGTAATTTAAACATTTCGGTTTTCTTTTTTTTTTTTTTTCATTTTAAATTTAATTTCAACGGAAAATTTGTATGTTATGTTAAAATAAACTAAACTTCATATTTAATAAAATTGATAAGAAATTAATGATAATAAAGTGACCCGAAAAATGTTGATGATATGATTTGTGTATTTTTTCTTATGTAAATATATAACAGATATGAGCTTGTTTACGTATGGAAAAAAAGGAAATAAAAATTTATTATACATATGCACATGTATGTATGTGTAAATGTATGTAATGTTAACTTTTTGAAGAGATAATTTTATAATAAAAAAAAAAAAAATGAATGATTTTAATTTGAAACATTTTTTTTACTTTTCGTTATAAAAATTATTGAAATGAAATGTGAATATAGTCACGACTTTTTTGGGGAGAAATGTTTATTTTTAATTTTTTGATTTATGGAAGATTTTAATTTTTATACTTTTTATAATTATCGGCTCATATTTAATGTAAAAGAAAAAATCGGGAAAACAAATTTATTCATTTTAGATCTACGAGTATAATATAAGCATACATAATATTTTCTTCTTCTTCTTCGACGGCTTACGACTCATATCGAGCCACTGCCTCCTGTAAGCATACATATTTTACTTTCTAAGTATTCTTATACTTTCAGTATTTTAATACTGACAAAGTCCTTTTATAAAATTCTTTTTTTTTTTTTTTGCACTAGAATAATAGAATATATCCGACTTCTAGCTAGTCTTGGTATTATTTTCAGTAAAAAGAAAAAATGTATTCAATATGTTACATACAAAAATTGAAAATATTTAGTGATAAAATTACATGTGTTTAACAACCATCTGCGACCCATTTATAAATTTTCTAAATACATTTTTAAGCAGCAGATGTATAACATTTCAAACATTATAATGTTTTTTTAATACATGTGTGTAGTTTATGCATTTTTTTTTTTTTTTTGGACACCAGAATTTATATAGCAATTTATTCCTTTTTAAGAAAGAAAAAGGAAAACATTAAATATGGAATGTTTTTTAAGAAAATAAAAGTAAATTTTGAAAAGGAATTTTAATTTCAAACATTTTTTTTTAATTTACGCGTAAACTGATATAACGATAAATATCAAAGAAGTAGAATATTTTTTAATCTTTGAAAATTTATTTAAATTGAATTACAGTGTTACAATTTATAAAAATTGAGAATTTTATTTTACTGAATGAAATCTGTAAAATTTAGTCTGTAGTGTAAGAGAAGTTAATGTCATTGGGAAAACAGTCATATACGTCATATTTTGATTCATAATTTAAAGATTAACTGAAATCCTTACAGCCTCATTCACAATAATCCTGTATTATGAGAACATGTTTTTATATCCTACAATGATTGTATGTTTAATGGTAAAAATTTTATGACTCATCATCATTAATAATTGTGTATAAAATGTACATAAATACATACATATGTGTATATGAATAAGACTGTAATTAATTGTAAACCCTGGAACAAAACTTTTCTATTATTTTTTATATCCTAAGAATGCTTAGAAATTATAATTTTAGAGGGTGGTATTAGTCATCATAAATCATTAAAAAGTCCTTAAAACATGAAAACATGTGCACGTATACAAATACATTACACCTTTACAATTCATGAGCCCACATCCTCCTACACAAAAACTAAAAGGGACATGAGTAAAATAAAAAAGATACATGAAATGGATGCTACAAGGATGCTAAGAGAAAAATACTTTCGAGAAGAGAAATTTTTCGGTTTGATAAAAAGAGAATAGCGATTATATACTTTCTTCATTTTCTTCTTTACAGCACATATCTGATACGACTTTGTGTACAAGGATATCAAACTACCAGAAATTGGTTTAAACAAATATATCAAATTCACAAACAAAAATTATGCATTTCCTTTGAAACAAATTGCAAACAGGTACAATGCAATTTTTCCTTTTTGGAATGAATCCAATTTCTAATACAAAATATGACTCATTTAAAATGAAGAAAAAAAAAACTTTATTATTTTCATTTACTTGAACATTAACAATCATTAAACAAAATACATCAAGAACAATTTTTTTTTGTTTTTGTCCAATTTACACATTCATCATGATGCATCCAAAATAAAAACATAATAACAACAATAAACGAGCAAATAAATTTTATCTTACACACATTATAGAAAATTCAGTCCATCAGTCTATTACATTTCATGTACAAATTTATAAAATTTTAACTTGAATAAATTAAAATCAATTGAGATAAACATATGTATGTACATATACAAAAAAAAACGTATAATATATATTTCAATTTTGAATTTATTTGCTTATTTTTCTATTTTAAATGTTGATTCTTTTTATTGTGTATTATTTTCTTTTTGTTGTTGTTTTTTTATTTTTACACATGAAAATTTTAAAATAACAAAATTAATTTTGATTAAATAATAATGTTTTTATTTATTGTTTGTCTGTCTTACACATATATAGTATGTATACCATATACACGTACATTATGAAGGTATATAATGATTTGCAAGTATAAATTGTACACATGCTTATAATGTAATAATGGCGCATTTAAAAGAAAAACAACTGAAATTTAAAAACAAATCAGAAGCAATAACATTTGTTTACAAATGACATTTTTTTGATTTAAGGAAACCGAACTTTTTTCAATGTTTATTAAGGGAAAACAAAACGAATTATTTAATTAAAACTCACTTAAAATTTTTATTAGCAAAATAAATCAATTGACCAATAAATAAATAAAAAAACAATTTTACAAATCACTACTACCACATTTTTAAATATTATGTACGTATATTAAATAAAATTTTTTTAAAATAAAATATACAACTATCAAAATCAGAAGCGAGAACAAAACTGAACAATCAAAAAAATATGTACAACGATGTAGGTAATATATAGACGAGCATGAGATCCATGAGATATCCGACGTTTGACGCTTTATAAAATATTCGTAAATCTAAATTGTAATGAATATACATACATACATATATGAATGTACTACATTTGTATACAGTGCATCCGCAATCTAGATTTATGTGCGTATAAATGTAGAGAAAATTTTCCCCCCACAGAAAATTTTCCTCATTTTCATTTTCTTTACAATTTTCCAATGTAAACATACAAATGATGATGATAACTTGTATGAGTTCGTATATATAGATACAAAGTAACTTTTGAGTACAATGTGTTGGTTAAGTTGATTATGAAAAATTTAAAAGAAAAGTGGGTATACATGGGTATATTACAAGATAAATATCATCAAAGTAAAATAGTATCTTTGCTTTTACTTATATCTTTGCGCTGTTACTACAATCATCTTCAGTTGAATAATCTTTAAGAAAACTCAAAAAAACAAACAAAAAAATGAACGACAGCATAAAAACAAAAATAGACTCATTCGTTGTACATGGGCTTTTTTATTTGTACTCAAATTCAAATAATATACAAAAAAATAAAGTATAGATATGAACAATCAAATGAGTATATTATTTTCATTTAATATATGAGTATTTTTTTGCTTAGAATTTACTATAAAATATTTTAAATGTTGGGGTTAAAAGTATATTAATACTTGAAGAAATTGAAATCAGAGACGTGCCAAAACAGGGATATTCATTTTATTTATCAATTTTTTTAATATATTAAATAATGTAATAAATAAAATTTTTGAATTGATAAGAGTTGATAAGGTTTTCTCTTTTTTCGTTATTAAATTTATTTTACGATTTTAAAAATTCGTTATATACAGTACATCCAACTGATATTACTAAGATGAATTTTTTTTTTATTTATTTATACATATATCTCCTGATTCATTTTAATTACTTAAATAATAAATAACAAGATTTTTATTTGTCGGCAATTATCGCTTTATTGTTTGTTTTACTATGCTGAGTTCAAATGTAAATTATCTTTTATATAGATAAAGAGACTTGACGAAGATTGACAATGGGAGGTTAAACAATTATTTATTCAAAAAATATCATTTTTCAAAAAATAAATTGAAAATAAATAAACAAAATTCAATAATTTTATTATAAATTTGTAATACGTATTTTAAAATGAGAAAAAATATAAATTATTCAATTTTCAATTCGATGAAGTATAATTTTTGATTTTTAATTTTTTATATGAATTCAATGCTGGTAGAAAAAAACAAGAAAATCTTTTATAATATCGCATGTAATACGTGAAATTCCATCAATTATTTTTTGTTACATAAAACTGCTTTAAAGAGTGTAGAATATTGAAAGGAAAAAAAAAAACTGGATTGTTATAAAAGCAAATCCCTTTAAGGATAAACCAGCTTCCATTATATATCCTGTTTTCAAGTACATGTCGTTCCAGATACTTCACAATCAAAAGGAAAGGATTACAATTATACGAAGAACAGAAATATGCATGTATACAGGAATATACAACTGGTACAAATACAAAAACAAAAAACCACCCAGTATGTTTTTTTTTTTTTAATAGAGTATACTTTATCAAACGAACAATTAAATTTCCTTTTTTACTTTTTTTCTTTTGCCTCTTGTACATGATGACTGGAACGTGTGTACACCAGTAAGTGTAAATTTAAACGCATGTATAAAAAACATTCTGACTAATTTCTTATTCATTGAATTAAAGAAAACAACAAGATTCATATACAAAAGCCAAATAAATTTAAAAATTCATAATAAAAGACTTCAATTAGTACATATACAATTTTAAAATAATAGTCTGAAAAAGTTTACAAAACAATTGAAAATCCAAGTCAACTCCATAATTTGTAATTTTCCTAATTAAAACGGCCATCAAATCTATTTGAAAAAAGAGGAAAACATTTTTGTACACAATTGAATTGTTTTAAACGATTTTTATTTCTACAATACTATGTTGTGATCAAGCGAATTTTAAAAAAGATTTATGTATTTTTTTCCTAGTACCTATACATATGTATTTGAAAAATTTAATTTTACCCAAATTATTTTTAAAATTAAAGATTTATATTATTTTCTACACATTTTAATTGAATTTTATGAAGTGTCCTTTTTATAATTCACCATCCATATATTAATTAAAATTCCACAATTGATTTCGTACTTTTCTCAAAATCACAATTTTTAAATTTTCAAAAATTTTATAAATTAATTTGGCACAGGAAATTCAAAATGAAAAATCTCTAAAATTATACACCTCCACACAATATAATAACACACCTAGAGTTTATTGAAATTAGATCTTTTTTATCAAAAAAAAAAAAAATGTTCATTTAATTAAATTTTCCGACAATGATATTCACTATATATACTACATACAAGAGAATGATGATCTCATTTTTTTTTTAAACAATATGCAAAATGGAAAATTCACAATTTTTGCAATTTGATCTCAACAGAATTTGCCGGTATAATTGTATTTAAAAAATTTATAATGAAATGATAATAAACGAGCAACTCAAAATACAAAAACTTTTAAGCGACTGACTAGCGACTACATTTAAAAATTATTATTTGTCTAGGATGATCAGATCTTTTTCTCACACTACGTGTGCTGTTTAGTTTAGATTTGATATTAGGCTCATTTAATTTTGCCTCACTGGCATAAAATTAAAATAACACTTGTCTTTTTTATTTTAAAGATTTTTTTTGTTAGGTTCTTTTTAAATTTTTTTTTCGCATAAAGCAATAAAATCTACTATTAGTGTGTGCAAATTTAGTTCAACTAAGAGATTTTTGAAAAAACCAGAAGGAAAAAAAAATTCTGCTCGTTGTTGATAATTTTTGGATTTTGGCCAAAATATCAAAAAGGTACACACACACATATGTTGATATAATTTATAGAATAGAATATATAGCGGCTATTGAGTTGATTATAATATTAATTTAACAGAGATTCAAATGCAAAAAAATATTAATACAGTAAAAAAAAACGTACGTGATAAATATGAAAGAGAAATGAAAATTTTGTGTCTGCTTAAAAATGAAAAATTTGAAAAGAACTCAAAAATAAATTGAAATGTTGATAAATAGAAATACATTGTGATCAGTGCTATCGTCTTGCTGTAATTGCAGGATTTTTAGTATGCCAATATCGCTTCCATATGCCTCCTAAAAAAATAAAATTCAAGATCTACTGTACAATACCACCCGTCTTCTCTTACGTCCAAAATGCAACTGAATTGGATTGGATTTGGATAGTTTTTCTCAACCATTATTTATGCTACTGAGTACTGATTAGTACCAGTAGTACAAGTAACTAGACTGCTAGGTTGGTATGCTGTGTGGTATTGTTATATATACCAGATCCCTAGAACAGACCAGACCAGACTATTATATATACTGGTGTCGTAATTAGAAACCTAATCTAAAAAGCGATTTTCTCGAACTTGTTATACTGTTTTCAAGTTTTGGAAAACTACAGCACTGATTATGATAAATACATACGTACATACTCTATAAAAAAAAATTGTAAAAACACAGGAAGAATAGTATTTTAATACAATATGCAATTGGAGCAAAAATAAATTTAACGTATATGTATGTACATACGTAATTGCTTTTAATGAATTTAGTCAAGAAAATGATTTCATCCCTGTATACCATCATTTGATTATATGCATAATTTTCTTTATCATTTACATTTCCGCCTTTTCTTACATATTTTCATTTGATATTCTATTTTTTTTTTAAATGCATAAATAATGCAATAACATAAATTGAATGGCAGAAGAAAAACTAATATCAATATTGAGATAGACAAAATTGTGGTAATTAATATAATAAAAGGACAGAATGATCAAAGTTCAGTTAAACTATTTTTCAAATTTCAAATGATTTCTTTTTCGTTTTGATATTTATGTCACATATGTATATCATTGTGGCGCTCTAAGTATCATCGGATAATTGAAATGTACATGATGATAGTACAATACTCATGACATTAGCCAACATGTACTATGTACATATATTACAATTGCAAACAAAAAGCAATAGATGATATATCATTAGTCCTTATGTTGAATTGAGTATTCATATCCAAAGTCTAGTACAAATGACTGCAGATGTTAATTTATATTTATGAATAGAAGATTCATCAGAAACAAAATGTATAACAATTGGGTTGATTGATTGAATGTTGATTATTCTGGTTAGATCATTGTGCCTATATGATATAAACAAAGACTTCAGAAATTAACTTGTCTTGCATAATATGTATATTCTAATTTTCATTTATAATCTGCCAAAATATCAAATATGTTTATACACATGTCCACTTTATTTCTACAAAAATCTTCAAGCAACAGTAAATTGTTTATGAAAATAGGCAGACATTTATAATTTTAGCAGCACATTCATACACAAACAATTTTTTTTTGGCATGATTACTGATTAAATGATAAAAAAAATTGATTCTGTATTTAATTTACAGGATTGTTTAAAAAATACATTTAAAAATCATAGGACAAAGGTCATCACTCATCAGTAATAATTATCAATACATATTTCTGTAGAGCTCCCTGAAAACCCGGCAACAATAAATAACTAGAAAATGTTAACCTCAATCATCTAAATTAAATAAATAATATAAAAATACATAATTTACATACATACATATGTACATATGTAGGTACTTGAAATTTTCAGTTTTACAAATATTTTATTTTATGTGAAAAATAAATTTCAAAGTTTAATAAACAATAATAAAAAAAAACAATAAAATATTTTTTCAATACTTACTCGACACCCTCTGGTCCTGCTGTTGCTGTTATTTCTTTTGTTTGTTCTACATCAGATTTTTCTACAATTTCACTCATTTTTACAGTCACAATATTTTTTCTTTTAACAAAATTAACACAAAACAATAAAATATCACACAAATTATAATTGTTAAAATAAACTCAATAATATTTTGAAATTATTTTAAGTACAAAATCATTAAAATATTACCGCCTTCAATAAGTAATTTAACTTTTCCTGTTAATCACCGTTAAAATATAATAGCTGAAAATTTCAATTTAAATTTAAAATGGTCAATGTCAATGAAACTTGTCAATTTGTATATTATGTGGATAGAGTGATTATAATTTTTTACAGGGCTATCGCTGTGTTATTCAAATTTTATTTATAGTATATTTAATTTTGTTGTTAGAGGCAACAATGTTTAATAATACAATATTGTTTAATAAAACAATACACTGTGTACATCACGTAGAGTTATAGTGGATTTATAGAAGCTTTAGTAAAAATGGATTTCTGAATGATGATTGATGAGAATTCGGACGGAAAAAATAACAAATCACCGAAGTAACTTCAGTACTACGGACAGTGTAAATTTCCACTTATATTATGATATGCACATTGCGCATGCACTGAACAATCTTTGACGCGACGGGGCATTAAAGTTAATTTTCTTTAAAGTTTACATACATATATCACTCTTACATATTTACGAACTGGTAACACATTAATTCACTGAACTTTATCTTCTAAAAAAGAAACAAATTTACTACTGTCAAAAATCAGATCAAACAATTACATGAACTGTCAATGATTAATACTGTATAAAAAAAAGGTACATATATAAATTCTTCCGTGTTGATTGATCTCTGTATTAAGGAATTTCATTTTTATATTTTTTGCCGATTGCTAATTTATCTGTTTTAAAAAATAATCAAATAAGAATTCTTTCATTTGAATAAAATACTTTCAAATGAATAGTTTATCATTTTCAAGTTTAATTTGTAAAACGAAAAATAAATCATGAACAATTTTGTTCTAATTGAACGTATAACGACGTGTGTTTAAAATTTCCTTCTTGAATTTTATACTTTTCTTATCAGTAAAAATTATACGAATATTACTAAGTAAAAAATTTGCATATTCAGTTTTTTATCGCTTCACCTAATTTATTTTACTGATAAAATTGTGCAGCTATGAATAATACAATCTAAAAAACAACACAGCTACAATTTATTAAAAAGTAAAAATAAGAAAGTCAATCACACAATAAAATAATTTCGTCACTTTTTTTTATTATTGACACATTAAACATTAAATTAAACTATACAAGACGAAAGAAGAAGAAAACTATTTTGTTTTCAAATTTTCAATTAAATTATAGTTTGTCAACAAATTAATTAAGTGAACCCTAAATTCAACATAATATACAGAGAGTATTGCATATTAATCAGCAGGATTCACATTTTTTTTTTTTGCATTACTTTTTGTGCCATTTTACTGTGTTCACTGAATTAAATCATCATTAATTTTACGAAGAAATCAATTTCATTAAAAACGGAGCAAATAGTATCAATGTTTGCCTCTTTAAAAAATAAAATTAAAGAGGAAACTGGTAATGAAATACCATCTTTACCACAACCACCATCCACACTATCGACAACAACAACACAACAACAGCAATTATCTACATCTACAGCACGACATCAACAACAACAAAATGGTAATCGATTAGCTAATTTACGAGGTCGATTATCATCATCAGCAACAAGTAGTAGTGTAACAACATCAACTGATGATCAAATTTTAGAACAAGTAAACATTTTTCTACACTTTCTCTTTTTATTTTTTGCATAACTATATAAAATGATTTAATTTATTTTACTTTAATTTTTTTTTTCTTAATTCAATTTACAGAAGGAAATTGAAATTAATTCACTTCGAACGCAATGTAATGATTTACAAAATGAAATTAAAGAATTAAAGACACATCTTGAAACAGTTACTAAAGAGAATGAACGATTAGAAAAAACGAATGAAATCTTACTAGAATCTGTTAAAGTAGCACAAACACAAAAAGATTTAATAACTGAGGAACAAGAAAAAATTCAAAATTTACAACAAGCTGAAATAACAAAATTAAAATCATTATTATCATTTAGAGAGCAAGAAGCATGTGATCAATTATCAAAAATTAAACAGTATCAGCAACAAATTGAAAATTTAACAACAGAATTAGAAAGATTAAAATTAATTGAACCGGCAGTTGAAGATTTACAGGTAATCATTGCCATCATCATCGATCAGATAAAAATTTGCAAATTATTAAATTATGACTGCTTAAAGTTTACGTTTTTTTCTTGTAAGCTTTGTAAACACTACATACACACATACATTTCTCCACAGCAAATTTCATTCGCTCATCATTTTTATCTCAAATTTTCTAGCACTGTGTTCTCTATTGTTTGCATTTTTATTTTTAAATAATTGGAAATATGTAATTGAAGTGTTTTTCAAAAGCAAAAAACAAAATTATAAATGTTTTCAAAAACTTATTGTTTTACATGTGTTTTGTTTTTAGTTTTGTTTTATTTTTCGTTTTTGCTTTGCATAAATTTTTCGGGTATGTATACAATTTTATTGTTTCTTTTTCTTACATAAGAAAAATTTATCAAAATAAAAAGAGAATTTTATGTTTAAATTATAAAAGCTTCAAAAAAAATCTATTTTTACCATTCAAAATAATAATTTGATAATTAAATTCTGTTTTTATTTTGGTATTTTTATTTAAATAATGGATATTGCAATTATTTAGTTAATTTATTTATTTTTATTTTCATTATAATTTTCTAAAAAAAAAAAATTTTTTTTGTTCTTATCCTTTTCTCTTTATTTCATTGAATAAAAAATTATATATAAATGTAGGACGAATTAGAACGTTTACGTCATGCATCACAATTAGATAAAAATAATTTAACAACAACATTAGCTGCTGTCGAAGAAGAAAATCGTCATTTAAAGGCACGTTTACAAATTGTTGATCAATCACGTTTAGAATCAATATTATCATTAAGTTCAAATGAAAAAGTTCAAGCATTAATACAAGAAAGAAAATTATTAGAACAGCATTTAGAGGAAGCACATTTACAATTATCTGATATAAAAAGTTCATGGAGTGGACAAAATTTAGCATTAGAAACTCAAGTTAGTCGTTTATCAAGGCAAGTAGCTGAAGAAACAACTGAAAAACGTAAAGCGTATAAAGAACGTGATGAATCATTAGAGAAAATTAAACAATTAGAATTTGAATTGCATAAAGGAAATGATGAAATTGAACAAAGAAATGCAAAAGTAAGATTTTCTGTTTATTTATTTTTTCATTAAGTTTGAATTTAATTTACTCTTAGTTTTAAGTTTTTTTTTTGTTTTTTTTTTTTAATATTATTTTTGAAAAAAATTATTCTTTTAGATAAAACTTTTGGAAGAGGAAATTGACGAATTAACATCTGCATTAAGAGAATGTCGAGAAGAAAATGAAGAAGACATTGCATATCTTAAAAACAAGGCTGTAAGTAAATTGGGATAGAATACATAATTCTTGCACACTGTATATATGCACAATACTGCACAATACTATTTAAAAAAAAAACAAAAATCAAAAACATTTAGGTATATCATTTTTTATGGAATTTACATTTTTATTTTATATATTTAAAGAAATTTCATTAGACTGAGTTTTGTTTTCTGCATTTATTTTCTTATGATTATTTATTTAAGTTGATTATATTTAATTGTGAAAAATTAAAAAATATTGATTGTTTTCTTTTTATTGTTATATTATTTTTAGTTTAAATAAAAAATATTATTATGAGCAAAAACTATATCTCTATAATTTTCATGGGTTTATTATTTTTTTTTTTTTTTGTTTTGATTTTACTTTATTTATTTATTTATTTTAGTTTATTTTTTGGTTTCAATTTTTATTTCTGCACTTCGTCTTAATATTTATCAAAATTATGTTTGGGAATGGAAAACAAATATTATCGATTAAATGAATATGCTTGGCGAATTACTTTAAAAAATTGTATTACTTGCAAAAATTTAATCAAAAATTGACTTTTATGTATTATTTGTAATTTTTGTTTTTGAAAAAAACGTCTGTTCTTTATAAAATATGTACTTTTTTTATGGAAATATATGTACCTATTTTTTATTATTATGAAAAAAAATTAATGTTCTCAATACAAACTCATTTTCTGTTCTGAAGTTGATTATGTACAAAATAAATATGCAAAAAATTTTTTTCTATTTAAGCTTTTGAAAAAATTTTTGATATTCTATTTATAAAAAAATTTTGGTATCCTTGTTTTATTTTTCTTTTAAGGAATCATCAAATCAAGAAATTAATGATTTAAAATTACGTTTAACAACGGCTAATGAACGTTTAAATGAATATGTTGAAAATTCTGAAACAACAATAATATCATTACGTAATCAAATTACAAAATTACAAGAACAATTAAATGAATTACAAAATTCATTAGATCATGAGAAACAAGAAAAATTCACTGCCTTGTTACGTAATGCTGAAATATCACAAAGTGAAGAAATATTAAAAAAGGAATTACGTATTGAACGTGATGAATGTAATGAACTTAATGATAAATTAAATGAAATACAAATGAAATTGAATAGTAAATTACAAAAAATTGATGAATTAAATTGTAATATAAATGAATTAAATACTGTGATTAATAAACAAAATGACTTAATAACACAAAATGAGAAATTAAATCATGATATTAGTGAAAAAAATAAAGTAAATTAAATTTTCTCACAAGATTTATTTAATTTAAAAATAAATAAATAAATTATGCTCATATAATTCTTTCAATTTTTTTTTTTTTACAGACTATTAAAGTGTTAAATCAAAGATTACTTGATCTCAAAAAGACTCTTCAACAAGAAATAAAATGTGGTAAAGATATTGAAAGTAATAATACTACCACATTTATTAATGGTAATAATGGTGGACCAATTGTTATGGATGAGGTCAATTTTAAATATTTAAAACATGTTATTGTAAAATTTTTAACAAGTCGAGAAGTAAGAAATAAAAAAAAGCTTTAATTATTTTAAAAGATTTTTTTTTTTCATATAAAATTATTTTCAAATTACTAATTTATATCAATTATTATTTATTTTTTCGTTTACAGGTTGAAGCAAGACATTTAATTCGTGCTGTAGCTACATTATTACATTTAACGCATGAAGAAGAGAAATTATTACATGATACATTAAATTGGAAAATGAGTTGGTTTGGTACAAAACCAGATCATGGTAGCGGACAACGTGCATTTTCAATTCCACCAAGTTAATATTAATAAATAATGAAAAATTAAAAGAAAATGAGATAATTACATATTAAACAAATATAAATAGATTGAAATCATTTTGAAACATTAAAATGTAGTAAAATAATAAAATTTACCTTAAATAGAAGTTCACAACAACAAAAAATGAAAACATATTCCAATTTACAATATGCATAAAATTTAGTAAAAAGGAACAAATTATACAATTGAAAATTGAATAGAAAAAGGTTCAAAATCTTTATAACCCAATCATAATCAAGAAGAAAAATTCTTTATTAATTAAAAAAACAAAAAAAAGTACTATTATTGTTTCCCTTTACCGTTGAAAAAATCAAGTAAATCAATGATGAAAATTTATTTACTCCTTTAAAAACATTTAAAAAAGTTTATATAGAAAATAAAGCAATGTTTCTTTTTAGTTATTTATCTCTTGCTACAATGTATTGAAATAAAAAAAATATTTTACACATAAATACACAATTTAAAAATGGAATAAAAATTTTAAAAAAGATAATTAGTGAAATTGAATGACAATAATAATGAAATATGAACAAACAAAAAATTTAATAGAAATTAAATTATTATTCTGTAGAAAATTTTGTTCATCAAAATTATAAATGTGTACATTTATAATTTATGTGTACATTTATAATTTATGTGTACATTTATAATTTATGTGTACATTTATATGTGTACATTTCAGATATCTGCTAATATCAATTTGAATTCGAAATTATTAACAACTTATTTCAGTTGTATTATTTGACTCATTAAATTGCAATATTTAAATTTAAAAAATGATTAAGTAAATGAGGCAAAATTTATTTATTCGAACAATTTAGTTTTGATTAAAAAAAAATGAATGAAAAAAAAAAAAAATTAAAGCCTATGCAAACAAAATTTAAACATAAAAGTTTAAGATATTTTATAGAATAGGAAAAAAAAATCCAAAAATGAAAACGAAAAGTTTTTAGATCCTTTCCACCTTTATATATAGAAATAATAAAAATGAAATTAAAATATTTACAATATTCAAATGATATTCTAAAAAATGAACTTAACATTCCATAATGAGTTTTTTTTTGAATCATTTCATTTTTATTATAATTTTGTTTTTCTTTATTTTTTGTTAATTTATTTATTTTCGTTATTTTATTACTCACCAATGACTATTTTATGCATGTAACCAAAAAAAAATTAAATCCAAATGCGTTTAGAGAGAATCTCAATTACCAATGAATTAATCGCTTTATTGTATAGACCATAAATATAACTTTTTATATAATTAAATGCCATTGAAATTTTTACAAAAAAAAAATGCAATTTAAATTATTTTGAATAAATAAATAAGACAAAAATGTGAGGCATCTACTGTGACTATCTTTCGTGTTGTTAAAAAGTATTTTTATGTACTATTTGTATGTATAATTAAAATGTAATTAAATCAAAATTATTTAAACTTTAATATTAAAGAAAGAAAATTAAACTTTCTAATAATAATACATACATATTTAAGTTCCAAAAAAATATGTTAAAATATTTATAAACATCAATGTAAATTTTTTTTTGTGTTTTTTGTTTTTGTTTTATTGTTTATGTAGCTATTCATTCGAAATAATATTTTAGTTTGTTATATTTATTGTACATAATTATGTATAACTAATTGCCTATAAATTATTTTTCTATTTTATAAGTGAAATAAATTTATAAATTGAATTGATTGATAATAATGAAATAAAAATTCAATATTTCACATAAATTCTGTGTTTTGTTTTATTCAATTTAATTATGTCAATCTGAAAAAATTTTGTTCATATCAAAAATGAAAGCAATAAATAGTAAATATTTTGTAATGCAACTGTATAAAGTTAGAAAATTATATGGACTTTTTATTTTTCATAAGAAAACTATTTTTTTAGATAGTAACAGTTTCGTTTTAAATCATTTGAGTTCTTTATTAAAGACTTCAAAATTGTCACGTAAAATCTGTAACGGTTTTTTTTCCAATATAAAAACTAGTAAACAAGATGTGGGAAAAATCCAGAAATTTATAGATTTATAGAAAATCTGAAGGTCAACATAAAAGATTATTTCATAGTTTTTATCCTTTAATAAATTTATTTTGTTTACCGACAAAAGATTAAATTTATTTTTCTAATGAAAAATATTATAACTTGTATCATACACACCTGCAAGAAAAAGAAAACAAATTTTCTTAAAAAAATTAGAAAAAAAATTACATAAAATTGTTAGGACTAAATAATTTTAAACAAAAATCATAAATATTGGAAATTTCCCAATTTTATATTTTAAATTTTAATCCATGCCTATTTAACATTATAAAGTAATAATAATTTTCCAAGAATTTTGTTTTACATTTCATACAAACTCATCTTTGGAAAAAAAATTTTCAGATGTTTGCAATCATATTTGCAAATTTTTATCTAAAAAAAAAAAAAAAAGGTATAATAAAAATTTTTACTTTCTTCGTCATTACCGTACAAATAATGTTAAAGGTATAAAATGATCATTAAGTAAGAGTTGAAAAGGTAAGAAATAAAATGTAAGGAATATAAATGTAATAAAATTACTTGACTGACGAACTGATTACCTTAAAAAAAGGTAAACTTGTGTACCTACGTGCACATACATATATACATAAAAGAAAATTTTTAATTACGGTGACTTGTTAACACCAAGTCACCAATCTAATTTCTCTTTATAAAGTAATCATCAACAGGTCATTATTTGTTGTAGTCTGTACATCCTTATTAAGAGTACCAAATGCAATCATAATGATACCGACGACGTCAATAAAAATGACCTGAATTTGGATTGTTTTTAATATACAAAATTTTTAAATAATATTTTTCGAATTTCTCCTTTTTCGACCCCTACTATTTTAACCGATAAACAAAATTTTCACTTCGAAATTTAAAATTAGCAAATATCTGTAGGTGATAAAAACTACATATATAACAAGGAGCAATGATACACGCTTGAACAGTTTAATAAAAAATTTTAAGTTTGCCACAAAGCTGTGATACCCTAAAGTGAAATGCAAAGGAAAATATATTTAAAAAATATTTATAATATTGATTTCAAAATTATTTAGAAAGTGTATATTATCAAATTATTGTGAAGCTATTAGTGAAGCTAGTGAAATTTTCAATCTATATCAAGTTTGCTTATTTTAAATTTTTTTTTTTAAATTCAATTATACGACAAACCTTGTTCAGTTGATGTTTTTTTGTCAAATGCTTTCATCACTGGGTAATGTTTGTCTTATAATCAAATAAAATGTTCTTCTCTGTTGGAAATAATTGCAATATCATCAAAATCTGTTTTAATTATTGAGAAAATTTAAATCGTATAATTTTAAAATTACATAGCGATTGTCGGGATAGTCGCTGTATTCTTTTTCAATTTACTATATTTTTTAATTTTTTTTAAAAAAAAAAGTAAGAAATTTTTAACTAGTGACTAGACCGAACACTCGTGATTAGTAATTTTAAATAAAACATCATAAAAATGGTTATATAGTTTTTATGTTTAAATCATCAAATTTGATGATTAATCGCAATTATCTTCTTTGGTGGTTTAGCCTTAGATGGTTATAAGCTCATCATAAAGCTAGACAACCATTGAAGTTCGTTGTGAAATTCAACTTTTTTCATGTTATAAGTTTTTATCTTATTTATTTTTATAGCACAAGCCTGAAAACGTTGAATATCATTCCGTTGCGGTGTAAGGAACGATCGTTGTGATATGGTGTTAATATAAATTTTTTTACATATCACAGTGATTTTCCTTCACACTTCGATGGAAAAAATCATCTAATAAAAATAACGATTTTATTATTTTTTTAAATTGTGACCAAACTTTGTATTTTTTTGAACATGTTTCCGAATTTGTGAAGAGAACGGTTGCCGGGATATGTTTTCCATCTGAAAAACTTGCTTTTATTAACATATCACAGTAGCTGTTCTTTTTATTCTATCGGATGATTCCAACGTCGTAATTACCTAGATTTATTTTTAATTTTTTTTTTTTAATCAAATAAAATTGCAATTTTTGTTAAATAATTTATGGTTTTATTTTTCGATATTATAATTTATTTTTTTTTAATTTCTAAAATTTTGTTTTAATTAATTTTTTCTTTTGTTTTTTTTATCTTGTTTTATTATTTGGTTTATTTTTGAATACATCGTTAGTCATTAAATTTTTATTTGTTTAAATAATCATTTTAAATAGTTTAAATACATAATTATTTAAATATCTAACATAATGTTGCTTACATAATTTTGATTGCGTTACATGGTTATATTAATTTATTTTGTTATTTTATTCCTATATAACAATATTTATTTTTTTTATATAATACAATTATTTTATATAAGATAGCAAATGAATAATTACATATTCTTTTATCTGACTTATTATATTTTAAATATATCCTACATAAATTTAATGTAAGAAAAATTACACTATGAATAACCGGATATTATATAATATGTAATATTATTTTTCTTAATAAAAAGCTACTATTTCTTTATCTACAATTTTGTTTCGTTTTTTTTTTTTTTTTTGCGTAAATTTTTAATGACTAATTGGCTTTTTTTAAAATCAATAGATCATCTCTCAATATAAATTGATGAATTATACTTTTTATTAAATGCATTTATTACATTATATTTATTTAAATAATGTGAAATTGAAATACAGATTTAGAATAATAGAAAACAGTCACAAAATTTTCTCTTTAAATTATTGTTATTCTGTTTAGTTGTAATCAAAAAAAAAATCTAATTATAGGCACATAAAGTTCAGATTATTCAAATATGACAATCGAAGTTGAAATTTTACAGTGAATATTTTATAGAGGCAATATAATTAATCAGATCAGAATGTAAAAAACATCTTAGCGTATTAAGTAATAAATGTCTTATTTAGTCATTTACTTTGATCAATAAAAGAATGATCCTTCATTCCTTTCCATTAAATTTCAATTCGATTCTTCGATATAAACGAGAAGATAACTTTTTATTTTAATATATATTTCAGGTATATGTTATCTATCTACTAATTTAACATACAATTTTAATTTTTATTAATTTTATCTTGATTTATTGCAATTTGTTTTTTGTTCCTTTTGTATCTATCTTACCAATTATTTGGATGTATTCTTATGTGTATAAGATTAAATATTTTAATGTAATTTATTTTCCCTCAAATAACATCTTTATTTTTTATTTTTATAATATACATATATACTTGGTCTTTAATCTAGTGATAAAAAAAAATTATCGAATAAAAAATTTTCAACTAAATGCAAAATATTTGTATTCGAAAATTTTAAACCGCAATAATTATAGCAGGAATAATGTTTTTTTTTTTTATAAATACCACATATTTTTTTCTTTGTTTTTAGGAAAATAACCATTAAAAAATGTAATTGAATTTATTATTTTTATTTAATTCCTTTTTTTAAATTAACTTTTAAAAAATTTTTTTGGAATAAAAAGCAATTATGTATAAGTACAAAATGTTTGTATATTTAATTGTTATTTTATTGAATTATTTTTTTCTTTTTGTATAAAAAGTTTCAAATGCAATTAAACGGATGGAATTATATGTGTTTATTTACTTGTAATAATTAATTGAAAAAAATGTAATAAATAACATAATACAAATTTAACTTTTATTTTTTTAATTTGTTTCTTTTTTAAGATTTCATTAATATCGTTAAATTTAATATTTTTCAATAATTTCAATCTTGTTTAAATATATATATATATATATATATATATTATCATTAATTATTTCTTTGAAATACAAAGCCAAAAAATTTTTTATTTTAATTTATACAAATTTTTATAAATAATTAAATAATAAATAATAATATTTTCAAATAAAATAGAAAAAAAAATGGAAATAAACTTTCTAACGCTTAGCAGTAATTCATTGTTTTTTTTTTCCACAGCAAATTTCAATCTGTGTGTGTACACAAATTGAACATTCAACGTAATAAAAAAGATATTTTCAATATTAACATGGTATTTTTTCCTTAAATTTTGGAACACAAATTTATTGGTTTTGTGTATTTAAATTCCATTGAGCAAATTGTTCTTGCCATTGATTATTTGCATTCGAATTTGTCTAAAAAATAAAAAAAGGCAAATAAATCAACAAAATTTGTTTCAATCTTTTTTACAAGTCAAATTAATGTTTAAAATTTTCTTAATTAAAAAACTATTTAATACCTTATCATTCCAGTCAGAGTTGTATCCTTGTGATTCATCAAAATCTAAAATCAATGTTAAAAAGAGGAAAATAATGATGGTTGTTAAATAATTAAAATCCTGTAAATAATAAATTTTTAAAAATTTTGAATAGAAATGTTTTTTATTTTTAATTTTTTTGTTTTGTTTTTTCCAAAAAAATTTTTTTTTCATTGATTTTTATTAGGCAGAAATTCTATAATTAAACATTAATATTGAATATAAAATATAAATTTATTTTACACTACAAAAATCATTAAATGAATTTTGAAAAAAAAAATTATTCTATTTCTATTTACAAGTAAATATTTACTAATATGTATATATTCAAAATGAATTTATGAATTTTATACATGAAATCAATATATCAATATAGTGAAAATACGCAAATATACCTATATATGTATACATAAAATCACAGTTAAAATTTCTATCGTGTATATAAATTCTATATGTAAAAATAATTTTAAAAAAAAATTGATAACATAAAAATTAAATCAAATTTACTTAATTTCTTTTTTATTTTACCTTCACCAGTTTACACAAAATTTAAGGATGTAAACTTGAAGAAGTAGATGAATTTCATCGATTTGTTCATCATATGATAAAATCGATGGCTCATCATCTTAATTGTATTTAATATTATTTAATTTTATTTTTTTATTTATTTTTTTAAATTTTTTTAATTGAGATATTTTATGGAATTTCATTATTTATTTTTTAATAAAATACATAAGAGTAGATCATTTATCACGTGAGCAATATAAAAGAAAAAATAAATTTATAATAAATAAAATGGAAAACAAAAATAATTAATATAAAACAGAATATCATAAAAAAATTTATTTAAAAATAAATAAAAGGAAAATAAAAGTAGTTGGTGTTATTCATGTATAATGGATAGATGGATATTTAATATCTGCTATATGTAGGCATTTTTTAGAAAATATTTCTAACTATATATTTCAAATAAGATGTTTGATCCACTTTTTCGGTAACTCATAGTAATTCATTCAATTTTTTTGTCTCTACATGTCTTTAATTTCAGCATATAACATAGAAACATCTTACAAACACATCGCCATATATGTAAATAATTTTTTTCTCTTAAATAACACCAACTTTGTATAAAGTAAAAAAAAAATAAAATATAAAAAAAGACACCAACATAATAAAAAATAAAGAAAAATTTTTAACTAAGACTTACCTAGTGGTTTTCTAATATTATTGGCAGCCTCAACATCGGATCCTTCTGAAAACATTTAACATTCCACTAAATAACTTTTAAAAAAAAAACGATTTTCTTTTTCTTTTATATTTAATAAAAAAAAAAAAAAAAACTAAAACAAAATATACATATAAATAGAAAAAACATTTTAACAAAAACCATAAACATAACCGAAATCAAAATTTAAAAATAAAAAAAAAAGAGAAAATCTCAAACTAAAGGAAAAACAAAACAAATTCAGACTAATTTACAAAAGTTTGTAATTACATTAAAAATTAATGTGAATATCTATTATAAAAACGTTTTAAAGTGAATTCATATATGTATGTATGTACATATTATGATAAATACAACAAAGAATTATTATTAATATTATACATGTATGTACTTTTATTTAAAATTATTTACATACAGACAATTTTTGTAAATAAACAAATTAGAAAATAAAAATTCGTTACAGAGAAAAAACTTAAAATTTTTTCCCTTTATTTCGTTAATTAAATATATGAATTATGAATTTTTACAGGTGAGGAGAAAAATGTTTACAAAAAAAAAATTTAATCATTAAAAAACGAAAAGAATTAATTCAAAAAACAATTTTTTTTTTGTGCCGTATATTCAAAAATAACCATTTCATAAAAGTGAAATCAAAAAGAAAACACAATTGAAAAAACATCTTTTCTTCTAATACAATGAAAATAAAATTTTCTTTAAGAAAAAAAAAAAAAAAAGAACAAAAATTGAAAAGAAAATATGCGAAAAAAAATTTTAAAATCATAATCGAGTGAAAATCGAATTTACCTGTATTTAATTCACGTACTAATGATGACATTGCTGATGTAACTGAATCAGCAGCAAAATGTAAATCATTACGTAAATTCCTATTTATTTGAGGTCCGTCTAAAATTGTTTGTTAATAAATACATATAAAAGAGTATAGAGATATGAATAAATTTATTTTTAATTGAAATTTTCATATTAACTTTTGGTTATTTGATTTATCTTTTGATATGGTGCCTATTAAGAAGTTACCGCTCTTATTTTGAATTAAAATGTATACAATGATATTAAGTAAAGTTTAAAAAAAAAAAGAAGAAAATCTTGACATTAAGTCGAATTTAAGTAACATTTTTATTTTTATGAAACATTTTGGTGCATATTAGATTCGTTCTTATTTAACAGAATATCTCATATATTAGGACAATTCAATATAATTGAAAAATTTTAGTTAGAATATTAATAATTTAACAATACAATCTCTTTTATTACACACATAACATGCTTAATTAATTAATTAATATATAAACTAAAAGAATATTTTTAACATTTAATGAATTTATAAATTAATTATTATTTAACTGAAGCATAATTTAAGGAAACATTCATAAATTAAGGAATAAATTTTATTTATTATTTTTATCTATTTATTTTTATTTAAATTCTAACAAAGGTATTCACAAGAGAACTTCACAATTCTGTACTAAATATATTTATTTAAAAATAAAAATGAAAAAAAAAAAAACAAATGGTTTTTGTTTCGTATCACTTACTTGTACTATTATTGGTGCCAAATGCTGATCTCACATCACCACCCAAACAATTTAATGATGAATCAATTTGATTTGCAACATTTGCTATATTTGATGTAAGCATTGCTTGTTGCTGCTGTTGAGAATGACTGCTTGTTATAGTATTCTGTTGTTGGTGATGTTGATGATGTTGTTGTATTGGTATCGATGATGCATTTCTAATTGTAGAATTACTAATTTGTTGATGTTGCTGGTGATGTTGCGATTGGTGTTGTTGTTGCTGATTATTTTGACTCATTGTTTGTGGAGGTATTGGTGGACTTTTACCAGAACGTGGACTAGAATTTGGTGTTGAACGTGGGCTAGATGTTTGTTGATTTTTTAACATTCTCATTAAACCTTCTAATTGTACCATTAATTGCCTTCTTGAATCTTGTAATGCACCTAAATGTCCTTCAAGTTCACCTTTTCGTTGCCTTAATGCACGTAATTCATTCATAAGGGCAGGACTTTCTTGATTCATTTGTTCAGCTTCTTGCTGACGTCTTAATCTAGCGATTTCTCGCATAATTTCTTTATTTTTAGCCTCTAACTGTGCAATTAATTCCCTTTGCGCTCTAGAATTATCCGAATTTATGGCTGTATTTTCATTTCCTAAACCTACAGGCTATATAAAATAAATGAAGAAAAACAAAAAAGGAAATTTTGTTGTGACTAATTTGTAAATAAAAAACTATAGAATGTAGTTGGTTTACTGTTCGATTTTCCTGCGCTAAACGAGCTGCATATCTAGCAATCAGTCGATGTTCTTCGTCATTTGATGATGCTGCTCTTGACATTGATGCACCAGCACTGTCTAAACTTCGTCCAGTTGCTCGTGAATCTAATGTACTGCTTCTATCGAATGGACCACCATGACCAAGCATACTTGGATCTGAGAAACCATTATGTGATGGTAAAGGTGATGGAGGTACTATATGAGATAAATTTAATGTCTTCTCTGGTTGTTCTGGAAATCTTGGTAACACTTGTGTTGATTTTTCTGGTACACAACGAAAACTTTTCCTCAATGAATGCCCAATTTGTTTGCTTGGTGATTTATAACTTGAATATTCTTTAACTTCATGGTCATTTTGATGATTTAATGATGTTTTACCATGCCAAAAACATTCCTGACATAATTGATAGGCATGACAACGTTGACAACGATAACGAAAACCAGTAAAATTCTCTTTATGACAAACAGAACATATTGTTGGATGTACAATTGTTTCAACTGTGGCTAAACGATGTAATAATGGTAACCACACCAGACATGATGGACCCGGTTCAGACATTAATGTTGCCATAAAGTCATTAACTGTAACTTTATTTTCAGATGGAAATATTTCTTCTTCTAAACCATCTTTATAATGGAATGTTGGAGATTCATATACAGCAGCTGGTAATGCTAAAACTTCACGTAAAAATTCACTTAATTTCCATGGTACTAATTGTCCAGCACCATCAGAAATTTGTGAAAAAATATCTAAAAAAAGTTTAAAAGAAGAAAAAAAAACTTGAAAATAATCAAAAAGAAAAAATCATCTTGTAAACAAGATTACATCTTAATTTGTCGACTAATTTTCCTGCACACATTGTTGCTAGAGCGACTTTTATTGAGAATACCCGTATTTTTCCAGAATTATCACTAAAAAATAAGGCAAATAGGAAAAATAAAAATAAAACATGATTAATTTCATTGAAATTGAAGAATAAATATTTTAAAAAATCCGTATTTTTTTTTAAATCAAAATAAACAGATTAGTCACAAAAATAATAGAGCTATGAGAATACGATATACACAGAATATCATAACACAGCATATTTTTTCATCTAACATCAATTCACTTTAGGTTGATGTTGTCATCATTATTCAATAGAAAACCATTTGCATATTAATAAATAAAACAAAGAGAAAGAAAAACATTTTTGTTTTGTTTTCCCTTGTTTTTTCTTTTCTGAAACTGAGTACATAGAAACAATGAAGAATTTAGTCATAACAATAAACATCAGTTAGGAAATAGAATAAAAAAATGGAAAGCAAAAACAAGAAAAATAAACAAAAAACAACTGAAAACAACAAACAAGAAATTGTGAAAATCTGGGTGAGTTTCATGATGAAATCTTCCGTCCAAATCATAAAATAACTACCACACATACATGTATATTGTGAAGTTTACTTATATGTATACACAATATACGACATATTTGTAGAATAATATTTTCTCTATGCTATTTCGTTCTAAATTTAGTTTTTATTTTTTATTAATTTAAATATTCACTTTGTCCAGCTGTTAATCCTTGCTATCTTTTTTTTTTTTTTTTAACCGGATATGTTACATTTCCATAAAATTATTTTTGTAAATTTAAAAATTCATAAATTAAATTTCAAATAATTTCGTATCTAAATTTCAATGATTTATTTATTGTTGAAATAAAAATTAAAAGAGTATACAGATTGTTAATGCATATGTTAAAGTATGTTCATATAATTTTGCAATTTTATTTTGTTGATGATTATCAAGATTAGAAAATACATATGTAGAGGCATTTATTTAAATTGCTAGACATTTATTAAATGGATCAATAAAATTTGTGTGCATTTAGGTAATTAATCACATATACAACCTATAACCAACAATATAATAACTGACAAGTTAGCTAATAAAATACATTAAATAATATTATCATATGGATTTTATTATCTTTATCATTGTAATACTATTTATAATTGTATTATCTAACAAATATTTATATCAATTATCACAACTGTTTACATATTAATTTGGTTTCATGTAAACATACATACATATGTGTATGTCACATATACATACAAAATGATATGTATTATATTTTATTGTTAATTAAATGTTTATCTTATTTAATTTTCAATTAAATGTTTAGATGTGTAATAATAAATAAACGTTATTCGTATAGCTTTAAATTGTGCGTTTAAGTATAATTTAAAGCGAAAGTTAAAAAATGACTTTTACATATTGAACAATAATGTCTATACGATTTCAATATATTTTTTACTTTATGTGTGTGCATGAAACGTATATATATATTGTCCTCATTTAATTACAGTGCAATATCCACACACATACGTATAATACATGTGTGTCTTATCCATCTCATACATATGGCTTTTCTCACAATTTTTAATTCTTCATTTGTTTCTGTTCTAGTCAGCACAAAAACAACTTCATTTTTTTTTTAAACTTTTTATTATTTTTTCGTTTTTGTACCAAGTTCTTAATTCTAGTAAATATTTTGAAAGCAATTCACATTGATAGGCATACATATGTATAGGCAATTCGAATAGCTCTTATTTTGTTTCACACTTTCCATTTGTGTTAATTGGATTTTAAGGACTATGAATGTACATAACATTGAGTACATACTAAAAGATAAAATTGTGTAATATCAGCATTTTTATTTCTTTTTTTTTTTTTCTTATTTATTATTCATGTTTTATTTAATTCTTAATTGATACTAAATATAGTCGATAATCATGAATAGTTAATTGATTAGAATATTTGAATTGTAAAATAAACAAAAAAAATAGCAGAGGTGATTTATTATTATTAAGATGGTCATGTAAATTAAAATTAATGAAAATAAAAAAAAAAAAAATCTTAATCAGTTTATATGTTTGAGTAATTATTTTTTAAATTTTTACTTACCTAGAATATGCAGCCAATAACCAATTTAACAATAAACCAGCTTTAGAATCGACAGGAACTTGTTGTGCTGTTGGAAGACGTTTATTTAAATTATGATATAATGATGATACTAATGTTTCCAATCTTGCTACACTAACTTCATTTTGTGGTTCTAATGTATTTAAACCATTCTCACGGAATGCTTCAATTACATTCCATATATCAACTAAATGTAAATTTGTTGATTTTTGTATATAACGTAATTTAGATGCAGTACGATATGATGCAAAACGTATTGAATCAAATGTTTGTAATCTAAGATCTTGTAATATTGCAATACGCGGTTCAACATCCATCATTTTGTATTATTTATAATGTTTAAATAAATTTTCAATAAATAAATAAATATATTATATATCTATTTTTTTTTTTTTTTTAATTAATTTTAATATGTAGTATTTTAATTGTTGTAAAAGTTGTATAGTGAAGTTGATTTCCCTCTTAAATATCTGAAAAAATTAATTTTCTGCAAAATAAAAAAAATTAAAAAAAAAAAATTAAATTAAAATTATTGAATAAATAACTTGTAATAAAAAAAAAGTCAATAATTTTCAATTTTCAAGCATAAAAAATTCTTTTAACGGTTTTTATTCCATACTTGTACATTTTGTTAAATTTTTAAATTATATAAAAAAAACATTTATGTTCGTGAAAAAGTGCCTATTAGATAAATTTTATGAAAAATATATGTAAAAAAAAAATTTTTTTTTTTATGTTATAAAAGAATTTATATACGAGATCTTTATAGTATTATACCCATCTTATTATATGTATATATATAAAGCGATTACATTATATGAGAAAATGTGAAAATTTTTTAAATGAGATGAAAATTTAATCCTGTCTAAATGTGAATTATATTTATACGAACTTATCCTTACACATGAACATTACAATATTGGTAATCCTTATTATTTCATAGAAAATTGTTTATTTTTATACGAATATAAATTTTAGTCTACATGTATATACGTATATTAAATAAAAGCGTTAAATGGTATAGATAAAACGGAAAAAAGGAAAAATAATTTAGAGCACGAATTATTGAGAGCAAAATGAATTTAATGGGAAGACTATATTTTTTTATAGTATGAAGGAAAAAATGGAAAAATATCACTCAGAATTTTTTTAAAAATAAATACACTTTTTTTTTAAAAAAAAATAAACTGATAAAAATTTTTTTTCGTAATCTTTTTCACGTTATTATCGAGCTTTTGATTGACATCATGATGAAAATCATAAAATTTTGCTTGACATGTCTTGTCCCCATTTTATATAATAATTTTTTCTAAAACAAAAAAAAAAAAAAAAAAAAAAAAAATCTTTCATTTCCTTTTAAATAAAATGACATCATTTTTAATTAGCATTTATTAATAACATTTTTCTATTCTGTCCTCCTTACTTTATATGTACATACGTACACATATTTACAAACATATACGAACAGAATTAAAATTAAACGAAAAATATATAGGATAAACAAATGTACAGTATAGAAGAGAAAAAAAAATTATTCACATTCCATTTAAAAATTTTCTGTTGTTGATTTTCTAAAAAGCGTCTTTTTCAAGAATTCTCTTCTTACACATACCAAGTATTTAAGTATTTCTATACGTATATAACACATAAATTATGCACAAAAGAAGGAAAAGTGTTTGAAAAAAAAAGGAAAATGCAAAAGGTATAAAAGTTAATGAAAATAGTTTTTTAACGTTTTCTTTTTTCTTTTTTCTTTTTTTTTCATTTCTTTCTTTACTGAAAGCATGAAAGCAAGTAACCAGAATGTAATGACAAAGTATCTATACATAATGCATTAAAAACAAAAAGTAAAAGGAAAAATAAAAACAATGATAAAAAAAATATAGTAAATATCACATGCGTTCACAAATGCTATGATGAACAAAATAATAAAAAACAGAAAAAAAAAATTCTTTTTCATGTTATTTTCAGAAAGGAAAAAATAAAATGGGATTTTCATTTTAACGCGAACGAAAAAGGAAAAGAACAAAATTTGGTTTTCGATTTAGCAAAGAAAAAAAAAAAAATAGTAATTTCATAAAAATGAAAATGAAAAAATTTTACAAAATTTTTAAAAAGAATTTTCAATTATCATAAAATTTATTATAACTTTCAAAAAATATTTTTATCTTTACGCTCTGAAAAAAAAATTGCAACGAAACCAACGTTGAATACCTGTGTAACGTATCCACTCATTTTGATGTGTATAATTTAAAAAGACATCATAATAAGTAAAAGGAAATCATTCAATGTTTTTTTTTTCTTACGTATGATGATCAAAGGAATAACGTACAATAAAGTAAAGAAAATAAAAAAATATTTTTTAAATTCACATATTCATATAAATGTACATATGATCGTATATCAAAAATTTATCACAAAGTATTTTTGTATGAAATTTTGAAAAATTCTAAGAAATTCTGTTTAAATTTTAATATGCATCGCATATTATTTATATTAGTAGTACACTTTTAAGGTACTATTCATTACTTAGTATAAGAATGCTGCAGTTGAATTTTCTTACGTGTTTTTTTGTACATACATACATATATGTATGTTACAGTACACAGTTTACCTGAATGTGTATACTTATAGACATCTACGTGAATCATTATGGATATATATGTAAAGAAATTTTTATGTATCCTGAAAAATGCACATGCATCTACTTTTTTATACGTGTATACACATATGTGCACTTATATATTAAAGATAAAGTTTATGCACTTTTTAACAACCAGAAGCAGAAATACTCAACCTAAATTTTCTTATCTTATTTTCTTTTATGCTAATTTATTTTCCTTATTTATTTCTTTTTTCTCTGATGAGATGACAACATCAACATAGATTAGATATGTACATATATGATATATTATCGTAGCGTAATAACTTATCAAAAACATGCCAGTTTAAGATATATGAAAGATTCACAAATAGATAATCTAGTTTTTATTTTATTTATTTTTTTTTTATTTCATGTTTTTTTTATTCAACATCGACGAACATTTTGTGTATTTTGCATAATTTTTTCTTCTAATTTTTTTTTTTTTCATTTTATAATAATTTTCTATGTCAATTTTTCCATTTCATATCATCATACGTTACATTATGATGTCATATAATCTTTGCACTCAGTGTATATTTTAAAGCAACAACAACAAAAATTTCTAATGGATATGAAAAATACATTTTGTGTACGATACAAACATTTATTTTATTTAGCTGTATATAAACTACACGATACACATAATATACGTGTGTATCTACGTATGTACTCGCATGTACTTATATAGGTACATACATCCATAAATACATGAGTAAATATAAGATCTAATATTAAAAGAAATTTTCTTTTCTAAAATTTTTATTTTATGGAAAGGAATATTCAAGCAAATATTTATGGGACCTAATTTTTCCGCTGTATATGCACACACATAAATTTGTACAGATATACATAGCTCTTTAGTACAGAAAAATTTCAAATATGTACGCGTGTGTATGTATAAAATTTTCATATGCGTCTATGTATACGTATAAAGATTTCTAGATTTTTTCTTATTTTTCTTAATTTTAATTGTAACATTATAAACAAACAGATGAATTTCTGCATGTACAAATACAGCATATTTCCAAGAGAAAACATGAATGAATGTAGTAAAAATTAATGACAAAATACATATTAAAAAATAAAATAAAAATGTTATAAGATATTTTTCAAGTATTTCCGTTTCCCTTAATATTCGTCCATTTCAAAATGAAAATTTTAATGTCTTTTATCAAATTTCATACATTTTCATAATTTCTTAAAAGGAAGGAAATTATGATGAAATTTGAAAAATGATAAATGAGCACATATGCTTGATATTCTGTTTTTATATTCATAAAGTTTCTTAATTAATTTTCATTTCAAAGTATTATTTATCTAAACATTAAAAATTTATATTGAAATGAAAAAATTAAATACAAAAATTCGACAAGTAAAAATTTCTAAAAATAAAACAAATACCTGTATATAGTCTAATAATCAAAATATATTTTCAGGTTATTTCAATTACAAATATTTTATTAATTAACACATTTCTCATACGTGTTTTATATAAACAAAAAGGCAAAAAAAAAACACCAAAAATTCAACAAATCGTTAAATTCAACATAAAATATTTCATTAGATTTTATTATATACAAAATTATATAAACAAAATTAAATATATTAGAAAATTTAAATTCAAATATGTTTGATATTTTATACACCATCGTATTATATGTATCTAAGGCAAAAAGGAATTTCTAATTTTAAAAATATAAAATTGCATATTGTATTTAATCTACACAAAGTGAGAAAAGAATTATTCAAATACTCAAAATTATATACATGTTTTACATAAATAAATAAAGTGTACGTAAATATGCAGTTAAGAACTATACATGCATACATTTGCACATACATATGTAGATGTATCTGTATCACATTTCAAAAATCTTCTTGTGAAAGTATAAAATTTACAATTTAGAAACAAATAAAACGATTATATTTTCTATGTACTACATATTATTACAATCATCCAAGATTGTTAAAGGATAACGTACATATGAAGTGCTACAAATCTATGTATATAATGTGCATACAATATGCATAATGTATGTATGTACATAGATGTGCTCAGAATTTAAAAAGAATTGCTTAACATATTTACAACAATCTTTATATATGCAATTTTAATGTTATTTTACACTAAAATGGAATTCCATTTCATTGCATTTGCAAATATGCATATGCATCACATACGGATATGCTATGTACGTACACTACATATACATTGGAATCTTAAAAATACCATATGATATTAAAACTATTTTACAACATAAAATCATGATATATGAATTATTTGTGTATTTTGCATTGTACACAGAGTATATATATACACATAAAAAAATTTTTTTTTCTCATGAGAGTAGAATAATTTAATATAAACATTTTATATGTATAAAAACTATATAAAATTTTTAGAATTTTGGAAATCTTTTTAGTATCAAAGGTAAGTGAAAAATTTCATTTTGTTTACTAGATATTTTGGTTTAAAAATTTCAAAATATCAAATAATTTTAAAATATTAAAATGGGTTGTTTAAGAATGTTAAGTATAAAGGATTTAAACAAAACAAAAAACAAAAACCTTGCAAAATAAAAGTCAAAATGTTAACTTAAATATTTAAAAATAAAAAAAAAAAGTATACTTGTAAAATGAAATTTATAAAATTGAATTGCCATCTACATGTATTATCCATCAACTCATTTTTTTTATTCATTAATTTAAAGCCTTTTCAAACTTATTATCTGATGTTTATTTTTTCATTTCTGTTGACAAAATTTTAATTTATTTGATTTTAACTTATCTTTTTAATAATTTCCATTAAAAATTTTTTAAAATATATGATACCTATCATGAATGCAAAATACGTGCAAAACATACATACATATGTACATGTGTATGCATTTATTTTATGTAAATTATAAATTTTATAATTATTAATTACTTTATTTGACAGATTTTTTATTATAACATTTAAAAATTTAATGTTTACATATAACATTATTATAGTATGTATGTGCATACAAAATTGTTAATATTTTGATATTTTTATTGATAATATTATTAAAAGTTCGACAATATGCGTTGAATCCTGAACATGATTTTTAAAATAAAAATTTTATATTTTATCATAAAATTTTATTTGAAATTATTTTTATCAATATTTAATTTAACAAAATTTAATATCATTTGAAAGGATTCATTTTTTTTTTTTCGTTTTTATTTGTAGCCGTGTTATATTGGACTTCATTTAAGTGTTTTTGACATAATTATTCATATGTTACAAATGTATGTACATATGTATATGAATGTGTATTGTATATGCAAAAAATTGTATAGAATATATCTTTATACTCACTAACACACGTTTACATCTGTATGACTATATACGAAATGATTTCTATAATGATACAAAACTGATTCCCATGTTTGTGAATACATCATATTAAAGTAACAATAAATAGTTGAATTCAAAAGAAAAATAATCACCAACCGACAAATATCATATATTATATGTACAAGCTTTTCATTGTACGTACAATCAAATTCATGTGTGTATGTTGAATAATATACATACATATATACTTGATACAATCATTTTCATTGTTATTTTGATCTTTCATATTAAGGATTAGCTGTAGGATTTTAATATGACAAATGATATACAATATTATACAGTATAAAAAATAACAAAAGTTTGAATGAATTCTAAGTAAAACTAACGTTTTGCTATACATATAGTTGAATTAATCTAATCTGGATGTGGAGATATACATTTTTTGTTTATTTCCATTTATTTATCTATCATTATTATACACTACTTACGTTATATGCATGTGCTTATCTTAATACCTTATAACTCCTTTATATTATATGTAATAATTCCAGTTATTAAATTAAAAATTATATTTTTAAGTTTTATTTTTACATAAAATAACGATGATACCCTATAACATCAACATCTATTTCAACCTACTGAATTTGCATTTTAAAGGATACAAATTGAAAATCCATTCAAATTCATACACATATAAATGTATAAATGTATAACGCGAAAGATGAAGTGATTTATATCCTCGTCATTGTCATTATATGTTGTATATTCTCTACATACTACATATGTATGCAGATGAGTATTCACTTCAGCTATTCAATATGTAATACTACAAATTTTAGTTTCATTGGTTTCATATTATATTTATATATGAATAGGTCTGTAGCCTTACAACATATTTTCAATAGACGACAATAAATACATATATATATATATATATATATATAACATTAATTGAAGAATGGTACTTTAATGTCCTTTTCAGCAGACGACAAGTACTACAAAAACATCATATATTACCATCATAATATACCACATAACACATAATATAGAGAAATATGGATAGTCCTATTTACATTCCATATACATAAGTACATATATGTACATATAAATGTGAATACATGTCGAAATTATTACAGTATATGTATGCAATTAATACATATGTATGTACATGCATGAATGTACTGCATATATGTAGATATATGTAAAGAAAGAAAAATATCCAACTGAGTACCTATATATATATATGTATATATATGTACATATGTATGTATGTACATAGGAAAATAAAGAACTGAAGTAAATTTGATATGCTGTCATGTATTAGAATAGCATGAAAATGAAAACAAAATTGCGATGAGAATGATGGATTAATCAATAAATAAGATAAATTTGCAGTATACATTATAAAACGTGTCCACGGTAACTAGCTGTCATAGTTTGATAGAAATTGAAAATGAAAGGAAAATAGTCTGAATGACACATAAAATGGTATACAATATAAATGATAAATTGATAAGAGAATCAAAAGAATTAGAAATGTGCATACATATTTAAATGTTTTCAATTTTTGTATATTTTTTTTTGAAAAATTTATTCTAAAATTTGTTTTATACATACTTTCAAAGAAGATTTGAATTAAAATTAAACTACATACATATGATGTACATATTTTAATTTTAATTAAATATTCCTAAAATTGTTATTTAATTTTAAATATAAGATATTGAGAATTAAACAAAACAATTGTCTAATAAAATAATTTTTCTTTAAAAACCATTATATAATTTTTCGGTTTACATGAATTCAAATCTGTACGTCAAAAACAGTTTTCTCCCTTTATGTTAAAATTTTTTCTTACAGAATTGACGTACATACATATGTACATATGTATGTATTTTATATAACGAACATATAGGATAGGGTTCTGAAATGTACCTTTAAAACTTAACAACGTTAAAATACGTCATTCTTTATTTTTCTCAATTTAAATTACATTTTTATCGTGTTTTTATTGTTTTGCTTGAATATATAATTTTTTATTTTACACACATTTCAGTCATATAATATGTACACTTTTATTTTAAAACAAAAAAGAAATATCTTTACTCTTAAACGACCCAACCACCCTCATAAATCTGTTTAATTTGTGTATGACCACAATTTTCATTTTAATACGTACAGAATGAGAATAAATGTGAACACAATAATAACACAAAACAGGAAAATGGGAAAACATTTTTGTCTTTGTATTTTATTTATTTTTTTTAAAGATTTTTTTGAAGTTACTCATATATGTATGTTTGTACCTAGATAATTGTCTATGTTCAAATTTTACAACAAAAAGAAATACTTCATTTATACGCAACAATGATGGTAGATAAAAATGTAATAATAAAAGAAAATTGCATGAAAAATTGTTGTCCTTATAAAAATATTAACGATCAAAAAGAAAAATAAAAACTATTTTGCCTGAGTATAGATGATACTTAAGTTGATAAAGGTTGTTGGTTTAATGGAAAATTTTTCACTAAAACTGAGAAAAGGTAAATAAAAAGCTCGTAAACCGCATATATTAATATCACGTATAAGTAAAAAAAAAAAAGAATTTCATTTTTACAATACATCAGGAAATTATTCTGTCAAGACGGAAAAACTTTATCATTACGAGTATATTATATAATACTATGTGGGTACATAAAAATTTTTTATAATATTACAAATATTCAATGAAAACGAAAACAACGTGAAATGACGAAACAAATATTGGATGAATATAAATTATGCAAATATTCAAATACATACGTACAGAAAATAAATAGAAATATATAGGTATGCACGTACATATATATAAATATTTGTTATATACATACGTATAGAAATTTCACAACAATTTATATATACAAATAAGTATGTAAATGTGTGAATAAATGTATAAAATGTATCCATAGTTATAACATTAATTAAGGATAATGAGAATACGATAATGAAAATTAAAATTGTATTATAGGATTATGTTAACTTATATCACGGAGACGAACTTATACCATACCATGGGAACATTACAATATCATTTGCATACAAATTGTTATAAAATACGTGTAATAATTAAATTCTTTCGTTTTGCTCAACACTTTTTTTTATATTTTAAATAAGTAACATGAGCTGAGAAAATTTGTGTGTACGAATAAAAATAATATAATGTGTATATATACATGTACATAAGTATATCTACAAAAGGCGTCTGTCTATACACACGCAGTTATAATCTTGGAAAATTCAGTGTACATATGTAGACGAAAAATATATGTATATACATAGTTATCTGAGGAAAATAAAAAAGGAAACTAAAAGGAATTTAATAATTAATATTTCCTTAAATTTTTTTCGGCTATGTTTTATCTGAAATTATGTAAAATTTTAGTAGAGAAATTCTTTTTTTTTTTATTATTATCTTTTTAATGAAATCAGAAAAATAAATTAAAAAATAAAATTAACATCAAAATGAAATAATAATTAAAAATTATGTAAATGACTAAACAAAATTATTTTACATGTACACAATATTTTTCATTATTCAAATATACTATATATTATAAAATTATTCTGTATAAGAATTCTTTCAAATGAAAATTCTTTCAAGAATACAAAAATGAAAATTCTGTGTTTAATTTGAATTCCATGAAATCTCAAATAAAGCCCTCATCAAATTTATGTACATGGGTATAAAAAAAAAATACGATAAAATAAATTCAAAAATCCATTAAATGATTCATTTAGATTCCATTTTGCAAATCATTTTTCTTTTGATTTTATTGTATTTTATTTGAATAGAAAACAATGATTCGATAATAATAATAAAATCAGTAAAAATAAATGAGCAAAAAAGAAAACAAATCAAAACGATAAACACATATGAATGTAATTCAGTTAAAGCAAGTTAAAGGCAAAATGGAAAACAATAAAAGTTAAATGAATTGATACAAGGGAAAATTGTATTTGTTTTTCTTTCTAATGTCTGCCTTTGTATATAATAAAAAAAAATTTCTTTCAAGAGGTTTTGTTATTTTGTTTCCAAATCACGAGATCCTTTTCGATATTTTTTTAGATATTCATGTACATTCATATAAATCATTTACACAATATATGATTCATACAAACTATCACATCAGAAAATAAAAATTTTTCTCTTTTAAACCATATTTCCATTAAAATGTGAAACATATACGTGCATACAAATTGTACATCACTAAATAGACAAAAAATATTTTTTTTTTCTCTTTTATTATCTTTTTATACTTTTTTATCTTTTGATTTTATTAAAAGTCAAAATTGCCAAAAATGGAATTTTTCATAGTATATATAAGTAAAATATCCCATCTGTGCACATTTTAAATGCCTGTGTATGTGGTTTTATATATACCTAGGCTATATCATTATACTATTATATCGTTATATCTATAAATTGATGTGGGTGGAAAAAGATACTATCTGATACAGTATGTATATTAGAATTCTTGGCATATTTTAAATTTTTTTTTTGTAACAAATACATGCCATATGAATAATACATCCGTATATATACACGTGGAAATATGCTGTCTAATTTAAATGTGCACAATGTATACAAAAAACTTTTGTCATAAATTTTAGATTTCTTTTTTAGCAGAGTCTTCAAAAATTTTAGCATACCTAAATTTCGATATTTTTTACATCTTCATTTTTCTGCATTATACATAGGTATATATATACAAGAAAAGAAGAAGAATAAAGTTAAGTTAAAATATTATTTTCGATAGACTTAAAATACTGATCTTATTCAGAACAGAAAATTTTTGAGTTTTTCTCGTTCAAACCTATAAATTTGCTTTTAAAGCATAGTCATGTGTGTTCTTATAGAGCATAAAAATATTGCATCATTTATGTTAATGATTTATGTTGCTCTCTTATAATTTTTATTGATTTTATTTATATAATAAAATTGGCAATTAAAAAATGAAAGTAAAAAACGAATTCAACGAAACACCAATTTAAAATACAGATGACTATGATTTAAAAATACGGTGTAACCTACGCATAATAAAATTTAACTAATTCAAATAATTTGTTACACAAAAAATTTGTTCTTGTACAAATATTTAATTAACACAGTCCTACATATTTTTTTTTATAAATTTCAAATTCTATTTTTGAAATATATAAAAACAGAAGTGATTAACATTTTGTAAAACTTTAAGAACTCATATACTTAAAAATGATTGAAAAACATTATTTTAAAATTCATTAACAATTTTTTTAGTCATCATTATGTAAAAATGAACATAAATACGCATGTATATTACGTTTCAATGCCTTTCAAACAAACGTTATTTTAGAAAAGTATGATAAAAAGCGAAAATATACATATGTATATGTTCGTTATAACAAAATATGAACAATATTGTATGTTATGTAATGAAAAATTCTAATAAATTTGAGTTTTTGTTGTTGCAGTTATAAAAGTAGATTTAAATAAAAAGCTTAAACATCTGTCAAAATGAAAAAAAAAAGAACTGAATATACACTTCAAATGAGAAAATTTAAATTATACAAATATAGAAATAACATTTTTTTGGTTGATGATGACGATGATGATGAATTTTTCGTTCAACCACGAATACATGTTAGTAACATGTATTTTTAGTACATGCATGTGGGTTCTTGTCTGACATTCATCTCTAAAGGATAATATTCATTTATATTTTATTCATGCTACATGGATGGGTATATTTTTAAAATTTTGCTCTGATTTTGTTCATTTCCTAATTTCATTTTTTTTTTTTTTTGGTTTACTTTTTTTTTGTGTAAAAGTTTTTGATTTTCGTAAACTCCATACGTCATGTACATGAGTTTAACTGATACAATTGTATAAAATATTAAATATACGTTTATTTTATATAAGAGAAAGTTTTACTTTACTTTATATAATTTGTTCGTTTTATGTATATTTGAACTCTTTTTATTTGTATTTTATTTTTATGCAATTTAAAAGCATTTGTTTTCCATACAATTTTTTTTTTTTTTTGTTTGGTTTTTTAATGTTATAAAAATAAATTATAACAAATGTTTAACTCAAAAATATTTGTAAAATAAAACAAATTTTTAAAAAATTTACAAAATTAAAAAAATACTTTTTCTTTTTATTTTTTCAATTTAATGCTTTTTGATAACATTATTTAATTCCTTTTTTTTAGAAAAAAGGGACACTTAAAAATAAACACTCTCTATGCATACATTACATATGTATGTGTAATTCAAACCAATATTCAATTTATACGAAAATATTCAAAAATATACATATAACTAACTCAATTATGTACTTACTCGTAAATACTTATTGTTCAGTTTTTTTTTTTTTTTTTTTTTTTTTTTTTTTTTTTTTTTTTTAACAGAACTGATTATACACTTTTTTGCTAATAAAAGTATAAAAATAAATCATCTTATAAATATCAATATAATAAGTCAAATAAGTGTACCAAAAATTAAAAAAAAAAAACGATTGAGATATTCAAGAAGTACTTGAGGCTTTCGTTGCTTTTTTCGACAACCAATAAACTACTTAACAAATTGACACTCAATAAAATGTAAAACAAAAAACACACATGTAAATGTATGTATTATTTCCAATATAAAAAAAAATTTTCTTTTAATTTATTCGAAGGCACTTAAAATCAGTAAATTATTCATTTCATTTTATAGCTTGGAGCCACTTGAACAAAATGTACATATATGACTATAATTATAGTAATTATCAACTTTAAAAATAAATTATAAGTAATGTCAGATATAAGTACATGAATTTGTATACAGCATGTCTTATAAAATTGAAAATATACATAGATACTTAAATTTCTACTGAATAATTACCCTAAATTTTGATATTTATAAATACCAATAAAGTAAAAAGAAAATTTGAAAATGATAAAAGTTTTATTTTATAATTACACATAATTATATTCAACTAAATATTTTTATTCTTAACTTTAACTAAAAGAAACTTTTTCTCTTATTTTATATTTTATTGTAAATTATTTAAATTTTAAACGAATTTCTTAAAATACAATTTTATTAAATAATCCGATTAATGTAGAATGTTCATTTTTTTTTTAAAAATACAATGAATGTAAATATAATAATGACACGTGTATAATGTACAATAGATGGAACGGTTTATATATCTTGATATATATAATATATTTCCCAACCAGATCGAATTCTTATAAACTAAGGAAAAACAAAGTAAAGAAAAATGGCAAATCTTATAACTGATAATGAAAAATTATTGTAAACGACATGTGTAACATGGAAAAAAATAATGTGACAACGAGAAAAAAAAACGCATAAAAATAAAAATGACAATTTTATTGTGATACGTTTAACTTGATAAAGGAAAACAAAAAATTCCTAAATTGTCGTGTTTTCCTTTTATCATATATGTACATATTCAAGGGAAGAACTATTATCATTATTGTACATATTTCTACAAACCTACACACATTGATTTAATCATCATAGACCCAAGAATGTGATTTTAACACTATCATGACAAATGCATACACATCTTAAAATAAATAAGTCTCTAATATATATTAAACTGTATATGCAGGCATGTATTCACGTATATATTTATATACTATACAGATAACATTAATGTGTGTATTATCATTGTTTCATATATATCTTACATAAATTGTTTGTTGGACTTGTCATCATTATTATTATTATTAACAGAAATCCTTTTTGTCTTTTCCAGAGACACAATATAATTTTTTTTTTTCATTTTACATTTATTTCCTTTTTCTTTTCCTCATTACATAAGGATAAAGATTCCATTAGGATTTTGTAGTTTTATTATTATTTTTTTCTCCATCATTTTAGCAGAGTGATTGTAACCGATTAAACATCCGTCCTTAAATCCACATATATGTATGTATATATATATTTACATACACAGATAAAAAATTCAGACAAACTTAGGTATTATATAAAAATATATATTTTTTTTTTATATAATCAATTTTCATCAATATCGTTTTTGTAATGTAAAAGATTTTCTTTTCAAGATATTTAAACGAATTGTCAGATATGTACGAATGTTCATAAATACAATATTATTACAAAATATTAAATACACATGTATACAGAGGGAGTAAACGAAAAATTTTTGTAACACATACATATTATTAATGGGAAAAAAAACTATATTCAGTTTTCATTATTTTTATTTTAATGTTTTTTACCACTACTATATTATTCGATAAAATAAGGGATACATTATGGTAAATTGTGTCAAAATTATAATACAGATTTCATATAATGTATTTCAAAATTTTCTTATCTATATATGAAAAGTATTTCAAGAAAACTTTGCTAGTTTTTATATGCTTTTCTTCCTTTTAATGTCACTACAAATATTAAGTTACAGAATTATATGTACATTTGTTTGTGCATTGCCCGTATCTACAATATATATGCGAAGATTTAATGTTAAATTTTTCACAGGATTTAAGAAAGTAAAAGAAAATATTATGTTTGGCACAAATTTAATACTAAATCACTAAATTTAGCACTAAACAAATTTAGGTCTTATATATTCTTTTACAATAAAACTAAAAACAAGATAAAACACAAAGCCAAAAGTATTTGGCATTTTCTATCTCTTATGAGATTTTTTTCGAAAGAGCATTATCGCTTCTCCAATCAACAATTTATTTTCATCACAAAAAGCTAGTGATTTATAACGTGAAAACATTATTTAATTTCATCAAAAAAAAAAAAAAAAAAACAAAAAAAAAAAAAAAAAAAAAACAAAACATTTGATTACAATAAAATAAATTTTAAAATGACAAAAAAAGTGAAAAATCATGGCACATTTATTTTCCATCCTTACGTAATACGTCGGTTAAGGAAGAGAATTTTAAAAGTGATGTTTTAAAAACATACAAAATCAGCAATCATTCTGATAAAAGTACCACAATTTAAATAAATAATAATAAAAGTAATAATAAAAAAAAACGAATAAAAAGAAAACTTAAAAAATAGATTTTTCCTGGGTTATTTTCTTTTATTGCAAGAAAAAATCAACCATATACGTATATACTATATATACATATACATATACCGGAATTCTATACTTTGCAGTTATTTTTTTTTTATTTGCTCCATTATTTTGGTATATAATATGAAAAATCCAATTTAAAACATCAATTTTGAAATTCAAATATCGATTTTTTCAAATATGTATGTATTTGATTGTACAGTATAGTGTGTGTATTATCAGACAGAATCATAATAATTCATTTTTACTATATAATTTTTTTCTGTCATTGAACTATTTGAGTTTCCTTGCACCTGTACACATCATATAAAATAAATTTTATATTATGTACACTTCTATACATTTCTACTGCAATGTGTTTCCTGTATTTTCAAAGTTTAGTGATAACTTTTAAAAAAATAATAAAACAATTTGCATACTGATTTTTTATTTATTAAATCTTGAAAATTGTATTGCAAATATTGCAGATGAATTTTATTATATAGAATTTTTCTTTAAATGTGTAGATTTTGTTTTTTAT
This sequence comes from Anthrax anthrax, assembly GCA_963971155.1. NCBI lineage: Eukaryota > Metazoa > Arthropoda > Insecta > Diptera > Bombyliidae > Anthrax > Anthrax anthrax. The sequence goes on along the minus strand of OZ020118.1, from coordinate 6,078,051 downwards.
TGTTAAGCTAAGAAATAATAATGATGAGAATTGTATGATGATGATAACAATGTGCTAACCATGACGCCACAAGAAAAGAAAGACTATATGATATAAAAAATGTACAAAACTAATTGATTCAAAAAAAAAAAAGGAAAAGAAAATCTCACGGATAAAAAGTGGAAAATTTCTTTATATTCATTTTTTTCTTTTTCACACAAAATTCCTCAAGTTTTCTTTGTGAAATTATTATTTGATTTTTCCTTTCTTCCAAAAAAAAAAAAAAAAACAATGAACAAAGAAAGAACAAATACAAGACTGTTGAGTATTTAGTATTTTATGTTTATGCAAAATAATTTCTGCTGTTATAAGATAATTAAATTGTGCGCCTTACGAAATAAACAAAATAAAAAAGCAATTTAACGCTTATTTTCAGTTTTTTTGACGTAAATTATTGGACTTTTTTCTTGAAATTTTAATTAAACAAATTTTTTTTTTTTTATATAAAACATCAGCACAATTATGTGGTACATATTTAAAATTATAATTAAATATGACTTTAATTTCTTGCAGCATTACAAGGACATATGTATGTACATATGTATGCATACAAAAACAAAAACAAACAAAAAATTTAAAATATAAATAATTGTATATAGGAAATATGAAAAAAAAATGTTTGTGAAAGATATAAGAACACTTTTTTTCCCCCAATTATTTTTAAAAAGAGTAAACAAAAATAAGAAATAATAATAATAATAAAAAACTCAAACAAGGAATGTAAATTAAGTTATCTGGAAATAATATGTTTATTTTTAAAATGCCTGATTTGTCATTGTCACTTTGCTTGACCTCCTTTTTTTCTCTATACTGACTTTCATCTATGTCACATCTGTATGTATATTTATACATACACTGTACATTACCATAAAAAAAAATATAAATAAATATAAACAAGAAAAAAAGAAAAATACGTTCATTTCCTATGTCAACATTTTTTTTTCTTTTTCTATAAATAACATCTTTACACTTATTTTTTTAAATAATAAAATTGTTAAGCTTTTATAAAAAAAAAAGCATAAATCTGCTTACATAAATAAATAATACATGCAGATTTATGTATAAATTTAGTTTAACGATATACAGATTTATATGTTCAACAACAATAACAATATAAAATTTAAGGATATTCATGTTTAACACTCAATTTTCAAAAATTTAGATAAAAATTTTCAAAAAGGACGGATGTTTATTACTTTTAGACTTGGAAAATATTTGCAATACATGAAAATATTATTTTTATCATTTCTCAAAAAAAAAATAAAATAAAAATTAAATAAAGAAAAACCCATCATTTTATATCTGATGTGTGTGTCATTCTTTTTCGATCGATAAAACAAATATGCAACAAAATTTTTTATTTTCAAATTTAAACCAAATTGTGTAATAAACTTCTACAATAAAAAGTCTTGTGTGATACTGTTACAACAACAGTTAAAATTTTCAAATTTTTAAGATTTGTTTTTATTGTTTAAATAAGTAATACTTTTCAGAGAATCGAAATATGTATGTCAAGATACATGACTTAGAAAAACAATTCTCATGTAAAATCAATTTATTATTTCAAAACAAAGAAAATCAAAAAAATAGTTCCGAGAAAATTAATTTTCTTGATGTTTTCCTTAAACATAAATAAATCTTTATAAAATTCTTTAAATTTCAAACACATGATTTCAGAATTTCGTAGTAATTTAATTACTTTTATTCTGCAACCACTATACTATCGTAACAATATACATATTTAATTCTATTGTATTACTGAACAAAGTCCTTTTTCCTTTTATCCCCCAAATATTCATCTATAACACATAGATATATAATTATATTTGAATTTCGGAATAATAAATTGAACAATGTTTTTACTTTGTCAGGAAAATCTATCAAATAGATGTAAAATAAAATATTTATGTTTTCATACATATATGTATGTATATATACCAAACTTGTATTATTTTTGAATGATGCTTATAAGTTTAAATGTATATACAATAAATAAGGGTACAAGATATGTAAGAATAAAGTTTTTGTTATCTTTTCAAAAATTTAGATTCTTGAAAATGTTTGTTATTGAAAATTACTATTTTTGTATAATAGACAATAACTTAAATTTCGATTAAATATAATGAAAACTTACCAGGATCAAAATATTAACTATATAACATTGAATTTAATTTAATTGAAATAGAATTTTCAAAGAAAATAAAATAAAAATATTCTTGTCAAGAGTATTTGTCTATACTTACATATTTAAATTTTTTTGGTGTTTTTTAAATCCTCTTTCTTTGACTGAAATATCTGAAATAAAAATAGAAATAAAAACATTAAAATATTGATAATAAAAAGGTATTTAACGTAATTACCATATTGTGAAACTATTTATAGTCATTTTTATTTCAATGAAAAATTTATAGAAATAGAAATAAACAAAATAAAAATTTATTTCAATTCAAACATGATTTCAATAATACATCCGGATGTTTACACTATGTAAAAATAATTTTCATTTTTTTTTTTTTTTTTTAAATTTGATGTTATTCATTTATATGTAATACAATAGACACTAATAATGAGGTGTGTGTAATGAGTCACGCGTATTTTGTATATATATTAATTTATAATTTCATTTCATTTTCAATTAATTTTTTAAAAGTAAAATATTTTGGCAAATTTTCAAAAATCAATCCAAGCAAAAATATACACTATTATTATTATTTTTTTTAAATAAGTGTTTTACTCTTCTTTTTATAGAATATGATTATGATTATGATGATTACTATTTTTTTGAATATTCATAATTATTAATATTAAATAAGATTAATAATAGTACATCAAAGAATTAGTATAAAAACCGACAACAAAATGAAATTATGACGAGAATTATAGCCAATCAAAAGTCAATGTGTTACGATGACGACAAAAAAAAAATTATCTTTTTTTTTTTTTTTCATTTATAAAATTATAAAAATAATTATGTTGTCTACATGGTTGCTACACGAACAAGACACTATTATTGTTGTTTGAATTAGCTATAAGAACTTGTCTAATTTTATGTTTATGTATTATTTTTAAACCAGAAATTTTATACTTATGTATAGTAGCAGAAAATAAATATATTGTTGAGTTCATCAACAAAAAAAGAAAAATAATCACGAAAAATTGTTGAAAATTTATCAATATGTCAATTACTAAGCGATATGACCACCCACATATTAAAAGTAATTTCTTCAAACGCGTGAATGTTTCATTATAAATCTATGCGAGTTTATTGTTTATTTTTTAAATAATGATTTACATATATTTTCATAACAATAAAAATCAAATAAATTTTAAATAACGTTTTATTTCCTAGTTACTAATGCTATTACTAAGGAATATTTGCCAAATTAATTAACACATAGTGGTAACGTATTTTCACGTTTTATTTAACTATGTAATTTTTCTATTGTCAAGGAATAAATCGTCTTGTCTTTGATAATTTTTTATCTAAAATGACAATTTTCAATTATTTTTTAATAAATTTATATGCATACATTGGCATATGTACATACATAACACACATACACATGCACGTAACATAATCTCTCACAACATATAAAGATTCAAATGGATTTTAAGACAAAGTAAGACTATCTAGAATCATATTTAAGTTAAGATAACATTTTAAACTTTAATTAAAAGTGTATAGCTCATGTAATCATATTACGAGTATATGGATTATATTATTATGAAAAATACAAAATTTATTGAAGTGATAAGATATAAAAATTGTAAAAACTAAATTTAATTAAAAATATACTCGTATAGTAGGTTAGATATTTAAAAAGGTATTAATATAAACTTTTCTCTATCCATGAATAGCATCGTAAAAACTCAAAACGTTATTGGTGTAACAGTATACGTACAGACATTTTATCATATTCTTACATCCCATTGTTTTGTGTATACTTATATGTACATGTGTACATACATACATATGTTTTTTTTTTAAACTGACTTAAGTACCCCGTTTGTGGTTTTAAATTTTTCAAATAAAAGCAAAACAAAAACAATGAAAAAAAAGAAAATAATTTCCTTCCTTTCTAGGATTAAAAGTAAACTGTTTCAGGTTTTTCCCTTATATGTAGTTATTTAACTTCCATAAAAACATACTTTTATTACCTTTAACATGCCAGACAAATAATATTAATTCTCATATACATATATGTATGTATGTACCTACTTGTATAAATAAAATGTCATTTTTTATTTTATTTCTTTAATATCTTAAATATTTATTAATAATTTTCATTTATACATCCACACAATTATTACATAGTATTATAAATAAATTTTAAATTTTCATTCAATTTCAATTAAAATGTTGTTATAATTTGTAGTATTACATTACAAAACAATTAAATTTAATATCAATTTATATATGTAATACAATAAAATTCAATTATATTTTTTTATGATATGAAATATGCATTATGTACAAAGAAAATGCAATATAACAATATCATATAAATGTATAATGTCAACAAGCAGGAAACAAAAAAAAAAAAAAAACAATTTGTAGTATTGTGCAACAATGCACATATTCGTGTCTCACAGTTAACGATGTCATTTTAAATTGCAAAATTTCTTATTGCACATTTAAATGTTCTATTCGGAAAAACAATGAAACTTCTAGTATTTATATGTATAAGCATGCATATGCATACATACATGTACATAAAAGCTATAACTACTCAATAAATAATGAAAGATATAACTTACATAGCACATGTGAATATTGTAAGTATATTTTATGATATATGATATGTGATACATGCATTTACATATTAAAGCATTTTATTTATTTATGTTTACATTTATACAAAATATTCATATATGTACGTGTGCATGTTTACCTCTGAAAATATCGTACATGAATTGAATGTATATACATACATATATGCATCATACAAACATACATTGCACATGCACATATTTCTTTAATGCCTATGAATTTAACATTATCTAGTGTCTCATAAATTAATTTAATTTAATGTTGAAATTATGAAAATTTTGACACATAAGATCCTTGCAATTTATCAGAAATGTTTACAACTTTTTAATTAATCGAATTTTCTGAATGATTTACATTTGTGTATGAATTTATTCACATGTGGTATGTCTGAAGATTTTATCCGATAAATACATACATACTCGTATATGATACCTTTTGAACAATGTGTATATTTTATAATTCATGAAAATAATTCACATGAAATAACAATAATTTTATTATTTTTGAAAAGATTTTATATAAAGAAGTTTGTTGAAAGATGATTTATCGTAATAAACTAAGTATGCATAAATAATTATATTAAAAATGTATACATACATGATACTTTATAAGAAAGGAATTATCCATGTAAAATGATTTGAATACAAGGAAACATTTATTTTATAACTATGTTTTTTTTTTTTTCAAATTGTAAAATTCTTGAAGAATCAGTCTTATTTCCTTTATTTATTTAATATAAAAACTTTACTCTATTTATTTTAAACAATCAAAACTATAACATTGTTTTTTCTCTAATTAAATTGTACATATACCTATACATTATGTTGTACAATATACTAGAGTTATTTGTGTACTGATTATTGAATGAATATTTTTACTTCAATTATTTCTATTTTATTAGTTATAAAAAGAATTCATGTTCAAAAGTAATTAACAAAAAATAGTATTGCTTGTTATCAATAATTCTTATACAATTTCTTGTTCAAGTACATAACCATTTATACAAATTCATTTATTTATAGCAACAGATTTAATTTAATTTTATTATGTTTTTTTTTTTTTATTCCTCTTTTTATTCTATAATAACTTTGATTATAATTTTAAATTGCATTCACAATCGTTAAATAAAAATACTTAAACCCTATATGTATTTGAATTTTCTGAAATAATTTCCTTTTGTATTTTAAATGAATTCAGAAAACGACGACTTTTTTTTTTTACCATCATACTATTGTATGCTATATTTGTACTTTTTACTAAAGAAATAAAAGTATGAAAGTACAAAAAAAAGAATAAATACAAAGGAAAAAAAAAATGAAAATTCATTACAATGAAATGACCCAATGCTCTGATACTACATGTAGATATACTAAAACAGATACAAAGATATCTGTTCTTCTGGTCATTTAATGTATTATTATCAAACAGAATATCTTATGGGTTAAATTTAGGTCACTATACTGATGAGAAAATCCTTTTTTTTTTCAGATTTGCTTCTGTTGCATATTTCCAGGCTCCACAAGCTGTATACTCTGTGCAAACACACACATACATATACGTATTTGAACATGTATGTTTATGTGTGTACATTATAATTTTTTTATTTGGTACACATTTCATTGCATTATTGTTGAAAGTAATTTTAGCTACGAATTGTTTATTTTTTTCCCTTTTTGCCCATTTTATTTAATACTCCTTTTTTTTTCTTAACAAATTAGACATACATATAATCATAATTTTTCTTAAACTTATAGTGCATCTACAAAAATTTCATTTTATTCTACCATATTTGAAATATATTTGTCATGGTATGAAATAGTAAACAATGGATAACAGGAAAAAAAATGAATAAAAAACGGAAACGGAAAAAGTAAATTAAGTACACAGAAAATATCATAAAATACAAAATTTAGGTTAAGCAAAATATATCAACTCAAGAGAAGGGTATAAAAAACAAAATTAAAACAAAATATATAGTTCCGTGTCGTTTTTTTTTTTTTGACTTTTCATTTATTACCATTGTTATTTTAACCAATGATAAAAATAAGTTAATGGATTTTTCAACATTAAAAATTTTTTTGTTTCAAAAAAAAAATTACAATAACGTTGTACTTTTAAGTACACACTTAAATTGCTAATTTGTTTTTTAATTTTTTATTTTGATTTTTTTTTTCCTGTATATTTGGTTTAAATAAATATGTATTCAAGAAAAAATATCATTTTATATAATATAGCTACATAAAATCTATGAAATGAAATTAAAAAAAACAAAAACTGATTTAATTTTCCAGTATTTTAGAAAAAAAAATATTTATTTTTTTTATTCGCTTTTATTTCAAAATTGTCAATGTAATTAACTATAATTACTATAATATTCTTTAAAACATTTTCTATTTATAATGAAAAGAATAGACAAAAAAAAATTGAAAAAGAGTTTAATAACTCTTTAGTATAGTTTTTCTGAATAATACTGTTATACAAGTACATGTAGATGTAATTTTATGTACATGAGACATAGTATTTGTTCATAAATAATAAAACTTTTTCTTCTCTACAATTCTTTATCTTTTTATGAGTTCTCTTCACCGTCATCATCATCATCATCATCATCATCATCATCATCATCAGTCATTCACAGAAAAAAAAAGAAATAAAACCATCGTATAAATTTTTCAATTTCACATGTATACACCACATGTATATGTACATACATAACATATGTATACATACATACAATTGCACAAAATATATACTCACCGTATACATTCATTTTCAAAAAATATATATTGTGGACGTTTTTATGTAAAACAAACACATAAAAGAAATAATTTTTGTTTTCTTTTCTATTGTTTCCTTTGGAAAAATTTTAGTTGTAAGTTTATATGTATTATATATTTTAACATCATTTTCTTTTATGTTATGTGTTTGTTCACTAAAAACTATCATTTTAATTATTATATGTACGAATTTTTACTTCAATTTTTCTGTATTGCTGAAATATACACACACAAAAATTTTTTTATTTTTAGTAAGTGTCATTGTCCTGATTTTATACCTGTATATTACTTTCATTCATTTTTTTTTAATCGTCCCTATATTGCATTGCATTACCTATTTTTTCAATTAAATATACAAATTAAACAAGATATTTACAAAAAATGTTAGAAAAAGTTCTCTTATATTTTTGTTAAATATTAATTTTTAATTTTTTAAAAATATTTTCGAAAACAAAAAATAATATCCATAATACATACATATCTGTTTTATACTATATTTCCTTATTTAAAGTTTTTCTTATATTTTATCTTTTACTTTAATTTTTTTACATGTTTTTCTTTCTTTTATATTAACAAAAGAAAGAAGAAATAAAATAAAGCTAAAAATATTCCCTTGTATACAGAAAATTTATCACACACCACAAATTATACATATAATTAGATTTATTTTCCTTTTTTGATGAAATTTTTTTCAGAAAAAAAAAGTACGAGTATATATTAAAAGAAAATTCTATACAATGAAATGAAATAATGATAATAGAATAATGATTGTACAAAATTCAAATCATTGTTGCTAATGCATGAAAACGAATTTACACACACACATACATGCAAACTAATTGGACTGTAGTTATGCTGCTGAAAAAAAAAACTCTTACATAAAAGTTAATAAAAGGAATAAAATAACAATGATTAAAGGTTAAAAATACAAAATAGATGAATGTAAATTGATGACAACACCCACTCATAAACAAAAAATAATATATAAAAAATAATATATACTCGTATACATATCGTTTTATGCTATCATAAATAAGAAATGGGTTTGACTTTATTTATAATTCTTGTACATCTTACAATAATATTCTGCAATTACAATTTGTGTATCTGCATATACACAAACATGTATACATACTTGAGAAAGTTAAATTAAATGCCTTTTTCACAGATTTTAATTTAATTGCTTTCACACTAAAGAAGATAATTTGTATTCACTTCAGGCAATTCAATTGAACGTTAAATTAATGATAATAAAATTAAGGATTGCAAATAGGGAAAAAAAATATGGAAAATACTAGAAAAATAAATTTACGATCTAATGAAATATAAGAAAGAAAACATAAGTGCACGTAGAAAAATTCTTGTATGTACATACGTATATCTACGTTATATATATACATATATATGTACACAATGTGATATATTTGGATCATATACACAACATACCTATGTATACGTATTATATTATATAAGACTGATGATGTTGATAATAAATTCATAAAATATTGCACCATAATTAAAAAGGATAAATGTTTTTACGATCATAATTTATCACATTCGATAATTAAATTTATATTATTTAAATAATTATTTAGTAAATTCCACGCATCCTTAATAATTTCGTGTGAAATTTTCAAAGATGAGAAAAAATAAATATTTCATTCAATGAGTTTACTATTAAATTTTCTAAAATACTTGCGAAAAATTAAAATTTTCAAATTATTTTATGCAGAATCTTATACTTAAATATTTTAACAATTCAATTGTGATAGTACGTAATATATATGAGATATTTATCATTTTCATTTTCATAACAATATAATAAAGAATCACTATAACCTTTCGACCTAATAAAAGCACTTTTATTTAATTGTTTTTCTTTTTTCTTCACACTTCTTTACACAAATGATAAGAAAATTGTTAACAAATATAAAGTCAAAACATTTCTTCTTTTTCTTCTTTTTATTGTAAACAATTTCAAAACAATTTTTTTTCTTTTTATTTTATTTTTATTTAATTTTGTGAAAAAAAAGAAATTTAATTTCCATTTTTAGTTCACACCTTCTAACTCTGATATGCGTTCACACATACTTTGCATTGTTTCCATTGCTATATACATATGTACATTTGTTTTTTTATAAACAAAAATAAATAACTAAAAAAGAAAATAAAATTAAAAAGGGATCATAGCAAGACAAAGAGACTGGAAAAAAAAAATAAATAAAAAATTATTTTTTCACTTATACGTACGAAATTTAATCAAGATGTAAGAAAACTTAGTAGAAAATGTGTGTTCTAATGTCAATGAAATTTACAAACCATATAAAAATTTTTCTTTTTGTTTTGTTGTATACAAACATTAGAAATTGTGTACAATTTTATTTGATATATAATGTGTATATTTTTTTTTTCTATTTTTTGTAGTTGTTATAAATGATTCTAAGGTTCATTTGCTTTAAATTTTATCTTTTTATTTCTTTTATGATAAATTATTTAACATTTGTCATATGCATGGATATAAAAGAAAAATAAAATACATAAAATAGAAAAACTAAAATATAATTTATTTTTTAAAAACAAACATTGACTGTTTTATAATGAAAATATAAGCATACTAAAATATTGTATATATATGAACTATATTTATATGTTCTTTTTTCTCATCTCTATTAATATTTTTTAATTTTTTTATAAATACACGTATTATAAATCTTAAGATAAAAAATGTTCTTTGTATTTTATCAAAAAATTCTTTATAATTTGAGTCATATTTTATTTTTAACATCTTGATTAAATATTTTATATTTTTTTCACAATGAATATTTGGTATACATACTATATGTATATAAACATAAAAATTTTATTCTCTCAATAAAAAAATCTTTGCGTGCAAATAAGTACGTGTACATTATATTAAATAAATTTTTATTGGTCAATTTAAATTTTGAAAATTCGTATCGTACCGATTCAATTTTTAGAATGAATGAAGAAAAATTTATTAGATTTATCAGTGAGAATTTTTAAAAATATAAAATGTTGATGATGATGAAAATAAAATATTCTGACATGTTTGAAAATTTTTTTCTTAAAACAAAATTAAGAAAATTTGTAAATTTCAATATCGCAAAGTATAAGTTGTTGTTTGAAGTGGGAGAGAGAGCAAGGCCCTCTGAGCACTCAGACAAAACTGTCCATTGTACTCGAAAAGTATAAATAATATCCTTTTTAAATTTTTTAAAAATAAAATTGATATTTTTAATACTGATTGTAATATATGAAAACTATTCCATTATAATACAATTAAAATGTAATTTTCTTTTAAATTTTCTTTACCAATTCTGTGCTAATGTACATTGCAGAATTTTATTGGTTTAATATTGATATAAGGATTCTTTGTCGTACATAGTATTGACATGTTAATATGTACATGCGTATGCATAAATTAAATAATCTAAAGCGTAGATACATACATCATGTGAAAATACGTACATATATATTATGTATGTATATGTACATATAATTCGAAATATTTACATATACATAAATACGAATGACATAAATAAAATTTTTCTTTCTTAATTTCACTTTCTTTTATTTTCCTTATTCTATTAACATAAATTTTCTTCTCACATATTTTTTGTCTCTATACTTACATAGGAATATACGAGTATATATACACCGGTAATACATACATATATGTACCTTCATGTGTAAGTATAAATTTAAAAAAAAAATTTCAAATATACAATATGTATTTTAAAAAATTGTTACAAACTTTTCACGAAAACCATAAAAATAAAATGAAAGAAAAAGTTTTCTGGTTGAATTGTGTTAAGGAAATGTACCTATCAAAGGGGGGATTCATAAATATAAAGAAAAGAAAAAGGTGGAAAAACAGTTTGTTAAAAGTCTATAAGCAAACAATAAAAATACGAATAAAAAGCGATACAATTTAAACGTATGAGTAAATAAATGATCTAGGTAAAATACAAAAAAGATTTTTTTTTTCTAGATTTTGTTTATGTACGATAAAATATCTATAAATGTGTATTATGTGTACCATATATTAACATAGAATTTTATATATATTGTACACATACATAGCCACTTAAAAATTCGCATTATACGTGTAAAATCCCAAAGGTTTCTCAATCACAATAAAATGTATAATCTAGAACTTATATATTACGGATTTCTTTTTATACCATTTTCCATTTCTTGCATTTTATCTCGAAGATCTAAAAATCCTAATAACTGGTAAGGAATACTAACGATACAATTTCCAATTTTATGCAATATTGCAAAGTCAAAGTTATTTTGGTAAATGTTATACAGCCATATTTTAATATCATTGCCAAATATACGAATTTTACGCCAATGCATCATTCAATGTAACGTTTACTAATTATTATTCATAAAGTATTTTGGAAAACTAATAATTTGTAAGAAAGTAATGTTATATCTTAAAGAAAATTTTTATTATTGCTTTTAGTTTCATATTCAATTGATCTAATAAGCAAAATTTGTGTTATGTAATATGCGGTAATGAAAAATATGTTCGATACATTTTATTTGTTACATACGCGTTCCATTTTTTTGTTTTTTTTTTTTTTTTTTTTTTGTTTTTACTAAATAATCTTTATCTCTAAAAGAAAAATTCTTTTGTTGCAAGTATACTTTAAATTAAATAATATAATTGCACTGGTAATTATACTAAATATTACATTTGGATATATGCCAATAAAATGTTCATTCAAAAATGTAAACACAACATAATACGTGTCAATGGGATTTAACTCAAAAAATTTCATTCATGAAAATTACAATAAGATGTTTGTTTACAATTGAAATAAAAAACTGTTTTTAATATTTAATTAAAAGTCATATAAATTTATAAATTAGCTAATGCATATAGAATTTATTTAATTTTTATTAATTTAAAAGAAAATCGAAAACTTTATTAAACCAGAAAAGCTTATATAATTTTAATCTTTTTGATTAAACGAAATTTAATTATTTATTTTAGAGCTACCTTTTAATTTTTTTTTCCATTTATATACTATACATGACAATAATAAATAAAGGAAGTTATTTTTTTTTAAATTTTACCATTTTCTTGAAGATTTTCAAAATCTTCTCAAGTCGTTTATGACATGTACTATCATTTATGCCCAAATATTTTTTTTTTTAATTTTATCTTATTTGTTTTATTTAAACCTTAACTTATTCTTCATATGCAGCATGCACATAACACGTATATACACATAATTCCTATATTTATATGTTTTTTAGTTGTTTATAGACATAAAAGTTATTTTAACTTTTTGTTTCAAAAAAATGCTTTTCTCCTTTTTTTTTTGAGCATTAATGTACACAATACGAATACCAATTTCTTTCCTTTTATTTTTATATTTTCCGAACTTTTACTGGTTTTTTATATTTCACATTATGCTGTAAAATGTTTTTATTAAAAAAACATTAAATTACTTTATTTTTATATACAAATGTACATGTGTATGTATTTACACATATAAAAACCAGAAAAACATAAATAAAATAAAACTTTTCTTTCTTATAAATGTTACTCTATATTCTATACTTATGACTTAAGTTTATTATTTATTACTCTTATTTTCTTTTTTTATATTGTTTAAAATAAAATACAAAATTATATATGTACAATATATAACACACAGTTACTCAAACATATATGTACATTTATTTATTCGAAAATTTCTGCCAATATGTACATATGTATGTATGGGTATTCATACACGTACATATATGCTATGATTGTTTTTAAGTTTTTTAACTTTAAATTTTAACAAAAGAAAAAGGAATTGATTGTATTTTTTTGTTTATTGTTATTGTTATTTTTCTTTTGCTCCTTTACAGTCTATTCTTTTATATACTTGTACATATCTATATACATACGTATATACATACGTATTTAAGTTACAACATGTGAAACATTATTTTCCATAATGGCTTGCACATAGGTACATATGCATGTACAGACCAAAGAAGGAACATATACATATAACAATTACATTCATTTCCGTTGCCATATAAACTCTTTTCCTATGTAAGAAAAATAATTTCTTTTTTTTTCCCAACCAGAAGAATCCTTAAATCATTTATAAATGCACATAAATACGTATGTATATATAATGCACAACTGTATATGTGATTTTATGTACAAATTTAACTTACACACATATAAACAAATAGGAGAAAAAGGATCACAGTTTTGTACATTTTATGTATTCAACTATATAGTATACATCTTAACTTTAACTTGATTTTCTTCTTTAACAATTCCTTCAGTTTATAGTAATGACAAATACATACAAGAAAATGTGAAAAAACTTTTTCTTCTACTTCTTAAGAAACAAAAGATTTACATACATACGTACATACATACATGTTAAATTTATACAGAGCATTTAAAAAATAAAAGCTTGTTATCGTTGAATATATACACAGTTAAATAGAATTTTAATGGTATTATATATGCATAGTCTATCACATTAAAAATATTAAATAAAATAAAAAATAAACAAAACGATAAAACGTGAAAAGCCTACAAAGATTAACGTTAGGATTAGGTTAATGACTTTAATATTTTACTTTTAATATTTCGTTTAATTTCTGTTTTTATATTTATTTATAGATTTTTGTCGCTTTATATTACGAAAATTCAAAATACATACACAACATGGTGTTAGTAATTTTTTTTTTCGAACACTTTCGTGGGTGTTTTTGAAGTTTTTTTTTTATTATTTTAAACAAACAAGTTTATGTACAAGACATATCTAGGTGATGGGGACAAGATGTATTACATCTACATACGAACAAAATTTTTTTTCAATGTTGTACAAAAGTGCTAAACTTAAACTAAAGTTTAAACTTAAAATTTTTTAATTTTAGCATTATGAAGTATTTATTAATATTTCATTTAAATACAGAAAAAAAAAAATTCAAAATTTCAGCATACACGTAATTAAATTCCTGTGTATTTAATTTAATTCAAGTTGTTATCATTTCATGTAAATATTCAAAATTTTATTAATCATTAAATAAGATTTCAAGACCAAGAGATCAATTATTTCATGAAGTATACGAGTAATTACGATTTAGCACAGGTATTCCAATTTCAATTACGTTAATCAAAAGATAACAACAAAATGTTTTCGGTTTAGTTGACTAAAGAAATTTAAAAAATTTTTATTCGTTAAAGATTTACAAAATTAAAAAGAATTAAATAATACCAGATAAAACTTTCAAATTTTATGTTAAATGTATTGTAAAATAAAAAAAAGTCTTCTCACAATAAAAAAAAAAAAACCAATAAATAAAATTGAGAAAAGTATAGAGAATAATTTCAATTGAATATCAAGAAAGGTGAGAAATTTGTATACATTTCCTTATTTTCTTATTATGTTTTCGTGCATGTTAATATGCAATTTATACAAAAGAAACCCTAAATGTGCATAAGAGTTCACTTACACGTACATATTAAATGAAGTAAATTCATTTTTTTTTAAATATTTATTCATGGGTACACGCTTATAACAATAAATACCATAATTATGTAAATTGTGATACATAATTATACATCTAGTATAGTACACGAAAAAAAGCCCTTGTGCGATAAGTAAATCGTGTATGCCTATATAATTATTGCTACCTATTACACGTACCTATATATATATATTTTTCGTCATATAAATACATTCAACTGTGTACACATTTTTTCATTATAGGTATTTATGTACATATAGTATATTTTTTTAAACTGATTTTCATATAAAATTTAACATAAAATTATTTAATTCTTGATTTTGACACAATACATATATCCACGAAATTAATTACTGAATATTATTAAGTAAAAATAATATGCATTTACTCATAGTAAATTATAATTAAATTTTGCATTAATTAATGTATTATATTTATGAAAAATTTCGATTAAATAACAAAATTTAATTAAATATTTTGTGTAATATTTACTTAACACTAGGTATACCTATTTAGATTAAAATTTGTCATAAATCATGTAAACAAATATTTAATTATTTTTTCGTGGCTGATAAATTGTAATCTATCAAAAGCAGGACTAGGTCATACTACATTAATAATACAATTTTTTATAATTGTATAATAGTTGCATACACATATTTACACATACATGAATAATTTGGCGAAACAATTAATTATTGGATTATGTATAAATTCTAAATTTCACTTTTTAATTTAAATTAAAATTTAATTATCTTTAATTCGATTTCGTAATTAATATGTATTGAAATAATAAAAAAATAATCTAGAAAAAACTGTTACAAAATAAATGTTAAGGATTTTCTATTATTGTAAATAAAAATATTCAGTTTAATTCAAATTAAAATCATAATCTTGTAATGATGCCAACTTTTATACATCGTTTTTTTATTTTCTTCTGTTTAAAAGTAGTGATGACTAACAAAATTATTTTAAAAATATTTAACTCAATAATAAATTTCTTATCATAATTGTATTTTTATTTAAAAAATAATAATAATAATATTAATATTAAATAAACACGTATTTCAAAAACGCAAAATATTTATTAATTGTTTTCATGTAATTCACAGCTTACGTAAGACATATTTTATGTATGTATTCGTTACACGACACGACAATATATACAAATGCAATCATATATACATACGTATTTGTATGTGTTGTACATTTATTTCTGATTATAATTAGTGATTGATGTTTTAGGTGGCTTTAACATATTAACACATCGTGTGTGAAAAAATCTTATCACACAATGTACCTAAAAACCTACATACTGATTAGTATTACAAAAAAAATTTATTTATTTTGATAAATAGATAATTCAGTTAAAACAAGTTGTAAACGAGTTAAAAATAAAAAATATGTTGACGTGTATATCATTTATCTTTCGTTTTTTATGTGCTATTTATTATCTATGTATTATCAAAATAAATATAACATAAAAATTTGTTTTTCACTATTTTTTACGTTTAATGTGATATGATATTTAGTATTTTCACGTATTTTGGAATTTTTCTTCTTTTTTTTTTTTTTTAAATCCATTTCATTTTAGAAAACTTGTAAACTCCATACATAATGTATTGATATGTAACATTCCAATGAATTTGGCTATTTCAGATATAATACATCAAGCTTTAAAACAATTAGAATTCATTTACAATATGTACATGTATATTGTTACAAGAAAAACAGCGTTACTACAAGAAAAAGAATAGTATAACAGTGACAATATGTTATATAGTATATTTTCATCATCTCAATTCTTAGCAAAATACAACTTATTTTTATATAAAAAGATATTATTTTGTAATACATATATACATACATATACGGATATATATATGCTATGTATTACATGGTGTTACATTGTATTTAATTTTGTGTTTAAATATTATGTGTACATTTTATAAAGTTTATAAAAAAAAGGATGTACTAAAAATCAAAAACTAAGCAACAATGATTTTGATGAAGAAAAAGAACTATTGTAAAAGTAAATCTTTTTCTAACACTTACACACTGTTTCACAATTTTAATATGTACATACTCGTATATATAAAACGAAAAATACATAACAAAAAATATGTTTTTCTTTGATTCATGTACACTGCATAGTTTTAAGAAATAAACTATATAAAACAAGTAAGTATACACATCTATGTATATGTACTTGTACAGATTATACTCTCTGCAGTTCTACATTTTTATTGTGCCTACATATATATCTAAAAACATATGTACACACATGTGTATGATAATATTATATGTAATTTTTTATACAAACGTACATACATATACATATTGCAATATAGCACTGTATATGTATTTCAAATGACAAAACCTTATTTAGATTTAGAAGTTAAAAAAAGGGCATTAAAGCATAAGAAATGAAATTTTCTTATATTCGACGTTTTCTTTTCTTTCTTTTTTTTTTGTTTAATGTAAATATACACGTGCTATTTTATATCATGTAAAATATTATTTTCATTTCATATCTTTGTTTACACAGAAAAAGATTTTTCATTTTACTTGTGTACTTTTTAAACAAAATGTATATATTCTACTTACAAACGAATGAACAAAACAAAAATAATATAATAACATATCAGTAAAAGAATTTCATTGTAAATATTTACATTAAAAAATATGATTTCATGATTTCGTATATAAAATATCTTATTTTAAGATTTAATGTATAAACATTTTTACTTGTTATGTTTTCATGTTAAACAAAATCTATTTGATAAGAATATCTAAAATTAAATATATTATTTCATTAAATTATCTTTTAAATTTGTTATTCATTAAAGGATTGTACGTTTGTTTATTGGTTTTGATGCTCGCGAATTTTTACAGGCAATTGTTTTACAGGCAACTACATACAACATTTTATATGTATGTGTACATTTTCATGTATGGAATAGAAAATGCTATTTTTTTATTGTACAATGATTTTATACTGTCTTTTACGCACATACAGTATAAATTGATTTCAAAAAAAGAAGACAAATCACGCAGATTTTTTATTACCCGAAAAAATATATTATAATAACATACTTTTTCAATCTAAATTATTAGTTCGTAAACGTATAAACATCAATTTATTCGAAATGTTATATTATTTTTCTTGAATATTTTTTTTGTACTTACGCCTCGTATACTAACTTGACAGTGACAATCTACATACAGTTCAACACAGTTAAAAACGAATTCAAATTTATCGAAATCTTGGCAAATATTTCGAATATTTTGGTAATTTTTAAAGTGGTCACTTGATTGCAAAAATAAAATCTTCACTTCTTTTTCCTTGAATCTGCTATTTATCTGGACCCAGATGATAAATATTTACTCTTTCTCATTCATGTGACTTTTATACTTGTCTGTTCCTAAACCACCCTGTGTACCCATATTCTATTTTTACGTTTATTTTATGAATGCTGTTATTTAATTTTAAAACAATAAAATTCGATATAAGGTATCATATTATATAGATTTTCAAAAATTCAATTCTCAATGGAATGATATAATATACAACTAAAAGAATACATTAGCTATTCATATGTGTCGGTTTTCAATTTAATACACCAAAAAAACCACAGTTTTATAAAATATTTTATTATACATCGTACATACATTTTATTTTTGTACATATGTACCAAAGTACATCAATACATCTGTATAATCAAACAAATTTTATTTCACATCTGGGTAATAACTAGAGGAGATCATTTTGTATTATATAGTATATATCGTATATAAAATTGATTCCATACTTCATATCAAATAATATCACTTTTATCCATAGAATAGATACTTTTTTATAAGCACATCAACATAAATACGTTATACCAATACGTCTAATATGTACATATCTACGTATATATATATTCCTTGATTTATATTTTAAATTGCTTTTCGCACAGGATATCAATCTGACATATTATATTAAATCAAATTATTTTCGGTTTTTTTCTCTTTTCCTATCTCATCAATACTTTTTGCACACGATAAGCATACATATAATTATATGTATATTTCAGCTAACCGATACACATTTATTAAATTTCAAATATTTGCAGGGTATTTTTAGAAATAAAATTTTGTTAAACGTATAAAATCCTAATAAATTATGAAGCTTTTACGCAAATTACAAATTTTACATAATGCAGTAAAGAAAGATTTAAAACATTTTTTTTTTTTTAAATTAAATTAGGACTAGTAGAATAATATTGTAGATTTTTTTTTTTGGGAAAAATTATGAATTAAATCTTTCAAACACCCTACTAACTATTTTTCATTTATGAATTTATATACGTGTATGTTGCACACAGTATATTTATGAATTTTTATTTTATTTTATATTTTTATAAATATAAAAAATTTTAGATTTTGTAGGTCAATAGAGAAGCATAATATGAGATACAGAGTTTAGAGGAAGGAGTTGTGATTTATCATACACATATGCATATGTTCGGTTATGTTCACATATCCATATCATTTTTAAGTATGTAGGTACACATACAAAAAATTATACATAATGAATATTCTGGATACACTGTATGTGTGGTATACTTTTTAATTTACCAGACGCACAATGAATAAAAATATAATATAAATATTTTTACCATCTATAAAGGATTTACTTAATATAAAAATAATAATAAATAAATTGTTAAAGAAAAGTTTTCTGAATAGATTTAAAAAAAAAAGAAGGAAAATGATAGACATTTTCTACATATAATATTTTAGATACATAAATCATCATTGTGATGTATGATATCATTTTTATTTCAAATATTCATTTATGTAAGTGTATGTACACGTACATGTATGCACACACTCTTAGTTCTAATTAATTTTAAAAAATATATATAAGAGTAGGTATGTATAATTATAATAATGGGTGTATACAATGCATGGAAACTTGTCTTATGTATACGAATATGTATGAAAAAAGTAATTGTAAAATTGTGTATTCTTACACTTAATTACAATAAACATTGTATATATATGGGTGTAATATGTAACATAATCCATATTTTAATTTATGTGTAAATTATGTAGTGTGTATAAACGGAAAAATTAAATATTTACACACATGAATTTTTTAAGTACATACATACATATGCATATGTTATCATTTTAAAATTTATTTCAGAAAATGTGTATAAAAGATTATATAGATAAGATTCATATTATTTTGGAGACAATCAAAAACAAAATTTATTATGAAAATCCTTAAATATCTACTTTGAGACTATTCTACAGAGAGATGAGTATTACATGCATATTATATTTTGTTTCTAATTTATGTAGGTACCTACCCATTTATTATTTAACAATTAATTTTTAAATTAAAATTAAAATTTATTTTAAATATGAATCAGGCAAATCTTAATTTACTTTAAACAGATATGTCTAAATAAAATCTTCATGATCAATTTTTTTTTTTTTTTTTTTCAAAACTATCCTTATACGTATATATATATATACCTATTACAACTCAATTATTATGAGTATAAAATTATGAATAAATGCAATTAATTTAATTTAATGTCTTTTTTTCATTTCTTTCAATTATTATTTTCATCTATACCTGTACATTTTTCTTTTGCATCCATATTCATTTACTTACTTCATTATATGATGATTGATTACTTTGTGCATAGAAAAATTTTTAATGAAAATAATATCATCACAAGTGGGTAGGTACATCATTTCTTTTTTTTTTTTCACTTTATACCATTTCATGAGTACACTTTAATATAATGTTTTCAAATTAAAAATCTTTTTCTTTTATATGCAATATATAATTATTTTAATTAAACAAAAAAGTAACTCATTTATATTTGCACATAATAATGATGCATCTTTATACAAAATATACATAAACTGTCTGAAGTGAAGATACATTTGATGCGAACATATATGTACATATGTATGTATACAAAGTTATATTATTATACTGTCAATATTTAAATAATATTCATCTTTCCATATGCTATCATATTCATATAAAGTAAACTTACAATACTAAAAAGGTGTTTTGATATGAAGATGCAAAATCAGCAATAAATTTTCTCATTACTGCTGGTATACGTTAACTTTTCCCTTTGTATCATTATATGTATCAATGTATCTTCAAAATATTGTACTCGTATGTGCGGTATCCATGAATCCATGTGAATACATGATTTTATCTCTTAATTTTCATACACTTTCTTTTATAAGATAAACATCTATTCATAATGACAACCACAAAAACAAACCAAAAAAAAAAAAAAAAAAAAAATTCTATAAAAATTAATGTTGATTGTTGTTGTGACAAACGATTTTACTCATTTGTATAATTCATTTTAGAAATCTTTCTTAATAAAATAAAGAAATATAAAACTCCCACATTTTGATTCATTTATGCATACATAATTCAAAATTTTCTGTAATACCCATAGATGCAATAACTCGCTTTTTAAGTTTTCTTTCAATTTTTTTTAATTTTCTTTTTTTTTTTCATTTTAGTTTTTCGTTATTTTCTTCAAATTTTATTTTGACTGATATTTGAATATTTTTAGACTAGGTACGTCAAAGTATTAAATACCTATTGATAATAGAAATAATTTAAAAACTTTCAAAATACGCCCAGTCAGACATAAAATTTGATTATTAGTGTGTGTACATATACTAATATAAAATCGTATGCTTTACACGTGTGCTGATTACATTTCGTGTGAATTTTATCAATTACATAAATATTTATTTTATGTATATACATATATATATATATATATATATAAAATATGAACTATGTATAGGTTGATTTATTCATACTTTATTTACCTTTTTTTTATTTTATTTATTTATTTTTTAGTTAAAATATTTAAAAAAAAAAAAAAGCTTAATGTACAAAGTTCATATAAGTGTACGTAAGTTGACATTATATATATACTGTATTACATGTAAACGTACGTACATACATACATGTACATAGGTAGGTACTTTATTTTTTATTTTAATAAACATCTAGTAACAATGTAACGAATACAACAAGTGCATTATTTAAATCTTTTTTCATTTTTCTTTCTATCTACCTGTTTTACTTTGTTATTAAATACAATAATAAAAAATTAAATAAATAAAATACACACAACAAAATAAAGAAAAGAACAAGAATAAAAGAGAGATATTGTCACACCTTTAATGGAATTTGACTTTGAAAAATAATATGAAAAAAAAAAGGCAAAATAAATAAATAAATTGAAAACGTAAACGTGAAAAAGCAAAATATGGAAATATTATTGTAATAATAAAGAGGAGAATTTTTTCTTCTTGTTTTTGTTATTATTTTTATTTTATATAAAAATTGCATAATTTTGTTAAAAATAAAAATTTATTTTATATGCAAATCTTTATATTGCATGCACATTAATTTGTTATATAGACAAGTGTCTTGTTCAATTTATTTTATATTTAAAACTTAAAGCATATTTAAATTATCTTTGTTTCTTTTACATGTAAATACATTTTTATTTTACTAGAATATAACAATAGAAAACTCAATAATAAGTTTATTATGATATTTTAATTTGATTTTCTTGAGAATATTACTATAGAAAAAGAAATCTAAAAGATAATTAAATTTATGAATTCAACTGTAAGTGTATGTCATGTAAAAAAAAAAAAAATACACGTATTCATATTCAATATTATTCAAAAGAAAATCAATAACATACCTATAACATAATATATTTAAATATAACTAAACAACTTAAATAATAAACATAATTATTATCTCATTTTTATTATAAAAGACGGAAATATTTTCATTTTGTTATCATTTTGATTAGAAATAACACACAAAGAAAGTTTTTATACAATATTCTTATATTTATTTTATTTTTATAATAATTAATAAGATTACAATGATTTCATTTACAAATGTATTCTTAAGAATTCAACAATTAATTAATACTACATACGTACATACATATAAATATGTATATGTGTATAAGTATCATATTATAAGCACAAGACAATCTATATGAAAATTAAATAAATTAAATATGAAAAATATAATGAAGATATATCATTTTTTGTGGTTTTATTTCTGTGACCTCAAAGAAATTCAATAATATTGATATTTAATTGTATTCTTGAGTACAGAAAATATTGGAAAGAAAAAAAAAAACTAAAGAAAAAATTTGATTTAAGAAGAAAAAAATAATATCTTTTCTTTCTTTTTTTTAACCTTTATTATTACTTTACAAACTTACATTATACTTCAACATATATCATTCATGCATTATAATTTATTTATACTGTAAGCATAAAATGTATGTATTTCGAAATCAAAAGGAAATACATAATAGAATAAAATTATTATATCATATTTTATAAGTAGCATATGTACTTAATGTAATACTGCATTAATACATGTGCATATACATGTATATGTAGTATGTCTGCACATCATATATATATAGACAACAATATGTAACGTTCCAATTTTTATTTTTCAAATGCAATAGTCCTACATTATTACCCTCGCATACATATTTTATTATTTAAAAAAAAAAAATTATGTACATATTTTGAAAAATTAGTCAACCATTATAAAATTATTGAACAAGAAATTATGTACTTTAAGAATATTGTACATACCATACAAATATGAATTTAAATTTTATATTCTTTGCACAGCAACATCAATAATAACAATAAATTTATTATTCACATTTATACTTAAAGTAAGAAATAATAAGAAAAAAGGATGAGACAAAATACTTACTTAATATAGGAAATAATACCTATAAAGAAATATAAAAAATTATTTTTCAATGACGATTGTAATCAATGTGTGGTCAGAGCATAAAATTAGAATTTAAAAAAACAAGTATGCGTGTACAATAAACGTTTATAAGATATGAAAAACCTATTATATAAATATAAGAATAATTAGAAATTGTTAATATTACGTGAATGATTGTACTATAATAATGTTTTTTTTTTTTTTTTTTTTTTTTTTTTTTTTTTTTTTTTTTTTTTTTTTTTTTTTTTTTTTTTTTTTTTTTTTTAAAGAAAAATTATAATTTATTATAACCATTTAAAATTATTAAATTATAATTTTACATTTAAAAGAAAAAACAAATTTCAACATTTCTCTATAGTCAATTCGGTCAAAAATCTTTGTTCTAAAAAACTAACGAATATTAAATAATTTTCTATCAGTTATTACATATTTACATATCACAACGATTGGGAAATTTACGATAGCCATGTTTATATGTATATATTATTTAATTAAAAGGCAGTTGTGATTCATTTTAAATTTGTTAGAAAAACATTAATATCATTCAATAACTTTATAAATTAGATACAAACCATCTAAAATCGATATAAATTATAAAAAATATTTTTACTTTTTATGTTTATTGTTTAAACTTTAAATTATATTCAAAAATTTCATTTAATTATAATTTAAAACAATAAATTAGAAAAATATATTGTAACTGTGCAAAAGGTAGGTACAACATGTTAACATTACTGTAATATATTTTGAATATACATACATATGTATAACGAAAATGTATACGAAAAACAAGATAATTGAACCATTAAACAAATGTTATGGAACGTTAAATTTTGCCTCATTGAAAAAAAATAACGAGGAAAATTTTTTTTTTTTTTTGTTAAATTAAATTCTTTTAATTTAAAGCATTGAATTGTATGGTAATATATATAATGAAAAATTGTTTGTGTATATATGCTATGATGTATACCGTGCACTGTGCACACATATAAATTTGTAGATTATACATATGTATATGTACATATGTGAATTTGTATTTGTGTATATTTAACAAAAAATAAATGAAGAGAAATTTTATTTTAACAGGTAAAATATAATGTAAGTAAAAACTTTTCTAAAATCTGTTCGTTGCTGTAAAATATACGCGTTCTTAACCATTTTTCAACCGTATACCTACATATATGAGTGTTACTAGTATTTTCATTGCTTTCTAAAAAAAGAAAGTTTCTTCCATCATTTAATTTTATTCCTTTTAACATTAAAGCAATCATGATTAAGCATAAATATTCTATATTTTTTGATTTTTGTTTTTTTTTAATTTTCTTTTTTCAAAAAATTCATTTTAATTCTTATGAAAAACGAAATAACTATATATAAGGGATCACTGACCTCAATCGATTTGTAATCACGTGTAAAAAGAAAACCAAAAAAAAGGAAAAATAAAATTTAATATATAAGAGAATCGTTTACTTAGGTTCACCATTATGGGTGCAAGTATAAGGATTTTGTATGATGATGAACAAAACTGACTCATAGTCTGTACAGAAAAAATAAAAATAAAGTTTTGTAGTTTTCCTTCGAGTTTTTGTTTACATTACACATAAATACATTCAAATATAGATCATATGTATGTGTATAAAACGAAAAGAAAATACAATCTATACGTACAGTATGTCAAATCAAAAAATCCACTATACAAGTATTATTTTTTAGGTGTTCTTCTCCTTTTAAAAATAAATAAAAATCAAATTACATTATAGCATACAGCAACATTGAAAAAATTTTCTTATATTATGTACATGTACATATGTATGTATGTACAACAAAGTAAATCATGACATTATATGGATAATGGAACAACAACCTAAATATAATTTTCTATTTTTCCTTTTATTTTTATTCCTTTTCCTTTTTTTCATAATCCAAAGAGAATAACATTAAGCTTAAATGAAAATTATCCACAGGGTATTGTTGAAAAAAAAATATAAAAAAAAAATAAAACTTGGAAAATGAAAATTTGTAATAATAATAAATGGAAAGAGGAAACATTCAAATCTAAAAAGAACCAGAAATGTTTCATTACAGAATGAAAGATGTTTTGTCTAGACGATAAAACAAGAAAGACCGTTTTAATGATAAAAATCACTTAAAAGCAAATCAAGTTGTATTCTTTATTTAAAATGAATAAAGTCATTATTTCGAAATCACCCTTTTATAGATATTAGAAATTTCGACGTCGTCGCTGTAGACTTTCGACTTTCGCCTCGTTTTTTTTTTCTATATAGGTACATATAATGTAAGTATTTTAAACATATACTATGTAGGTACATATGTGTATCTATAATATACATACCAGTACTTTATTCTTGTACATGATGAACACAGAACATAAATATGTAGATACTATGGATGTATTATTGTATATATACCTATGTCCTATATGTTCATATAAAATAAAAAGCTGACAGGACAGCATTATATGTATGTACATATATACAGAATTTATAGCAACACCAACAAAATATTATTATAGGTATAGCATTATAGTTAGCGGCATCAAATCATGTATATATATAAATATGCGAATTTATACAAACAGGATACTCCCAAGTCCCAGTATTTTATTCTTCGTCCATTTTTGCACTTATTAGAATTCCAAAACAAAAATGCCAACATATTAAATAGGCATTAATTGCCTGTCTCAAATATTATTTCATTGAAAAAAAGTATACATACATACCTAATAATATATTTTTATACCCCATATACAAATTTGGTTCCTTTTGTTTAATATAATGATAAATGATGTTTGTAAAGTCATTTAGATTATGCATTTTAAGAAAATTACACATTAGGGAAATTATTATAATTTCAATATATGGTAATTATATACATAGAATGATAATAATTTTTATACACACATTGTTGGGTGCACATTATTCCAGTACATCCTATCTACCATATAGGTATGTACGTAAATAAGTAAGAAGGTGAACATTGTATGCAAAAGTTATTATGCACTGCACGTAACTTGCATGTTGTGTTTGTGTACTTAATTATGTGTACAGTGTACGTACATCGTACATATAAAATCTGCTTTATTTTTCTTTTTATATTATATACCATGTACAAAACGGAAATAAACAAAAACAATAATAACGTAGGAGAATAATTTTAAATAAAAAAAAGGTAAAATAAGCGGAGGCATAGAATACAGAAAAAATAAAAATAAAATAAAAATAAATACAAAATAAATGAAATGTCAAAATGGGAAAATAAACTTGGTTTCAGCAACAACAACAACAATAACAAAGTTAAGTAAAAATAAAAGTATGATGATAAGGAGGATTTAATGAATAACGGTGTTTTTTTTTTTTTGCGAAAGACAATAATTGGAGCAGAAATTTTCTATTTTTATAATTTTTATAATTCTTGTAATATTCTAAAACTGGATCTCATCAAACAATCCTTTTTTCAAAATATTTTATATTTGTGTACTTACAGAAAATAATGTATTTGTCCTTTTTAAATGTTTGCCTTTTTAATTGATTTCTAGTTCCTTTATGTTCTTTATAATTATCTTCAATATTATGAATGAAATCTGTTTTCATTCAATATTCTTATCGACACTTCATCGATTTCAAAATGTAAAAAATAAAAAAAAAATTTTTTTTCTTTAATTCAATTCACACTACATATATCTGTATAGTAGGTATGTATATGATCATTGATCACTTTATTTATTTTTTATTTATTCAATTTATTTTTTTTTAAAGAACACACATATTGTATATCCAATTATAAATCTGTGTATGTGTTTATTAGATTTTATATACAATTATAAAATGTTGTTCTGTTACGTTTGTTGATTATGTCACTTTTTTTTTTAAAACTGGAAATGAAGAAAAATAAAAATAAAAACAATGACAATAATTTGTAGAACTTCACTATGAATGACAAGAATTTCAAAATAAATGCAAAAAAATGTACAAAATAAACCGAACAATAACAAAACAAGTCAATTACAAATAAAGAGAAAAAAAAACTATAAATTCTTTTATCTTATATTTCGCTATACTTGATTTGTGTGAATGTGTTTATATGTATGCCGTATACAAAAAAAGCTGTACAGTCATATACATATGTATGTATATAGTCATATATTGACAATAGTATCAAATACTTAATAAATAATAAATTGGTTAGACAACAAATCTTCGATTATTACGCGACTATCGCTACAGCTACACAGTATCTTTACAATAAAAAAAATAAAATAATACCTACGACTTCTACGTAGTTCACTTTTTTAATTTTTTTTTTTATACCGTCTGACTGAATGTTAATAATTTCACTATCTTTTATTTTACTGTTTTACTCAAAAACAACTTTACAATATAGAAAAAAAACTTTTTTTTAATTTGTCTTTTCTTAAAAACAAATTTCTTGTTTTCCGCCTTTATTTATTTTTATTTTTTTTTTTTAATTCAGAAAAATGTACACAAGAATATTATTATTCCACACTAAAAAAAAACACAATTTTGTTTTATTTTATACACCAACATACCTTAGTCAGCCTAATTCAATCAGCGACCAGACTTGCTTGATTTTAATTATTACCTTATATTTTTCCTTTTACTGTCGCGACTTACATGTAATGAATGTGATTCAATTCAAAGAATATTTCGAATTAGAATTTTTTCCCGATATTCAAAATATAATTTTTATTTTCGCCGTTGCCGCCTCTGGTTAGTGGTTGTATAAAAAGCAAATTTAACCAAGTGAAGAAGGGGAAAATATTTTGTCACATGCGTGGAACTGAATGCTCTTACATGCTCTATACTATAACCCCCAACCCCTTTCAACACCTGAGCGAATTTCGTCTATATTCTAAAAATTAACAAATTATTTTTAAATTCGCTTTGTAAAAACTGTTTAATGCTGCCACTAGGTTATTTATTTTATTTTGCCGTTAAATTGAATTTTTACATAATATTTTTATTCGGTACCAAATGCAAATGATGCAAAAAAAATAATTCTTACTTAAAAAAATTAAGAATAAAAACGATGATTTAATTTTAAAAAAAGTTTTTAAAATATTTATTAATTTAATCATAGTACGAAATACATTTATGATCAAATAAAATTTTTGAGAATTTTCAAGTAAAACAAAAGTTTGAAATTGGGCAAAAATACAATTTAGAACTAAAATAAAATTATTTACATACATATATTTTAGCAATGGTAAGTATTTAATTACCTTTAGATGTTTAAATTTATTAAAACCTTTCATTTATGATCTAGTCCTTTAAAGATTTAGAAGATGTTGTTAAACAAAATGAAGAAATAATACAACGTGTACGTGGTCTTGTACAAGGTACCGTTATTATATCAAAAGATGGTATACCAATTCAAACTTCATTAGATAATGCAACAACACAAAATTTAATTAAAGAAATTAGTTCATTAGTTAAAGTTGCTAATAGTGCAATTAGAGACCTTGATCCAACAGATAAATTAACATTATTAAAAATTAAAACGATAGATGGAAGTGAAATTTTAGTTACACCAGAGGATGAATTCATAATAGTAGTTGTTCAATGAAAAACAAATGGAAAAATATTAGAAACCATACGTTATTCATCTGTATACGCATGATACTCATTATACGCATATGCAACTATGTATGTACGCTCACTACTATTCATATGTATATTTTTATTCATTTTTTGTTCTAATAAATTCTTTACTAATTTATTGATACGAGTATGTACATATATATGTAACAATTTATGCTGTAATATCTAATAAAAATTTGTGTATATAGCAACCACAATTTCAATTTCCATTAATCATTGTTGATTATTTTGCTATACAAACTAAAATGTGTATTTGTATACCATTTGTATGCTTATTATAATCAAGTACGTATATTTATATGTAGATATTAGGTAATAACCCACAGGAATTTTTATTATCGTTATTGTTCTGTTATATTGTTGTTTTTATCTTTACCCTTATTTGACCTAAAATTAAATCATGCGTGAATTCAAAAATATAGGTACTATGTGACAAATACTATATATTGTTTGAAGAAACGAAAGAAGTGAATGAACTAAAACAGTATTAAATCGTTTTCCCATCAATAAATATAGTATTTCACGAAAAAATTGTATTGCACATGGTAAGAGAAATTTTTCAAATTATAAAATCATTTCAAACGTTTAAATTATATTTTAAGTAAATTTTAAAATGTTGTCATTAATTATTTATTTTTAAGGCAAAAAGAACTCAATCATATGTTGATGAAGCATTTAAACAAATTCAATCTCAACCGAATATTCTTGGTACAATTATTTTAAATGCATTCGGTGATCCAATTAAATCAACAATGGATAATGGTAAAAGTATAAAATATGCCGGATACTATGATTTATTATTACAAAAATCGAAATTATTTATTAATAAAATTGATAATGACGATGAATTAATTACATTACGAATAAGAAGTAAATTTAATGAAACAATAATAACACCAGACGATAAAATAACTTTTATTGTTATACAAAATGCAATTGATAAAATTAATAATGAACCAATGATTTAAATAAGTGTAATATATTTGTATACTTAATTTTAAAATAATATTTCATTAAATTAGAAAATTTATTTATAGGTTAATAATAAAGAACTTAAAATTATAAAGAATAAAAACAATTTTTACTTTAAAATTTAAAATTTGAGAAACGGATACAAGAAGTATTTAAATTTTACACTTGTAAATTGTAATTGATTTTCAATAACGAAAATTATTTAAAAATAATACATACATCTGAAGAGTTATCTGAAGTTTAACATTGAAACTAGCAATCAGCTGTTTTTCAATTTATGACAGCTCTAAAAGTCAAAAGAAAAATTTTATTTGATGAAAATAAATAACTAACGGATGACGAGGGGTACTTATTCATTATTTCTTTAAGGAAGTGAAATTGGAAAATTTAATTACTAAATAATTTAAAATTTTTGTTTGCATTTGAAATAACTGAAACTCATAGCATTTTAACTTTCAAACAACTACAAAATGGTAATAAAGTCAATTTGCCTAATTAACAAAACTGTATAAGTTCTTCTCGTTTATTGTAGTCTCAAGAAGTTGAAGAAACTCTAAAAAGAATTCAATCACATAAAGGTGTTGTCGGGACAATTGTGGTAAACAGTGAAGGTATATTAACAAAAAAAAAAAATTTTGATTGATCAAACAAATCTTGTAGAAACCAGGAAACCATTGCCATTTGCATAAGACTAATTAATTTATTTCATATTATTTTAGGTATACCAGTAAAAAGTACATTGGATAATACCACAACTGTACAATATGCTGGACTTATGAGTCAATTAGCTGATAAAGCACGTAGCGTTGTGCGAGACTTGGATCCATCAAATGATCTAACATTCCTTCGTGTAAGATCTAAAAAACATGAAATAATGGTGGCACCAGATAAAGATTTCATTTTAATTGTTATTCAAAATCCAACTGATTAATTTACATATATGCAATGCACACAATGTATTAATTATATACATCATATTACGTACTTTTATACAATCTTATGAAATTTAATTTTAACAATATTCTTATCAACGCTCTACACTGTACACTAAAGTACTGAGCATCTGGTCTAAGGATACATCTTAGTTACATATTAAAATTTAATTTAATTTGATGCTATATCTTACACGTTTGTAATTTTTACCTTTAGTTTTTATTATTTAATTTTTTCTTAGAATATTGTGCAGAAACTGCAATAAAAATTACATTTTGTTTTAAAGTATTTTTTTGTAAGCACTAAAAGAAAATAATAAAAACATTTAACTCAGAAGAATTTATTTGAATTTTTTTAAATTGTTACCTATGTTTGAAAAGAAATTTAGAATGTTGTTTCTAGTCGTACATTTGTATATAAAATATACCTTACATTTTGTTTTTATACAGAACTAGAACTTGGTGTTTCTATAAAATTGTTTCAGGAATGGTAAGAAGAAAATGAAACAAAAATTTAATTTTTAAAACTGATCTTTATTTTCTGATTCAAATTTTCTATAATCATAAAAATTTCTCTATTAAAACAAATTAAAAAAATAAAATTCGAAAAACTGTTTATTAAATAAGAAATATTACACATTTTTCACTGTGATTTAAAGCTACAATTTATACGTACTATTTTCAATAATTCAAGATATAGTGCCTATTCAATTTGGCAACTATTTTGACTATGTGATCAACATATCTGGAACTATTGAAAATGCTGGTTATATTATTTATTTGTGAAAGATAAAAGCACCTAATAGTGAAAATAAAAACTATAATGTATATGTGAAACAAAATTACCTGATTACACGACGCCTTCTTCTCCATTAGTTTTTTTTTTTCTCTTAGAAGTAAATTACATATGTAATCAAATTACATTTTACTTACCAAGATCTATAAAATATATATGTATATTTTATAGATCTTGTTACTTACCACATATTTTATTTTTCTTTAATTTTTTTTTTCATCGAGCTTTAATTTAATTTTACTTACATTCTTATTTTTGAAACATCTAAAAAATTTTAAAAAATTATAATAATAAGTATTATAATATTAATATAAATTATTAT
Source organism: Anthrax anthrax (assembly GCA_963971155.1). Lineage (NCBI taxonomy): Eukaryota > Metazoa > Arthropoda > Insecta > Diptera > Bombyliidae > Anthrax > Anthrax anthrax. Next base: position 6,045,434 of record OZ020118.1, on the reverse strand, counting down.
TAATCAAAATTTTATAGAAATATTTAATAGAAAATCTATTTTACACGATTTCATTTTTATGAGAATTATAGAAATGAGTAAATGAAATCTTGTTTTAACAAATAATGTTCTATTGTGGATTAGTTTTCACCGTGTAATATTATTTGTATGTTAACAGCACATGTAAGAAAAATTCCTTGAAAATAATAAATATGAACCGCTGCAATTAGTCAATACAGTTAGAAATTATTTAGAAGTCAAATTAGAAATTATTTAATTCAAGTAGAATTTTTGTTAGATACTCATTTTTCTATTTTTAGTTTTTTATGTATTATAATTTTCGTTGAAGTTATTTCATATTTCTCAATAAATGTATATTTTTTTTATTAAAATGCTTTTATGTTTTGGAGTTTTCAAAGACTTTTTAAAATGATTCCTTTTTTTATTTTTTATGTTTAATTTTAGTTTATTTAAAAAAACATTTTTTTTAAATTGATTTTGTTTTATTTTAGTTAATAACACCAAAATTGAAAATTTTTTATTTTATTATAATGTTTAATTTTGTAATTAAATCGATGTGATATATTTTATTTTGGCTTTGTGTAATGAAATTAATATTTAAAAAAAGATGTTTTTTTTATTTTTCAAAAAATTACCTGTTCTTTATCATTCCATGTATTATGTAAACACTATTCTTTTATGTGTGATTTTTTAATTTTTTTTTTAAACCATTTAGTCATATTTTTACAATAATTTTTAAAACTTTTTTCATACCTGAAATATAAAACTTTTAAAATTTAATTTGTTTTTAAATAAGTCTTCAGTTTCCTATTTTTATACAGGAATACTTTTTTAATTTCATGTTGCCAATAAATTAAAATCCGAGTCACTTTCAATAATCGTTTAAAAAAAAGTAATAAATTAAAACTAAAATCGTTTTTTGTTCTACATTTTTATTGAAATTTAATTTTTTATTTATATGTACTTTATTTAAAATTTTGTATTATGTGTGTACGTTGGTATTTACACCAACTAAATGTGTAATTAATCATTATTATTTAGATATATAATTATGTAACATGTATCGAATATGTAATTTATTTTAATTTATTTAAATAAATTTAATAGAAATTCTTAAATTTAATAAAACATGTAGGTAGTATATGAATTATTATCATTATTTTTTATTTGACACCATATAATCTAATATACTTTTTTTTAATTTACTTTTTTATATATTTATTATTTTGTAATACATTTATACCAAAAAAAATTTCTATACGATAAGCATTATAATTATATAATATTTTTGTTGATTATTAGTATTTCTTTTTAATTTTTATGTTTATGTATTAAAGATGATTTTCATTATTTTGAATCCTATGTAATATTATATTTTTTACATTTTATTTTATTTTTTGCCTTTATTTTAAATGAAATAAATCTGATTTGTTGAACTGTTAAATTTTAAAGTTCAATTTTTATTTATTTTTCATTTTCTTGATTTCTTTAATTATAGCTTAACAATTTGTTTATTTAGTATTAAATTTTTAAAGTATGGCGTGATTATAATAGTCACCTGAATAAATATGCAACCTGTCCGATAATCATAAAAATTTATTAATTTATTAAAACAATAATCGCCAAAGATAGAAATAAGTCGTTACATTTGACTCTTGATGTTAATAAACATTTATTATTTTTTTTATTATTATTTGATGAATATGTTTTTAATAAACAGAAATAAGTATTTATTGTACTTCTCTGCTTCTAATTCTTCACAATGTTTTTTTGCAATTATTTAAAAATTTCAAGTAAAAACATAGGTACTCCTACTCTTAATTTTAAATAGTTTGTTCATTTAAAAAAAATTTAGTTCCATTTCTATTACGTTCTTATTTGAAATTTTATTTTATTTTATTATTTTTTTTTTAAATTATAAAATACATTTTTATTAAAAAATGAATAAAAATTATTTTTTTCTTTTCAATAAATTTTATAATAGAAAAAATTATTTTATATTTTATCAATACAAAATCAGTTATTATTATTTTTCTTTTTTGAAGTCTATTATATCAAGATTAAATTTTAGATTATAATTTTTTTTATTACCAATAAATCTGTTTTTTTTTTTTTTTTTTTTTTTTACTGTTACTCACATTGAATATTTTAATTATTAATATTAAATTTTTAATTTGAATATTACTCGTATTGAATATTTATTAAATTTTTGACAACTGTTTTCTGTTATATTTTTATTATGTATGTAAAACATTAACAAACTGTATGTTTTCTTGATATATTTTAGAAATTACGATTTTTCTTTTCTTTTTATAATTAATTTGTATTACTTATATTATTTTGATGTTTTATTGAAAAATCTAATTATTTTATTTTTACTTTCCGCTAGTCAAGAATAGATTTATAAATCAATAAGGTGCAGAAAGTTATTCAAGATTATTTTATTTTATTGTTTATGATTTATCAACAAATTTACTTTGTTTTTGAATATGGTGCTGATTTATAACGTGCTTCACGGCTACTATATGCATGTTTTGACGCTGATGATGATGAAGTTAAATGATCATCATGATGTCTTGATGATGAAGAATATGAAACGACACTACTGCTTGGTGCCGTCTTCCATCCAGTTCTTGGACTTGATGATGGTGCTTTGACTACAAGTTTTGATTTAACTTTTGTGTTTTTTTGTTTATCAGTTTTATGAAAATAATAAGTTTATTTTATATTTATATGAAAGGGTTATTCGTTTTTAATACTTTTTTTTAAAATTTCATTTTATTTTTGTCGTCACATTAATGTTTGAAATTTTCATTATTAAATTTTTTTTATTTTATTTTTTTTTATTCATTAAATTTATTATCGGACGTTTTATATGTATACTTTTTTTTAATTGTTAAAATTGATTAAGAAATTTTAATTTGGTTACTTGTTATTATGTTGTATATTATTTACACGAATTAATGATTTCGTTTTTATAACAAGGGAAAAATTACATTCCAGACCAAAGAATATAAGATCATTGTTATTGTATATTAAAAAGTATACACCAGAGGGGGAAAATAAATGTATTTCGAATTTTGATTTTTTAAACAAAAACAAAAATAAAAAGAAAAACAAATTATTTAAAAAATAATTACATTTACCTGTGTAATTAGCTGCCTGCGAATAATATTCACCTCTATTATAATCAGTCGGCTCATATTCAAATGTTTCATATGGTACACGATTTGATGATGGCGCCATATGTGAATGATGACTATATGAATAACTTTCATATGATGGATCTGGGTAATGATAATCTTCGTGTACTCGTCTAAATCGAAAGTATTTTATTTCAGTTAAAGTACAAAAAATAAAAGAAATGAAAAATTATATGATTACTTCGGATATCTATAAGAATCGTCAATAGCTGAACGTGCTTTCTCCAATATTGAAAAAACTTTTTGTTTTTGTGGTAGAACAGATCTTGAACTGGAGGCAACAGCATGACTTGAAGGTATCGATTGTGGTCTACATAAATTTAATTCATAAGTTTATATTGTTATTTTTTTTTCTTCTACTTATACAATACCTGTATGATTTTGATGATGATGAGGATGGAATTTTCTTATATTGTGATAATTTACTTTCAAGTTCTGGTGGTGGATTTTCCAGTAGTTCTCTTAATTGTTCTTGACGTATTTCGTCATTACTGTCAGGAGTTAAATATTTTCTCAATTCTGCCATTGCATATGCAATACGTGCGTATGCTTCAGCCGGTGGAGCCACTGTTGATATCTCAACATGTAAATCTTCATTCAAATGGGCATATTTTGGATCCATTGAAGCACGTAATTCTTCTTCTTTAATACGATCTCTCATCGAATTACGACCCAGGACAGTCATCTTACACAAAGTATCCTCTTGAAGACGTTTTAATGAATTACCTTTTGGACCAAGTAACTTACCGACAAAATTAAACTAGAAACGAAATTTTTGATTTAGGTAAGTATTATAATTGATATTCTTAAATATACCTTTGGATGTTCCCTAATTGGAACACGGATTTTCTGTGCAACACGCAATGGTTTCTCCCGATAAATATCCGCATACTTAGCATCTCGTGTTGGTATCCTTCCAGTTTTTTGAACGGTTTCAATTTCTATTTAGATTAATGATTTTGGTTACATGTACAACAAGTTTTAGGATTTTTTTTTTGTTTTAATTTAAATAAATTTATATTTTTTTGTAGTTTAATGCTACAACAAAAAATTTTTTTGTAAATTACCACTGCTCAGTAGCCTTTCAGCAATTGGAAAATCCTTGTCAAGACGATTCTTTTCCACCATACAATCCTGTATATAATCGGTAGCTTTTTGATTTAATGTTACATGTGAATCTTCATTACCATCTTCATCTTGATGATCTGGTGAGCCACCATTTGCACTGTCTCGATCTCGTTTTCTTTTAAAATCGGACTCCTCTTCATTATAATTGTACTCGCCATTGCCCTCGTACGACTCAGCCATCTTGGAATATTTTCTTTTAGAAATTTTGACGGCGTTTTTTATATAACACAAGCCACACAAAAATATATTATATGTATTTTAATTTTGTCTAATATTTTAAAATATTAGATATATGCACTAGAAGCTTGCTTTTTTACTTTTTGAAAAAATAAAATAAATGTCGCTATTAATTGTAAAAATAAATGTAAAAGAACTTATGAACAGTCAAATCCCTAATTTAAAATTTTAATATGTAATGTGTATGTATATAAATATAAAACAATTGAATTGAAGCTTCGTTTCGTCAACTTTACATCAAATTGATTATTGATTCAAATTTCAAATTCAATTTATTAAACATGTCACATCATGAGTTGTTGTTGTTAACATGATGTTGCCATGCTTGGATAAATGTTGGATTTGGATCAAATGCAAATGTAACGTGCACCACAGAACTGATTAACTTTTAAACTTCAATTTTTAGTCTTTGAAGTATACATAATGTTTAATAATTTAAAATGTTCTTTTCACGATAAATTCAACCTTATTCAACATTTTCAAGGAAAATTAACGGGAAACTATCAACTTAAAAATACGAATCTTTTTTGTCCAAGTATAAACTCTAAATTAAAAAGTTATCTTATGGTGTATTTATTCAAGTGGTAAATTCAAATTTATTAATTAAATCATTTAATTATTCAAATTAAATTACATAATCAAATATTATAATTTATTAACAATTTTAATGTCCATATTCAAATTGTTCGTGAATAGGGTACGATACGATTACGATTATTTTTTAAAACTTTGTGGTGAATTGAATTTAATAATTACAACTATTGTGAACGAATTTAACGAAAATCAAAATAAAAAAAAAAGGAATGCTCTGTCTCTGTTCCTGCAATTGCAATGCAATTATTTCACCAGTGACCAGAACTTAATGCAATTTAATTCAATTCAAAATTTCAAAATATACATTTTTACACCGACTGATATTTACCTATTAAACACATATGTACATTGTACATACTACATACATAGTACATATGTGAGAGGATGTATGATATAAAGTTTTTAATCATTCAGCATCCAGCATACAACCAATTAACCAAACCAAATAATTTATAATTTAGTTAGTAAATTATAAATAGTTGCACATAATAATTTGTACATACATACATACATACATATGTACATATGTATATGCAATTATAATTGCATTGCATTCGCTCAGTTAGTGAAGTGAAGTGAAGTGATTGCACTATTTATATTGTGTTGTATTTTGTACTGTACATGTACTATACTGTGTAATGTGTATATGTTCAATTGCAACTTATTTGTGAATTGTGAATGCATACATTACGGCATACTATACTTTTCAATATCGTATTGAATTTTGAATTTGATTTGAATTCACATTTCTTCACTCACATTTGCAACTACAATTTAATAAAAATACATTTTTACATACATACAAAGTCCAGACGAAATAAAAGAAATATAGGTACATATGTACATATAGGAATTCAAATTAGAAATAGAATCAAATCAAAGCCGTTATAAAATATATATATATGTATACATATGTATATACATATTGTATTTGTTTTTCTATTTTAAAACCATTCTTGTTCTTGTGTTGTATACAGGGATGGGACTTTTCTAAGTATTTAGGGCAGCAGATTCAACGAAAAAGTGCAGTAGATTGAGCAAAAGTGCAGTAGAAAAAAAACTATATAATAGCATGTAAATACTTATAATGTACATACTCGTATATAAATATCAAATAAATAAATTTATGATTCAAAACACTGAAGTGTTTTTTATATTCATTTATTCAAATTATAAAACTCAAAAATTTGATAAATATTCGAATTTGAATTCGAAATTCTTAATTTTAATTTAATCAGAATAATTTAAAAAAATCTTTTTTTTACTTATTTTAATTATTTATTATTTTACTGAATTGAGATAAATAAGAATAAAAATGCAAACAGTATATTATACATAGTACATTTTTGATAATTTTTGAGGTTATATTTATAGAATCAGATGCAGATCTATTTTTTGTCTTTTAAAGTATCTAAAAAATTAATAGACATGCATTTTTTTACGTTTTAGCTAGAAATAAAATTCTGCTTTTATGAAATAATAAATTATCTTACCTTTATTTAAGCATTTAAAATTAAAATAAATACAACTCACTCGAACTAACGCGTTCACGTGTTACATTTCACATTTCACAATTCGTATTACAATACAATACAATTTCAATTTACAAATTACAAACTAGAACTACACTATGACATGACAAATGAGAAGTGCAAATGATAGCGATAGCACTTGCAGTAAAGTCCCAACCCTGGATAAGATATTTTGATAAATGCTCGCTCATATTTAAACCTAACAGTTTCAATTATAGGAATGAAACAAAAATTATTACAGGGATGTACAAAGTTGAATATCTAGGTTTACATATGTACATGTGTATAACCAAACAACAATAAACCTTTTGATTTTCAAAATAAATTTTTATAACAAATTGTTATAAATTTGATTGAAACTTTTATCAAGTCGAGAAAAGCGCAGTAGATTTGAGTTACTGCGGCAGTAGACCAGTTTTCCAACAAATCGCAGTAGATCTACTGCACTTGCAGTAAAGTCCCAACCCTGGTTGTATATATGTTTTGTGTTGCTGTGTTTATTCTTTATTGAATAATGATAATGAATATTACCATTTGCCAGTAAAATTGGAAATTGAAACAGTCTGTATTTTCGATTGTGTTTTCGGTAGTCGGTACAAAAAAGCATATACATATATACATACATAACCATGTGTATAATCAACTAAACTAAAACTACCCATACACTATGAGATTGTCTGTCCAACGACGGTTGAGTAAACACGATTGAATGCAATAATGCCAATAATCGAGACTTGTTGTATGAGGCATATAATGGTCGCAAGTTCAGTTGTTCGTGCTATGTAACTATTGTTTTGTTAGATTCCAATTTATTCTTTTAACACATTGCACAATACCATACAATCTCACAACGCAGACAGTGCTATCGTTTTGCTACAATTGCAATATTTTTACTGCTTTTTGATATCTGATACTACAATACTATCGTTTCGGTGAAAATATTGCTCTTTAGAATTATATGGGCCTTACCAATAACCGTTTACTAAGTCATTACTTAGGACTTAGTTTTAGATTATCAAAATTGCATTACTAATAACTATTTTAATTACAGTATTTTAGTTAGTCATGAAAATAATCTTTGTTACGCGAAACTCAAAACTAAGTTGATACTAATTTAAAAATTCCATACAAATTTGTAAAAATTTGTAATTTGTCAAAAAATCATGAAAAAATATTTGTTTTAAGTTCAAACGCATTGTAAAAACTTCATGCCTATCGCTAAGCCTATCGCCATGACGATTGACTTTGATGTCATCGCTATCTTTTCATACATTCAATATCGACGACGTAACATATAACTGGCGAAATAAGTTTTTACATTGCCTTTTTGTGTAACGCCATGAGTACTTGCGACAGGAAAAACGTAGAAATCGACATTATCCACATAATTCATATTATGGGATCGTGAAAATCGAAATTATATTAATCATGACACTAAAAATGTTATTAGTACAAAAATTTAAACTCGATTTCAAATCTAGATAGTCATGACTTAATCAAAACTAAAATAATGTCAAGATTTGTGTTTTCTATTAGTAAGGCCCTATGAATTTAATTTGATTTGTTGTTGATAAGAAGCTTAATCTAAAATACGATTTTTTCGAACGAGTTATAATACTGCTCTTAAGTTTTGAAAACGATAGCACTGATCGTACAACACGAATACATATGAAATATGAATACACAATGTATGAATATATTCACATTTCATATTTGTATATACAAACAATATGTACATACAATATATGACGATTAACGATTATTATTATTGTGAATTGTGAAATGTGAATTGAATGTGAATTTATGAATTGTGAAACTTTTCCTCAGTACTCACTCAGTAATCAAGTTTTTATAGAAAGTAGATTATTTTTTCTTCTTTTTTGTGAAGAGCACTGTTGGTTGGAAAAAAATTTTTTTTTGTGTTAAAGAAAAAGAAGAAAAGTAGGAAAAAAGAAAAAGATTTTATTTCGGTTCTTTGGGAGATCAAAGAAAAAAAAAGTTCAAATTTATAAATTTGTGTTTTCTTGTAATAAATATAAAATTATTAAAAATATTTCCAAAATACAGAAAAAATTCAATAAAAATAATGACGGAAAATGGTGATTATTCATATAATGATGAAGAGAGTGATTTTAAAAGGAAAAGTGAAAGTGGTGCGGGTGGAGGAGGACAAGAACATTTAGATGATCATCAAAATGATAATCATGTAGTACATTTAAATGAAAAAGCAAATGAATATATACGTGAATGTTTAATGGAAAAACATAAATTGGATAAAGGTTTTCCAATTGCTGACAGATTATTAGATGGAGGTAAGAATCATTGATATACAAGCCAAATATGTATATAAAAATAAAAAAGAAGCTAAACACAATATAAAAAACAAATTCTAAAAAATGTCCTATAAATGTTGCACTTGATTCTATAAATTTTCATATTATGAAGGTATGCAAGTATCTTTTCTTATTAAAAGAAAAATCAATGGCGTCCTCATATTTATTGAGGAGACGGACAACCAAACCAAAAAGAAAATTTTCTTTTTTTCTTATGAGAGATTTTTTTTTATTATCGCGGCCATTTTGCATTGCATATTATAAGAATTTGTTTTTTTATTTTTAAAAATTTAAAGAAAATATTCATCATACAAAAGTAGTAAATAGAAAAAGAAATGCAAATTTACAAAATATAAAAATCCATTGATAATATCTAAAATGTTTAAATCAATTATGGGAATCCACAAAGTTGCCAAATGTACATGATATGATATACGTATGCACGAATATATAATATACATATATACACTTTCATTCCTTTATATATTACATAGATATGTATGCACTAATTATGTAATATAAATTCTGTAAGCAAATATAAAACACCATTTGTCCTAAATCAAAAAAAGTTTTTTTTTTTTATTCAAAAAAAAAAAAAAAGGAAAAACATTTTTATCTCATTCAACAAAAAATTTTAAATTAAAAAAAAAATTTTTTCTTTTTTTAAATTTTCACCTTGACTTTAAAAAAAAATAAAATATCTAAATAAATTATTGTTTGTTTTCGTCATTACTTTCTGTTTAAGTGATTCTATTTTCTTTTATGTTTGAATAAAAGAAAAAATTCTAAAATTAAAAAAGAAAATTTTATGAAATTTATTGTCTCTACACGATAATGTTCAAAGTCAATTTAGAAGGTCCGCTATTCTTAAATTTTATATCTCACATCATATAAGAATACTGTAGCTATAAGTCTATACGATTACTCCCATGTAGGTATTTTATGTAATTTAGAAAATAGAAATTTTATAAGAAATTTTTAAAAATTTTAGAAAAATAAAATGGATTTTAAAATAAAATTATGTCTATAAAATGTCTATACCTATACAAGTAACTAAATAATGTAAATATTTACATAAGTAGATATGTAACATCTTATAATTATATAGGTAGTACTGATATAATTACAAATGTAATTTGAAAAAATATAGAACAAATTAAAAAATTTCTTCAAATATAAAGGTCACTACTCGCTTTTATTTATCTATTCGTATTTACTACCTTTTATTATTCTTATTATTATTATTTTCTATTTATATTATGTTTATGACACTTGTTCACATTGAGCTACCCACACATTTTGTTTTTGCAATTTAGGTACCTCTACTTTGTAAAAAAAAAAAAGTAAAAATGTAAAATATAAAATTTTCTATTTTTTATAACTGTACATTGTATATATGTACATATAAATAAAGTTAAAGCAATTATTGTCTTCTTAAATCAAATAAAAAATGGCTAGGCCACTGTCAAGTATAAAATAAAAATTATATTTCATGTAAAGTATCTGATGAAAATGGAGCATGTTTTTTGATTTGTTTTTGAAATTAAAATTAAAAAAAAAAAAAAAAAAAAGAAAATTGATGAGTTTCTATTACGTAGATAATTTAAAATAATCTTTGAAAATGATGAAATTTTTATATAATATTTGAATAATAATGATGATGATGAACATCCAAAGAAAAATGTGTCTTTAACTACGTAAGATGATTATATAGAATTTTATTTTATTTATTATTTCTTTTATTTTGGCCATAATCCAATTACTATAAGTAACAAATGGATTTTTACTTAAACACTTTGTTGAAAAATGATATAATTTTGATGTGATGGTCAATGTACAGATAACATTTTCATATACGGCATATATAATACTTAGACATATACAGTGATAACTATATCGTTCATTTAAACATTAATATTATGTACATACATATGTATGTACATATATCGTACGTAAAACATTTTGTTTAACCCACTATATTTACGTTTTTAATGTATATAAAACACTATACTCACGTTTGTTTATTTTTTATTTTTATATTTGTTTATTTATTTTACTAGATTCGTTGATAGAAGATAAAATATTCACTTTTATAAATAGAAATAAAAGTGTAATGATATTAAAATTAAATATGTATACAAAATAATTATTTTTTTGATAACAGTATAAAACGTCATCATTTTGCTTTCAAAAAGAGAAATGAATATATTTCAAAAATTGAGTATATTTATGATTGGATTTGTAAAATGAACAATTTAAAATTAACAAAAATTTTGATATCAATTCACATACGTACATTTGATATATTTGCCTTTCAGAAATTGAGGCTGTTCAAAAGACTGGAAGAATACCAACAAGAGATCCAAAATTTGTTGATGTATACAGAGAGAAACCAATTAAAGTTTCACAAAAAGTTCTTGTGCCTGTAAGAGAACATCCTAAGGCAAGTTATAAAGTTTGTTTCATATTATCATATTTAAATTACAAACATTCAGTATAATTATTTACTTTTTAATTCTTTTTTTTTATTTGTTGCTTATAAAAACAAAAATAAAAAAAACAGTTTAACTTTGTTGGAAAATTACTTGGTCCGAAGGGTAACTCATTGAGACGTTTACAAGAAGAAACATTATGTAAGATGACTGTATTGGGAAGAAATTCAATGAAAGATCGCGGCAAAGAGGAAGAATTACGTGCCTCAATGGATCCAAAATATGCCCATTTAAATGAAGATTTGCATGTTGAAATATCAACGATAGCACCACCAGCTGAGGCACACGCACGTATCGCATACGCAATGGCAGAATTACGAAAATATTTGATACCGGATACAAATGATGCAATCAGACAGGAGCAACTACGTGAACTAATGGAGAATCCAAATTCAGCTGATCATGATACAAAACCATCGGTACCACCATATAAAAGAACTGGTACTGGTCCAACAACATCTGGAAATGCACCAAGGCCGTCATATGGAGGATATCGGTATACAAATTGAAAACGAAATTCAGTGTTTGCTAAACTTAATCCTTATTTTATATATGAATTATGTAAAATTTATATAGGCCACCAGCACCGACTACTAATCATCCAAATGCACCACAATCCTCAACGTCGAGATCTGCAATGCCAAAACAGAAGGTCTTTTCAATTTTGGAAAAAGCTCGTTCAGCAATGGATGAATCGTACAGGTGATATAATATACTCATAAGTTAAAATTAATTTTTTTATCTCTTTTTTTCTATAATATGAAAAAAAGAAGAAGAGATTAGAAATATGAATATGTCTCAAAATCAAAATATGTATATTAGAATATAAAATGCTTTCTTTTTTGTTATATTTGAAAAATAAAATTTCACGAAAAAAAGTTTTACTAATAAAAACGAATACCAAAGAAAAAAAAACAAATTAAATTCAAAAAAAGAAAACAAAAAATGCATTTAAATATATTATATGATTAGGCATTATCAAGAGCCTGTTGCTTATGTACCTCCAACTTATGATAATTATTCATACAGTCATGCACCACCACCACCACCATCAAATCGTGTCCCATACGATGTACCGGATTATGAGCCAACAGATTACAGACGTGATTATTATCCGCATTCACCAAATTATCCTGGTAAGTATATTATTAGGAAAAAAATTTGGTAATTAATACATAAATGTAAATATTATAAATAAATAAGTCATATATTAAAAATTAAATAAAAGCATTATATCAAATACTTTGAATATACATGTTTGTTAAGTAATAATACAAAAAGATAAAGATTAACAAATAAAGGGTTAATCAGAGGTAAACATTTTTTAAGAATTCTAATGTTTCATACATGAGAAAAACCAATTGCACAATTAAAATAAACAAACAAAAAAATTACAGAACTAATTCATGACATAGATATGCATACATCGTCGTTGTGGAAACAATCATCAAAATTATCTTCACCAAATTTATTATTATACGATGATGACAATAATGAAGAAAAATACGATGGAAATAATAAATTATATGATGATTATTATGATTTAAATCATCAAAATTATCATCATTATCATCATCATCAACAACAGCATCGTTATTCTTCATCATTATCTTCATCTTCGTCACCTTCAGATGACACATCTACTTCTATAAAAAGAAAATACAATGATAATCAAAAAACTAAAATTTGTAATTCTGCTGCCTCACATAAATATTCACAACGTTGTTTATTACCATCAAATAGTGGTTTAATTCGTAGACCATCACCATATGCGACAACGAAAGTAATAAAAGTGAAATAAATTTAATAAAATTCTGAGAAGGAAAACGTAATAAAATAATTACAAATATTTCATAAATCATAGTTACATATTGAATTAAAATTAAATATTATTGATGAAATTTAAATTAAAAAAAATAATTTTCGAGTTTTCAAAACCGATTTCAATTTTTAAATGAAATATTTTCTTACTGCTGTTGAACTTTGAATATTTCCTTTTATATATGGATAAATTAATAATCGCAAATAGTACAAAATTAAAAAAAATATATATTAATAATAAATCGGATTAGATTAGTTTTATCACATAAATAAGTAAAAATAAAGTTAGATACAATCAACAATTTGTTAAAAAACCATAAATAATTAAAAGGTAATTCAAAGTTAATTATAAGAACGAATATTTGTTTGTGTTTTCAAGCTAAATTTAATGTTTTTAAATAACATTAAAATGCATAAATAAACGACAGGCTTACAGATAAATTACACTTTCTAATTATTTAAAAAAACAAAGTGTATTAAAACATTTCATAAAATAAGCATCTACCAGAATATCAATTTTCTTAGCTTACATAATATCGAATAATGTAAAACAAAACCCACAATTGCAAAAAAAGAGAAATGGTTTATAAATTTAAAAAAAAAAAAAGAGTATTAATAAAATGCTTAAATATAAAAGTACATAAAATAAATACACAGGCTACAAGTTTTTGGCTTTTTTTATTTAAATTGATATGATATTGAAGCATAGTTCTAATTAACAAATAATTTTTTTAATTAATTTGCTTTTACATTGAATAATTTCGTTTTTATATTTCATCTTTTTTTTCTTTTTTGTTTTTTATTCTTCTTTCTCAAATTAAAGTTAATCCAGCTGCTGCAGGTGGTGCTCCGAATTCAGCTCCAAACATGAATCATAGAACTCATGTTAATAGGTGAAATTTACTTCCTGCTGGACACAGCAATAATATGGGTAAAGCCACTAATACTGTTGCTGCTGCTAACATAACATCTTCAACATTAAATAATACGACAACAAATACGGATGCAACAAACCCGAAAATTCAATCTAATAATAATCGGATTCAGGGTCCAGCTAATTTATTATTTGTAAGGTATCCATTAATTTAATTAAATAATTTAATAATTTTTTTTCTTCAAGATGATAATACATTAAAAATCTAAAAACATAAATATATAACAAAGTAATAAAAAATGAGAATATTCGAAAAAGAAGAAATAAAAAAATTAATAAAAATTTGGAATAAAATATTTATAAAATATTAAAAAAATGAAAAAAAAAAGAATAAGCATAAACAAATTAACCCATGCAAAAAAGCAGCTCATTCCATATTAAAATAAAATTAAAAAAAAAAAAAATTAAATAAACAATAAATGAAGATAATATGATGATAATAATAAATCATTATTGAATATTACTTAATTGATCGACAGTAAAATAACGCAATGAGATTAATAAAAATAATAAAAAAGCAAAATAAAATAATTAAGAAATATTTCAAACAAAAAAAAAAAAAAATGTTGTTATTTAATAATATAAACAATACATATGACGATAAAATAATTGTGGAATGAGATAAACTTTAAAATGAAAGAATAAAAACAAAAATGTATTAACTGATTAAACAACATTTTATAAAAGTCATACAACATAAAACTAAAGGAACAGCAAAAGTACTAATTTAAAAAAAGAAAAAGAAAAAAAAAACGATAGCAGAAAACAAGCACTTTTACATTTCTTTTTATCTTTTTCTCTCTAATTTTTTTCTTCTTCCTCTCTTTTTCCTCTTTTTTTTTGTTTTTTTTTTGTTTTTCAATTATTCATAAATTTTTTTACAATCGAATAAAAAAAAATATTTCAATTTAATTATAGGCCAGCAAACCCTTCGCTTCACGTCAGTAAATTACCATTTCTACCAGTGCAATTTCTTTAATTAAACAAATAAACAAAAACAAAACAAACATATAGAAAAATTTCTGTAATAAGATATATATATAACATGAAAAAAAATTAAATAATAAAATATAAATTTAAAATCTAAATAAAATAAAAAAAGCAGCTAAGAAACAATTGAAAATTATTATCGCAGCAAAAACAAAATAAAAACACAAAAACATGATTTTAAAAATAAAAACATAAAAAAAAATTTAATTGAAAATTTCAATATAATATTTAAAATAATTTTTAAAAAATACGTTACAATACATATTATACTTATTCGGAAATGTATTTACGCTACACATAAACACACATTCATAAACACTTACATACACATTTTTAAATAATGTAAAAAGAGCAAACTAAAATTCGATACATAACATTAATAATAAAAATAAAATAAAGTAAATATAATATAATATATGCAATACACAACACTTAGCAAAATTTTTTTCAAATTGAAAATAAAAGGCAACTGAAAGCAAAAATTTCGTAGTAAAATGAATAAATAATCTCTAGTAAATCTAAAAAAATAAATAAATAAATAAATGTCCTCATTAAAATTCATTCATACTTTAGTTTTTGTTTTTTTTTTCTCTCTACATATTTATATAATAAATAATTAATATAAAGTACACGTATACACACACACACACATTATTACACATAATAATAATTATAATATTGCATAGAAATAATATAATGAATAATAATAATTACAGTAAATTAATATAATTATAAATAATATAAAATGTTTTGATTTTCTTGAAAAGATTTTAACAAGAAGAAAAATAACTTAGAATATTAATAATAATTGAATATTTCAATAATTTATCTTAATTTTAATTTTTTAATAACATGAAAGAAGTAAAGAAATTTTGATAGAAAACAGATTAAAAATTAGAAAGAGATGGGAAAAAATGCAAAGAAAATTGAATTTATTATTGCAATCTTGATTAAGAAGAAGAAAAAGTTCTAAATATAAACGATATAAAATTTTAAATATATGATTTAATTTTTATTAAAATTCATTATATGTATGTAAGTATTTCATTCGAAAGTCTGTATGAATATAAACTAACGTTTAATAATACGTGAAATGGAAAACAATGATTACTTATGAAATTCTAAATTTGATGTGTATTTTTAAAATATTAAATTAACATGAAAGGATATACACACATATGTATGTTAATAAAAGAAAGAAGTTATGAATTTAAGATTGCGAAAATAAATTCAATTAAAATAGAAATTGTTTTGTTAAAAAGAGCAAAAACTATTTGTTAATTTAATAAAATTTCATATCTTATATTTTTTTGTGTAATAAAACTCATTAAAACAAAAACAGAAGAGAATTTTCTCTCTCGTAATTCATTTAAATTAAAATTTAAAATAAAAGCAGAAAAAAAAATATTGTGTAGGAATATGATTCCGAATATGGTATAAAATAAATAATATAACCAATATAATAAATTAATAATAATGATGATAAAAATAAATAAATAAATATTAGTTATTAATGCAAAATGAAAATTAAAAATAAATAAATACATATATTAATAATAAGAGATTAATGGGAAATGTTTTAAAATTAATAATACATGATAATTATATTCTAATAATGTTATTATAAATAAGAAAATACACAATTAATATTAATTTTATTTTTGTTTTTAATTTTTTTATTTCTTTATATGAAATTTATTGAAAAGATTATAATTGTAAAAATGAAAAATCAAATTGTTTTCGAATGATTATAAAAATTTAAATTTTTGAAAAAAGCAAATATTTTAGGTACTTCATTATTTCTAATAATTTTTTTTTTTTTGTTTTAGAAAAATTTCTATTTCATTTATTTTATTTTATTTTGCATTTAAAAATCACAATTTTATCTTCTGTTTATTTTATTATTTTTTATCCTTTAATCTGATAATGATAAAAGGGTCAGATACTAGTTATAATTCAGAAATAAAATAAAATAAAAAAAAAGTAAAAATGATTTAAAAAAAAGTATATATACACACGATTATAAATTATTTAATGCATAAAAATAAATATAATAATAATTAATTGAAGAAAGAAAAAAAAAATTATAATTAACACATAAAAAATAAGAAAAATACATGCATACATATATGATAATAAATAATTAATTAATATAATGAATAATTAAATATTATTAAATATATTACAGAAATAAAATAAAAATAATGAAAAATTACATTAAAAATATTAAAAAAAAAACAAAGAAAAAAAAGTTAAAAAATAAATTATGAGTAATTGAAAGATAATTATACTATGATAATAAAACAACAAAAATGGAAAATGAAAGATGAGATAAAAATAAAAACGGAAATTATATATATATATGACATTAAAATTAATACAAGACAAAAAGAAAAAAATATTAATTATATTAACATAAAATATTGTAATTACATAATAATACATAAATAAATAATGATAAATAATAAATATAATTCAAATTGAAAATAAAAAAAATAATAATATTACAAAAAAAAACACATGTTTTTATTTTTTTTATCACACAATCTATTACATTCCATAAATCATTTTTCCTATCGATTATTAAGAAATACATCTTCACAGATGGCATTCAAAATTTAATTTCCAAAATATAATATAAAATGTAAAGCACACTTCATTCTCAATTCAACTATTTTTTGTTTTTTGTAAAATTGAAGTTTTTCTGAAATCATAAAAGAACAAAAAATTTTGAAAAAAGTAGAAAAAATGCATTTTCATTTTAAAATGTTAAATTTTATTTATTTTTATATTATACACATTTGTGTACATATTTAATGGACACTTCAAAATACATATCGATAAAAATCTACAAAAATCAATACATTAGTAAACATAATTCTTAATTATCAAAAATAAATTAAATTATAAATAAACATAATAAGAGTAATATTATTCAGGATCAAAAAAGATTTTTTTTAACCACTTTTAATTAAACAAAATGGCTTTCTGTTATAATATGACTTAAATTTTAAATAATTCAATATAAAATATATTTTTTTCTTAATTGTAGTAGTACATAATAATATTTTCTTTCTTATCATATTTGCATTCATAGGCTATCATTTTTAATTTAGGAATTACTTGTTTTTATATTTTCATTTTAAGGCAAAATTTTGTATCTGTTTTTAATTTTCTGCACAATTTCAAATTGTGCAAAGTTTTGTGCTTTAAACAAAATTTAATCTTAAAAAAAAATTATTTTCTCTTAATTTTAGAACTTTTGAAAACTGGAAAACTGAAATTTGCTTACAAATATTTATTTTTCTTGTCATGTTGTTCATATTTGAAATTCAAAACATTAAAAATTTATATTTTAAAGTACAGAATTTTAATTAAAATTAAAATTGTGTTCTTGAATTGAAAAATAAACAAAGTGAGTTTCTAAAAATCAAAATACAATAGACAGGAAACTACAATACCTCCTAGAATGGCTGTTATATAACCAATATGTAATGGGGTTGTTTTTTGTTGAAAATAACTGAAAAAAAAGGAGTAAAAATAAATGGAAAATGAAATTTGGTTTTAATTTATGGATATAAATTACCATGATTTTGATTCAGGCGTAAATGGTGATGGAGGATAAATGCCCGGTAGATAACTATCCATGTACAAAATTAATCCAGAAAATAACGTAAAACCAATACCACACAGGAGTGAAGTTAATTTACTGTATACATTTTGTGAAGTACTTGATGAAGAAAAAATATCTTCCATTCGTTTCGATATGTACAAAGATAATTCACTGAAACCTTCAGGTTTTGCTTTTTCAGCATAGGGTACTGTAAGTAAATAAAAAAAAAGAAATTCTCATTTAAATACTAATTAAAGAAATCTAATATGATCGAACATTTTAATTCCCGTTTGATTTTAAGAACAGTAGTATTAGAAAAGAAACAACAGTATAGAGTGAAAAAATATTTGACCATTCATTTTCATTAGACTATGTAGTTATTTTTATCTGAGATTATTGTGTTTTGAATTATCACAACATAATTACAAAGTATAATTATGAATGACAATCAAATCAGATCAGAACATTTGATTTAATTGTAGTATAAATGTCTTACATTGATAACTTTCAACAGATCAGTACATTTTGCAAGCATGAAACAGTAATTTTAAAAATATAGTTATTAAACTTTAAATAAATATACTTAGTATTTGGGAAATTTTCAAAATTAGGGTTTTCCTCAAACTTAAAATATCAAATTGATCTTTACATTGCATAATCAAGTCAAAATGGATAAAAATGTAAAGAATCTTGAAAGTAAAAAAGAAGCATGATCAAATGCATTATTTTAAAATGTAAAATAATAAAAAGTAAAAATGATTCAAAAAATTCAAGAGACTTTTCCTGGAAGAGGATATCGTGTTGGAATTAAAAGTATCACTGACGGTTTCATTAATAATACAATCAAAAAAGAGCCATATGAGGAGACTGATCTTCGAAGTTATTTACTGGTTAGTAAGAGCGACCAATCTAATTCAATTTTGCTCAAAAATTCCAATTTTTCAAATGTCGAATTCAAAAAGAAATTCGTTAAATTGTTGTAGCTTTATTAAAACATTGCATTCAATTCAGGCGTAAATCTATTTTTAAATAATAGATCCATAACGGAATGATTTACCTTATGCATTTGCAGGTTGATTTTATAGATTATTTGAAGGTCTAATGAGCACACATGTGTACTATATATACAATACATTTTTCAAATTTTTTATACACAGAAAGTATACGTTACAATGCGTCAATATTTATTATATGATATATACCTATATTTACGTATGTATGTATATACAAATGCTATGAGATCATCATCATATCATAATGAATAATACAAATATAAATAATGGTACCTATGTGAGAGAATTTTTATTTACTAAAAATTTTTTTTAAATATTTATTTTTAGATGCCTTAATTTTTTTACTTTCTGGAAAAAATAAATTTTAATTTTTCTTTGTTTATTTTATCTGAATATCTGTATGTAATATTTTGTTGTAGGCTAACTAGTATATTTCGAAAACATTTTTTTTTCTTACGAAATTATTAAATACATAAACATTACATAAAAAAAAAAAAAACTCGATTTTGTTTTTCTTTTTATAAATAAACCACTAAGATAACACGTTATTATATCTGAATCTGAATATTAATAATTTTGAAATTAAATAAGAATAAAATGTTAAAAATAGAATTGCTTGACAAAATAAAAAATAAAATCAATATAAAAAAAAATGTTAAAGGTTACACGGTTACACTATACAGTACTCAAGAAGAACCTTTGTAAATTTTATATAACGTCGATATATAGCACTTATGTAGAATAGTAAAATTTACATATGTAGATACATATTGTATATACTTACTTGAAAATAAAATTAATTTGTAGATAATTATTAATATTACTGTACCAATTAATACTGTACGTAATCGTTTATCAAATAATATTTTTGAATCATTTAATTTATCACTAACGTATTTCTTTGATGGTGATAATAAAGGATATTTATTATTATTAATATTCACTCCAGTATTAAATTGAATTGGTGTTGAAATAGCGACTGCCGTTTTAGTAGCTGGTTTAATTGCATCGAATATTGTTGATGATAATCCATAATGAAATTTATTATAATTGAATAAAATTGAATCATCATCATCCGTTGTTTTTATTATATCATTAATATAATTATAACCATTTCCATTTTTATTATTTGTATGTTGATGATGATAATTATCATCGGTTAAATGCATTTTTCTCCTTATAAAACCGAACATTTCCTTTCTTTATTTCTCTCTTATTTCCCTTTTTTTTTCAATTTTTACTATCTGAAAATTTTGTAATAGATGAAAAAATAGAAAATATTAAAATTATTATGTGTGTGTATCAATAAAACAAAAATATATATTTAAAATTATATTTTTACGTATACATATTTTGTTACATTTTTATGACGTAAATATATAGTCTCTAGTCTAGCACAAGCACACGAAACACAAGTTAAAATTTAAAAAATAATGTAAAAATATACATCAACAAAACAAAAATCATATGGGACGGACTATTGAAAATAAAAACAAAAATAAAATATATACAGATACAAATACCTTCTTTTATACAATTTTATGTGTATGATTTTCGTGTACTTTTATTGTATGTATTTATGCCAAATGCAAACTTCTAATTAGATTGGGATTGTATATTGTACTATACACAAACAAACTGAGAAGTACCTACCTGTGTTACTTACT
This sequence comes from Anthrax anthrax, assembly GCA_963971155.1. Classification (NCBI taxonomy): domain Eukaryota; kingdom Metazoa; phylum Arthropoda; class Insecta; order Diptera; family Bombyliidae; genus Anthrax; species Anthrax anthrax. The sequence goes on along the minus strand of OZ020118.1, from coordinate 6,023,877 downwards.
ACTATAAGATTGAATGTACGTACAAATGTGTATTGATTTTGTGTGTCCAACTCGATTCAACTATAGATACTGAATACAATAATTTATTACAATAGTTTTTGTATGAAAAGCCGTAATTTCTACAGTTTTTTATTTTATTTTTTCTCACAATACATACGAACAAAAACTCACGATTTTTTTTTTATAAACAAAAAGAAAAATTTCTCACATTTGAAATTTAATTTTATTTATTTTCGTTTTGAATAATGTAAATAGTTTTTTTTTCTAATTTCTAAACAAATACTTTTTAATTAGAGTGAAATTGAAGACAACATTTTTTAACAATGTAAATTCTTCTCGACTTTATACGAAACTGAAAAATTGTATAAATAATATTTTGTAAATTTTTGTCGTAGAATTATTTAATCCAATAATCCCTACTTTGTTTTGTAAATTTTCAACTTGTTTTCAAATACAACGATAATTAACAAAGTACAAATAACAAAACACAATAAAAATAATTTTTTTCCTATAAACCGCTTTTGTTTACAACTAATTTATTTACTTTTTATTATTTATGTTTTTTTGTCACATATATACGATACGTCACGATTAAATATGTAATGTAAATATTAAATAGTGACACCCTCACTTATCAATACAAACAAATATCTAATTGAATTCAGACTGGAATTGTTAGTAATCGTCGTTATAAACATTGAATGTGTGAATGCAGTTCAAGTAAAATCCGATCGTTTTTATACGTTATACGTGCGTTATACGATGCACTGCAACAAGAGCACTGCATTATTATAAATTTTAAAAATGTTTATGAAAATCAACTATTTGCATAAAATAAGGGATATTCGATTTCAATTTATTGCAACTCAAACAAGCTGTATTCGACGTCAACCTTATCAATCGTAAAATACTTATTTTATGCTTTTATGTGAATCGAAAACATCAGAAATTTCTGTTATTCAAAATCATTTACATTTATTTTTTCTGTTTATAAAGAGTTGAGATTTTTTCAATATGTTCGGTAGAAACATATAGAAGGTAATTCGATTGATTTCGAAAATATTGGTATGCCGGTCATTTTGCCGGGTAAGAAATCAAACCGGTATTCGACATATTTCGATGTTTTTAATGGATATTTCATTATTTCGTTTATCCTTTTCCTGATTCACTTTTTCTATCTCTTTTTGCCTTATTTCTGGACATACTGTACATATTAAAGTTTAAATAATTTAAAAAATTTTTTCTATAACCGATTATTTATAACTGGATTTGTCCATTGTTACCATGTTTGCATCTTCGTATTAACATCGAAATTCTATGTTTTCAATTGTCCTTATGTGTTATCATAACATACTATTAGGAGTGACATTAAATGAAACCAAAAAAAAGAAGAATAAGAAATTACGACTAATTTTATAAATATTTTGAGATAGAATTCAATAAGGACGAAGAGAAAAAAGTATTCAGGTACGGATTAAAAAGTATAAGTACATGTTAAAAAAATATTTTGATTAGTTTATTTCTAAGTTGAAAATTTTAATATCTTTTAATTATAATTTTTGTTGTAATGTAGAAGCGAAAATATAAAAATTTTGTAAGTATAGAAATTAAAAAAAAAAAAAAACAAATATTTGATTTATTAAATATACATACATACATATGTATGTACAAAGTCTGTCTAAAAGTGCTTTGTGTCAAATTTTATGCTTTTTAGAGAAGTAGAAGGATATAATAATAATAATAATAATAATGAAAAATAATAATAATAACAATATATATATACATACGTACATTCCATTTAATTCTCTTCAATGTACATATGTACATATGTATATGTGCACATATACGCACACATTTATAATAAGGATCTTTCACCCTACAAACCAAAAGCCATTTATTTTGTTTTCCCATGCATTGTTATATTACCGTAGGACATGTACATACATACATTCATGTATGTATGTACCATATGTATATACATATGTACCGTACAATTTGTAAAAATAAACATTTATACTAGCTTTCATTAAAAATTTAATTTTTTTTTCTCCGTGTTTTTAGTTTTTTCGTTTTATATTGATTTTATATAAAATTTCAATAAGGTTTTAATAATTAAATAACGATACCCAATATGGTGATTGATTTTTAAAGGATATAATCAGGTAAAGTGACCTAGAGAAGAATAATAAATTTTTGAAATGATAATAATAATTGTAGAAATTTCTCAAAAATAAATACTAATTTATTTCAATTTATTCAAATAAAATTAAAAAAAAAATGTTCAAATATTAATAATTAATTTCCCTATTCCATTTCAAACAAATTTTCTGTTACAATGAAAGTTATATAAATTGAGATCACAAAAGGGTTCGTGCATATTTGATTCATCTTGAATTTATTCGTTTGATGATTTAAATTTTTATTAATAATAAGTGTTCATTTTTTTTCCAATTTTCAGGTTGAAAATGATTTAATTAGAAAGCCAAAGTACATACTTAAAACAGTTTTTAATTAATAAAATAAAAAATAAAATATACGTAAAAATATGTATCCTGGGGGAATTGGACAAGTTGGCAATAGAAATGGTGCTCGTGGACAATTATTTATGTGTATAATGTTCATTATATTCATATTTATTTTTACATTTTATAAAAATGTATTAAAACGTGATAAAGAAATTAAAATGCAACGAGAAGATGCTATACGAAAAGAAATTGAAGCTAATACATTACATGAAACTAAATTAAAATTAGGTATTGCACGTGAAATTGAACAACAACGGCAACAAAATATTATAAATAAAATGATGAAAGAATATGATAATATATGCTATGATTTGTATATATTTTCTCATATTCCAGAAAATGAAATTTTTAAAATTTCAGATAATAATAATAATAATAATTTATTACTATCGTTATTTTCATTATCATCATCAGTATCATCAAGAAATATAAAATTACCGATGAAAAAACATCGATCATTTTTAAGTAATGAAGAAAGTGAAGAACAAATGAAGGCGCGCCGTAGTATGATATCAGGACCAATTGCTTATTTATTTGTAATTGTATTAATTTATTCATTAATAAAAGCAGCTACAGAAATATCACAACATTTTCGAAAGGTTTGTATATATTTTACAAATTTTCATTACGATTTTGTTTTTCAATGATGATTATAATCAAACAGATTTTTTTTTTAAATTAAAAAATGATCTTTTTAAATTTTCTTTTTTAAAAAAAAAAAAAATAATAATTTTTATTAAATTTTCAGAAAGCTGCAGGTGAAGGAGAAAATCGTAGATGCTCTCTTCAAGAGTACGCAGGCATAAAGCATGAAAGAAAATATTCGAAAGGTATTAATTCTAAGAAAATGTAATTTGAAAATGATTAGTTTTAAAATGTTGCGTTTTTAAAACAAAAACGGCTATTGTAGTAAATTGAATACTATACATGTTCAATAATGCATTTATTATTAATGAACGTCCTTGAAAAATAATCATTTTTTCATGTAATACTCATTTAGTACTTTGTAATAAAAAAAATTTGCTACGTCTTTTTCTTCTCACCATTTTTTAAATTCAAATTTATATCACTTAGATAATAAAAAAAAAATTATTGTATATTATAACTGTGCATTATGTAGTAAAAAAGACAATATAGTAGATTTTCTTAGTTCCTGATAAAAAAAATTATATTGTAAAAAAATTAAACTTTAAATATTTATTAAAATTAAATTAAATTGAAATTATAGTATATGTAATTGATGCGTAGTATCAAGTAGTATTATACCATATTATATTAAAGTAATATGTTGTTCAATGATATTCAGTTTAATAAAGTGTTCATCAAATTAATGTCTTTCATTGTAGTTAATTAATAGATAAAAAAAATTAACTTCAAATATGAGGTAATAGACTTGAGATTTGAGTTTCATGATCAATTGTTTTTTCTTTTTTTTTATAATTTATTTTGTTTTGTAATTTTCTCATAGTTTAATTAGTTAATGATAAAATTAATTATTCATATGAATTTTTCTAAATTTTCAAAATTATATATGTAATTATTTTTGTAAGTTTTGTTTCTATTCTAATAATATCTTTTTCATATTTTTCGACCGCTTAATTTAAAAGCCTTCGCACGAAGATCAACTGTCTTGACAATGAATGTTCAAACAAAATATAATAGATCACTTGATGAAAGAAGAATTAGTCATGCTGTTATACAAGAAGTACCAGCAAACTCTGGACAAATAACTGAACCAGGAAGTCCAGCTAAAATAACAAATGGTCTTGGTTTGTTAATTTTATTTATATTTTTTATTTAAAAAATTTAAAATGTTCATTATTTTGAATTTTGCTTAATTTACTTCTTATTTTTTTAAGCATCAAAGCCTGCACCACTTTTAAGACGACGTTCTGTACCAGCATTTGCAATGGGTAAATAAAAAATAAAAAATGGAAATAATTTTATTCAATTACGAAAATAAATCATCTTTTTTTTATTTATAGGTGTTGGATTACGACGAACATCAATGGATTCATTTAGTGAAGATGATTCTAGTCCAGATGTTAAACGTCGTGTTAGAATGATACATCGACATTAAAAGTAAAAAAAGAAAATGAAACAAAATAAACGAAAAAATCAAATAACGAATGAAATAAATGTTTAAAATTTAAAAAATAACCAATCAATTTAAAAAGAAAACTAACAATCATACATACCATTTTTTAAATATCTTTTTAAAAGTATATTTTATGTATATTTTGTAATTGTAACTGTTTTGTGATATATGTATTTACCATACATTTAAATGTGTACGTGTTAAACACACAATTATATACAGTAAATGTAAAAAAAAGAAGAAAACAATTTTTATAAAAAACTATTTTACTACTACTATTACTGCATTTAAATTCCAATCAATCAAAAATAATAGTATACTATAATGAATATGAATTTAAATCTAATCTGTTTTTGCTATATATGTATTTTTAAAATTCTAAATGGTTATACACATATATATAGGTATATCATAATGTATTATCTGTGGTAATATGTATGTTGTGTGATATCTGTATACTGTTTATAATAGTCTAATATGTATACAAGCAGAAAGAACTGATATTAAGCTCAATAAATTTTTAAAAAAATATTTTCAAATAAAATACACCATTTATGAATGTTTTTTAATAAAATTTATAAATTACGCACATACTCATGTATGTACGTAAAAGTATGCACATCTACTATATTATAAATATATATACACTTTCCTAAAACATTTTTAACTTATAAATGTTGTATATCAAATAAGTGAATAATTTCAATAAATAAATGTCAAGAATTTTTGTATTTTAATGATTTTATTTTAAAATAAAACTAAAAAAATGTAATGAAAATAATAAATTTTAAATTTTTTTTTGGGAGCTATTAGAAGATAATGACTGCAAATAAAATCAATGATAAAAGATGTAGTGAAGTTGAGTACTCTTTTTATAAATCCTTAAGTATGACGGAGATTATAAAACACTTTTTTTTTCAAGTGCGAAATTCGTCAATTAATGTAATAATATTTTTTAATCAAAATAAAAACGGAAACGATTATTAAAAAACACTCTTACAAAAAAAAAATCATTTTTTATTTTTTTATTAAATGTAGAGTTTTTGATTTATTTTCTTTTTACATCATGTAGTATAAACTACGACCATAAAAGTATAAATGTTTTTTTCCTTCTGTTTAGTTCTTTTGTACTTCATTTTTCTAAATTTTTTTGTTTTTAAAAAAAAATAATAATTTTTGTGTCTTTTATTTTGTATTATTCTTCTGGTACTTTCCACTGAAGTTGTTTACCACTATCGTATAAATTTTTTAATGCAATATTTAATTTATTTTCAGCTTGTAATTGTAAATAATGTTTATATAATTGTAATGTTGTTCTAGCATCTTCAATTGAATCATGTGTTTCAGATTGAATTTTTGTTCCTAAAATTAACAAAAATGATTGCATATAAATAAACAGAACATTATAAGAACAAAAATAAAAGCATTTTTAAAATATTGTAATTACCAAGAAAATGCCATGCTAAAAATCTCAAAGAGACCATTCGATGATGAGGTAAATGAAATAAATACACAGTATCAACAATTTGTTCGGAGGGAACTATCATATTTATCACTCTAATGATTGTAAAATAAATTAAAAAGTTTATTTACACAAATTTTGCTCAATATTTTTTCTAATTTACCTAAAATCATTTTTTAGACCGTGACCAACGAATATTACACCACAATCAACAAGATATTTTAATTTTTGATATGAATTCTTTAAAGTGGTTAAACGTTTATTACTAAAATTTGCATCTAAATCACCTGGTTTAATACCAGAAAATTTTGTTAAATAATCGACAACTTGTTCTTGTGTTGATATATAATCATCAATGAATGGTATACCTTCATCAGGACCTTGTCTAAAATTTGGAAGACATTCAATTTCTTTTTTTCTAAATTTGATTAAAATTTCAAATTACCCTCGAATGCATGTTATTCTAGCTGCACTCATATGACATGGTTTAACAGTTGCTGTTTTACCATCAGGACGGATTTCGCTCTCTTCTGGATTTAATGTTACAAATTCAGCATCCATTGCAACTAAATCACCACGCTGTGGCATTTCATTTGGTGATAATGGTTTAAAAATAGTTTCGTTTCTAGCGGTGGGGTGTATTGGATTTAATATATCCTGAAAAGAAATTTATCGTAAGTTCTACTTTTCAGAAAGTGTAAATTTATATTTATTTACTTGTAAAAATGGATTGAAAAATTGTACTTCAGCTTCATCACTTTCGCTTTCATTTAATTCTGAGCTTGTATAAAATAACACACATGGTACCTTCCAATCAAGTGTAAACCAAACAGATTCCTGAGTTGATACTGGTGATATGCTAAATCACAAATATTAGATCAGTTATTATTAGATAAATAAGGAAATATTTTTATACAATTTACTTACCTGAAATCATTAAAAATGTACCATTGATTATTTTGATCATCACAGCATGCTAATTTAATTTCATGGTAAACTTTACCAACATTTATCAATGATACTAAATTCTTTTGGCAACCATCATCAATTTGACATACCACAGACGTTAGATGATATTCTTTATATGTATCACTAACTGTAAAGAAATTACAATACATATTTAATTTTTAGTATAATTTATATTTTCTTTGTGGAATTGAACTTCATAAACATACATATTTTTCCACCAGTCTTCATTGTTGAATTATTTAAACCATTGTCTTCGTTATCGTTTCTTTCAATCATCTTAAAAAATGTTTAAATTCAATTTTTTTTGTTTTTTAGTTTTTAAAGCATAGTACTTACTTCTTCATGTTTTGTACTACTTAACTCAGTATTAACATTTAATTCACCACTTTGATCAATTTCCATTGTAAAACTTAATGGAAACCATGAATTTTGACGATTATTATGAATAGCATTTGTTGTTGGTGATTTTCTAGAGAATATTTAAAAGGAAATTGAAATAATGTTTTTTTTTTTTTAACAATAACTAAAAAATAAAAAGAAGAAAAAGACCTGTCTGGATGAACGAAATGGCAGTCAGCTCTTGAACAATTTACACCATAACGACATGGTTTCGTTGTGTTCAGTGTAGCTGGGCTTTCTGATGTTGGTGTTGAAAAATTGCGATTTAGTTGCTTTTTTAAGAATGCTAAATCTTTTTCGTTATTTAATCCACAATTAATTGATAAAATTTTCGGCAGACTATTAATCTAAAATAATGAACAGAAAAAAATATTGAGTAGATTTGAAGAAAAATCTAAATAGGTATTTTTGTGTCTGTTAAATAATTTTTACCTTTACATATTGATTCGTTGGTGAAAATTTTTTACAATTCTCACAAAATGCTGGCATTGTTTTTTCGTCACTTAAAGATGTTTTTAATATTTGACTAAAACTAAACGATTCGATATCTTTACCTTTATTATTGCTTGTAGGATATGACAGTGTGCAAACGAGTAATATATTTCTTTTAGGTTTCTGAAAATATATTTTCAAAATCACATTTTATCAATTATACAATTGAAAAATAAATTTATATTAATTACTTCTTCATTGCATTTAAGACAACGATTTACACAGTTTTGCTTAATACCAAATAAACGACTTATATCAGTCTCTTCGTTAATTTTCGATTTTCCTACTTCAACAGCAGCTTCTTCTTTTACAACACTGTTATCATCTGTATATTTACAAAAGAAATCTTTTGAATGAATTTTCTAAATAAATTAAATTTATACCTGTATTCATATCAATACACTGAAATATTTCTTCATAACGTGCATCACTTTCGGGACGAAAATTACGTAGTGGATCCAAAAAACTTTGTGTTAAACCAATAAAATCATCTAAATTTAAAGAATTTTATTAATGGTAATTTTTTTTTTTTTAAAAGTGGTAGTACTTACCGTATGTTGCTGGATACAGCAAACTGTTCAAATGGCTATTCTTCTTCGAATCCAGAATTTCATAATGCATTTGATGAAGAATAAAACGATTCCAATTCTGTAAAATTTTGATAAATTATCAATTAATTAGAAAGAAAACCAGTAAAGAAAATAACGTAAAAGTAAAAATTATTAACCTGAATTAAGCTAACTAAATCGAAATTAGCTGATGAGAAACGATCAGATAATATTAGACCCAGTGCAGCAGCTTCAGGTACCGTACGGAATGATCGTAAAAAATTACTTGCTTGACATGGTGATGACGCTAAATGAAAAAGAAAATTTTACTATTGTGTACATTTTAAAATGACATGTGCTTTTAGAATTATTACCACTAGATTTATCAAGCATATGAAAAAGAAATCCAAGTTCACATGATAAACAAAATTCTTTTGCACAGGAATGTGATAGTAATATTCTACGTAGCGGATACATGAAGTACAATACTTGTAACATTGAATTACAATATGCATTAGGTAATGTTGCTTCTAATCCAGCAAAACATGTTTGATTATGTTGTTCAAAATCAAAATCTTGTGTACCCATTTTTGAATATTTCATTTCAACTTTTCTATAACGTCTCGGAATGATCTTAACACCAGAATCATTTGATTTCATGTTATTACCACCTGTTGAAGTATTGCTACTACCATTTCCATTGTTGCCGTCAACAACATAGGCTATCTATAAAAAAAAAAAATAAAAAGTCAATTAAAAGTTTAATTTAAAAAAGTTATTGGTAATTTATTTACTTGATTTCGTTTCGCAAGTCTTGGATTTGGTGCATAGCCAATAGGTCCTTGCATTTTCATTGACGTTAATATTTCTGCATCAATTGGTTTAGGACGCAAATATTTATATTTCATTAGGTCCGGACACCAGTCACTTAGCCAACGATCACCAGACACCAAATTTGGTAATGGTATTGACGACAACGGAAAATTCGTATCTGTTATTGGTACAATTGGTAATTGTTCAATTGGATCAGCAAATTCTGTTTCTCTTGAAAATGTATTAAACTGAGGTTCTGGTGTTGTTGTAGTACAAATCATATTAATGTGACCAGATTGGTCGCCGAAAGCCATAGCTTGACTCGATGAACTAATATCAAAAGATAGACAAGCACTACCAGAAGTATTAATCTGAAATAAGACAAAAATTTCTAATTATCGTTAGAAATTTTCATTAAACGTTGTCAAAACATACTTGATACATGCATACTCTTGGTTCACTCAACTCTACAGTGTCAACTAATTGCATTTGTCCAGAAACTGATACCACAGCTAATCTTGAATATTGTGACGGCAGAAAACGTAGTAATTGTGGGTCAATTAAAACTTGAATTGGTGAAACTAAACGTAACATACGTAAATCGAATACCATTAAAAATCTATCAACAGCAAGTGTGCCTTGTCTGTGAATAAAAAATGCGTATCTTAAAATTTTTTAAATTTTTATTTTCATCAGCATGTATTACCTCCCACTAAATCCACACGAAATCAAATAATTTCCTTGAACATCAAAATCAGATAAACTGCCAGTATGTGTTTTAATTGTCTGTTCAATACTAAGTGAATTTAGATCACGTAATGTAATTGTACCAAAAGGATCACCAGCAAAAAGATATCGAGTATTTTTTCGTAAAATTGTACAACCGTTGGACCCATTCGATTCCTAACAAAAAATAAAAAGCAAAAACATAAAATACTGTCGTTGACTTATTTTGACTGACTTACAATTTTTGTTTCTGCTATTGCTGAAACATCGAAATCAATTAATTCTTCTTGGTACCCACCCATAACAACACGATTTGGAGACATTTGAAGCATGCAAACCATGTCTGTCATATTTTCTGATCTGAAAATTTCATTTCAAATATATAATGTGTTTTGAAATTTTTATTTAGTTACCTATGTGTGAATTTAGGCAATCCTCTACGTATTTGATGACGCAATGAAGTTTGTGTTAATGCTAATATGCCAGAATCAATAGTTGTTATTTGTCTTACAATATCACTAGCGTGAACTTGAAATGATGTGTATTTTTGCATACCACCACCATAATATGAAGTTACATGGCCCTTTAAAAAAATTAAATTTTGACATATTAGAGAAGAAATCTAGTTTAAAAAACAAAAATAATAATAAAATGCTTGGATCATACTCCTTGATTTCCCATCCATAATAATTCCTCATATGTATCAAATGTTACTGTAGATACACCAAATTGTTCACCACCATCCGATAATACGGTACTCAATTCTAAATATTCTGGTTCATCTGAGCTCATATTGAATGCACCAAAATTTGGGGAATAATGATGTTCGGAACGATTTCCATTATCAAAAACATCTTAAAATCATATTAAAGTTTAAATAAAATTTAAATATTAAATATTAAAACAAACAAAATTACTTGATATGGTTGACAGAATATCGTCTGGAGGACCAATTGTTTCACCACCACCAACATAAACATAATCCATATTTTCTTTTCTATTTTTATTTTATTTTTATTTTATAAAGGAAAAAAAAAGTATTTTAAAATATTCTACGAAAAAATAAAAGCATTTAAAGTAATTTGATGATAAATAATAACACACAAATAATATTATAGCTATGATTCTGACATTATTATCAATTATTTATTTATTTTTCATATGACATTTTTGTTGTTTTATTTTTTATTCATATTGGAAAACTTTCACTATAAAAAAATTAACCTTATTAGAAAAACATAGAAAACATCGAATAATCAAGATTTAAAATTTTTTAAATTTGAATTTTAACTGAAATTTATTTTGAACCAAGATCCATATCTACATACATACATATGTACATACATATATATTATATAGATTTTGTTTTGAACGTTATAAACGTTATAAATGACCAAGCGCAAATTATATGATAAAATAAATTACCACTTTTTAGTTTCCTTTATTTTATTTTTCTAGTTTTTAAGTTTTTGCAATTAATTGATTACAATTTTAAAATTTTGAACTTAGTAAATACAAATTTTAAACGACGTTTTTAAAATAAAAATAATATACATATGTATGTATGTATGTAACATGCGTATCTTGTAAGTTCGTTTGAATTTTAACTGATTTTTATTTTAAAAATTATTCTCATCTCATAATAAATCAAAATATGTTAATTCTTAAAAAATATTAAATCATCACATTAGATGATAAATATGTTTGATAACAAAATATTAATTCCGATTGATTCATTTGTAAATATTTAATACGGTGGGTATAATATTTTAATGAAAAAAAAATTATATAAAAAAAAAAAAGAGTTGATGCAAACGGATGTAAATTAATGCAACTTTTATTTATATTCATTTGTAATGTATAGAAGAAAAAAAAATCCGGAATCTTTTTATTTATTTTGTGTCTCACGCAATATTTACAAACATGTCTTGATTAATGTTTCACTCCTTTAAATTTTCTTTTCTTTTTTTTTTTTTCATTTCTGTATTATCAGCATCTGCCAAGGTAACAATCAACACAATACCATAAGAAAGAAAAAAATTACAACAGTTAAATGTACAAAAATGCATTATATCAAATTATACATACGAGTATGTACATACATAAGTATACTTAATACATTTTGTATGCACATACAAAATATAATGTAATAATTCTAATTAACATAAGTGGGACAATTACATAACAACTCTATCAACTTCAAACAAATATCTGTAAATATATAAAAGTAAAAGTAAAGGTAAAGAAAAATTTCCATTTTTTGGACATTAATCATGTAGAAAGGTCGAAAGATTTTTTAACCCCATTTGAAAATGACACAAATATTTTTTTATAGTGTTTTTCATTTTTGTAAATCTTTTTGTTTTTTTTTACATACACGTAAATGCAATTCTACAAGAGGGTAAAAGAAATGTAATATTGTACGATTTTTCAGAAGTCAATTTTTTTTTTTTAACTTGTAGTCCTTTTTCATTATTTTCTAGGTGTGACTTCTTTTTGTATACGCATCAGTTTACATAGCAATTCAAAAGGATCAAAATTGCATAAATGCACACACCTCAATAAATAGAATTGTATCTGCTAACATTCAGATTACAAATGTACTTTTGATGTAATTTTACATTCTTTTATTCATCATTTTTTTTTCTTTAGTACTCTAAGGTACTTGAAAAGAAAGTACATATATTCGTCTGAATTTTCTTTGAAAATCTTCAGGTAAACAAGAAAATATTAATATAAACATTAGAAGGAAAAAAAAAATTGTAAATGATAAATTATCTTATGACTTTGTGTTTTGTTTGAATTAAATGACCACCAGTTGGACAGGCAGTTACAAAAGAATAAAAAATTAAATTTGTATTTAAATGAAAAATCAAAAGATTTTGAAAAGATATTTTTCTTTTGTGGTTTTAAGATATTTTTATATTTTTATTATGGTACAGAAATTTAGTGATTAATAATTACATTTTGGTGTTTAAATGATTTTATCCTGTAATTTTTAATTATTTATTGATGATAATCAAAGTGAATTTTAAATATGATCTAAAACATTAAAATCCAATCATTGTAACTGTGATTTATTAGTAAATTTTAATTAAATAAAACTAATTTTTAAATAAATTTTTTTGATATTGATGCTACTTAATTTGGTATTCAAATGATGAATTTTTCAAATCAGTAGCAATGTATGTATAGTATATATATTAAGCATCAGAAGGTGCTTCAACATCAGAACTATATATTCTAAAAAATACACACATCTTAAATTCTTATTACGTACACAATGCAATACATAGTTGCCTATAATTCATTTAATTTGATAAAATGACAATTTTACACCCACATTTACTACTCTATTTTTAGATAACATTTGGTCTTAAACATTTCTTTTTTGCATCTGTTCCGTTGTGTTGAAGGAATATAATTTTTGTCTAGACTATGAATTATCCTGCTGATGTTATTATGTACTATGCACTAAATATAGAACTCCCGAATAAACATTCATACTTGTATGTATATATGATTTTAAGAGGATAAATGAAACACTTTCAAATCCCTCTTGACAGGATTGTGATCAATCGATCGATGATGTTGCACTCCACATCTGTCGTTTGCGTGCTTTATTTATTTATGTCTGTATCATATTTAATAACCCAGAAGAATATCCTGCGTTAATATATGTATTGCACACTTTTTCTAGGATGATTGAATTTCTAAGGGGTCACCGTTGAATACTGTTTTTAGTGTAAATACTTTATCGTCATCAACAATAATTTTATACATAACACGCTTTTATTGTTACATAAAATTATCGGTTTGTTTAAAAAAAAGAAGAAATTATACATATGTATGAGCAAAGGATGAATTGATGAATTTGAATAAATTTCGAAAAGATAAAAGAAATAAAATGGGTTTTTTTTTGGCCTCAATTTGCAAAAACATTTTATATTTTTAGTAAAAACAAAATATATATTTTTGTATGAAACTAAAACATGAACTTATTATATGTTGATCATTGTACCATTGTACGTTAAATAAAATTTCTCACAAAAATCACCACTGCGTAACATTTACATAAAATTCAATCCGCTCTACATACAAATATACATGTATTGTATTTGTTATAAAGTTAAACATACAAGTGCACTGTATTTATAACAATGTTTCTTGTTGTGATTCATTATTATGATAAATAATATAAAATTCATGATGACCATGATGATAATGATGATCGTTATATTATAGTAATAAAATAAATGAACATTAGAATCTGTAAAACAAGTGCAGACAATAATACAAAAAGTAATTATATTTTTCTATCCTATATATGAATACGTACGGGTGGTAAAAGTTTGTAACTGCTGCTACATTTTTGTTTTTTTTTTTTGTATTTTGTAATTTTAAACCGTCTTCTGTATGTGTATTATAATATGTTCTACTAAAAGATAAAAATCTTTCTCAACGATTTCCTTCGTTGCACATCATATATGTGCAATGTAATAAATACATTTGTATGCATCCTTTTTCAGTTAAATTATTTTGTCTTTATTTTATAATAATTGCATTACTTTGATTATTTTGTTTTTATAAAATTTTAAAATCGGTTATTTTAAAAAAGAAAAGTGTATTAAAATCCGTTACTATTTTTGTTTTTTTAAAAAGAAATTTTGTCACTCCTGTATTTTCTCATCAATGTACAGAAACTAAGCATTTTTCTTTTCTTTTTTTTTTCAAAATAAAAAAAAAATATTCAAACATCCTTTGAGAGTATGTGAAAGAAAATTTAAATATGAATTAAAAGGAAATTATATTTAATTACCCATTTAGGTATTATTATGGTATCATGAAATGAAAGTATAAAATCAAAAAGAAAAAAGTATACTCTATACTCTATACAATAATGTAATGCATGAATAAAGTGAAATTAAGATCTAATTCAATTGTTTGTGATATGACCGATGAGACATTTTTTGATGATGGATTAACATTAATGAATGTACAATTTTACATAATCAATGCAATAATATTTCTACATGCATGCATGCAGGTATGTTATATCTATATCCATAAAAAGTAAATTTATTACGCCATGATCATCATCATAGAGGTGACTAAAAAGTGACAAAAGTTCAATGAAAAAAAATAATAAAAAAGGAAATTTTTTTTCTTTGTCATCATAATTAAGAACTAGTTTTAAAATGAACTGTAATATTAAGCAATACATATTCTTTATGACATAATTTTCTAGACCATATCTAATTTTTGATTGATATGTACACGAATACACATACAAACATTTTTTCAAAGGTTTAATGCACAACTTTTGCTTTCTATTAAATGAGTAACCGATTTTTTTTATTCAAATATTCAAAATATTCTGATTTAAAATTAAAAATAGTATGTGCATATGCTTGTATAGGTCTTCTATTTTCAAGGAATTAAATTGAATTTCAGGAATGAAGGAAAAACATTCAAAATTAAATTTTTAGAATCTTGGCTTTAGATAAAATTTTTCAATTGTTGGAATATAAAGTAATGCAATTTTTTTTTTTTTCAAAGTAAAAATAATTATCGTAAACATTGTAGATGAAACACTTGACTTGAATCATTGAACCGTTTAACAACTCATTATTTAATAAATTAACAAGCTTTTCACATATTTTTACAAGTAAATTGCATTAGATAAATATGCAATTTAGCTATTTAAGGAATATACATAATACGTGTATTGTTAATTAAAAAAATATGTATATGGGTATTTCTCACATAAATAAATTTAACAATTTAAATGTTTTTTTTTTTTTAAATATTAAAAAAGAAGGAAAATACAATAAAAATCAGGAAGAACAAGTGAATGGACATTCTATTGTTCGTATATGTATCTATACATCCATGAGTACATAACAATATAAAGGTATAAGTCCCTTACATCGTTCATAATAAATTGGACAATAGCGATGATCATTGAAAATTTCCCTTTTAACCAATAAAGTAATGTTGTGTATACAACTTGTTGTTATATCCGTGAGAAAATTAACAATAGAATGTATTTAAAATTTACAAAGTATTCTTTCGTATGCATATAAATGTAAAGGTGTTAAGCCATTTAAAACATTATTTGTAAAAAAAAAATGCACATATAATTTAGAAAATAAACGTTCATTTATTATTTCCCTATTTTCCATGTTTTATTTGAACGAAAAATTGTTTAAATACCGGCGCCTTTTTCATTTTAAATTTTCATCCGGTTTCTGTATCCTATACCGTTACAAATTTTTTATTTGCTTTTCTGCTAAAAATCCTCTTCTTTTCCTTTTTTTTTTGAACTTATCATTAAATTTTATTTTCTGTGCGCACATTGACTCTGTTAGATAACATATAGAATTTATGCACAATTTTAGAAAAAAAAAAAAAATACTCAATTTGATTCGGTTCGTTTTTCATTTGATTTTATTGCCATATCACATATCTCAATATATAAGTAAATTATTAATAATAATTTAAGCTTGTTATCATAAAAATTTTTATTTTTGTTATTTTAGAATATTCATTTTGTATATATATACTGTGCATTATGTGTTACATTGAAATTGCTTGTGTATATTCATTTTGTATTATTTTTATTATATTTTTCTTTCGTTTACATTTTATATTTAAACACTTTATTTAATATATAATAGATAATTTGGAAAAAAAAAATTATAATGATGACTCTGACAATTGCATCATTATAGTAAAATTTAAACAGATGTACTGTTGAGTGACAAGAGAGTGTATCTGTTAAATACAAGATATTACAAGAATACAAGAATGTCTATTTATAATTTATATATGTATAAAAAATAGACAATGTATAAATGTAAATTATTCAAAAATTAAGCAATTATATTTGGTAATAAAATTAATGTTGTATTCATTTTCACATTTATGAAATTTGAGAATTTGATTTTTCTTTCTGGGCAAAAAAAAAGACGTTAAATATGTAAAGGAATATATTATATACTAGTAGAAAAAATCTCAAGATAATGAAGGCACAGACAAGCTATAATACTTCCTCAATAATCAAATTGATTAATTTATACTTAATTATGAATACAATCTGAGAAAACCGTAGAGATTATTTTTTTTTTTTTTTTAGAAAGATTCTCCTTTTTTTCATGTTTTTCGGTTACATTTTTGAATTCATTCAAAAATTTTTACAAGAAAATTTGAATTAAGAAAGGAAATTGGTAAAAACAATTTATTAGTTAAAAATCATTAAGTTTTCAAAGCTACATACATATGTATGTAGAAAAATAAATAAAAAATACACAAAATGTGCAGAAAAAATAAAATTTGTAAATATACGTAATACCAAAGATTAATTTGTATAACATGGATTTAAAAAAAAATTATGCTGAGTTACAAATGGCATTTTTATATTTTATTAACCATTAAATGGTATTTTCTTTTCAATTTTAATAACTTTTTTAAATACATTAAAAATTCAAAACAAATACGTTATAAAAATAATAATAAATTGTTTTATAGTTAGAACAAAATAATTTTTATAGAATTTTTGTATAAATACGGAAACGACTACAAATTAAACATGATATCGTTTACAGGATATACTGGTACTCGTAAAAATTTTTCTTATATTTTTTTTTATAATTTTTTAATTTTATTGCTTTAGAAAAAAAAAACGAGTAAAAAGAATTGAATAAATAAAAAACAGAAAGAAAAACAATTTATGACAGTAATATATAAATTTTATTAAAAAACAAAATTAATAAAATAAAAATTTTTTTAAATAAAAAAGAGGAACATCCTTTAAAATTTGATTGTAAAGAGATGTATACTTGAAGTGTAATCACAACGTATCATCCGGGTGCAGAATCGAATATATAAACGATTGATTGGTGAATAAAAGGTGTTTGTCTTCTACACCACTAAAAATACAAATAATGCACATGAAATTCGTAATACGTGTAAATTATAAAAATTTTCCCTTTATCATTATAACGATCACTGATCATAGTACTTAGACATACATACATACATAATTTTTTATTGTCCATTCACCTTTATCTTTATGGCTTAGGGTTGAATAGATTTTCATTGTTCCATGTTCCTCATATACAGAATTAAATTAATAAAAACTTATAAAAGTACTTTTTTCAAAGAGTACTCTGTGAAATCGATAAAATTATAATAAAAAAAAAAAAAATTGAAAGTTCAAAAATACGTTTCAATACGTTTCAATAATTTCTACATTTTTAAGTGTTAAACATTTTTTTATTATTTATATCAAATTAGTGAAAATGCAATTAATGATCTGAAAACAAAATTTATTGAAAAATTGTATTTTTTTCTTTAAAATAACAAGAAATAAGGGTTTAATATATAAAATAGTAAGAAAAACAGTTTAAGAATCTTTAAAAAAAATTAAATCTAATTAAACGTTAAAAATTTCATATATTCGTACATTATCGTAACATTAGTTTGAGAAGAATTTCAAATACGATAAATTTTGGAACATTTTTTTAATTTAATAGCTGAAATAACAGATAATTTTGGATAAAAAATAGACTCTTATAAATAGAAATCTAAACATCAAAGTATATTTAAACAATTCATGTGTACGTTAAAAAAATATACAATTTATTTTTCGAGCATACATACAACATATTAATTATATTTGCCTAAGATGCATTTTGAATTCTTAAATACTTTTAAGATTTAAAAAAAGGATTGAACTTAACACTCATGTCAATCTAGGAATTTATTCTTTTTATAATACTCCTCAAACAAAGAGAAGTGAAGGAATAACATAGCTATAAATACATAAATACACACATGATATCTCTTCATTTTCTTTTTCTTACGTTTTCATTTCTGTACAATTATTTACTATGGTTAACAAGATTATAAACTATGATGACTGAAAACTCGTAATCGTGATGATATTAGATGGATCCTATACAATACAAATTTTATTTTAGATTTTAGATCCTCAGGTGTTCCATAATAAATAAAATACTCATTTATTTCTAAGTATCCATGTACATATATTCTTTCATGCTATAGTGTTTGATTTTTCGTTTTCTTTTATTTTTATTCATTTTTTGTATTGTTCAATCCTTCTTTATACGAATATGTATAAGCATTCATCTACAGGTTAAAAAAAAATCCTTTTTTTTATTTATATTTATTTTTATTCACCTTTTTCTGTTAGTTTTGTTGGTATTTATTTTATATTTATCCAGTCAACCATTACATAAATGATGATGAATCATCAAGTAAGCCAAAGAACCTGTTTACATTTATTATTATTATTATTTACAATACATAAATAATTTCTCATTATATAATTCATGTAGTATTATACTAGCATTCTTGTGTGATTATTGATGCATTCATTATAATGATGATGACAATACAAATTTATTTTGATTTTTCATAAATGAGTCAAATACAAAGAAATTACAATAAAATACATGGAAATTAGTTACAATATGTTCAAGCTCTTGTGATAAGAATTTTTTTTGAATTTCTATTTACATTATCCAAGAAGTCTGTGAGTATTCTAAAGTATAGTGTCTTATAGTGTCTGCGTCTAAAGATTATAGAACAGCTAATATGGAAAGTCCAGGTCTTTACACACAGTGGATTATATGGTAACTCAGACATTCTTTTTAACATTTTATCTACATAAGTCGTTGTCTATGTTCAAATTGCGGTTTGAGAAATTTTTCATTATCTAAAACAATGAATTATATTTAAAGATTTTATTTTGACACGAGTTGAGCACATTTTAAGCCTATTTTCAACTTTGAAAAAAATTTTTTTTTCCTTCTTCTAATGGTTTGTATAACAGAAAATATGAACGAATGAATAGTTTTTTTTTTATATTTAGAACGCATTTGAAAAAAATAGTTTGTAACATTTTTATAAAATCATTAAAGCATAAATTGTATAATTTAAAGGATGATTGAAAAACAATGGTTAATGTGTCAAAAATAGTTATTCACTTTTTGTTAGATAAACGGATATAAGCATTTGAAAGGATTACTTTTTAAAAAAAAAATTCTCAAATTACATTTTCACGCTATCTAGAAAAACGATATATTTTTTTTTTGTTTGTTGATAATTCTATTTTGGATTCATAAACCAAAAGACAAGGAAAAATGAAATTTAATACAACATGTTAGGATATACATTCTTGTCTTGCGTTTTCGTGAAAAGGATAACTGAACCATAAACAAATGAATTTTATTCTTTTGTATTAAATAGCAAGTATTAATGTATGAAACCAAAATCACAATTATGCACTGTATATATAAAGAAAATGCATTCAAATGAAATTTTTATCCGTTAATAATAAAATTTTTCCTTTTTATGTAATAAAACAAGATAACGGTTTAAAAATTATAAATCACATACATACATATATAATATAATAAGGTAATAAAATTATAAAAATATAAAAGTATTTGAATTATGCAAGATACAAAAATGTAAATCTATTAACTGGAAACATAATTTTTATATGTATGCACATTTAAATAAATATCGATAATATTACACAACCATTACTTTGGTACAGAGGATCAAATTGTTTAAGGAAGCTGAGAGAACACAAAATGCAATTTTTCTTGTTTCATTTTTTTTTTTTAATCCTTTTAATAAGATTTGTTATGGCCAATAAAATTACATGAGATGAAAATAATAAATAATAGAAAAAATTCATTTTTCTAAGCAGCCTTACATATGACTTATTCAAGTTTTTAATGTAATAAAAATTAAAAAGGAAAAAAAAATGCAAATATAAAAATCAATAATAAAATTCATTTCTTTATTATTATTTTTTTCAAAGTCAGAATAAAAATGCATTTTTTATTACGGCGCATTTTATCCTTTTCATTCAAAAGCATTCAATTTTATATATTCAGATATGCACAGCATATAAAATGTGCATACGATATTTTCATCTCACATGTATTAAAAATCAAAAGTACTGTATTTTTATAGTACAATGATTGATTGAAAAATATGTGTTATAAATTCTTTTCATGAAAATTCAGTAAATGATCGAGTTCTTATAGATGATGTGATGCGATGTGATATGATGTGATGACGGTGATAATAATAACACTGATGATTATGACGAAAGGATACGAGAATCCCTTTTTAAAAAATAAATATAAAATGCATCAAAGAACGACATAAACATTTTTATTGTCATTTTCTAATCGACAAAAAAAAAAAAAAAGAAACAGAATCATAATAATAAAATAGAAAAAAATATTTCTATAAAAAAGGATTCTTCTCTATTCTGGTTGTTGCAATAACTATACACGCATTGCAATATATTGTCTACCCTTTTAAAAATTCGATATAAAAAAAAAGGATATAGCTGCAAACTGCAAACAGATAAACACAAATAAATTAAACTGTTTAGTAATAAAATAAAATTAAAGAGTACAAAGATTTTCTACTGTTTTTTTTTATTTTTTCAAATAGAAATTTATTAAATGTAATTAAAATCATAATTTTTCTACGGGACATAAAATGTTACATTTTATGAGACATCTTAGTGTATACATATAGAAAAAAAGTAAAACAAAATAAATTTTATTTTTTCTCCTGGATAGGGGTGATAAGAAAATTGAAAAAAAAAGCATTTTTTTTTTTTCATGCAATAAGTACTTGAAAATTTCGATGAAATTTATAAATATTTTTGGAGCCTTAAAATAAAAATTTAGTAATTGACAATAAACGTGATAAATACTATACCTTTCCTTTTTGATGAGATGTTTTGTTGGATTTTGATTATTTATTGACAAACATTCAATGGGAAAATTTCATGATACTTTCCTATTCTGTGTTCGCAAAATGAAAGTAATTTTCTGAAGTTGCGTATCTAAAATTTGGATTAGGTCATGAACTTATAGAGATGGAAATTTATGAATTTTTAAAAACAGATCTCAGATGCTGATTTTGATTTTTTAGAAATTTTTATCATTTTATCCGTCTATGTTTTCTTATGTACTTTAGGATTCAAGTACCTATATTTTAGCATTCTAAGTTTCTAGCAAGTTTTTAAAAAATGAATATAGGTACTAGTGAAGTGACAAATTTGCTATTGCATGTCATAAAAAACGCAAAATTCATTTAATCAAATTACAATACAACAACAGTTTTTATACTATTAAAATTACCATTCATTTTGAATATGTAAATTGTAATTTTCTCACGATCCCTTGTATGATTTAAAATTTCTAAAGTGTCCAATTACTAACTAAAATGTTACACTTGAAAACCGTCACTTTTTCTTTTAAATTCAAGTTTATTATTATAACCAGTTATAACGTATACAAACTGCATTACTTACGAAAAGCATCTTGTTATTGTTGTTTTTATTGAATGGCATTTCTTTTTTTTTCGAAATAAAAAGACAAGTGAAAAAACACAAAAGAATACCTGAGGATGACAATGTTGAATGTATGCACTTTACTTAACTTGTGAAATGTAGGTAATTTGAATATAATACATAACTTGAATACGCCTTCCTGTTTCAAGTGTGGTTTCATTTACATGATTACACACATACAAATGTAGATAATATTAGTTTTCAAGGAAGTTTGCACCCTATTTAAATTCTAAACTACTTAATTACATTAAATGTGATGTGACGAACAAACAACTGACGAAGTGTATGTATACCTTATACGTATTCCTTTAATCGTATTATTCCTTTAATTTTTTTAAGTGAATAAACTTATTTGTGGGACAGATGTGCGAAATCTGAGCAAACGATAGGCATGTGAAGACAAAAAAGGAAATTATATAGGTATGTATGTAGGTACCTTATAAAATGCACTTGCGGTTAATCAAGTTATTGTGGTTGATTAAATTTTTGAATTTATAACACTGAATGTGTAACGTTTTCTTACCTTATGGCATCTTATCGCATGTCCTTGAAAATGTGTCTCCTTTATTCATTTCCTTTTTTGAGACATAATAGAATCAGTATGGCTAGTATGGATATGGTTAGTTATGTGGGTGTTATTAAATACCCGTATCTTATTAAGATTTTTATATTGACTTCAGATTTATTTGTTTAATTATTTTTACTCCTTTTCGTGGGCATGCAATCAATATGCATGTGTAATAAGTAATAACAGTAGTTCGTCCGTAATAATATAATAACAAATATACATACATTACTTACAAACATTCATATTTATTTTGTTGTTTTATTGTATTTTGTGTTTTCATCACATCGATTTATTGGAAGCAGAATTAAAATAAATCAAGAGGTTTCCAATGATTATAAAAAGCGCGCCAAAATTTATAATTAAATTTAATTGGAATATGGAAATAAACAAAAATAAAATTATTGCAAAAAAAAATTGAAGGTGTTACCACTGTTCACTACACCACGTATAGACATTAGACATGACTTTTCAAAAAATTTAAAAGTACATACATAAATAATGTGCTTAATTTTAATTTTAATTCTATTTTTAAGAAAAACTTTTAAAATGAAATATTTATTATTTTACAGTGTTTTTTAAATGTTGAAATGATTTTTAATGCTTTGAATTCGTAAACGTAAGCATCAGAATAAAAAAAGAGTTCATTTGTAATCTAATATCTCTGCAAAGCAAAACAACAAAAATAAAAATTAAATAATAAATCAGTAACAGAAAACCCTGAAAACAAAAAACTGCTAGCTAACTTTTCATCGTTGTTAAATGTTCTTGTATGATACAAAATAGTATCGACCAAACGTGTACAATACAATTTTTTATTCACGGTAAATGAATGAGAAGTGAAAAAGATTTGTTTGTATGCTCTAGCTTGGAAATTCAACGCTAAATAAATGAAGTGAAAAAGAAATAGAAATATTTCAATGTGGAAAGAAGAGTAGGAAAATTTTGTTTTCGTGTATATTTTTTTCACTTTATTTCTTTGCTGTTGTTCAGTTTTGGAAAGTTGTTCAAAGACTGTGGATGGGAATGAGAATACATATGTATATAGAAAATGACAATAAGAGAAAATTAGAAATAGTAATAAAAGTGAATTGAATTTGACAACAGAATAAAATATATATAGAAGGAATAAAAGTGATAATCGTAATTTATTGGATATAATTTTAAACGTAAATTTTTTTTTTGGTGAAAATTTTGTAAATATAAAATAATTTAATTTGATAAATGCATTTTTAATTCGATTAATTGTGTATTGTGCAATGCAACATAAGTTGTGAAACTTTTTTTTTTATTGCAGACTACATAAAGATTATTTAACAAAAGTGACGTTTGATTACAGCCGACATTTTATGGTGTATAAAAAAAAAATTTTTTTTTTGATTGTTTAATAACAAAGATTTTTTTTTTGAATTAATCATATACGATAAAAAATAAAATAGATTAAAGTTTTTAAAAATAAGGAATCAAATTAAAAATGTGTCTTCTTCAATATTCAAATACTGTAAACATAACCTCAATATCACTGTGTTTATGTTCAATTAATATCATAATATAATAAGTATATAATCAATCATTCATGTATTTCAGTATTTTTTAGAAAGTCAAACAATTTAATTTTTTTTTTATACACATCAACAAAAACTAGAAAAAAAATATTTAAAATATTTTAAATATTTCCTTACTGCCTTGAGATTATTAAAACTTTAGTTTTGTTGACAATATTCTGTAGTGATTCAGTGTATATAAATTGTTTGATTGGTTGAACTTTAAAAATAAAGTGAAAGGTATGTCTACCTGCTTTTAAACAAAAAATTACAATATTGGATTGTGTACTACAGAAATATAGAAATAGTCTTATTATTTCTTGCTGTGATATCAATAATTAATTATAAAACTTTTGAGAAATTAATGTAGATAATAATATAAAATAAAATTACAATAAAATGAGTGCCAGGGTATTACATCCAGTTATGTTAACAGAATTTTATAAAATTAGTTCACCAAAAATGATGAAAAGAAATTTACCATCAAGTAGGAAACTGAATACAATAAAAAAGGATTTGTTTGGTTCACCAAATCCAAATGAAACAAAAAGGTAAAAACTGTGAATTATTAATTTTTTTTAAAAATAGTTTTGGTAAGAGTAAATTAAAGACTATGACATCAAACTTCTGAAATGGAGGCATCGTAACAAGAAGAATATAGTTTTGGTACACATTATCAATATTGATAAATAATTAAAAATCTTCGTTCTAAATTTAGGGGAAAAAATTGAAATTCCACACACCTAGTAATAAAGAAAAAATTTAAAAAAAATTAAAATTGCTTTATAATCATATAAAGTATTTTTAGATGGTGCTTAAAAAGATGAATTGCACGAAATCATCAAAAAATTATTTCGTGCGTAAAATTGTGAATGTATACTTTTTTGTCTTTTGAACCTTCAATCTCATTTATATTGTAATAAGTACATTAAATGTATGTAAACGCTTTTAAATAGAATACATAGACAAACTAATTTATGCAATTGTTTGCCTATTCTTGTCTATTCTGTGTATGATTCGTACTTAGATACTTGTGATGATGGTTATGGATGGTTGCCACAACAAAAGACGCATTTTAAGTAGATGAATACACAAGATGAGGAATAAATTATAAAAACATATTTAGAACTTCTTAAGACTTTTTGATTTTAATGGTTTTTAAAATTTTTCAAATCACCATTTAAAAAAGAATAAGGTACCTAATATCTTTTATTGTATTTCATGTAAAATCAACAAAATTTACTGTCTTCATAACTGCAACATACACTTGGCGTTTACATACATATGTATAATTTAAAAAAAAATTTAATCTAATAATTCATACACACATATCCATATATGTGTGTGTACTGTATTAAGTATTATTTTATTACACCCACTCAAAATTTATTATAAATTTGAAAAATCATTACAATTAGAATATTATGTTATCACGTTTTCAAGTTTATATAAATAATATGAAGATCATAACAAACAACATGATATCACATTTCGTATAGTTTACATGTTTTCATATTTTATAGATAAATTTTAACAATCTATGTATATAAGCACTTGAAAAATGAAATTTACGAACAAATTTTCTTATTTCAATATGCTCTTTATTGCTAATAATATTTGTCATGTTTAATATCTTAGTTGATTTTAGAGTTTTTTTTTAACTTTTGATATTTAGTTTCATTACAATTATCGGATATGCACATACATACATGTACATATGTGCATATGTATGTAATATAAACGAAAGTAATTTAAAAGTTTTATCATTTAATTTATTGAAACTTTTGTTTTTGTACTTTTATATTGAAAATATCAAATTTTTTTACAATAGATATTAAATTCTTTTCTTTATTTAAAATTTTCCATTTTGCAGAATATTTGAAGATGAATTAGAAAAACATCAAGATTTAGCTTGTAAGAAATGGGGTTTCGATTTTCGTAATGGTTATCCAGTTGTTGGTAATAGTCAATTTATATGGGAACGTGTGTCATTTAATGATTTTGTACCAGAAATGTATACATTAAGTCGTGCGGCACATTTTCGTGAGTTACCGGTATTAGAAACATCAAGTGATGAAGATATTTTAATGGATGAAAGAGCTGCTAAAGAGAATGAATTATCAGTATCAAACTTTAAATGTAATTTATTAAGTGATGGAGCAACAACAGAAGAAGATGAATATGATGATGATGATGATGATGATGATAGTCATAATGGAACAACAATTATATTTGAAGTTCCTATTGATAGAAAACATAATAATAACAATAGTAATAGAATTATGGTAGCAGCGACAACAGCAGCATGTAATTCATTACGAATGAAACGAAGGCAACCAAAAATTACAGGTAACTTTTTTTTATATTTTTTCAAAGTTATAAAATGAAAATTTGTCCGTTAAATTTCTGATTTATTTCAATTACAAATGATTTTTATTGCTAAATAAATGGACAAACACTTGAAGATTTTTTCATTTGTTCTCTAAATAAATACTTAACAACTTTCTAAACTCTAATTAGCTCTGTATGAATGAACTTAACAATTTGATTAAAAAGTCTGATAGCATAATCATGTTTTCATCACGTTTTGAACAAAATCGTGAAATACTTATTTCAAAAACCAACATCATAACTTAAATGAGTAGTTTTTTTTTTTGTTGGAATTGTAAATAATATAACAGCCGTTACAAATTCATGTTGTACGTACACATGTAGTAATATATGATGTTTTATTGTTCGTTCGTTATCCCTATTTTCATAAAAACAAAGTGCAATGCCCGCATCATTTCATATGCGTTTCATAGTTTTTAAAATTGTGACAAACCACAAGGACTTTATATCTTTGACAATGATCTCTTCTATAATATGTTCATAATATGCATATTTTATTCGTTTGCTGTGCATTACATTAAATACATTTTGATATTTAATTCATATATTGAATTACTGAAAAGCAGAAAAAAAAGAATTCAATAACGATAAAGTATATATTTATTTAATATTATGCACATATGTATAGTATATATGTACAATTTGTGTTGCAGATAGCACGAGCCATCATCATTTATATATTTTACTAACTGACTTAACTGACTGTATCTGCACTATATTTTTACATATACATATGTACATATGTATGTATACGTGTATTTGTTACAAGTGGTCGAATGTTATTTAAATTCCATTTTATTATAATGAAATATACACCATATGGAATTTTATTCTATTGCATATAATTTTTATAATGAAAATTTGAATTTAAAAGCAAAATTATTCAAATTTTTCTTAAAAAAAGAAAAAAAAGCTGCATATTTTTGAATAATAAATTATGCATTATAATGTATGCACATAGTATGTGTTTTAGTACGTACCAATTTAGTGGTGTTTTACGGATAATTTTCAACCCCATATTGTTCAGTTTGTATAGCATTTTCTAAAAATATAATTGACCCGTAGAATTTTGTACTACTTAAAATTTTTAAATGTAATAATCCTTATGTTATGATATTGATCACGATACATTTTCGATTTGAATTTAAAATTTCTGGGTTACAAAAAAAGAAAGAAAGAAAAGAAAACAACCCTTTCTTAACAACAGTTTCTTTTGCTAACAGTGATTAATCAATAACAATTACTGATTGTAAAAATTGTTTCCACTTTCACTTTTTATCTTGAAAAGATCATTATCACATAACCATTATCTCTTTAAATATTTGGGTCTAGATTTGTATTGATTTGTTAATAATATCATGTGTACATGTGTATTTAGCAAAACAAGAAAATACTCTTTTCTTTACTTCAGGTAGTTTTATAACAAGAAATTCTTGGTAAAAATATCTGAAAGAAAAATCGCATGTATACAAAACAAACTGCTGGTATGTTATAAAAACGTTGCATGTAATACATAAATAAATGTGTATGGTTTGAGT
The DNA here is from genome assembly GCA_963971155.1 of Anthrax anthrax. Classification (NCBI taxonomy): domain Eukaryota; kingdom Metazoa; phylum Arthropoda; class Insecta; order Diptera; family Bombyliidae; genus Anthrax; species Anthrax anthrax. The sequence continues at coordinate 5,995,392 of OZ020118.1, read as the reverse complement.
AGAATATATAAAACCAAAATTGATATGCTGAGCCGACCCTTCAATAAAGTAGGATAAAAATTGTTTTAGAAAAATTGTAGAATTCATATTATTCCTTATAAGATGTTTCATAAGTTATTTGCTATTAAATGAAAAAAGGCAAAATCGTTTTTTTTTTTTCGGGTAGGTATGTCAATTGATTTCCTAGGGTTCAAATAATATTCATGTAAAAGAAAAAAAAAATGTTTATGTATTCTACTTGTTTTGGTATAATGATGTGTTGAGATCAAATTATTTTGGCACGTGCCGATGAGATTTTCATTTTTTTCCTAGTTCTAATTTTGGGATTAAAAAAAAGTTACTAAATAAGGCACTTGAAAAAATATATAGAAAAAAAAAACAGGTTATTATTTGCTTAGAAAAAATAAAAGAAAAATGAAAGTGCAAAATATTTTGACTACTGTGGTAATTGGATTCCTCCAATTTCATTTTCTGTAAAAAAAAAGAAAAAATAAATTTGTATCAGTACTTTTGTGAGTAAACAAATTTTTATTATGTAATATAATTCGTTTTCTTTAATTTGTAAACTTATTTGGGCGGATATTTCTGACAAAACATTAACATGAAAAGGTACATATTTTTTTCTTCATGATATTGATGATATTTTGAAATTTAATCAATATTTATTTGGTAGTATTGGTATTCGATATCACATAGAATTCAAAATTCCATAATTCTAGCTTTTTTTTCGAATGATAACATAAAAACAGCGATATACACAAAGAGGTTAGACCAAAGTCAATGCCAATTGTTTAAATAGAAATTATAATCGTATAAATGCACATAAATATTTATTTTTTATTCTTTTCATTTAAAATTGAAATGTCAATAAAATAAAATAAAACATTGATATGACGTACAAGGTAATCAGATATTATCATTAAAAATTTATAAACGAAATGTTTACAATAAAAGTCATTCCCCTTTTTTTCATATACAAACAAACTACAGTACAATAATAAATTAATATAAAATTGTTTTTCCTAAAACGTTATATTTTGAATTGAAAATAACAATAGATTGATATTTTTTCATTTTTTTTATTCATTTATTTTATTATTTATTGAAAACTGATCAAAATCAAAACAATTTTTTTCCATTCATTGGATTTTGTTTTTTCTCATTTTTTCTCTTTTTCAATTTTGTCCTAAATCTCTAATTATAATTCATTGCCGCATATTATTTCTATAGTGATTTCCGGTTTTTGTTGTTATATGTTATGCATTATCAAATAACAACACAATAGAATTTATATATAAAATAAAAACTCCTACACAAAATTACAATTGAAAATATTTTCGAATAAAAATTGAATTTCTAATCTGGTTTTTATTATTTTTTTTTCTTTGTATACATATTGAAAAAATTTTTAATCTATAATTTTCTTTTAAATGCATTAGAATTTTTACATGCACTTTATAATTATGATAGCAACGAAGAAATGCATTAATTTCAATGTTGTACATATGTACATAATATAAACGTTATCCTGTAAGGTTCTTTTTCTTTTCAGAAATAAGGGGGAATTTCTTTAACAGTTTAATTGTTTTTGTCTTTTAAAATCCGATAAAGTTAGTTTACTAAATTTTAATAGCGAGAAAAATATAAATAATAAAGAACTGTAAAAGACCGTAAAAAACCGTATAGCCGCATAAAGGATATCATTATTATCGTTGTTGTTTTTTTTCTTCTCTTGATGTAGGAGGGTGTGTAAAAACCACTGTAATGTAAACGTAAAAGGAAACGATATGAGAAATATATCTTTAACTGAACATATATGTATGTACTAGACTATAACTTGGTATATTTATTATATTAAAATGGTTTGAAAATGAATAATTTTGCTTGATAAATAGAAAAAAAAACCGTTGAAATCATAAATGCATATAACCGGTCTAAGTAAAACGAAGTCATTTATTTTCTTCTTTGTAATTTATTGGAAATTAAAAAGAATGAAAAAAAAAAGATGATGGTTATGATTGGGAAAATTTTTAATTACATTGCTTTACTTTTGATTGCTATAAAATATAAGACACATGTATATATAAAGTAAGATATTAGATTTTCGTTGGAGAAAAAGCAATTGAGTTGAGGGTGCTATTCAATGATACATATTAGGTAAAGAATAATGCCAGGAAGTTTAATTTAATGGTTGAATTATTGATAGGTGAATTATGAGAATGATTATAATTGAATGAATGAATTTATGTGAAAAAATTTTTTGTAACGTATTTTCATTCTTATATTTTCGTTTGTTTTTGAATATGTGAATAAACAATTTATTTGCTTTATTTTCCATGAGAATTTAAAAAAAATTTAATTGATTTCAAAAATAAAGGAAAGGAGTGTATGCACTATAGATTTTGAGTAAATTATGAATTGAACCGTAAAATTTTTCCATGTTTTTTTCTCATATTGGAAAAATGTTTAATTACTTAATTTTTAAAATCGTTAATTTAATGGAATAAATCGATTTTAATAATTTTTCAAAATTTATATAATTTGAAATCCTTTTGTTGAACATAGAACCAAATGGTGTAAATTTTGGTCGACAGATGTTCATTACAAAATTCATAATTAACATAAGGTATGCGAGATTTTTGTCTAAAACAGAAACGAGGCGTAATTTATAATTTTTAAATAAAAAATGAATTAATTGATGCACACTATAAAAAAATTTATTTCTGCTAGTCTACGTGGTCTAAACATCTGATGTACATGTTTTATGTTTATAGATACACCGGTGAAGTATTGAGGATAGTTTTAGCGCGTGTCATACAATGAAAGCATATTTTAGGGTATACTAGTAATTTATTTTATTTTGCATGACAGAATTAAAAATTACAAAATTCTGCTTTCCAATATACTCATCATCAAAGTAGAAACCAGTTTTCTTTTTGGTTTTATGGAAATTTTGTATTATGTATTCATTTGAATATAACATATAGAAATACGAGTATGTATATAGAAAATGAGGTAAAATTGTTTTTATTATAAATTGACCCTTATTTTTCCAGTTTTATTTTCATTTAAATTTATACCGTAGATCAATATCTGAAAAATATGCTAATCTCTCGACGCATGCCTGATTCAAAATTATTTTGTTCGTTTCGTGTTAAATTCTGTTCGAATATTACCTTAAATTTTATGTATGATATATATCTAACTCTTGTGTATATATAATCATCATGATATCCCTTCATAATTTTTATCAACGTATACATTTATATTTTGTGGGCTTCTACAAATGCTGTAATATACATATTCTGTCGTGAAAATATGTACTATTCTTTTTTTTATAAAAAAAGACCCCTTTTTCTTTTTCTACAGTCATATTTTACTCATTTACACTTTTGAATATAATTTATTGAAAATGATTAAATAGTTTGCATATAGTTCTTCTTAATTTTCTTTTACGAGGCCTTTATAACATTTTCCTTAATTTTTTATTTACAGAATTTATGAAAGAACGCCGTAAACGTTTATCATCAACACCTAAAAAAATGATTTCGCCAATAAAAAAGATGCGTATGACTCCATCACCATCAACAAAAGCAACATCAATAGCTGCAGGAATATTAAATAAACGCAATAAGAGTCCTGGTAAATGTAATTTATTTTCATCATCATCTCAAGGAGGAGGGGGAAGATTTTGAAAATATAAATAGAAAACATATTTTCTTATTCATAAGGCGAAATAAATAATGAAATAGAGAGAGAGACATAAAAAAAAGAAAAATCTACTTTATCATAAAAGTAAAATGAATTTTTTCTTTTTTTTTTTTTTTTTTGGAGGACAATTTGTATTTGATATGATTTCAATTTTTTCTGTTAATATTAAACACATAAAAAGCAAATTAAAATTCTTTAATTTATTGAAAATTAAGATTGCATTTTAGATCGCTTGATAAAGAAATTATTTAAAAAATCTCTGTAACAGTAAATTTTTCATTATTTTTTATTTCGCATCTTTTACAAAATACATACATATCTTCAATTTCTGCTTTTAATGAAATATTTACGTATTTCTTCTACTTGCACCAAAATAAATAATTTAATATGAATAAAAATCATATGGATGCGATATTAATTTTTTAAGATATAAATTAAATTTTATTTTTTTAAATTTTTCTTTAAATATGTTTATATAACGTAGATACGTAAGTTAAAGGTAATGAAATTCTTTTTTCTCTATTTGATATGGAAGAAAAATTTTCAATTATAATAAGGTAATTGTAAAAAAGCAACAACAAATTAAAAATAAAAATTAGTTTTATAAGCAATAAGAATTAAAAATTATATAGGAATAAATAAGAATTTTATGGAAATTTTATACTCTTCTTAAGGCAAAGATACATGACAGGTACATTGATCTGTGGAGACCAAAAATTTGTAGACAGAAAACAAGAGATTCATGTATATACTTAAGGGATCTAAATGATATCAACGGTTTCCAAAGTTCTATAAAGATGTTTATTCTCTAGTTGTTTATACACTTGAGATTTTGATCTTTGAAATATAGAGACCAAAGCATCTGTCGTGTATATTTAGCTAAAATCTATTAACATAAAGCTGTTTGTTTTTTTTTTGTATTTTTGAAATCTCACTTTCAGTCGAACTTATAAATAGCAGATGTTTTTTTGTTATGCTAATGAATTTTCTTTTTATTTTTCAAACTTATAGAAGTAACTATAGTAATCTGTTCATGTAACGCTGAATAAACAATTTATTTTCTTCTTGATTGTTAAAAAAAATCTAATTTCCAGAATTATCTTTATTAGAAAATATTGCTTATTTATTTTCTATAATTTTAAATTTTTTATTCACCTTTTACATGAACTGAATTAAAATGAAATTTCCATAAAATTTTTGTGAACAAATATTGTACATTATATTATATAAGAGTGAATATTTTTTAATCTTTTTTTTTTTCGTAAATACTCTAAATTGAATATTTTTGTTTTTATTTTCATGCGAAAATGAAATTTACATATTTTTCGCTTTTTCTATAACAAAATGCTGGTCATCTGACTTATTTAATTGTAGTTTGCTTAAAATAGTAATGAATTATTTTATTATAATTAATTTAACCAATTGTAATCAGTTTTTAAAATGAAAAATTAAATATGCATTTTTTTAAATATACAATCACATACATACATACATACATACTTAATATATTTCATAATTCAGTTTAGAATTTCTTGACATTTTAAAAACAAAACAAAGCTCTTAGACTTCCGAAGTAATAGAAACAATAGTACTGGTGCCAAGTGAATAAATCAAAATAAATAGAATACAAAAGGACAAAATGTAAAATTCATAATTACAAATAAAAATGTACGTTCTCATAACACACACACACAAAAAGAAAAGAAATTAAAATATGAACGTAAATGAGTACAAATAAATAAAATCAAAATATTATTCTAGTGACACCATGAAATTTATTGTAAATTAAATTTAGTAAATTAGTTAATTTTTTTTTTAAAATAAGTTTTTCATTGTATACATTTATAAGTTTCATTGTTCTTTTTATTTGTCTTCAAAAAGTAATGTTGATTCTATCAAATTAATTTGTGCAATAAATAATAGAAAGTACATTCTTATGTATGTACATTTATATTATATTAAAAGGGGGAAAAATCATATATAATTTTTGTTTTGTGCGATGCACTTTAAATGGAAATGTAATTAATTAGATAGAATCGACTATAATTGAAACTTCTAAACATAACTTTATAAATCTTTATATTTGTAAAAAAAAAAAATATATATATGCATATGAATATATGTATGTGTATTTTCATTCTCAATTATGTCATTTTTGTTAATGTATTATTACACAAAAATGATATAATCGACAATGAAAAGATAATTTTCATTTTATTTTATTTCCATGTATGTATTATATAAAATATAGTTCTTTTTTTTTTATTCAACTTAACAAAATATTCCTGTACAATAAAAAAATAAAACAAATAAGGATAAAATTTTCCTTTTTTGATAAATGATTTTTTTTTTCAAATTGTAATTCCTTGTCTATTTCTATTGATTACAAATAAGATTAGTAGGACACACCTTGAAGGTGTGTAAAAAATAAAAAAATAAATAAGAACGAATTGTAAAAATGTTTTTGAAGTCGAACACTTTGATTAATAGAAAAAAAAAAAAAAAAGATAAATTCAGTAAACTCAATGTTTAAAGAAAAGTAGAATTACATTTATTTTTAATAATTTAAATGTGTACAAAATTTAACATTTATTTTCAAAATTTCAAAATATGTCCTTACTTTCATATATTTAATTGCAAAATTACAAATTTTCTAAATATTAATTTATATGGATAAAATTCTTTATTTTAAAAATAATCTATGAATTGGAAAAAAGAGAATATATATATATGTATATCTTCATTTTTTTTTTCTTATAAGAAATTTAAAAATTTTAATAATCTTTTGTATGTTTTTGTATAAAATAAAAATTTAAATGGAAAAAAAATTTATATATTTGCATAGGAATATTATTCTAGGAGTAAATTTAAAATATGTAGTTATAAGAAAAAAGCAAAATAAAAGCTTGAAAATAAAATTAATGAAGTTGTCTTTATTTCAAATTTTTACATGCATATATGTATTAAAATTAAAAAATGAAATTAATGGTGGTATCATCCTTATATTTAAATATTTGATTACAAATAGGACGGTATTCTTTTGGATTTCTTGAAATTGTTTTTCACTTTTTTAGCCTTTGTTCGGTGTTCGTTTTCTTCTGCTTGTTAAAAAATTTTTTGTCGAACCCTGAAAAAGAATTATATGTTGAGCGCTGTAGTCAGTTAAAAGTGTTTGTGTCTTAGATGCGATGTTTTTTTTTTTGTTTTTAAATTATGGATTATAATTGAAAAATTGTTATAACGTTTTTTTTTTTTTTTAAACAACTGGAAATAGTCGGAATGTTATATGTATTTTCTTGTAATTAAAAAATTATTAACTTTTTTAAAATTCATTTTAATAATACAAAAATTTAAATAACTAATAAATAAAATATTTATTCTAAAAATATCAGTTTATAATACACAATTTATATAATTTTTAAGGGTTATTAGACTATTTTTATTATGATTTATTAAAGTTCGTTTTTTTTCTAATGGATATTTTCTTAAATATAAATGACATTATTAGCTAATTATGTATAATAAATAACAAAAAGAAAAATAAAAACAAGACATAGTAATTGAAATATTTTCCTAATTGTATAATTTTATGTTTGTTTTGATTTAGCTTCTAATTGTGCCTGTAATTGTCTAACATAACTTCCTTGTGATGGATGTCTTCGAAAGAATGCATTTATTGAACTCATTGATTGATATTCAAGGTTATCAGTTGTATTCCAATCAACGCTAATACTTTGATGACGTCCAATTGGGCCATTTTTACTTTTTCTATCATTTTCATTGTATTTCTCTAGTAAATGTAATAGACAATCTTTTGTTGTATTTGCAGCATCTTCTAAATCGATTGGTTGATGAGTATCAGGTGAACCAATTGGTACATCACGACTCATTTGATTAATACGAAATTTAGTACGTTTATTTGTAATCGGCCATGGTACACCACTAATTAAATTCGTTGATGATGATGATGTTGAAAGAAGCTGCTGTTTAAAGCCGTTTATCAATTTTGATGCACGATCTTCGAGATTTTGTGCTTTTGATGTTTCAGTAGAATTTGTGGTTTCAGTTGTATTAACTGTTGTTGTTGATGTTGTTGTTGTTGTTGCTGTTTTATCTTTTTTCTTAGTTTTTGTTGTTAATTGTGGTGCCTCATCCAAAGACTGTTGAAGGTGCACAGATAAAGTGCTGATTTTCTTAGATTTTGTAGATTTTGATAATTTATTATCTGACGATTCTATTGCAGATGTTGATCTGGTAATTGTCGTTTTAACAGTTTTTGTTTGTGATTGTTTATTATCATTTGATGTTGTAACTGATGATTCTGAAGATTTTGTTGCAATCGATTCTTGTATTGTTTCTAATTTATCTGATGTACTATTTGTTCTAGATTTTATTTGTTTTTGCTGCTTTGAATTATCTTCATTTTCTTTACCTAATTTTGTATTAATTTCAGCTAACATTAATAAATGATCAGATAATTTACGTATTTCTTCAGCTAAATTAACTTTTTCACTACTTGGATGTCTACCCAAAATATAATTAGTATCTGAATTTCGTCTATCAAATGAATGTAAATATTCTTTAAGATTTTTATTTTTTAATGTTTTATTATCATCAATATTATTTTTATTATTTATTTCATTTTCAATATTATTATTTTTATCATTTGAATTAATAGCAATAATTTCTTTATTAGGTTTCTTAATTTCTCGTTGTATTTTATTATTTTCCATTTCATCAGGTATACTGCAAACAGAACCACAGGGTGATGGTGAACAAGCTGAAAAGAAAAAGTAATTCGATTGAAAAAAATTGCTGTATATGTATATATGCAGGACAAGCAAAAGAAAACTTAAATGCTTTGTACAAAATATACTTAAAAGTGTGCCTAAAAGAAAATATTTTACAATAAGTAATTTATTTTCAATGAAAGAAAAACAATTTATATTCAATCGTTTCATTATGAAAGACATGCTTCTAATGTCTAAAATATAATATAAGGGATCGGTTTTCAATGGATACTTTTAATCTAAGGAAAAAACATGAAGAAATACGTTACATAATCCAAACAAAGTATGAAATTGGAATCAATTTTCATTAAGTTTGAATTGAATGAGAAATCTGATTCTACTCGTACATTTCTAGGCATGTATATAGCTATCATTACTATCACTTAACCGCCACATTTTTTTAAATTTTGATTTAAAATTAAATTTTTTGAATAATGAATTTGATCCTTAAATAAATCATGCAAAAATACATCCATGCGTATAAAAACAATACAAAAAGAAAAGCAATAAAAAAATACTGCTTACACATGAGAAAATTATTATCACCATATTGAATTTTATTATTTATTTATTTTTGTTTTTTTGTGTTTTTCACATTTTTAACATGTAATTTTGTTCATTCATTTATTTTATATCCGTAATTGCATGCAAAATTCTTGACTTTTAATGTAACATACATTGCAATGCGACACATGTACATATATTTACATGTGTATGTTTGTATGATAAATGAAAATCAAAAAAAAAAAAAAAAAAAAAACAGAGATAAAAAAGAAAAATTCATATATAACTTATGAAACTGAAAAATATAATAACAATACATAAATCAAAATTTCAAATTCATTGTTATGCGTGTATATTTACATAAAAATGTATTTATATTATGTGTTTATATTTGAAACATAAAAAAAAACCAGAAAAAAAAAACATTTTTTTTTTTGATTTATGAATATTTCATTTTAAAACCTTGATTAATTTTTTGACTTTGATATGAATAATTTTTCCAAAAATTTTTAAGTGGTGTAGTAATGTCTGCAGAAGAGAAAAAAAGAAAAGATAAAAAACATGGAAAAAATATTTCTGATTTATTTTAGTGGGAAAAGCTTTTTTTTGGTTTTAGGGGGAAAAATTAAGTGGAGTCAGAGATTGATCTTTTTATTATTGAAAAAGTAAAAAATAAAATTCGTAATGAATATTCAATTGAAAAATTGTCTCTTTATTTCAGGTCAAACTTTTCTAATTTTTTAAATTTAAATTATGTAAATTTGAAGATATTTTGTAAATTTAAGATATTATTATTGTAATTTAATTTGTAATTTAATTATGCAATAATTTTTGTTATGTGGCCTTCAATTTTATTTCAAAGTAAAATTTAAAATCCTCAACCTCAACCTACATATTATATTCATATTCAACCACTGCAAATAACCGATATTATAAAGTTAAAAGTAAAAACGAAAAAAATAAAATCGAATTTTTTAAAGATATTGTAAATAACATAATTTATGCATGTTTGTACAAAGTTTTAGTAGTCATTTTTTGTGAAATCATCACAAAACAAAATTCTTAGTACTTGACAATTTCAGTCGTATAAGAACAATACCAAGGTGATCACATTGGCCTACATATACAAACATTCATATATTTACGTATTGTGTTTACTTGCATTTATGCACGTATACATACGTGTACAAACAATTTGTGGTATGTAATAATAAATAAAATGATAAAGTTTTCCAGAAACAAAAACACGTATTAAGTCAAAAGAAAATAAATGAAATTAATTTACGTTTGTCTTCTTTTTTACCTTAACCTCATTTTTCAATTTTCATATCCATTCGTTTTATGCATAGCTCATAGGTTTTATGTTTTTTTGTCTTTTTCTGTAGTTTTTTTTTTTGTTTTTTTATTGAATTCGTTTCAATTACAAGGTCAAAATTGTGTACATTCATTTTTAATTATAATTATATATAAATTTTTTTTATTGTTGTTGGTTTTTATCTTGACTTCAAGAAGTCCTTTTTCGTATTCATTTGATTAATTTAAAACCATTTTTGTTTTTATTATGTTCTTTGTATACATTTCTAATAATTCATTAAGAAGAAGAAGAAGAAGAAGAAGAAGAAAAACAAAACCTTTGTATTTGTAAATTTTGTAAAATTTCTTTTCCCTTAAAATAAATTAAACTGAAATTAATTCAACCCTTAAATTTAAAAATTTTTTTTTATCCTTGTAATATGTATAAAGTTTTAGATACATGTACATATATTTATGAAAATTTGAAAGAAACATTTTTTTTTTGCCTTGTGTAAAAAGTAGAATGAAAGGCAAGAAGGACCTTTGTTTTCTATCTTTGACCATAATCATTTAAATTACTAACAAAATTTAGATTTTGACTTCATAATTTATTTTATTTTTATTTTTTTATTTAGTTTTTTGGTTCCTGTTCTTTTTCTTGGAATTTTTTTTAAATTTCTGAAGGGTATTTTTGTTATGTTTTTGTTTTAAAATAGTAACCAAATAGAATCTATAAACTTAAAAATTGTAATTAAGACTTTTTATGATTATTACGAAAAATTGAAAATACATAAGATTATTTTTTGTTTTGTTTTAGATCAAATATTTTTTACTTAAAAATTCATTTAAAAAATGTTTACCTACATAAGATACAATAGAAAATAATTAAAATATTGTAATCAAACATTAAAAAGAAAAAGAACAAAAAAAAAACTGAATTTTAATTAATTTTTCATGTTAAATATTTAAGGGTAAATGATAAATTTTTAAGAGTCTCTAATTTGATTAAATCGAATTTATCATTGGTTTTTAACTAATTAAATTTTACGAAATTTCTTTTTTGTTTATTTTTTTTTTGTTTTAACGTTGTTAATTCAAAAACATGAATATTTAATTGAATTTAATATAATTTCGTAAATGATTTACAAAAACAAGAAAATTTTCTTAATATCCGTTTCATAAAGAATAGTTAAATTATTTCCTAATTGTAAGGTTTTCCTCAAAATATCGTTTAATTTTAACAGGAAATTTTCTTCATTTCCTTTAATTAAAAATTTCCAATAAATATATGAGTATAAAAAGAAAATAATATTATGAATTTATTTTATCATCGGTTATGCCATTATTTTAATATTCAATTTTGTTAACAAAATATTTGAAAATACCATATCCCAATTGTTTTTGATTTTTTCTTTTTTTAGGTTCATTTAATTGAAAAGGAAGAATTTTGTTTTCACGTAAAATTTTATAATTTTTTGAAAATTACAAAGATTAAATGTTATTACAAAATGAAAAACAAGAAATAAATTTTTCTTTTTGAAATGTTTATTATATATGTATAAGAAAAATTGAATAAAAAAAGGAAAATATCGAGAAAAATTAATTGAACTTACCTCTTGAAGAAACATTACTGCTACCTTTTGTGGCATTAGTACTTGAATCTAAATGAATTGGTGCTATTAAATATGATCCTGAATCAAAGACATATGGGCTATTAGGATGCTCTTCCCATCGTTCTATAAATGTTTTAAGATTATCCTTTGCTTGCTCCAATAATTCTTTCTTTCTTGGTGGTGATGGTGGTGACGACTGCGTATACACGAATATAAGATAAAAGACAAAAAGGTATACAAAAAAAAAAAAAAAAAAGAGTCATAAATGAATTATGTAATCATAAAATTTTAATTAAGAACTTCTTTTAATCAATGGTTTTGGGGTTTTATTTTCACTTCGTATTTATCACTTTCTTTATCCAAAATATTAGATTAAATTTGAAGGTGAATATGTATATATGCATATACGAGTACTAAGGTGTGAAAATACATTATAATACGTGTGTATGTATGTACATACCTCTGGTAATTCTGTTGTCGGAATTGATGCCATTGATGGTGTTTTTGGTAATTCTAAAGGTATTTCATTTTCGGTTGTTATTATCGTTGAAGTAGCTGTTGCTGCTAAAGGCGTTGGTAATGATGGTAAAATTGGTTGTATTGACGGTGGCGGTTGTTCGGGAGTAACAGGTGGAGGAGATGGTGGTGTTGTTGTATACTTTGGTGGTGGTTGTATTATTAATTGTTCTGTTGCTTTAACTGTCTCAGTTGGCTTTAAAATAGTTTGTGATTGATCTAATTGTAATGGTACAGATTTTGGACGTCTTTCAAGCCATTTATGTTCTAAACATTCTGTAGCAGTCATTCTTGAACTTAAATTTAAATAAAAAAGAATTAAAAGCTATTTTATAAAACACAAAACATAATTGTTAAACTTTACACAAAACATTTTAAATGTTAACATTTTTGTATACCTATTATTATATATGAAAATTTAATTAAAAATTTCAATTTATTAAATTTAATTACAAAATTTAATATTTGATACGATATATACTGATATACAATATATTCGTGTATGTAGATATTTTAATATTTTTATTTTTATTTAAAATAACTGCATTAATTAAATGAACTGTATTATATACTCACTTCATATCCTTAACAAGCAATTTTGAAATAAAATCGAGTGCTTCTTGTGATACATTACTGAATGCTTCATCATCAAAATCATATTTAGCTATAGTTACATTTGCCATTGTTTCAATATCTGTTTCCCCCATGAATGGTGATAATCCTGACAAGCTTTGGTTTTTTGTTTTTTGATTTTTTTTTAAAATTGTATTTAAAATTGAAAGAGATTAAAAATAAAAAAAATAAAAAGAGAGGATAAAAATTAATTAACATACGTGATTCATTCAGAATTTTATTTTTATGTTGACATATTTTATGCAGGAATTTACATATGTATATGTAAGAGTTAAAGTTATTCTGAAGTTATGATCATTTTACAACGAATTTTTAACCGTGTATTTATAAAATTACATTGCATGTACATCTTCATATATATGTACATACATATTTAAAATGGTAAAATAAAACGTGTACTACAAAAGACTGTAATTTTATTTATTTTATTTTTCATACAAGAAGATTTAAATAAACTGTATATATTTTTTTTAAATCATTAACTTTTGAAAATATGTAAAACCTATTATGTCATATGCTATGTACATAGATGCAAAAATTGAATACAACAAGTTCATATAAACATTTTAACGTAAGATATGTGTAGTTTTGAATGACCAATATGAAGCAGACTATCTACAAGCCTATACAGATTATTTGTTTTTTCAGACTTTTTTACATTATATTGTACATAGTTTTACGTCTCTTAATAAATAACCAATCTCTGGTATAGGAATGTACAATATGTTCAACATATGTACAAAAAAAACATATCCTAGAAGCTTGCAGTATTATTATTTTTGGGCCTATAATGAACAAATTTAAATAACTTTCTTCTTAATTTTTTTAATCTCTAGTATACATACATATATTTTCTACTGCACTACATGAAATATTATTTTTTGTTGAGAAAATTTAAATTTAAATTTAAATTATAACTCAGTAGGAGTATTATAATTTAAAATGCGACATTATTCATATTTATGTACATAAATACTTACAGGACATAACATATTACACCGACACTCCACATATCCGTACCAAATGATATACAATCAAAATTAACAACTTCCGGTGCTACGAATTCTGGTGTACCAAAGAGAATCTGAAAAATTCAAATAAATTTGTATGTACATATTTTCAAGATATTATGTACATATGCCTGTGTTGTTATTATTAACAAAAATACAAGGTACATGTGTTTATGTATATATATATATATATGTACGTACGTACAATACATATGAATATGTAGACACATATGTACGTATATTTGCACATAGGTACATATGTACTTTATTTGTTGCTGAAGAATTAAAATCCTTTTAACCAACTAGTCTATTAAGGAACATGAATGGCAAATATAATAGCAATGTATACAAATTATGTTCAAAATATCTACATCATACGTACGTACGTGTATACACTTGTATGTACACAAAAAGGCAATAGAATTAGATACCTACATAGATAAAGTAATTATAAATACATAAACACACGTACATCTCTACGGTACATAAAGATGTAATTTGAGTAGAATGAATTTATGTTTAACCTTCATTAATTTATAAATCTTTTGCAGGTGTTTAAGACTTTGAAGGATCCAAATAAAACGTATGTTATTTTATTTTAATACTTTTAAAATTTAAGTACATAATGTATGTAGTACATACATATATCTAATGAACAGACATAGAGTATATATGTATGGTACATTAATTATATACTAAAAATAAAACATTAAATTATTATATACATATTTCTATTAACTTCTTATTTTGTGATTACAACATATTAAAAGTTTACATGTAGATACTCCCATTTTTATTTTTTAAATTTGAAATTTTGTTACTGATGTAATATACACATTTATAAATATCTACATATATATATATCTATATGAGGTATATACCTTTTGAATTTAAAGATACAAATTAATTAAAATAAATTTCATATCAAACTAAGGAATACGAGAAAGTGTTAGGGAATAAATATATGTATATTAATGTGAAAATTTGATGAAGGTCCTTCAAAATATATTAAAGCATATAAATGTCATATAAAAATGATTCAAACCGAACAATATGGAATCATGTACAATAAAACGAAAAAAAATTTAAGTTATTTTAAATAAACAAAATATTTTATCCCATTTTATTGAAAAAACATTCAAAATTTATTGAAAAATATTCTTACCTGTAATTTTTTATCTGGATCATATTTTCTAGCTAAACCAAAATCAATAATTTTAATACGATTTCCTTGTTTTGTTAAACATAAAATATTTTCAGGTTTTAAATCCAAATGTAATATATTATTACGATGTATAAATTGCATTGCTTCACATACTTGTCTAATAAATATTGTGCATACTCTTTCAGTTAATACAAAATCATCATCAACAACTCTATCAAATAATTCACCACCTTCAATTCTAATATTAATAAATAAAATAAATATTTTAAAAATTTAAAAATTTATTATTAATATTTTTAAATATACAAAAAATAATCCTTACAATTCTAACACAACACACATCATTTTTTGATATTCATATGCAGCATATAATTGTATAATTAATGGATGTTGTAATAAATTCATAATTTCAACTTCACGTTCAACATTTCTTCTATCTTCACGTTTTGGTATTGGTACAAATTTTGCAGCTAATTCTAAATTTGTTGATTTCTCCTTACATTTATAAACTGTGCCAAATTTGCCTCTATATTAAACGAAATTTAAAATAAGATAAATATGTAGATATTTTAAAGACATTTTCATTTTAAGTATTTGTTTATTTTTTTTTTTCTTGTAATACTAAAAATTTGCGACTTAATTTTCAAGACACAAAGGTGAAAAAAAAAAATTGAAACGCTTTCATGTATCAAATAATTGAATATAAAAATTTTTAAATTTTTATTTGAATACCTGCCAATTTCACTTATTAATTCATATAATTGCTTTGCATCAACATTTCTTTTAATGGTAACATCACGTGGTGGAAAACTTGCTTCAAGAGCTGAAAATGAAAAAAAAATCCTAATTAATTAATTAAGGTAAAAAAATTTTAATTGATAATATTTAATATGAATTCGTAACGGATATGGTTTAAGCTAGAGAAAATTGTAATGTTATGAGTCTTTAATGCATTTTATTTATATTTTCAATTTTTTATTATTTTCTTCACTTATGTTATATAAAATTCAAATAATGATATCATTTATTATTTTGTATAAAATTTTAAAATAATGTTCTCGAGATAATAAAGATTTTAAATTTTCTTGCAAAAGCCATTTATATTTTCTCTTTTAATTTAAATAAATTAAAAACACTGTAAAAATATTTATATATATTCTTTTTCATTATGACGAAAAAAGCATAATTATTACGGAAGAAAAAAAAAAATCTTAATGACCTTTTGTAATTTATAATGATTACCCTTTAATATAATTTAATAATATGCTTAGCCCTTTTTTCCCTTTATTTTGAAAGAAATTATTAAACTTTAGAAAAAAAAAAAAAAAAATAAAAGAATAACGAATTTTCTATTTTCAATTTGAACAGATTAAAAACGCGTTTTTTCTTTTTTCTTTTCCTATATTAAATTTAATAATTTATCTTTATTTAAACTTATAATCATAATATTTTGTTGTTGTCTTATTTATATGTGTTTGTAATTTTTTATTGTATTTAAAACGTTACTAATACAGATATGCCATCATATTTATGCCATAATTAAAACCCATTTAGTTTTTATTTTC
Organism: Anthrax anthrax; assembly: GCA_963971155.1. Lineage (NCBI taxonomy): Eukaryota > Metazoa > Arthropoda > Insecta > Diptera > Bombyliidae > Anthrax > Anthrax anthrax. Next base: position 5,978,592 of record OZ020118.1, on the reverse strand, counting down.
ATAGAAGAACATTATTTAAAAAAAAATTAATTTTAGAAAATTTTCATATATTTTTGTTTGTTTTATTTTGAAAATTTTTCTTCATATTAAAATTATTGATAAATTTTCTTCGTTTATTTTTCTTTGTTGTTTAAATAAAACAAAACAATAGAAGCTTAAATGAAAGAAGAAAACTTATAAAATGTTTACATTGGTAAGGCGTCAAGAATTTTTCATTATGTATTTTCATTTTGAGTAATGTAAGATTTAAAAAAAATTTTTTTTTTTTTTTTCTAGTGAAAATAAAAACAAAAGTACAATTGATGTTTATGAAAACAGTTTAATAAGTTTTCAATTTTTATTTTTTATATTTATTTTCTTATTCGTTAAATAGAATGGTCATACATACGTAAATTTATGAAAATTAAATTTAAATAGAAGAATAAAAAAACATTTTTCACTATATCAATTTATACAAAAACTTGGAAAATTTATAACTTTTTGATGAAAATGAAAAAAAAACAAAAAATAAATAAATATTTATATTAAACATATAAATTAGTATTTATGACTGAAAATTGTTTATGATTCTAGAAAATGTAAACAAAAATATTAAAAAAGAAAAAACAAGACAAAATAAAAAAAGTAAATTATAACAGGAGATGGTAATGATGATTATAATGATGATGATAGTAAATGATGATGATGATGATGATACAACATTAAAAATTTATGATACGTTTATAAATCTTCCTAAGTTCAGTGACAGTATACAATAAATAAAATGAAAAGCAGGACACGAAATAAAAGGTAAAACAAATAAAAAAAAAAAAAAACAGTTGAAAGGTGCTATTGCTATTCAACAGTTTTTATTAAAAAAAAAAATTTTTTTTTTGTTCATTCTGTGAATTCAAAGTTTATTATTTTGGTCATATCTTTGACAATACTACTGACAAAAATGATATGTGTGAAAAGTATTTTAAGGACGAAATCATGTTAGGTTTTAAAAAGAAGTATATTTTTCATTTTTTTTTTTTTTTAAAGGATCATTGAATACTTTATGCTTATGGAATAGATAAATGAATGGTCCTAGAAAAACTTATACTCACTACATCTATTATACATAACGTATTTTGTGTATTTATGAAATATTAGAATCAGATGTGATGATGATGACGGTGATAAGAAAAATGTAACAGGGTTACGTATTCAAAAAAAGCACTTCACTTTAAATGCTTTTATTTAAAATTTTTTTTGTAAAATTATTTGAAAAGATATTTACTTTCTGGAAAGTTTGTCCTTGTCCCCTTAACACTATTAAATGAATAAAATGCATTTGAATAGTTTTTTTTTTATTTTTAATAAAATAGAAACTAAGGATAAATAAATGAATGTTGTTTGTAACATGGACTTACATAGCCTGTTTTTTTTTTTTGAATATGTTACATTTATCAATATTTTTTATCATCCTTGGATAATTTTTCATGACATCTTAGAATAAGAAAGTAATTTACATATTATGAAAACTCAAAGAACTTAACACATATTACGTAACTAGTTATTTTATATTAAAAAAAAAAAAAAAAAAAAAAAAACACCAAATCAGGTAATTATAAGTAAATTAAAGAAAAATGTTCATTTTTGTGGTGATTTGAAAATGAATAAACAATTAATACTGATTTTATTTGGAAAATTGATCAATTTTTCAATATTTTTGCAATTTCCATATCCAGGAAAAAATTATGAAAACTCAGCAATTTACACATAATATATGTTACAATTTGTTTTTTGGATAAAAAAAAATATTAAAATATTTGCAATTATTTTTTATAATGTGAAAAAATGAAACATAACAATATTTTACGTTATTTAAAATACATTCAATCTGTACTTTTATTAATTTTAGTTTTTAATGTTTTTCATGTTATGATTTTATGTTTAAAGTTTTTGGTTGTTTCAAATTTTTATTATTACTTTTGAAATATTTTTATTTTCAAAATAAATTAAAAAAAAAATCTTTTATGAAAATTTGTGTTAAAACAGAAAAATTTGTATATTTTTGTCTCTTCCTGTTGCGTTGTTAGACGGTCTCTATTTGTGCAGGTTTTTTGTTGTTTCATCATGAAATTTTCTTTTAGTTGAATATTTTCGTTTTACATAAACACGTACATATAAGTATATATTTACATATGTACATACTTAGTTTGGTATGTTACATTTTGTATTGCCAAGTTTTATTACTTTTATGCCAAAAAAATGTGATTTTTAAGCATGACATGTAGGAAGATACATAATGAGAACATTATTACAATAGGAAAAGTTTATATGTGTATTGTGATGAATCATAATCATTATACATACATTATTTAATGCATATTTTTATAAAAGTACAATATCTACATATGTATATATAAATAAATGAACAATTTGCTTGTACACATGTGTGTAAATACATACGAATATATAAAATATTCTCCTGAATATGTCTTTTAATCGTATTCGTAAATGTTTGTACATATTCGAGAAAAATATAGGTTTTCCCTGTAAAAATGTTGAAAAGTTGATAAATTCATGTGCATTCATACACATATAAATGCGTTTGTACATACATACATATATAGTACATTGTTTTATTTCATGAAAATGAGGACTATGAGGATGTTCTTTTTTTGATGAAAGATAAAAAATTAATTTGGAAAAATAAAGAGAAATTTCAATTTTACGTTTTATTATTTTTTTCATTTATTTACCTTTTTCTTTGTAAAAATTGAAATTCAAGTTTTATTTGAGAGCAGAATTTTATTTAAAAAAAAAAAAAAAAATAAATAAATCATAAAATTTAACCCAATACCATCATTTGTATAAGTTATTAAATTTCTTTTTATTTTTACAGGTTTTAATAAAAAAATAAAATTGAAATAATTTTAAGAAACGGAAAAATATAATTTTGTCAGTTGTTCGTCAGATTGTTATAAAGTATACCATATCATATAAGTGTGTACGTACACGTACAGGTGAATTTATATACGCATACATATATAGATCAAAGGTGTACATATATGAATGATAACACTAAAAATCCATGTCTTTATACCTTTATAGAAAAATAAATAAAAATAATAAAATAGAACAAAAAAAAAATGTAAATAAATACTAGAGAACTTTCTGCATATTCGACATAATATTGTGAACTTGATTTTATATATTTTTTGTAATGCATGTTTTTACATACATAACATGGTGTAACATAGTAACTAAAAGTTAAAAAGGATTTATTGCTCTGGGATAGTATTAGATATGCATATCTGTAGGCAAACATAAAAATATACATATATGAACGTACTCATGATATTTTCAGTAAGATATCCATACATTTTATAACGTTTAGGATACATAATAAAAAAAGAATATATAGGTGTATACATATGTATAAAATTTCAACGTTACAGAATTCTAAGATGAATATACGTAATATTCGTATATATTATTGTATACATTATGTATCTATGTCAGGTGTGCAATAAATTATGTATTATTATTGTTAGTATATATTTGCGTTCCTTGTGGGTGATACATATGTACGTATGTACGTGTACACGTGTAAATGTAAATTTGTAATTATGTGCATCTGGATATAATAACACAGGGAGCAATGGCATCAATTCTGAAAAGTCATTCATCATTTGAAAATATCATGAAAAATGTAATCGATGCATATATGAATGTTGTATGGGAAAAATACTCATATATAAACATATGCATCCTGTGTATATACATGCATTTAAAGAGAAAACGTACGTATAAATACTCGTACATACATATACCATATATATATGTATGTACATATATCGATCGCATGTCCCGATTTATACTACAGTAGAAGGATATGCATATAAACAAATGTAAAAAAATGTATTGTCATTTTATCTAGTCAACGGAAAAGTAGATAAATGTGAATAAAATAATATAAAATAGAAAAACAAACTGAACACAAAGAAGGTTAATAAAAACGAACAATGGCGCTTTTATTAGAAAGTCATACACATAACGTATAAGTTTTGTAAATAAATAATACATAAAAGCAAACATGTATGTAAATATGCATACGTTTGCATTTATTAGATTAAGAAAGGCTACACAGTGTGTTAAATTTGCTTTTAAATAAGCTTGGTTTCTCCAAACGATAATCTTTCAGTAAAAAGCTAGATTGAATTTCAAATGAAATGCGATGGAAATTTATTATTAAATAATGTACGTAATATGTTTTTTTTTTTCTTTTTTTTTTTGTAAAGAATTATAAATTGTACTCCTCCACATGCACGTTGTTGAGCACAGAATATATACTATATATATGTAAAATTTTAACACTTTTTTGTTATCTCCATGTGACCGTTTTTTCATATCGCAAACTCGCAAAGTATTTATTTTGATTTTTATTTTAACTAATAGAAAATAATAGGATTTTCCATGTTATAATCCTTTGTCTCTAGACTACATGCATGAAACTTTAATTTTTTTTTTTTTTAAATACGCTGAAATTTGAAATAGATACACTTACACGTATGTATGTAGTAAACATATTACTTTATATTGTATATAAATATGTACATATACAAGTAACAGTATGTAGAATTTATAGATTAATAAGGGAAAAGTGAAATTTTACGTTCAGATTTTACCACATAACAAAGCTTTTTATTTCATTATAAATTTCCTTATGCATATTTTGTATTTGGCTGTGTATTATAACAAAATTATACATATACATACATAGTACATAAGTACATATTATATTAAGTGTATAATGTAGATTTAAATAATATAAATCTTTTGCCATAAGTATTGTGACACATTAAAATATATAAAGAGACAGTTTTTTTAAGGGTATAAAATAAAGGACAAGACAAGATAGATACAAAACAGATTACAGATTTAGTTAGATTTTGATTTACGGATAAATTTATTAGATTCCAGTATAATTTAACTTAAATGTATGCGTTTTAATACAAATAATACAAATTCGTACAAATAAAATAAATTAGAATTGAAATAACATTAATATTGTAGGAAGAAAATTGTCGAATTTATATTTGTTTTTGTATAAATAGTCTGTTTTATAATAGCTTAGATACATACAAATATTTAGGTAAATTTACGCTCTCATGATTTTATTGTTCGTTTTTGTTTAATAATAGCAGACAAATTATGTCATTATAAATTAGGTAGGTATATTGGAAAATACACACAAATATTTGTTTATTTTCATTTTTCTTTTAGTGAATTTAGAAAAAAAATTTTTTATATGCCTTTTTAAAAATATTTTGTTTTTAATTTTAAAATTTTAAAATTAGAATTATTGTATTAAAAATAAATTGAAAAATTGAAACTTTCACTTTAATTACAAGTACAAATTTTTAAATAGAAAATAAATAAATAAAATGTTCACATAAAATAGTAACGATATTGAAAGTTAAAAAATAAAATTAGAAATTCGTTATTGAACTTTTAAATATTTTTCAAATTTTATTTTTTCTAAATTACATACAAAAAAATTTTTTTCATTAATTATAAATTAATTAAAACATCGTGTACCACATAGATATTTTTTTTTTTCGTATATTTCAAAATGAAAACATCGGGATAATTGAACTTTTTACATGTACATATTATTGCAATACATAGTTATTTTAAGTTTAGTGATGATTCTATACATTTGAATTAGTTTAAAATTATGAATAAAATGACATGATTTCAATCATCTATGAAATATTTACATTTTTTTTCTTGTAAATAATTTAAAAATATTTATCTAATGCAATTTACTTATGTGTTTGAAAATATTAAAAAAAAAAAAAATAATTTTAAAGTGTTGAATGATGTACATAAAATATACATACATACATATGTATATATATGTGTATATTTATAGAAAATTTTTTAGCCTGATTATTGTGTAAGAAAAATGTAAATTATTCACTTCTGGCTTCTGGTTATTAAAAAATTTTTGGTACATTTGTCATTATGCAAGCAATAATTGGATTTAATGCTCAATATTTTGGAACAAAAAATAATTAGATGATTTTTTGATTCTGAATATTATGATGTTAAATAAAATATTTTAAAGGGATATTGGAAGATTTTTGAAAAATAAATTATAGATTAAAATTATATGACGATAAATATAAAAATATAAAAAAAAAAAAACTTACGAGAACGTTTTCGTATTTCAAACCTCATATCTTTTTTCTTTGGGTTTTGTTTTTTAATACATTTAATGGTACAAGAAAAATGAATAATATTTTTAAATTACTATCTCACAAAACGGTTTCAAAAACACTAAATTTAAATTTTTTTTATTTTTAAATATTACAATTTAAAATTTTTTTTTTATAATTTTAAACAACACTATACTTTTATAATTTTTCATTTTTATTGTCAGCATAAATAAAACTGTCAATAAAACTATATGTTTATTTATTCATACAACACAACGAGATATCAAACAATTCGAGATTCAAAAAATTTACGTAAATTTTATAATTTTTTTTCAAAATATAAATAATCCCAAAACGCAAAATTATTTTTATAATTTTTTTGTTTGTTAATCTAGTGTACCATATTAAGCGGACAACAATTAAGGAATGATCATAAATTTACAATTTACTTTGTGTACAAAACAGAACATAAAAATGAACAAACAAAAAAAAATCTATGAAAATAAAAAAAATTTTTTTTTTTTTTTGTTCAAAAATTATGAAAATTCCGATGATATTAGATATAGTATGATTTTTTCTAAGGAAATAGTTTTGTTTAAATTTTTTTTTTTTTTTTATTATTAATTTTAATTTAAATTTTTTAAAAATATGTATGTATAGCGTAATATGCGACCGTTTTATTTCTAGTTTTAATATTGACATCATTTGTACAAAATATAATGGTCAAAAAATTTTTTGTTTTCATATAATACAATGTAAAAATTCAAATTTTGATGTACGTTTTTAACTCGACAACTGTATAATATTTACACAATTTCTCCTTACATTTTAATTGACATTTGGCACAAAGTTTCAATATAGAAAGAATACATTCGTAATCTATATAGAAAAACAAGATAAATAAAAACATACACAGGTATATGTACGATTGTGTATAGGAGCATATTTCAGCGATGATATATATTTTTCACTTAGAAACATAAATTTATTTTTTTGTTATTTCTCATATTTTTTGTTTGTTTAAATAGTATAAATTTTTTAAATAAATAAACAGAAAAAAATTTTGTTGTTTTTTTATGTCTTATTTGTGGTTGAATTTGGTAAGAAACAATTTTATATCATAAGCGTGTAGTTACGGCTTACATTTTACCACATATCTTGCGTTACGTATAGTTTTTCTTTTACATTTTTTTTTCTATGTTTGATATTTTTCAAGGATATGAAAGTATATTTTTTTTCGTTATTTCCGTTTAAATTTTAATACAGGTTTGTTTTTTTGTTTCAGTAAAATTTTTTATTTTTTTTTTTTTTACAAATAGATTTCATGTTCACAATTAAAAAGAAATGGAAAAAAAACATGCGAAAGAAAATTTACAAAGTTTTAAAATAGTTTTACTGTAAATGTGAAAAATTAAAAATAAAATCGAATATAGCAGTATTTTTCATAATATGTATTACATGGTACTATTAATAATATTTTAATCATCAGATTTAAAACAAAAAAATTTATAGGTGGCGTGGAAAGAATTTTTTTTTCAGGTGTTTTTTTTTATATTTTAATTATACGTATGTAATGTAATTGATGTATTTTATAAATAAAAAATTTATATTGTGGCAGACAGTAAATCATGTATGTATGTGTACTGTATTTTAAATATAAAGTATACATACATATATGCACATCTACATGTGTAAATAAATAATTTATACAATGAAATCTGGTATACAATGTAGATACTTATGTTATTGATGAAAGCAAACATATGTACATACATTTTAATAACACATAAGTTCATATTGAAAACAAACATTATAATCGATATTAAGGATAAATTGATGAATGATGATGTTCATGAATTTTGTTTTTTTTTTTTTTTTTTAAATGTATCACGTGAGAATAAAAGAAATAAAAAATAAAATGAAAATAATTAAAAGCGAGAAATAAATGGACATCAGAATAAATAAATTCAGATATAAATTATTTATAAAAACGTGTATAAAAGGGAGTAAATGATAAACACGAAAAGAAAAAAACAAAATGAAAAAGATCTGAAAATAATAAAATAAATTTCATTCATTTAAATAAATAATAATAATAAAAAAAAAAGATTTAATTAAGAAATATTGTAAAAATATGAATGAAAAACGAATGAATACAACCAGATGAATGATATCCACTTAAAATTATAAATATTTATTTTTAAGACAGGCAAAAAAATTATACGTAATTATTAATTGTGTATATTTTAATTAATATGAAAGGAAGACATCAAATTAAAAAAAAAAAAATTATTAAAAATTTATACATTTCATTAGTTTCATTTTAAATTAAGCCATATGAGATGATATATAATGTACACACATATGCATTCTATCCGTTTATAAAATACATACATATGTGCATAAATTAAAGGAAGAACAAAATATTTTATAGACACTTCATGTTAAATTTGCCAAAAAAATATATACATATTTTTTTCTTTTTATTTTGTTCAAACATTTTATTGCTATGTAATTTATAATGATGACATTGTGTGAAATTTTTCAAATATTTTATTTATTAAATGAATAAGAAATTTTTAAGTTCAAGTACGTATTTCGAATGTAAGATACATAAATGTAATTGTATATAATTAAATAGCAAAATACTACATTGATTTGAAAATACTTAATATTATCATGATTTTGTAATATTGTAATTTATGAATTATAAAATAAATGAAAATGAATAAATTCGAAAATACATTCTGATGTAGAGTTAAAATTCTTTGAATAAATAAATAGAAAATATAGATAGAACATGATTATGTTGTGTCCTATGCAAAAGATATATTTTTAGTTGGATTTTCCAATTAAATTAAAAAATAAAATTTTTAAAATTATTTTTAGAATAAGAAAATTTCTATTTATGATTTTCTATTTTTGAAAATAATTATTGTTTGAAAACGTATTTATTTATTTATTTTTTTTGTAGGAGTAAATCACATTTATTTATGTTGTTTACAAAATTCCTGATTGTTGCATAAGAAAAAGAAAAAAACATTTTACTGTAGAATTTTCAAAACATTGACCGTTGTCCGATAATTTTTGTTTTTAAAGATTAAATTAAATGTTTTTAAATCGAAATTGAAATCATAATAAAATAAAATCAGAACTACGCATACAAAAATAAATTATGTTGATTTATTTCATTACGTTATAATAAACTTACTTAAGAGTGCCATTGATTTATTGATTTTTAGTTTGCTATTTTCAAAACAATTTTAATGTTTTTTTTTTCAATAAAATTTAAAAAATAAAATAACTAGAAATTGTATTTTGATGTTTATAAACATTACGAGTAACTAAATATTTATAATTTCTTTAATGATTTTAATTTTTATGAAATGAATTCGCTATTAGTAGTGAATTTGAAAACAATGTGGTTGATTATGGTATTATAACACCATACGTACAAAATACGTAGTATATAAGAATTTAAAAAGAGCAACTTTTGATATTATTGTAAATATTTAATAAATGCGGTATATAAATAAAACATATTTGTTTTTTAAATATACAGTATGAATTGATGTACATACATATGTATGTATGTGTACGTATTTCATTCAACATTATTCATATGTAAAATATTCATTTTGTGCATGATTTATTGAAACCAAACAAATTTTTTAAAGTTAAAATAAAATGAAAATAAAATTTTTATATACATACATACATACATAATGTATATCATATTTGCGTTTTATTTTATGAAAATAAATTGCAAAATATTCAAACGGTAATTGAATGAATTTCATAAATAACACAGAATTTTATGAAATTTTAATATTTTTAAAAAAAGTCCATATTTAATTTTGAATATTTCATATTTTTATTATTGTTTGTAATGTTTGTGTTTTAGAATTATGTTATCAAATTTACACTTCATTGTCATTATCATTATTAAATTTTTAAAAAGTATTTTTATTATAAAAATGATTATCATATTAACCTATTTTAAATTTTTTTTTTTTTTTTTTTGAAATGTACATCCGAGCACATTATATTAGTATCCGCATACAAGAATGTACGGATATGTAAGTACGTATGTAGATTCGTTACACAAATAATGGTTATGTTAATATTATTGTTATTATTATTGCTAATATAAGTAATATATGGCTACATACGTATCTATGTAAAATTGTATGTACATATTTCAAATAATAAATATAATTAATGATATGGTACATTATACGAATGTGTATGCCTATTAGCGATATGTATTTTGTGTACTAGTCAAGATATTCATCTCTGATCTCATATAATTTTATATGATATCAGTAGTATGTATATGAAATTTTGATTATTTTGCAAATTATCTTGGTTAAATATAACGCACATATACATATACATATATGTATGTACCTATATATACGTACAATAATAAGTACATTTTGTATTTTGTTAATGTTGCTTGTATTATAAATTTTTCTTATTTTATTTACTATATACTTAAAATGAACATTATGTACATGCATACAGTACTATAAATGTATATTATATCCCATTAAGCCTAATTGAAAGATAATAATATTCACACAGCACATTTTATTCATTGCATATGTAAAGTAGTTAAATTTACACAGCAATTTAAGTTAAATTTACCTGCAAATTTCCTATAATATTAGTCCATGTTTTGTAATTTTATGAATTTATATATGAAATGTGTAATAATATACAATATTTTATTTTCATATGAAAATAATATATAATGTCCTTGTAATAGAGGAAATAAATAAATAATAATAATGAAACATATATTCACATTTAAAAACCAAATATGTCATTTAACCTCTGCATTTATGTATGCCATTTACTTTGTTTTCGTATTCCATCTCTTATTTAAATATAAATTTATTTTTTATTCAAAAGGTATAATTTGTACTTATACGCATGATAATATCACCATCAAAAGGATAATTTAATATTTTTGTATGTGTCTGCATAATTTGTTAAAATGTATTTGCTCAAAAAAAAAAAAAAAATCTGTAGCTGAGTAAAGTGGTACATGTAAATAAAAATGTATTTGTATATACGCATGTATGTATTGCAAAAATGTTAAATTTATTTTCTTTAATGCCCCTAAAATTTTCATGAATATATTACATCAAATTTATATGTATGTATGTGTACATATAATCTGAATTTTTTTTTTTATTTCTAACTTTCCTCTCGACATTCATGAATTTTGAAATACAAATTTATTCATTAAAAATAATGACTTCGACCAACTTCGACTGACTGTTAAATTCATAAAAATAAAAATAAAAAAATTACACACAGGTTTGTACGCGGTGTGTATATCGAATTTAAAAATTTGTCATGGTTTTTAATCTTTATTATGAGCAATTTTCATTAAGGATTTATTATAATTAATTACATTTCAGATTAAAAAATAAAACAAATCACGTGTACGAGTATGATGCATGTATATAATACTGCTTCAGGCGTGTTTATTCATTTATGGAAATTTTTATAGATTATAATTTTTGTTTTGTTTATTTTATAAACGAATTATGATTTATGAAAAAAAAAAAAAGAATTTTTTTAATAAATTTCAAACATTGAGTATTTAAAATTTAATATAAAAAATGCCGAAAAATTAAACTCACAGGTTAACAATAAAAGATTACTTGAATTTTCATTGAATTTAATACATATGTATGCATTAAATTTCTTTTTTGTCAATTAAAATATGTAATAATAATAAAATTTAAATCCTTGACCTTATGTTTTTTTTCCATACTATCAAACTATCTACACAACCAGCATATTATCTTAAATTTTTTAAAACGCATGCAATTAAAAAATAAAAATAATAAACAGTCCTATTGTTTAGAATTAAGAAATTTAAGATAAAAAACAATCTAGTACACTGTAAATTTCATATTTGAAAACAAAAATATTTATGTGGGTGGAAAAAGATTTTTTAGTCCAACCTTCACCTAAAATTATTTCTATATTTTTAAATGTAGTTTCATCAGAGTTAGCGTTCAAGGGATCAAATGAATCATTAAAAGAATCATAATATCATTATTTACTTAATTTTTTTTTTTTTTTTTTTCAAAACTGATCGATGTTTACACATAACGTGAATTTGACACACTATATGGTCGATATACACATCTGTTACTCATGGTATATAAATGTAGTATAAAAATGGTATTTATTATAAATGTTTTAATCACCACTCATACAAATATAAATAAACAAAAATATATGGATACACATATGTTGATGCAAATATTTAAGATTACGAGATGCTTGTGCATCTATAATACAATAGTAAATTTCTATATTTGTGTAAATTAAAAAAACAATTTTCTTAATAATAAAATTCTTGTCTTTATTTTGTCATTTTGTTAAAAACAAATTGAAGTATAGGAAGCACTTTATTGATTAAAAAAGAAAATTTGTAATAACAAAAAATAAAATAAAAGAAAAATTGAAATATCAAATCAACAATAATTGAAGAAAAATAGAAACAAAAAAATAAAACAAGGGCACGAAGTGTGAAACATTACCGGATTACAAAGTGCAAAATAAATAAGTTTTTCTATTTTTCCTTGAGTATTCGTTTAAATAATGCGTAAAATCATATTAAAAACTATTTTTATATTATCAATAAATATGAGAAAGAGAAAATAAAAACCAAATGAATGTAAAAAATAATAGCATATAAAATATTTTCCGCAATTTTATACTAAATGAAAAAATAAAAAACAAAAAAACAGAAAGAAATTTAGAACAAATATTTTAAAATTAATACATGTATTTTTTACACATCCATACGAGTATGAACTTATAAGAAAAAATTTTTCATATGTGAAATTCATTTAATTTACATACGTTATGTATGTATTATATATCACTATAATTTTGTATTGTATCTGGTCTATTTTATTATATTATAATATTCATATGTATAATTTACATTATTTTAAGTACTCTATTTGAAATAATAAATAAATAATTCAAATTATATGAGAATACAGTAAAAGTATTTTGGATTTTTGGATACTATCCAAAATTATAATAAAAGCTATAGAGAAATATAACAAAAAATTGTATAAAGTAAAAGTTTATACAAAAACTATAAACGTACATAACATGAATGTTACATGTGTAAAAGATATCAAATTAAAATTAAAATACATACTAGAAAATTGTAAAAAAAAACTTGGATATAGTATATATAGTTTATTTTTATGAAAAATACAAATTTTATTTTATTCGTTTTGTATATCTATGACATTAAAATTAAAAGCAAAAATGTATTTGAAATATACATATGTAACATATGTATGTGTACATATTAAAAAAAAATAATTTAAAAAATAATTTTCATATAAATTCACCATAAAATGACATTGTTCAAAACGTGTAAAAGATTAAAAGAAAATTTTCAAATTTTTTGTTTTTAAATACAAATTGAAGATTAAGAAAATTTTGTAAAATTTTTATTTTATTTTAGAACAGATAAAAATTATTCACATGACTAAAATGAAATGAAATATAAATAATAAAAATAAATATAATTAATTTGGTATGACAAAAAAAAAAAAAGAAATAAAGATAGAACTAGGCTACATGAAAAAGATACAACTAAGATTTTATAACCAAATTTTATGATATTTTTTTATTTTACATTTTTATATATTGAAAGTAAAAAAGAAAAACAAATGTTCATAAACAAATGTAATTGCATTCATGCAAAATGTACTAAATATATAATGACAAAAAATAAATTAGTGTCACGTGAAAGATGAAAATCAAAATTGTTTAGAATTTTAATTTTTATTATCCTATATAAAAATTTTTATTTATTTTTTGAAACATTCGATTTCATTTTTGAAATATGAAACTGAATAAAAATATTGAAATATTTTATTAATTAAATTTTTGATGGACATTAATTTCAATAACAATAAAATTTGAAGAATATTTGTATACATGTACATATACATGTTTTGTTTTAATTGTATAATTTTAAAAATTTCATTTTGTATCTACACTTGGTTTGATTGGGAATTTAATTTTATTATGTACATACACAATATCCATATACTACTCGTATAGTTAACCACATCACAAACGTTTGAAAATTTTGTATTATGCAAACGTTGATTTATTTATTTATTTTTTTAATTTTGTTTGTTTATTTTTTTTTTTTTATTTTGCTATTACAAAATACTAAATTTTAAATAAATGAACATGTAAATAAAAATCAATTTTTATAATTATGATTTCAAATAAAATTTACTCTATTAAAATATGTTTTGCAAAATTTACATGCCTGAGTACACGTGCTTATTATATTTAAATTAAAATTAAAATTAATAAACACTTTGTGATATAATTTGTGGCCTCTATATTAATTTTACAAAATAAATAGTATTTTAACGTTTAATTAATATTTAATTATTATGAACTATTTAAAATATAAATTAAATGTATGCTTAAAGGTTAAAAATCTAAATAAATATGAAATGAAAAATTCAGACTATACATCACATTATATTGCATGTGATGTGGTTTACGTGGAAATTTAAAAATAAACTTTTCATTATGTAAGATAGAATTTGCATTTGTGTTAATTTAAAATAATTGTGATTCAAATATTTGATGTATACTTACTTCCGATAGGATCATTATCATCAATGTAAATCATTTTTCAATAATCATAACACTTTTTTTTTTGAACACTTAAATTTTACTTTTCACTTTTTTTTTTCGCTTTTTTATTTATCAAATATAATCACAAGGTGCATTAACAATTCAATTGAATTTATAGTTAATTTTTTATTTTTTGCTTTTTTTTCTAATTTTTATATTTTGGAAAATTTAGTTCACTGAAAAGGAAAATATAACAATCATTATTATAAGTTCACTATAAATGTGAGTATTTTTAAATAAATCATACACGAAAAATAAATACAAAATTTTTATAACGAAAATGTTGTAGTTTGTTTTTACATTCATTTAAATTATTTAGCAAATAAGATTAATTAATTATATGAAAATATGTGTTGTTCGCTTTCACTTTGCTCATTGGAAATTTTTTTTTTTAGATCTTCTCAATACTCTTTTTTTATTTCATTCCTAACACCAGAATATTTTATCACTGTTTACTATACGACGTAATTAATTAACAATTTTTCGGTAAATATTGGTATACACTATATGTCTTATATGCAAATTTTTTATAATTAAATAATAAAGTTATTAGCATTTGAATGTGATATATGTATGTTTACATCTGTACGTACATATGTCTAACTTACTTCAATAACAAATACAAAAAATTTTTAAATTCTGAATTTGTTTGTAATTTAATTTTTTCGTGATTTTAAATTTCTTTTCAAAAGATTAGAAAGATAATTAACGTGAAATGTGTTAATTTTCTAAACTCTAATATAATAAGTTATGTTTAATGAGTACATTATTCTAAACGTAATAAGATATTGACCTAAACATTTTTTTTTCTAGTGTGGATGTAATATCTTTACAAATCAATAATTTTTTTATATCGTGTGTATAATGAAAATAACGTACATAATTTAAATGGAAAATTTCTTTGTAACTAAATAACCATGTATAATACTTGAATTTTAATATATGGTATTACTATTATAATCCAATTATTATTACCTACTTCTTGTATGTATTTAAATGCAATTTTTTTTTATAAAAATTAATAATTAACTAAAAACCACCTTTTTCCTATTTTTAAATACGTAAAAATCATCATGTAAGTAAAATCCATATACGAAATAATGAAAAGTTTTTCTTACATATTTTGAATATTTTTTATACATGCTTACTACACGTATGCAATAGTAAATTTGTGTATTTTTCTATATTACATGTTATCGCAAGAAAATTTAAAGTATGTATAGAATTAAAATTAAATTATACATACTGAAAATAGTATACACACTCACACGCATATTCACAATTCTAAATGCTCGTATGTAGATCCAAAAACGTATATGGGAGAAATTGTGTTTTACTTTTCTTTTTTAACTTTTAAACAAACTTACATGTAGAGCATTCTATAGTTTGTATCATAAAATTTGTTCTGATACTGCTCGCAAAATGTATTTTGGGACACAAACTATGGGATACCCCATATAATAAGAAAATATGTACTCAACAGAAAATCTTTCTGAGTATTTTTTAGATTTTAGGTTTGTTTAATTTTTTTGTTCATGAAAATCGTATTATTATAGTAAATGTAAAATTCATGTACACTAGAAATACATTTATAGAATTATTAAAATAATTTAACAAAATGAATACGTTAGTTTAAAATGTTCGTTTTTGCGGTTTTTATATTCAAAAATTTGTTATTTATGTAACCAAAAATAGATAAGCTAAAAGCAAGAAATAACTTTTTTCTCATTCCTCGGAAATGTAATTGCTAAAAATCTTTCGATATTTAATATGATGCATAGAATATACAAATATATTTAATTTGTAAGTTGTATAAGTAAAAGTGTAATACTAAATAGAATGGAAAAACTTTATAGCATTCAGCACAAAATAATAGCCATAATTTTTATTCTAAATGCATATGGAAATTTATGTTATCGAATACAGTAGAATGTACAATGAAAAAAATTTTATTTTTTTAAATTACGTCATTTTGAAAAACTCAATTGTATTTAATATTTAAATAAAAAAGCTAAACGCTATTATTGCTTAATCACACAAAATTGTACAATGAAATGAGAATCTTTAAGATATTTTTTAAGTATGAAAAAATTAAAATACAAAAAATTTTTCAAGATGATAATTTTATAAGAAAAATAATTTTGCAGTGTAGCAAAATGATATTTTCATTTAAAGACGATGAAATAGTTGATAATATTAATTTTAGAAAATTTAAATGTAAACTTTAGGAAAATTCGAATGAAAATTTTAATAAATTTGTTTTTATTATAATCAAACTTTTTCTTTTGTTGTCTAACCACTTGTGTTCTAGCTGAATAAATCTAAATAAATACAAATACACATAATAAAAGAAGATATTACATATTATACTAAATAGAATAATTTTAATAGTACATACATATGTATCTGTGAGTATTGTGAAAACAAAAAAATTTCTGTAGTTTTCTGTACATTTTTAAAATTTTCAATAAAACACATTTCTCTATATCTAATTGTGTTGTCTGTAAGTGGTGAATTGAAATTAAGGGTCGAAATTTTTTTGTGTCCACATGTTTATGAGATACTTACCACATACACACAAACAGTATTTTAAATTGTTGGTGTGTAAAGATAACTTTTCAAGTAAAAGAAAATTCATTTATTTTGTTTTCTTGTTATCACATGAACTGACTAAAATGCATTTTATTCGAAATAAATACAAGTAATACTTGAATACTACATACAAAATAAATATTAAAAGAAATTTTAATATATGTATATACGAATATCAAGAAGTGTGTTTGCGTGTATATACACGTAAGCATTTATATTTTCATGCTGATTTTCATTGCAGTTTTCTCACTTAAACGGCAATTTTTATTATGTAATAGAGCTGTTTTAAAATATTTTGTAAAAGTTTTTGTTATGTACATGGTACAAATTTGTAAAAAAACATATTTTAGTTGTATTTGCTTTTTCCTTGTTTATCAGTATGTGATGTAAAGTAAAAAACACCAAACATTTTAATGTTTTTCAATTTTTTTTTGAATACAAACCTAATGGTCTAATGAAGTATTAAAGTTTACATAATATTTTTTTGTATTATTTGTTATGAAAATAACAGATAAAATAAAATAAATTACACGTAATAAAAAGTAATTTTGTGAAACGAAAAACAAAATTGAAAATTTAAAAAAAAAAAAATTATAAAATTTCAATTGAAAAAATCATTTGTGCTTTGAATAATTACAAAAATTTTTAAATTACTTTCGGTTACTTTGAAACAAATTTAATAAGCAAAAGAAAATAACTAAATAAAATTCATTTTGAAAACAAATTCAAAACTTTGTAAATAATTATGAAATTTTCTTTTTTACCTCGTTTTTCTTTTTCTCTTTATTTCATAATATGACATTGGAAAATTTCATAAAACACAGATATTTAAAATTAAATTCAAAGGAAAGAAAACGAAAAAAATTAAAAATCCTTTTCCACATAATTTAATTTCTATTAAAAGATTTACACCTATTTTATGATATTCAATGAAATTAAATACTTATTCATATACACACGTATATAGTTTAAATTTTTGTTTTAATTATAATTTTGTAATATTATTATGAATATTATTAGTAAAATGAATGGTTCGTACAAAATTTTAAATTGTTTAATTAAAACTCGCAAGGATTTAAATTGTATGAAAAAAGATGATTACATGAAAACAGACACAAATGTACCTATATATAAATGCATTAAATATTTTATTATATTCAACACTGTTATTATGTGATTCATTTACAAAGTTTTCATTTTGAATAAAGGAAATGTATAGTATACGTATACTTGCAAAGGTTTATTTGTATGTGAGTATTTAACTATTCGAATGTTTTTTTTATTTTTTTTAGATTTGATACCGTTTGAAATTGAAAAGTTAAAAAAGTTGATCTGTTTTTTTAGAATTTTCCTTTTGTCCATTTTGTTTGTTCGTTTTTTTATTGGCATAATGATACTAAACTACTAAATATAGTAACAAAAATAAAAAATAAAAATAGTTAAAACTTTTTAAAAATAGAAAAAGAAAAAAAATTTAAAGTGAGCGAAAAAAACAAAAAGGTAATGAAAATTGTAAAAATTATATAGGAGGTTAACTTTCCTGACAAGGGTCATTAACTTTTAATTGAATTGAAAGGAAAAGGGGGAAAAAAACAAAGGACAAAAGGAATGAAAAGAAAAATAAATATTTGAGAAAGAATAATGAAATTTTCTTTCTTTTTTCCTGAATAGGAAAGTTAAATCCTTCATATTTGAAATGAGATAACAGCAAAAAGTAAAGTGAACACTTTAAAGGTAATTCATAGTTTTCAGCGTTTTTCTTTTTCTTTTTGAGATATTTCATTTTTGTTTTTTGAGTAAAAGGAAGACAAATTCATTTTCTTTTACTCTTATGTTCTTCTTCTCTTCTCCTTAATTGAAATACGAGCAATCTTTTATTTTATTTATTTTATCGTATATTTTTTTTTTTATATATCATTGTTACACTTTTGTATTAAAATACATATACATATTAATGTTTTGTACTTTGTTGCATGTATACATGTAAAAAGTTCGTAAAAGTATAGTAAAATTGCAATTTCATAAGTATGTGTATAATACTCGACTAACTTAAGTTTTTTTTCAACACTATTGCATGTAAACTTTGGCACACAAATTTTCATTTTTTTATTTATATTTTTTTCACTTTCTATTCGTGTATTTGTAAATTTTATGATTTTTTTTTTTTTTTACTTTTATTCATTTTCATTTTTAAACATTTTCATGATTTTTTTATGCACACTCTTTTTACATTACAATAAAAACTGCATTTCATGTATAAATTTATGCACTTATGTATCATGCAAGTAAATATACATTCGCATTTACAATATAATTACTTACTTTAGAAGAAGAAAAAAAACAACAACAATTAAAAACAACGAACTTAATTTGCTACTTCTAAGATTTTTTTTTTTTAAATGTGTCAATTTTCATTTAATTGTTTAATATTGTTGTTAAAGTTAAACAACAACAAAATTAAAAAAAAAATAAATACAACCTCTATGTTAAAATTTTAAGTGTACAAGAACAAAAAGTTATAAATAACTTAATTCAGTTTTTTTTTTTTTTTGACAAAATACACTGTGAATTTTTTGTAGCTGTCGTTTTGTTTTGTTTTTTTTTTTTTTTTAAATTTACAGGTGTTCTTCACCTTTTCAATTCACATATACATTCACATATTTTTACATTATTGTATACTAAAGGTTATTAATAGTACAGACACATTTGTAATTTTCTTTTTTGTTTGGTTGTTTCATTTCTATTTTCGAAAAATTTTTCTACAATTTATTTTCTTATCATCTATTGCACCTGAGATATATTTGTATGTATTTTTCGTGTATGCCTTATATTTTCAAATTTTTTTCTAAAATAAATTTACTTGCAATTTATATGTTATTTTCTACAATATGGTGTATTTTTCTTATATGTATATATGATTTTCTTTTACTATTATATGAAAATGAAAAACACTTAAACAAATATAAAAAGATGAACACAAGTAAAAAATTAAATTGAAAAATTTTCTATAGTTATCTGACTTTATTAAGTAGGAGTATTGTTTTCTGTATATTTTATTTTATTTTCAAGTATATTTTTA
Source organism: Anthrax anthrax (assembly GCA_963971155.1). Taxonomy (NCBI): domain Eukaryota; kingdom Metazoa; phylum Arthropoda; class Insecta; order Diptera; family Bombyliidae; genus Anthrax; species Anthrax anthrax. Next base: position 5,958,006 of record OZ020118.1, on the reverse strand, counting down.
TTGGAAAATGTAAAGAAAACCAATGTGTCGTACATGTGAACAGACAGACGTACAATATGAAAAATAGAAAATATATATATAAGACAGACAATTCACTGTAAGATGTAAAAATACACCATATGCGATGTAATGATACAAACACGAGTATATAGAAAAAAAAATCGTTTTTTTTTTTTAAATAAGAATGAATACACGTGTTTTTCGATCGTTTTTACACTTTTTTTCTCCAAAAAATAATAAAAAATAAAATTGTTTTTCTTTTTTCTTACAAAATGAAATTGAAATATACACACGTAAAATAAAATTTTCAAATTATTTAATTAAATTTTTTTTTTTTATAAATTTTAATTTTCTGTTCTTACATTTAATTTTAGTTATTTTTTATTTAAATTAAATTTTTTTTAATTTTTATAAAATGAATATTAAAATTATTGCAAAACGAGATCATTCAATATCTCTTTTTCACAATAAACTGAAAATTTAGATGATGTTATAAAAATAAAATCTGAACATTTTCTTATAAAAATGTACGAATACGAGTAAAATGTACAATGTTTTTATATATGTACATATATTCATGTATATAGGTATTTTAAAGTTATTAAAGAAGATTTGTATTTTTATTTGTTTTATTATTAATTTTTGTTTTATTTTCTGAATCATTTTCATATTCTAAAGATATTTATATCGAATTTAATTGTAGATTTGCTACACATTTTCATTTGTTTTAATTTAATTTTTTTTTTTTTTTTTAAATTACATATACTCAGATATCAGATACATACACGTATAAGAAATAATTTAGGAAAATGAGGGACGACAAGATCACATACATATTAATGTGTATGTAAAGTAAAAATCAAAAGAATCAAATGTATGTAAGTATGTATTTTTAGAGAGATGTACATTTACAATTGTATTTTTGTATCTACAAAAATGTACATGCGTTTATTACGAGACTTTGTATTATAACGTTTTTATATAAATTTTATTGCATATATGTACATAGGAGTATGTATATTTCTAGCTAAAATTTTTACTGTTTCAATTTCATAATGATGACGTCGACGATGATGATAACATTGAGTTAAATTTTACTTTCCGTTTTATAAAGTGGAAAACGAAAAATATAATAAGACAAATATTTATGTACATACATATGTGTAGTCATATGTTCATACTTTATATTTTTCCTTAGTGATTTGTATAATGCATACATATGTACGATTTTTGTTTATACAAATTACCATTGAAAATTTTCTTTAAACAAATTTTCCTTCTCAAAATTTTTGCATATTTCAGTTTGAAAATGATGTTAACAATATAATATAGATGCATATATTCAAAGAGAAAGAAAAATGTTGATGATCAGTGTTGATCAGTTGAAATTTATAAATAGTGGTTTTTGCTTTTATACTGAATGTATTTTTATTGTTTATAATAAAAATATATAACTATAAATATGTATGTACATATTAGTGAATGACGTGAATGAGAAAAAAATGCATACGTCACACTGAATTGAATTTTTGCCTTTAAATTGAGGGATAATTGTTGAAAATATTTTAAAAATAGAATATCTTAATCACAATACACTTGTATATGTTTGTGTCTATGTTTTTTTTAGATTATTGGCGCCTTTAAGACATTTTTTGTTTCTATACATACAAAATAAAATATCTACTTTAATAAAATAAATGTCTGTTGAACATTGATTGAATGAATAAAATAAAAATGATAACCATACAAATTACAAGGGCAAACCAATACTTAATTAGAGTTTATTTTTTTTTATTTTTTTTATTTTTGTATGCATACGTGTGTATATAATAATAAAAGTACATAATAATTTTCACGCTTATTTTGAGAATGTATTGCATAAATATACATTATTGTGTACATATATGTTTAAATTAAAAAGATAAATGAACAAAATGAACAGGAAGAAAATAATGTTTTTCATTGCAAATTATATAATTTGAATTTGTTTAGATGATATATTAATTTTCTTTCTGTTTTATTCGTTACAGTACATATGTTCTGCATGTTATGAGATTAAGAATTGGCTATGTATGAGGTCAATTTTTTTTACTATACTCGTACGTTTAGATATTTGTCTCTAATTGAGAAATAAAATTTAGTATTTCTGAAAATTACATGAAAATACAGGCAATCAATTTATTAAAAGATTTTTTGTTTTGATCTGTTTTTATTAACAATAATAATATTATATTCAGGAATAAAAGCATATTTATGTTGTTATCATTGAAAATGTAAATTTATTTTAAATTACCTAATAAAAGAAAATGTAATGACAACATATTACTTATATGAAGGAAAAGGATTTTTATTGTTATTATTATTATTTACTGTTAGTGGAATTTTTTTTTTAAATATTAAATGGTGAATGAAATTTTATTTATATTTCAGAAATATCAGCTTTTATATCACACATACAGATATTATGGGTGTAGGTGTATCATAGTCGTAGGTGTATCATACATTATGGAACATACTCATAAATAAATTATTATGCATAAATTTCATTTTTATTATTTCCTTTTTTTAGTCATCATAATTTCAGAACTGATAGACATAACAATATATAATTTTATTTTCTTTTAAGAAAACAACAACAATCAATTTATGTATTGTAATATTGTATGTATCAAGGATACCTACACATACATATAGACAAGTTCTAACTATAAGGAATATGAAACTCTACTATACATAGACCGACATATGTATGTACTTTTGTTTATATCTATATTTTTACATTTTTATATTCTATACTAGAAAATATATTTTATACTGGTAACAAAATCTGAAAGAAAATGAATATAAATATAAATTTAATCTCAAGCATATCATATGAGAAAGGATATTTGTGTATAAAAATAACTTTTTGAAATAAAAATAACAAGAAAAACGAACAGAAAAACAAAAAAAAAAAAAAACGAACAGAAAATAAAATGAAAAATAAAAAAAATAAAATAAAATCATATTGTTATGTCTGTTATTCCATTACATATCCAATTTAAACATTTTTAGTTTAATCATAATTTTAAAGTTATGAAAGTGTAAATATAAAAAAGGACTCATCTGTTCGTAGAAATGCTTTTTAAAATATCATAAGAAAACAGGATTTTCAAGGATTTATATTCATATGACATATGCATGAAAAGAAAGATTTTTGTTTTTTTCTTTTTTTTTAAATATAAAAATATAAAATCACAGTAAAGAATAAAAATAAAATAAAAATCAAAATTCTGTTAACCATCAGTTAGATCACATAGTCGAAAGCTATTCCTTTCAAATAAAATTATAAATTTAAAATATTCACATGTATTACAAAGAAAAAAATAAATATATATTGGAATATAAACTTGTATATCTAAATATGTAGAATTGTCGTTGACGTATTCTTGTCATCGTGGAGATATTATGATACCTTTTTTAAAGCACATGTATCATAAGTAAACGATAGATGACATCTTTTTATATGTATGTGTTATATTTCATGTATGTACATAAATTCCCTTTTGTGTTGTACAAATTCACTTTTATATACACAAACCCATGTACATACACTGGTGTTATGAATGTAAGTGTTTGTGTGCACATATTGAAATTCAAATTTTATTTTAAGCTTTTGTGGGATTTATTTCATTTTTTTTTTTCATTTATTAAATTTCATCTCCATAAAGGATAAAAAACAAAAAGTTAACATTTTTTTTTTTTTTGTTTACAAGGAGAAGAAAGAATTTTTAACTTTCTTGAAGTTATTTTTCTTTACACTTATTTACTTTTGTGTACAAGATTACGAATTTCAATTACATATGTACGTGTAAATTGTACTCACGTACATTTTATGCAGTTAGTCAAATTCATAATATAATTTTCATAATATTCACATATACAGTACGTGTATTCGTTTATGACTATATGCAGAAACAATTGTCTTTTTTATATTTTAAATTATTTTTAAAATGGAAATTTTTTCAGTTCATTGTCATCTTATTTTTTTAGTCATTTCTATAATGTCGAAGATTTTCATAAATTTTAATGTACATGTTATGTCGTTACATATTTTTAAAATTATCATAATTTTAATAAATTTATTCATATCATTTATCATATAAATGAATACTTAAAATTCATTTTAATCAAATTTATAAAAGTTGAACACAATCTCATTTGTATGAATTGTTTTAAATTATACTTTAAGTATGAGTTTAAATTTTGCATTTTATTTTTATTGTCTTTTTGCTTTTAACAGATTATCTTGTCTGTCATAATATTTGTGAGATTTCTTAAAATACCATTGGGACCTGTATTGTAAACATTTTCTAGTTTGAAGTAGAAAATAAATTTTTCATAGGTATATATCTTACAAAAATTTTTTTAAAATTATTATTTTTATTATTCTGAAAAAAGGATTTAGAAAAGAAAAAAAATTGGAAGAGGAGACAAAAAAATTTTAAATTTTAAATTTTTAGTTAAAATTTTTCATATCGATTTAAAAAATAAATTATTGTCAATCAATATATTTTTTTAAAGTTGCAGAAATATTAAAAAAAAAAAATTGCTTTGGAATTGGCATTCGACAAAAAAAAAATTCAACCCATGTCTAAGTATGTGATAAAGGACATCAATCACCAGTATGTACGATGTATCGAATACTACTATGAGTATGGAGCTTTTAAAGCCGTTTTTTTTTAAATATAAAAATACCTTAAGAAAAACCTGAAAAAAAATTTTTAAATCTAAAGAATAACAAGCAAATATTCGAAATGCTGTTTTCTATAAATTCAACAGACGAAAGCCTAAAACTTGTCCAGGGAACAAGGTCAACCTCATTTCAAGTTATTGTGATATTTCTCTGCTCCTTTGTGGATACACTGTTTAGACTGTAGCTGCTAAAATTTGCTCCGTTTTTGATGTTTTCACTATGAACAAGCTCGAACGAATGGTCTTGTATGGATGATACATACTGTTTTTAATAGAACAAATGAAAAAAAAAAAAAAAAACTTAACTAAATAAACTTGTTTTCTACAGTGTTGCCACTTATATTTAAACAAATGTGGTAGATGAGTCCTGAAAAATGTGGTAGATTGAGATATTAAAGTGGTAGATTAGAGCCCACAGTCAAACTAAGTAAAAAATACATTTTTTCAAATATTTTATTTTTTTGTTTTTATTTTATTTTGAATGTGACTTTTAATGGATAAAATAGGATAGTAGATAAAGAATGATAAAATTGTCATACCATTGAAAAGAATAGAAAAATGTGGTAGATCACCAAATTTAACGAAAAAGTGGTAGATCTACCACAATTGTGGTAAAGTGGCAACACTGGTTTTCTATTAAATACCCGCCCACCCACATTTAGTATTTAAGGAAATGGATATGATCTGCGTTTCGCCATTGTAAGATCATCACTTGTTGGGTAAACATCAGTCAGAAACGAGATTTGAGTTCATGAAAATACATAGTATTACTTTAATTACATTAGTATTACATCACAAAATCTTAATTTTTGTTTTTAGATTTAAGGATCAAGGTTATTAGTTATTTTATGTAAAATTAATGAAATAAAGACGTAATGAAATAAAATTTTATCGAATACATATTAATTATTTTACAACATATCTTTCGCAATGTTAAGCAAAGTGTAATTTTTTTTTTATTTTCATGAAAAGATTTACATTGAAAATATTATTGCCAATATTTTGTTATTAAACAGATTAATTACCATTCAACTTTCTTCGAAGAAAAGGAAAAAAAAATCGTAAAGAAAAAACAAAAAAAGTAAAACTCTAAACAGAACCAAAATTTAAATATTAATTTTTTGTTTTTTGTTTTTTTGCTAAAATGAAATAAAATTAATTTCATCCTTACTGATGTTCATTTTATTATTTCAGTTTTATTGTTATATTTACATATTCTCATTTTTTTGCATTTGTTTTCAAATAACAAAAAATATTTTTTTATATTTCAAAAAAGACATGAAAAACAATTTTTTTTTGTAATCATTTTTTCAAATAATAAATTTTTTGATATTGTGCCAAACCAAATTCAACAACCAGAATAAAAAATTTTTTATTTCTTTTGGTGTGCATATTATTACAACTTTGCTTATGTTTTTTTTTTATTTTGTTTTTAATATTTTTCCAATTTTATTTGTGTTTCTTTTATTTTCCTACGATTATTTATGGTTTTAAGAATTTTGATTGCTTCTTGATATGCATAAAAAAAACTAGATCTACCTACGTACAACCACACCGTTTTTGGTGTGTATACAAATGTGTGTATACAAACCACACCAGGGTTGTAGTGCCAGGGAGTATATATACAAATGTGAATGTTTCAAAATGAAATATTTATTTTAAATTAAAAAAAATTTTATTTTATTACAAAAAAAAATATCTTCCTTTATTATTTGAAAGAAAAACGTAAGATGATGGAAAACAAAACTTTTGTGTTATAACATATTTTTTTGTGCAGTCACAAATTGAAATTTAATATTCAAAAATGAATACATACTTTTGCAAGCATATTTTTATTACATGCATGTATTTATATTTTTTTAAATATTTTATCGAAAATATAAAATAAAATAACTTTTATTTCTTGTATACATATAAAATTTTAACTACATTTTACCTATGCATTTTTTAAAGAATTTACCAACTGTTTTGCAACTTTCACATTAAGGACTATTCTGGTGGTAGCTAACAGATTTCGTTAACTTGATTTTCTGCTAGGTTAGAATAGATTATGTGGCTGCCTCTATTTAAACAGACGAAATTACGCATAGATCACGCTTGGTCTATAGCTTGTCACTTCGATAAAGAAAACTTTTACCCCAGTTCTCCTTCATCCGACCCTCGAAGGTTTAAAGATGAAGAAACCAAAATTTACAAACTATCAACATTTTGTACGAAAAATTAACAAAACTTCAAGTTATCGAAATCTGCTAATTTGGATCAGAATAGTCCAATTATTTACATAATTATGGTATGCATTTTTCAAAGAACACAAAATATCTTTTTCTTAAAAACAAAAAAAAAAAACATGAATCAAAGAAATTCAAAACGAAAAATTTTAAATACTTATTTACTGTTTAATATTATAGAAATTTAATGTTTACATTAAAATACATATCAAAATCGTGTTTAAATAAATAAAAATTTTTTGTATGAACACAATCGCACATACACACATATAATTTGTAATTTTCAAAAGAATAAAGAAAACTAAGAAAAGTAGTTGTTTACAACTTTAGTAATTTAAACTTTTTAAAGCATAAATTTTGAAATATTCATTTTAATACAACCAATCTAATTGCTTAAGTTTATGTACATTATACAACGTATAATCTGCTTTGATCAAAAAGTTGAATTTATGTAAATTAAAAGAAAAAAAAAGATTAGATCAAAAATACCATTTGATGTAAATGATTTCATTTATTATTTCAATTTTGATATTTTAGTTTATTTAATTATTGGATTCCATTTGATTGAAGATCAATGTCATATTATCCTGAAAAATTTCAAAAAAAAAAGAACAATATTTGCATTCAAAAGTAATTGGTAAACATACATAAATTTTCAATCATTCAAAGTCATTTCTTCAAGAAATAATATTTAATCAAAATGTTCGTACTGTAAAATAACACAAATATTCGTATTTATTATCTTCGAATTAACAAATGTTTTTCTACAAGGAAAATTCAAAAAAAAATTTTTTTTTTGAAATATATCACTTTGTGAAGGACAAACCTTGAATGTTTTCATTTCAATTTAATTTGTTATTCCAAAAATAAAATATATATTGACTTTTTATGAAACCAAATATAATGTATACAATAGAAATTCAATGATTATATTTTATTTTTAATTTTGAAAGCACGTGAATCACATGTTAATAAATATTTTTTATGAAAATATTTTTCACATGCATGTATATGCATATTATTCTCATAGTTACAATCAATTTGGAAAATTTGCTTTTTCCATTTTAATTCATTTTTAAATAGAATTTTCCCAACCTAAATAATTGACACCTGTATTATATTGTATACGAGCATTTATTATTCTATTCTTTTTAAATTGTATGTAATCTTTTTTACATTATATGTATGTCAACAATCTATTACGAATTACATAAATATCTAACAAATGTACTCCCACTATGTATTTCGCCCACATGTATAGCAATCGCAAGTGTGTGTGTGTGTGTAAAAAATTGAAATGAACTATTTTTTTTTTTTTAAAGAAATTCGAGCATGCATTGTATCTGATACATGTACATACATATACATACATATGCATGTATATTGTTTGTACGTAAATTTAATACTTTTCAGGATTCTTTAAAGTCACAGGTTGTGGTCATTTACATTTTATGTACATATTAAAATTTCGCACACATTATCTTTTTTATGTGGTGTACGTGCCTGTATGTACAAACAGGTAAATATAATATGTATAAAAAAAAAAATAAATTTTAATTTACATATCGATAAATTGTGCCTCTTTTGTTGACTTCTGACTGACTGACACTATTTTGCTATTGAAATTGTGCTTGTATATATGTATGTATGTATTTTTTTCTATGGCAAAAATATGATACATATATGATATATTAATGTCATATCATTCAGGTGTGTAAGTATAGACTGTAATTTATATTTTTTTTTCTTTTACCTTTTTTAAACTATGTTTAATATTTGTTTTTCGTCGTTTATTTTTTATTTCATTCATAATCCTCTTGTTTTAAAAAAGAAAAAGAAAAAAGAAAACATATACCGAACACAAATACTAAGTACACTCCTATAAGTACATGTACATAAATAAATATACAGTAGTATTAGTACCATTTCCAATAGAAAATTGCACCTATCATACATATTAAAGCCATAAAGAAGCAAAATAAAAAAACAAAAAAATAATTTTTTTTTCTTTACATTTACGTACAATTTTCTTTAATTTAATTAGCATTCAACAAATTGAGGATGTATATAAAAGTAGCGAACATTAATTTAATACCACATTTTGAGTTATTACTTACTTGTAGGAAAATTTAACGAAATATAAAAAAAAATTTTTTTAGATAAAATTTTTTAAAGTGAATATAATTCAAATATGATTAAAGGATACTTTTAGAGAAATTAAAAATTTTTCTGTGTAAAATGTAAAAGGAAAATACATTATATAATTTTATTTTGTGTTTTAAAACTGTTAAATAGTTAAAAGTAGTCAATTAGGTTTTATGTAGTGAACATAAAAAAATTGAAAATGTTTTGTGTGAAATAGAAAAAAAAAAAAAATTTTTTTTTTTCAATAATAAAAAAAATGTAAGGATACGAAATATTTAAATTGTTTTGAATTTATTTATTTTTTATTTTTTATATTTTGAATAATTTGTGTATGCTATGAAAAATTTGAGTGATTGAAAAGCCATTTGTTTTGTTTATTTTCAATTGCATTCGATTTTTCCAATATTTTCTATTGCGGAAAAAGTCAATCCTTTAAAAAAATTTGTACATACATGCATATGTACATTGATTTATTTTTATTTTATATTCAATTTTCGGACAGGATTTGTTATTTTTTATTCAACAATTTTGTATTTGTAACCGTTTTATCTATATGCAAGAAAATTAGTTTTGCAGATGAATTGTTTGAAATTTATTAATTTATTTTTAAATTTAATTTCGTGCTTTAGATAAAAAAAAAGAAGCTAAATACAAGGAAAAAATGGCTTTAGATAAAATAATTTTTTTTTTATCATTTTGGATAACAATGTGCTGACTAAACTATTATTAAAATTGTGTACCTGTGTACTAACAAGCATTTTATATTGGACTAAATCAGATAACATATCAATTTACTAAGGATATACACCCAAACAAGTAAAACAAAAAAAAAAAAAAAAAATATTTTAAATTAAATGATTTCGTAAATGACTAATTTTTCAATGACTCTAATTATTTTAACATTTTTAATTTAAATGTTATGATTGATACTAAAAAAAAAAATTGTAAAATGAAATTTCGTAGAAATTTTTTTTTAACGAAAAATGAAAATTTTAAAATGAAAATTGAAATTTTTTAAATGAAAATTTTAAAAAAATTTTAGAGTAAATTTCAATTTAAGTAGAACAAAAATATTTTACTACATGTTAAATTTCTATTTATATTTTACAAACATTTTCAATCTTTTTTATAAATGAAAAGATTTTTATATGAAAAGAAAAAGATTTTTTCTTTTTAATTTTTTGTTTTTTTTTAAATAACAACCATAATAAAAACGTATGAAGAAAAATGCTAGAGTTCTAAATAACTGTGTATACGTTATGCGTGTAATGTACGAACAAAAGTACTAAAATTCAAAAACTTTGTTTTAGCTTAGTTTAAAACTATAAAAAAAAAATCTACTTTACACACCCTTACATATGTGGTCTTTACTGTTGTGTAAAATTCCAGGAAATTTTTTATTTCCTATGTATGTATGTGTCTATCTAATAACATCTGTATTTTAGAGGAATGTATAAAGTTTTATTTTCATTTTTTTTGTTTTTTTTTTTGTTATTTTGTGTTTTTTGAAGTATATGCAAACTAACTTACATAATATAATATAAACTAACTTACTTGTTGATTCTTTATTATATACATGCAAGTACTTTTATTTCTTTATTTTTACGTTTTGATATGTAAATACACCATATGATATTTACTCATGGGTATCAACTTGAATTTTCAATTACTTTTGTTTCATGTGTATGTATGTGTTCAAATTTGTATTTTCTTTTTAGAAAATGTTGTGTAAATTTTTACATGCATTTACATTTTTGTACATTTTACAAAATGCATTTCAATCACATTGTAAAATAATCTTATTTTCATATTTCCATTTTACACTCATGCATATACAGTATAAAAGGTATAAAAGGTAAATAAATAAGAAAAAAGAAAAAGAAAACTAAAAATAAAAGTTAGTTAAAATGTAGAAAAATTTGAATTTTACATTATTGTAAAAAATTTGTTATTTTTCTTTTTTGTTCAAAATAAAAAATAATAAGAAGAAAAAAAAATTACAAAACAAAAATCAAAAGGAAAAATTTAATTTAAGACCAAGTAAAAACATGATTAGCTGAAAAAAGGAAATATATATTTCATGTGTATTATGTAATTAGTTGTAGCTGTAAAGAGATTTTTGGCTAAACTATGTCATGTTTTATGTTATCAAGAGTCATCCAGGGAATAATTAACATTAGAAAAATTTTTAAATAAGAATTTATCAAAATTTAGCTTATAATTAAATTGAGGTCTATGAAGATTCCTTTATATTACAGTAATTTAGCTTATGTACATTCAGTTTTACATTATAAAAAGGAAAATTTTCAATTAAAACTTTTATAGTTTTTAAACTTCAAAAAATAAATTAATCAATGTCGAATTTTAATATAGAAAATACTAAATTATACATAAATGAATTTTATATTTCATTAATTAAAATTATGTTTGTAAGAAGAACAATTACCTACGTAGTGAAAATTCCAAAATGAGTGTAATTTTTTTTATCAGTTTGTAAGACATGTCTTAGATTTGTTTAGGCTTAAGGAAAAGTTAAAGAAAATGACGCCTGATAAAACATATGAAATAGTTCATTCCTTAAACAGACGAATAAATCCTTGAAGCAGACTATAACCAAAGATCATCTATAACATTCCATTAAAATTCTTGTTCTATTTTTCATCATTACCTAAATTTTCTTTAATTATTTATTACAGTTGATTTCTAACAGGAAAAAACGAAATTAAAATTTAAAATCCTGTTGATTCAAAACAGATACTTTTGTTGACTTAAACTTTATGCTGATCAATTAATCTAAATTACTGAATGTGTTTTTCATACATAAATTTTTAATGAATTTTCATTGATTGTTACCACACATACTAAATTGTTTATTTAATCAATTTGTGATAAAATGTAAATTTTTAATCTGTAAAATAAAATTGCAGTTTCATATTAAGTCCTCTTGATCTTTATTTTCAAAACATTTCAAATCTATTTAATTTTGCTCTACACACTACACATATCTGAATGTCTGTAAATTAATTGATTATTTTTATGTAAGTAAATTTTCAATTGAAAGTATTATGCTTCATGTTTACTTCTTTTTTCTTGTGTTGTTTACATTAATATGTAATTTTTTGAAAATATTCTGTTTAATTTTGTTAGAATGCAGAAATAAAAATGGAAAATTATTTTTATTTGTACAGAAATAAAAAGAAACAAAAAATAAATTTTCATTACTGTCCACGTACATGTAATTGAATTAAATTTAAAAGAAAAAAAAAGTTTTTTTTTTTCTTTACAGACACTATTTTCGATTTATTTATTAAAAATTTTCTAAGTAATTTTCCATTTATTTTATTTGAATTTTTCACTTAAGTTAATTCATTTCTTAAATATACATTTGAAAGAAAAAGAAAATACAAGAAATAATAATAAACAAGAAAGTGTATAAAAGAATTTATTAAGAAAAATAAAAAATAAATAGAAATTTTAATAAATTGAACATAACAAGATGATTTTCTTTTACTATAATTTTTAAAGAGTAAATTGCAGTCGATATTATAATGACGATGATGACAGTAAATAATGTGAAACGTTCTTATAATATGAATCGTGTAAAAGAAATGTTCGTGAATTTTTTTTTTCTATACTTTTAATTTTTCATAATATTAAAAAAGTGCAAAAATTACATAATTTTTTTATTCTCTTTTAAAAATAAAAAAAAAAAATGTAAATTGAAAAATTTATTATTTTTTTAAAATAAAAAATGTTTTTATGTTTTCGAGCAAAAAAATTTTTTTCAATATTACATTTTGCATGTCTTTTTTTGAAGTTCTTAAATTAAAATTGTTTATTGTGTTTATCAAAGTTTTTTTTTTTTTTTTTTTTTAAATAAAAATATCTGTTGTCGACGTAACAAGTTTTTATGTTCACTTTGTAATGATGAATTTCGAATTTTTTATCTATGTTAAGACAGTGAATTTGTAGATTTTAATCAAAAGAAAAAATGTAAAAAAAAAAATGAAAGAAAAGTTCACAACAATAATATAGTAGTAATTCGCCATTGTTCAGTTTTTCATTCTTATTCGAAATAAAAAATATTAAGAAAAACAAGGCAGTAAGAAAAATAAAAATAAATTCTGGTAGCTTCATGATTTTTCATTTTGTATTTTTAGTTACGTAATGAATTTGTTTACTTACACAGTATGTTTATTTGCCTGTTTCTATATGTTAACAATAAAACAAAAAAAAAAAAAATAAAAAAATAAAAAAATAAAAATGAAAATAAATAAATTAAACAAAAAACTCCATTTTCTTTTATCTTTTACGGAATATAAAATTTTTAATTATACGTATATGAATTTATTTAATTTTATTGAAATTAAATTTTTTGCAATTTTTACATTTTTATTTAGTGTAAGCAAATAATTGAATTGTTGAATTGTAGTTTGTTTCACGTATAAAAAAAAAAATTCAGTTTAATTTTTAATATTTTTTGAAATATATGTAATTAAAAATTTTTTGAAATTTTCTTTTTTTATTTTATTCTTGATTAAAATGAAAAATAAAATTTTTGATTAAAATTCAAATATTTGTAAGTAAACAGACATAAATAAAATTTTTAGTTTTAAAACTTTTATTTATTTTTTATTTAAACAGAATTTTCATTTCAAGTCTAACTCTTTTTTGAATTTAATGCAATTGCTATTTTACTTATTTTATCACAATATAGAAAAAAATTAAGTTTTATTTGAATTTCTTAATCCAAACGAAAATATGTGTATTAAGTGTTTTTTTTCATTTGTATTAGTGTTTTTTTGTTCTTACTTTAATCATTTTAAATATTTCAACACTTATTTTTGTTCAGTTTATTAAATACAAACAAAAGAAGATAATAAACAGAGATATAAAATAGGATAAAAAGGATGAGTAAATAAATATTTGAATAAATGAATAAAAATCAACAAATCATAAAATTAAAACTTTCTTTTGTATTTAAAGTTGAAAAAAAAAAGAAATTTTTTATTGTTCTTTATTATATCTGGAAAATTCTATGATGTTTTTATTTATTATATTTAATTTTTTGTTTTTTTTTTTACATTTCAATTGAATTTTCATAATATTTTAATATGTATTTTTGTTATTTTCGTTTTTTTTTTTTTGCAGATTAACTGGTAAAGTTTTTATTTTTCATAATATTTAAAAAAGAATAAAAATGAAAAATAAAAATCCATTCATTATTTAAAGAAAAAGAACAATTTAAAGTACGTACATATATATAAATACTTCAATGTAGACGACAACGTTCGTTATTTTATTATTGTCATTGTAACTACATACATATGTACATATATGCTAAGAAAAATCTAGTAAAAATAAAAAAGAATAAACAAATAATATAGAGGAAAAGGAAAAGAAAGATTAAAAATAGTAACATCAGAATTTTCCACAATATTAGAGTTTCAGCAGTTACGTATATTCATATATGTTATTCAAACATATTCCATTTTGAAAACAAAAAAAGAAAAAAGAAAACAGAAATAAAGGAAATCCATCATTTACACAACAATAAGAAATAACAATGGCTAACGATAAAAAGGATTTTTCTGCAGGAGTAAGTACAATATCAGAGTACACAATTGTAATTATGATGAATGTTGATATGTTGCTGTGAATTTTTTTGTTTTTTGCATGTACGTACATACATTCATATACATTCATGTATTACTATTAATATATGAATTTTTCACTGTAAAAAGAAAGAAAAAAAAACTGTAAAAAACAACATGTCACCTTCGCGCTAGTTTTGTCATACACAGGAAATACAAAGACAACAGAATAAAAGCTGTAGGCAATAAAAACAAAAAAAAATTTTTTTAGTTAAAATTCCTATTCAATCTTTATCTGATGTTACATAAAATAATTTGCAGTATTTTGCATATGTTGTGCATATGTAAATTTTGTTAGCTACTTTTTTCTGCTTTTTGATGATTCTTTACGTTCCTGAACATTTTTTAATGGAAATTGAGTGCTAAAATATTAACTTACGTGCTTATTCCTTCAGTCCTCCTACATTAGCTATTAACTACATAATAAACTACACATGCTTTCAACCATAAGAATATTTTTAGTTTTGTTGTCATTGTTGTTTTTTTTTCTGAATTTTTTCATACATACAGAACATTAAATAGCATTTTATTGATTTACATATATGGACATTTATTTATTTTTTTTAATTTTTTTCTTTCTCTTTGTTTTTTACAAAATTTTTGGTCCCATTTATATTGAAAATATTTCAGGTTGGTGTACAAATTGATGCACCAACACCAACACCAGATAAAATGATGCGTTCTGATGGTTCAACATCATTAAAATTACCACATCCATTAACATTAGAAGAGAAAAAGTATTTACTAGCAGTGGAAAGAGGTGATTTAGCAAATGTTAGAAGGTATGTATCTACATATATTTAGCTCAATGATTGACAATATGAAAATTTATGAAATTTTTTTGAAAAAAGATTTTCAAGAGATAAATGAAATTATTCATTACGCAAACAGGAAATTAAAAAAACAAAATCATTGGAAAGAAACAAGATTTAATTTCGTTTAAAATATGTATGTTCTAACATTTTTTAGCAAAAACACATTTTTTTTTTCAGTTTGTTTTTTAAAGTAATAGAAAAATATTTTCTTAATGTTTATAATCTTAATAAAAACAAAATATTGATGAATTTATCTTATCACATCATGTTTTCATTTTCTTACACTTACATGTATGTTATGTAAGACAAAATAATAATTAATGATTCATAAATAATAAACATTAGATTAGAACTTGAAAGTAATATATAACTATCAAATTTAAGGTTGTAGCCTACAGCCGTGTATGTGTGAATTAACCCTGTTGTAATATTATGCATCTGGATATATGTATATATAAATTTATAATTATTTGACCTGAAGATATTAATTTCAATATTAAATACATTTTAAATGTATATATATCTGAAAACATGTTAATCAATCTTTAATGTTAACAACAAATATTGATTTAAACAGGATTACGTAATAATATATTGCACAGATTTAAATTTAATTGATTGTTTATTAAAATTAATATAAAATTAAAGTACATTACAATAATACTTAACATTCAGATACATAGTAATTTGTAATTAAATTGATAAAACTTATTGATTAATTTTTACTTTCAAAATTAATGGTTTGAAGATAAATTAACTTCTTTTAAAATAATTTTACATTAACATTAGTAAATGAAATGATATTTAATCAAAACCAAAAAGCAATAAATTGTCTTTATAAATTACAATATATGAATGTAATTAAGAAATCTCATTAAATTTTATTTGATTTTACATAATTAAAATGCATTAGTTCTGTATAATTTGTCTTGAGAGAAATATCAAAATGAATTAAAAATAAAAATCGTTTTATTATTATTATTTTTTTTTTTTCATAACATTCAGTGAATTTTTTTAATAAACATTAAAAAATATATAAAATTTACAAGGAAAAAATTTTTTAAATGTTTTACTATTCTATTTTAATTAATACATCAAAAATAGATATTTTAATTTAAGAAGCTAAGACAAGTACTAACAATTTAGTATTATCTAATGAGTAATGAATACTCTTGTTAGCTTTATGATTTAGTTAAAAATGTAATAAATAAAGAAAAACAAAAATTCTAAAGAATATTAAATGATTTTTACATTAGTGAAAGTGATATCCTTATTTTGTATATACAAAAGAAAACCAAAACACACAAAAAAAAAAAACCAAAATTATCCATGTAATTTTTGTCTTTATTTTATATGAGTTTAGTCAATTAAGGGAAAATATCCTTGTAACAAAACATTGCAAAAGGGGAACAAAACAAGCAGTGATGTAATATTTCTTGTGTCCTTCTCATTAGTTAAAAAGAATTAAATAACAGGAAAACTTTTCTTCAGGATATTTTTTTGTATGTATTGTATTGTATCGTACAGAGGATAATTTTGATACTCTCTTCTTGATTTCGTTTGTAAGAAAGTGGTGTCAAAAAGTTTCTGAACATTATGCTACTATAGGCATCTTTACACAACAAATATAAAAATTGTGATTAAAATTTTTTAATGTAAATACTTGTATTTTTTTTATTTGGTTCATAAAATTTTCAAATTCAAAAAGGTCAAAAAATTATGTTTGAACATTTTTTATTATTCGTGTTAACTGTATACGAGTACATACAATTGTAGTATGTATGAATGAATTTGTTTTTTATTAACAAGTTAAAAACATAAAACTTAGAAAAAAAAACAAAACAAACGTTACACAAAATTAATTATTTCTCTATGTACTCATTTTAAAATAATTTTCATTGTTTGAACCAGGATATATTTACAGATAATAGCAAGTAAAAAAATTCAGAATAAAAAATTAAATATAACAAAACAAAAGAATAATAAATGCTTATTTAATAAATATTTAATACCTTTTCACGATATTCCTTTTTTCTTCCTTATTTTTGGTTTTTTATTCTTTTTTTTTGTGTAAGAGAAAAAGTGGTAAAACACGAAAGACCCACAATAATAATAATAATAATAATCGTAATGGAAAGGACAAAAAAAAAACGGAATAATAATCATCTTTACGTTTACTGAAAGTTGTGATTTTAACACAACAAAAATAAAATAAATAAAGACAAAAACAAGAAAAAAAAATATTGTTGATACTTTTTATCGAATTTTATTTATCCTGTTTATACAGAATTTTGTATATGTGTTATTTATTGTATGTACGTTTAAATGTAATAGAAAAAAAAAAATAAATAAATAAATAATTGTATAAAAATTCTACAGATCATTAAATCTTGAGTAAATGAACAAAAACAGAATACTCAATTTATGTTATCACATACGAAACGTAATGTGAATTTTAGCTATTCCGGTTTATTTTTTTTATTGGTATACATACATAACGTATGTATAATATACGTTGCCCTTAGTGAGAATTTAATAAATATAGTCACATTACATTGATTTTACATACATACAATATGTACATATTTATTTACGTTCATTCTAATAAAATGAAAGTAATTCAAATTAAATTTTATATTGAATAATAATAATAACAATATAATGATAACAGGATAGAATCAAAAAATAGAATAATGAAGGACATTATACATATACATAGGATGTACGTGCATACAACGATTATATTCGCGTATATTGTATTTACGTATGAAACAAAATTTGAAATTCATGTCAAGTATTTAAAAATAAAATTTTCATTTTGAAAAACATCACATACAAAATATCAAACCCTTTCGTCCGTCTGTATGTTTTTTTTATTTTCATTTATTTTATGTATGACCAATACAGTTTGTATATACATACATATGTATGTATTATGCAATAAAAGTGTATTTAAAATTCGTTTTTCACAATTTTGTATTTATACGTCCTTACGTAAGAGAACGTGTTGGCAACGATGTTATTGAAAATATAATGATCACTTTTCGCTCTTATTACCACATATGTATACACGTATACATATACAAAATATAACTTTTATAACCAACATAACATTCATTCAGTAATCACAATCCCGTCATGTGAATTTATGCCCAAGCATACATAAATCGTTTATATTGTATGCATAACATAGATAAAAATTCAAAATGTTTAGCCTGAATTTAAATTAATGTCTTATACTATAACATTAAATTTTAAAATTTTACTACGGAATAAACAAATTTAAAATTGCAATAAATTTTTTTTCGAAAATCCTAATTTTTATGATTATAGTTTTTATAAAAAATTCCAAGGATTTTTATTATATTTTAATTTTTTTTTGTTTTTTTGTTTTTTTGTTTTTGGTATACAGAATTTTGCAAAAAGCTCATCGTAAACAACATATCAATATAAATTGTATGGATCCGCTAGGCCGTAGAGCATTAACATTGGCAATTGATGGTGAAAATTTAGAAATGGTCGAATTATTAATTGTAATGGGCGTTGAAACAAAGGATGCTTTATTACAAGCGATTAATGCTGAATTTGTTGAAGCTGTTGAATTATTATTAGAACATGAAGAATTAATTCATAATGAAGGTGAACTATATGTAAGTTCGATTTCTTCTACTTTTCGATTTTTGAAAATTTCAATTGAATTTTTAAATAGTTTGAATAAAATTATTTTTTATTTTTTAGAGTTGGCAAAAAGTTGATATTAATACAGCAATGTTTACCCCAGATATAACACCATTAATATTAGCTGCACATCGTAATAATTTTGAAATATTAAAAATTTTATTAGATCGTGGTGCTGCTGTACCAATACCTCATGATATTAAGTATGAATTCAATATTTTTACTATTTCTGAAATATTTCTATGTAAACATTTTTTCTTCTGAATTTTTCATCAAATCACTACTAGATGTGGTTGTGAAGAATGTATACGATTATCATCAGAGGATTCATTAAGACATTCGTTGTCACGTGTTAATGTTTATAGAGCATTGTCAAGTCCATCTTTGATAGCATTAACATCAAGTGATCCACTTTTAACTGCATTCCAATTATCATGGGAATTAAGAAATTTAGCTTTTACTGAACAGGTAAACATTACATTTGATAAGGTTTAAATGTTTGTTTAAATATTTTAAAATGTCAAGGATTAAAACATTTTCAAATGCATAATATCAAATTACATTTCAATTTCAATTCAAATATGATACCATTTAATTTATATTTTTTTTAATCTAATAAATACATTTTTTTGCAAAATTTTTATGAAAAATTCTTTAAGTTCAAATTTTACTTTCATTCATTTAATGCAATATGTATGATGTGTTACCACAATATTTTCAAGGATATTTTACTCATGAATTTTTCATTCAAATAAAGAAAAAATTTTCATTTTTCATTAAAAATTCTATTCAAGTAGATGTTGTGATTTTAATAAGATACGATTTATTTTTTATTTTTTATTCGATCTCTCTTTCAATTTGCTTTTAAATTA
Source organism: Anthrax anthrax (assembly GCA_963971155.1). Classification (NCBI taxonomy): domain Eukaryota; kingdom Metazoa; phylum Arthropoda; class Insecta; order Diptera; family Bombyliidae; genus Anthrax; species Anthrax anthrax. Next base: position 5,937,880 of record OZ020118.1, on the reverse strand, counting down.
TGTTTTTTTTTTTTGATTCGATCTTTTTTCTTTTAAATTTGATAAATATTAATGAAGACAAAGGAAAAATCAAATAATGAAATAATGGTTTCGTTTTGATTAACTTTTTATTTTTGATATTTTCCATTTGTTTTTGTTTTATTTTCTTGTTTGATATTAGGAATGCAAAGCAGAATATTTAGAATTACGAAGACAATGCCAGAAATTTGCTGTTGATTTATTAGATCAAACAAGAAGCTCACAAGAACTTGCTATTTTATTAAATTATGATCCAAATTCACCACCATATGAAGATGGTGATCGTATGACATTGGCACGTCTTGAATTAGCAATCAAATATAAACAAAAGAAGGTATGTTTTTTTTTTATTTTTTAAAATTTTTTTTTTTCAAATTTGTTATTTCATTTTAAATTTTCATTCCAGTGTAAAATAATAAATTTTGATTTATTTTTTAAAATGAAAGGAAATTTAAATGAAATACAAATAAACTTTTACCTGTTCATTTTGTTTTTTTTTTCGTATAGGAAAGAATACATAAATGTTTGTAAAAATAATTTTCTTTTTATTTTATGTTTTTTTCTTTTTGTTTTTAAATTCATTAGTTCGTTGCACATCCAAATATTCAACAACTTTTGTCAGCTATGTGGTATGAGGGTGTACCGGGATTTAGAAGGAAAACGAACATGGAAAAGCTTTTCACTTTAATACAAGTTGCTGTATTGTTTCCTTTTTATTGTTTTACTTACATGTTAATGCCTGGATGGGGTATTAGTAGACTTATGAAAAAACCATTTATGAAATTCTTAATACATGCATCATCATATATGTTCTTTTTATGTAAGTTTACAATTATATATACATATATTAAATAAAATTATTATCATAATTTAAAATAAATATTCTGTATGATTTTTAACTTTATTTCAACGAATTCTATTATTCATTGTTATTTGTAAAAATTACAATGACATGTCTTTGTTAAATATTAAATGCTTGTGTACATTTTCTATAAATTTTAATTGAAATTACAAAATGTACTTTATTTTATTTTATTTTTTTCCATTGTCTTCTATAGTCATTCTTATTTTGGTATCACAAAGAGCTGAAGATAATGTCATTCAAATGTTTGGTACAGAAAATATGAAGCGTGTATTAAAGGAGAGGATGCAGAAACAACGTGGAAATGGTCCGACAGGCTTAGAATTGATTGTAGTTTTATATGTATTAGGTTTTATATGGGAAGAAGTACAAGAAATTTATACAGTTGGTATAAAAAAATATTTAAGAAATATGTGGAATTTTATTGATTTCACAAGAAATGGTCTTTATATAAGTGTCTGCTGTTTAAGGTAAAATATTAAAATATGATTTTTTGTGTAATTTAATTGTATACATTATTTGGTATTTTAATTTTAGAATATTTGCTTATATACAACAAAAAAATGAAATAGCCAAAGATCCAGGTACCGCGTATATACCAAGAGAACAATGGCATGATTTTGATCCACAATTAATTGCTGAAGGATTATTTGCTGCTGCTAACATTTTTTCAGCATTAAAAATTGTTCATTTATTTTCAATAAATCCGCATTTAGGACCATTACAAATTTCGTTAGGACGAATGGTTATTGATATTGTGAAATTTTTCTCTATTTATTCATTGGTATTATTCTCATTTGCATGCGGTTTAAATCAATTGTTATGGTATTTTGCTGATTTAGAAAAACAAAAATGTTACATATTACCTGGTGAACAGGCAGATTGGTCAAATAATGCCGATTCATGTATGAAATGGAGAAGATTTGGAAAGTAAATTAAAAAGTCATATTCTTAATTATAATTTACTTGAACTGTTTTTTTTTTAATTTGATTTTTATTTGTTTAGTCTTTTTGAATCATCTCAGTCATTGTTCTGGGCTAGTTTTGGTATGATTGGACTAGATGCCTTTGAACTAACTGGGATTAAATCATATACGAGGTTCTGGGGTCTTTTAATGTTCGGTTCATATAGTGTAATTAATGTAATCGTATTATTGAATCTACTGATAGCAATGATGTCTAATTCATATGCTATGATTGATGTATGTATAATTTCTGTAAAATTTAATATTTATGAACCGAAGGTATGAAATATTCCTTTAAATAAATATAGGAACATTCCGATACCGAATGGAAATTCGCCAGAACTAAATTATGGATGAGTTATTTTGAGGATAGTGCAACTTTACCACCTCCCTTTAATATTCTGCCTTCAATGAAATGGATAATACGAATTTTCAGAAGATCAAGAAAAGAGCAAAGGAAAAGAATGTCATTGGTAAATTTAAGAGAAATTCTTATAAACCGAAATTCAAGAAAAAAAATCAAATAATTGAAAGATAAAATTCAATTTCTTATTTTTCATTTTTTTTTTTTAAATTTTTGTGATAAAAATTTGTATAAAGTGCTTTAAAAAAATTTGGTAAAAACAATTTCAATTTAATATTTAGAGATAATTTGATTTTATTCTTTTATCTTAGATAGTATTTTTAGATAGGTTTTCATAAAAAAGATATTTTTATTTTAACTCAATTTTTTTCTTATGTTACTAAATAGAAAAAACAAGAAGCTGAAAGAGAAAATCGTTATACGAACATAGTGCGTGCTCTTGTATGGCGATACGTATCATCACAGCATCGTAAATATGAGGATTCACCAGTAACTGAAGATGATATCTATGAAGTAAAAGGTGAAATATCTTCAATGAAATATGAAATGTTAGAAATTTTTGCCCGTAATGGTATGGATGTATCAAGTGCAGCTAAAAGAGAAAAACGTGAGTAAAAATAAAAAATTACCTCATTTTTTGTATTATAACAAACTTTTTCACTTTGCTTTTTTTTGCTTTAAAAGCGGCACGTGCAAAACGTAATAAAACTTGGGAACGTCGTCTTATGAAAGATTTTCAAGTTGCACCTGTACCACAAACTGCAGAAACAGGTGTTTGTACTAATAGTACAGATGATGGTAATAAAGAGGATATAACTGTAATTTCGACGACACCAATACCAGAGAATGAGGATCCAAAATCAAAATTTCGACGTATTGCACGTCAAATAGCTAATGATTCAGTTGCACATAAATGGAATGAAGTACTCAGAGCTGCTTCGAAAAATTCACAAATTGGACGTTGTAATAACAAACAAAGTTATGAAAATCAACAAAATTTACAAAAGGCTATTGAAAAAGCCAAAAGGTTAACTAAAAAAAATATTTATTTGTTTTTTTGCTCAAAATAAAAGTTATTTTCTTTTATCACAGCTTGGTCCTGATGAGTCCACTACCACGTTCAACTAATCCATCACCAGTTGAATTTGTTGATGATACATCAGAAACTTTAGTTGAACTTCTTAATAAAATTAGTGAAGAAGTTAGTTCAAAATGTAAGAGTTCATCTTTTCAATTTACATCTAATAAAAGCAAAAATAACAATAATAATGCAAATATTATAAAGCCAATACCAACTAAACCATCAGTTTCAACATCTACAGCAACAACAACATCAAATAATAAATCTTTTACTACAAACGAAACACGACCAATATCTCCACCACCAATGTTTTCGAATAAACAATTCGACTCATCATCATTCCCGACAACAACAGCTAGTAATGATGGGCAGCCGTTGCTATCATCAACAACATCGACATCATTAGAAACCCCAATTATAAAAGTAACAAATTCTGAAAACAATAATCAAATTGTTCTGTCAGTAACAAGTCTTCCAACAATAAAGCCTCCACCACCAGGCAAACCAGTAAAAAAACCACCACCTCCACCACCGTCAATACCATTAGAAGAACGTCAATCATCATCATCATTGGCAACTGTTAATAGACCAAACATTTCACAAACAAGAAGGTCACCAATATCGTTAAGAAAATGTGATTCGGTACCAGAAAGTTTTGATCCACCTATCACATTTCTAAGTTTAAATGATAGCACGGAACAATTAGTACCACGTAGCATTTCACCAGATTCAGATACAAGTACATTACCACCGACAAGTCCCAGAATGAGAGAAAGAATGCCAGATATATCAATGGTTAAACGTAAAGCTGGTTGGCTATGATCAATCATTATATTAAATTCTCAATATTTAATTTTTATTTTATTATTTATTTCATTGTATTTTTAAATAAATAGAATTTTCTCATTTTATTTATCATTGTTACTCAATATAAAGTATGACAAGCAATTTTTAGATTTTTTTTTTTTTATTTATTTCAATTTTTTTTATGTAGTATATTATTTTTATATTTTTATGATTTAAAACAGAGAAAAATGATGTGTTAATTGAATTTTATGTTTTTATTATGTATACTCATATTTTACAGTACTTAATAATTATTATCTTGTTATAAACTTCCTACAAAGTGCAATTATCTTATATCCTATTTACGATGTGTATACGTAATCTTTTATCATAAAATATTTATTTAATTCATGTAACACTGGTGTATTGAATTTTCAAATAAAAATTATATGAATAAATTAATATTTTATAGTATTAAAAACGAAGAAAACTTAACATTTTGTATTTCTTTCATGAATGAAGATTTTTTTTTTTCGAATTTGAAATTCTTCTCCACGTATGTGTTATGTGATATTACGATTTAAGGATAAAATTTCATTAAGTCAATATTTTATTATTTTAAAGTTTTTAGAAAATATGAAAACTTGTACAGAAAATCATATTTAAATTTAATAATAGAATATACACAAAAAAAAAAAAAAAAAATATTGTGGTAAGTATGCACGTAATATGCATAATATATAATACAACAAACGTTGAAGTTAATTTTCTTGTATTTCAGAAATTTAAGTTTGCTAAAAACGTGATTCAAAATGAATTGTCCTTATCGTTTTTTGCAAATTTCTTAAATTTATAGATGAATTAAAATTTGAGAAAAGGAAAAATTGAGTGCATAGGAACAAAATTTTATAGTCCTGAAACAGAGAGAGAGAGAGAGAGAGAGAACTTAGTTTTGAACTTTTAATTAAAAATAAATGAATTTTCAAAAGTTTTAAGTAGAAATTCATTTCTTTAAATTAAAATAGTCTGGAAATGAAATTCGTTTATTATATGTTCTCTTTGATATATGGAGTTTTTTTTTTGTTTTTTGAATATTTTCATTGTTTTATAAAATATATTTTGTTGTTATTCGAGAAGTTAATTTATTTAAACAATTCAATTCGATGTAATGTAAAATAAAAAGGAAATTTAAAATATTATAAACTAATCTATTAAATCTTTTAGACGAATGATTATTACTAGAAATTATTTTATAGTTCAAAATTTACCTTTTCATTTAATACTTGAAAGGATATACATGTAATAAATTTTATTGTATGTGTGATCTTACATACGTAAAATGAAAATTCACATTTTAAAATTTTCCATATTCATCTTTTAAGTTCAAACATTTGATATTGTAGACTCACTTACATATTTTATGTATGTACATACATACATATGTATGTATCACCCTTATACAGTCACTCAGGACATTTTCGAAAGTATATATTTTACGAGAATGTATGTAATTTCATTTTATGTTTACAAACATTTATCTTCATCCAACAAATATGTAAACAAAAGCATATTGTAACTATATAAAATGTACAAATTCTGTACATGATGGAATATTTTCGTAGTTATTTTGTATACAATTGATTGTATGTTTAATCTATATTTCATTTATCCTATGTCGAAGTAATAATGTATAGTATGTTTATGCATTCTGTGTACAATATGCAAATATCCATATGTAAAATTTTAGTTAAATTTATTTACTTTATTATTAGTACAGAAAATTTGTGCAAATACAATGTGTAACAGCATATACACATAACGTATGCATCTTTTTATTTGTTTATTAAGTACAATTTTCAATAAAAATTTTTGGTTTATATCAAAATCTTACATAAGTATAGACACGTATGAGTATCAAATTTTATAATCTACCATATTTTGAACACATAAGCAAATTTATTTACCTTAAAATACGTAAAATTTTATATTTTATGATATATGGATATACTCTAAATTCTAAATAAAGTTATTATATGTTAAAATAATATAATATTATACACTATTAAAATTTATATTAAAAAGTTATAAAGGACATAATATTAACATCAGATACATAAATGTAATCATAAATGTTTGCAATTTTCAAATACATCAAGATGTTAGCTTTTAAGGAGATTTAATTGTAAGAAAATGTGTTTGTGCAAGTAAAGATATAATTAATAATTATGTGTAAATAATTTAAAATTCTGTTCAAATATCCTTTAAGAAGATATTTCGTTTATTATATGCTCATGCTCAATAAATTCACATCGTCGTCATCAGTAGGTCAGAAGACCCTGATGGACCAAACCTTACTGCAAGATCTGTTTCCATTTCTTCCTGCATTTTACAAATTCACATCAGTGCATCAAGCATAATTATTCTGTTATGATTTTATTACAGATTAAATTTTAATATCCTTTCATATATTACGATATACATAGATAAAATAACGAATATAATTTTTATGGGAATTTTAATGAAAATTTCAGTTGTAATTTGAAAATTTAAAATAAAATTTCTATTTATTATTTGAATTCTCATTTATGGGATTTTAAATTTTCTTTGGAATTCAAATTAATTATTAATAAAGCTCAATGTTATAAATTTGAAATTATGTAATTATATTTATTTTTTTATTTTTAAATTACTATTTTCTAGGATTTTTTTTTATTTTTTTTATTTTCATTCTTGTTCAATATGAAATAAATTACAATACAAAAAAAAAAATAATTATATGTATTTCGAAAGATAATCTTAAATGAAAATAAAAACGAAAACAATGAAAATAAAATAAATGAAAAATTCATTATTATGTGTTTTCTCATAACGAACAATTTAATTTGATATATATATATTTTTTTTCTTTGCTTAAATTTACCACATAAAATAAAACAAGAAAAAAGTATCCTAATAAAAAGAAATTAAAAATTAAATTGCAAATTATTTGTTTAATATTTACATATACATACATATGTACATATTTATATTTTATACACATTATACACGTATTTTTATTGTTTTTATTTTCTGTGTTGAAATCATTGGAGGGAAAAATTTAAAATTTGAGAAACAAAAATGAAACAAAATTAAAAATAAAAGAAAAATAAAGTTATTTACAAAATAATATTATAATAAACTCCATTTTTTCCCCTTGTACTAAAATATTCTCTGGAGCTTAATTTCAAATAATACATTGCATTATAATACTGATATAGAACAAACGTAATGTATACAAAAAAAAAAAAAAAAATACGATATTCTCTTTTTGTATGATTTAAATAAGAATTTCATCAAAATTTTCTTTTTGTTATAGTATATAACAAAGTTAAAGAATTAAAAACAGAAATAAATACTCGTAAGGTAGATACATATGACTGTATAATATTCGAACGTATACATGTGTTACAAAATTGAAATATAAATAAAAAGAAAAATAGAAAAATAAAATATTATTCAATTCAAATTGTTCTAATATGCGTATTTTTGTAATAATTTTCATATAAAAAAATGAATTTTTATTTTTCTTATTATTTTTTTTTATTAAATGATACAGATAAGATTCATATTTTGCCACCAGTCACACCCGCCAACTCCAACCACTGCTACTGCATTACCGCATAATATTCTTAAATATGTATTTTTGTGAATGTTTGTGAATATGTACGCATGTGTTATTTTCAAAATTTTATTATAATCAACGAATTTATAAGAAAAAATGAATATTTTTTTTTTTGTTTTTATTTTCTTTCAATTTTTGTTAAAATACATAGAAATGTATATTTTTATTTCATCAGCAAGTAATAAGGAGTAAATATCAAATTTTATTACTATGTATATATTCGTGTATACACACTTAGTATGAGGCGTATACGCATACGTATGTACATACGGAAAACTTGTACTTTATGAATGTACTTTAATATAGACATAAGTGTGTATAAGAAACGTTTTTCCTAATGAAATTCTTTAATATGTAATACATATGTATGTAAATGCATACATATACATATATAGAAAAGAACTTTGTACCGCAAAATCGTCTAACATAAAAATTTGATTAAATTTCAAGTGTTATTTTCTTACAATTATATCACATTTACTCTTCATTTTTTTTTTCTTTGCCCTCTTATTTACATCTTATTCTGTTTTTTTTTTTTGTGTACGTCTACACTTGAAGAAATGTTTTATATATCACATTTAAAGTATATTGTGCAATAATATAACATTTTTCTTCCTTCCTAGCATCTACTTAGGGTTCATATTATTAGCTTCACACATAGTATTTGATTTCTTACAAATCTACTAAAAGATCTTTAATACAATATGAAGGTATTTCATTTTTCGTAAGAATTTTCATTGTTTCTTTTTTTCTCTTAATTTTCTTCTTTCTTTTGTTTTTTTGTCTTTTATTTTTTGTACGCACATATAATAGCAATTTAATTAGCTAAGATTTTCTTACGATATTCAAAAAAATAGACAAATATATAGCAAATAGATTGTGTATTGCTGTATGTATATGAGTAGTTATAAAAAGAAAATTCTTGTGGAAGTAATGAAAAGTCAAAATGTTTCTTATTTACGAATTTTAATGTATGTATATAGAATTATCAAAATATTTTCATGGGTTTTCTTTTTTTTTATTGTTATTTGTCACAAAAGAAAAAGGCATACAAACGTTTTAATGACATTATTAAGCTTTAAAATCAAATACACTTGAAACAAATAATCATGTGTAATACACATACATACATACATCATATAAATACGAGTGTTTGTATATACAATATCGTTCAACCTGTGCAAATATGTGTGTATCCATAAGAAAATATTTGCCTTTTCTTGCTATGGATGCTTATATGTATGTGGGTATGTATCAACAATTACTGTTTTATTTTTTATCGTTATTTTTTTCATTTTTTGCTAAAAGAATTTTTCAGGCATATACATATTTGTAAATACTCACGCATACTTACGTGAATTTTGTATTTGTATACATATATATGCTTAAGTCTACGTATATGCACATCCCTCGTCTGTTATCCTGCAGTATTGTGTACATATACGTAAATTCCTTGTCGACATAAAAAGTGAAAATTTGTGAACAAAAACACAAAAAAAATAAAATAAATAGAAAAAGGTGTGAGAAAATTTAAGGATAATTCCTTAGGGAATTTTCAACTAAAATATCTAAATAAAATAAGAGAATACATTGTATTCCTTTTTTTACTTTAGATATATAACTTGAAAACAATAACTGTCTGTTTTATATGAAAATTATTCGTATTACAGTACATGTAGACAATGAAGTATTCAAAACATAAAATTGTATCCGTTTATGTTATTTATTTAAAATGAAAAAAAAAAGTTTGAGTTTTTTTTTTTTTTATTACTTATTATAAAAGTTTTAAAATTCAGAGACTTATCATTTTTATTTTTATTTATTTATTTTTTGTGATGCTTGTAACATTAAATAAACTGTCTTTAATGTACAAACGTTTTTCACATATAAAAGCACATCAAAAACCCATGAAATTTGTAAATAATTTCAAAATTTTGTTTTGGGATTTCGTTTGAAATCTGTATTTAAAAAATGTAAAAAAATTTTGTCAAATTTTATATTAACATTTTGAATGATACGAAAAAAAGCCTTCGAATAATATATTTTAAAATATTAAAAACAGATAAGTATTGTGTTTAATAAGTAATAAAAACATGATTCTGACAATTTTTACAGTACATTCGATTACAAAATTTTTTAATCCATTAAGACTGTATTTATTAAATTAACTTTAAATTTGTTCATTACATAAATACAAATAATGTAGATAGCAGCAAAAAAGCAATTTCTAGTATAAGTTATGATACTATGATGAATATATGTATGTACTCGTATCATGAGTATAACCAAGTTTCTATTTGAAATCAATAATTTTCAAGTTAACATTTGGTTGTTATTTATATTATCAAAAAAAAAACCGTATATTACAATCTGAAAATCGAAAATCATTTTATAAATTTTCTCACGAACGATTAATTATTACGATTATCAATTATTTTTATATCGTATTAAAAGTTCACGTTTTACAGATTAAAATTATTTTGCAAAATTTATGATGTTTATCGATGAGTTCCAAAACGTTTAAATACCGCATTGATGAAAAGTTTAAAATTTCAAAAGACTAAAATCGTAACATTGTCTAAAATTTCAAAACGTATTTTGAAAATTGAATCAAAATGGGCCTTCTTGGCTTATGTAAGTGTGCTTACTTGGGAATAAGCGGGCGGTCACCTCTTTTTTGAAAATTGAACATATTTCAAGCGCAATCGTTAGGCAACGCATCAGTGTCATTGAATAATTTTTATGTCGAAACTGTAATATTACCTCATCATAAAAAATTTCTTGACCTTATTAAATGTCATCCTTTATGTCTATGTAAAAAATAAAAATTCATTTATATCAAATAATTTATATATTTTTTAACTTCTTTGTGAAAAATTTTCATTTATACAAAAAGGAAAAAAAATTTTTTTTGTACATAATTACAAAGACCTACATTTCAATTCGAAATTTAATACGAATTAAAACGCATATCGTATAATTTTATAAATGAATTTAAGTGCATTTCAAAATTCAAGTGTAAATTAAAATAATCTTGTAAAATTTATAAATGTAAAATGTAAACGTGATAAAATGTTTAATTTATTTGAATTTAACATCGAATTTTCAACATTACAAAGTAAGTAGAAATAATTTGCATACGCAATTCATAAATGTTGTATACATATGTATTGGAAAGGTAGCAAAAAAAAGAAAATAAAAATAAAAAATCGAAATGAGGATAAATATGTGGAGAAAATTGAATGAATGAACGCTTGTAAATAATAGTTTTGTACATCAAACCAGATATAAGAGATGCTATTAAATGATTTATAATATCAGAGAAAGATTATAATATAGTAATGATGATTCTACATGATGAGTGTGTAAATATGGTGTAAGTGCACTTTTGTACGAATTCAATCAGGAAAATTCAATGTTATTGCATATGAAAACACGTGAAAATAAATTCGTTTTTTTTTTTTTTTAATCCTCTTTTGGTTTGTTATTTGCAATTGAAAAACCATAGAATAGTCTTTTTTATGTATGACAATTCTTATTTTTGTGCGATCGTGAGTTTGTGATTCAAAATTTTTCTTTTGAATTTTCCCTTTTGAATGTGTAGTGCAATAATTTTGATTTGATTTAATTTTCATGATATGCATTTTTCAAAAAAAAAAAAAAAAAAAAAAAAAATATTGAAAAATATGAATATATTCTTTTATTCAATTTTCATGTTTCCAATCGTTCAATTTAAAAATATTTGAATTTTTAAAATTTTTATTTTCTTAGCAACAACTCAATTAACTTTGATTTTTTAAATTTCAAAACCCATAATCGAAATAAATCATTTTTCAAAAGCTATCAATTTTCACAAAGTTAAAAAAAAATTTTTTTTTCTTTTTCACAATGTGTATAACATAACCATAATAAATTAGATTACAATGAATGAATGAAAAAACAAATTTGAGGATTTATCATATTTTATTTGTAGTCTACATGCATGCGCAAATTTACAAGCCTATACATAATGTTTGGATGTACGTCATTGATTTGTATTACTTTATCGTAGATAAGTAATACAAGTACATACATATATACTTTATAAATTTTTAAAGATATTATACAATTCGCAAGATGTTTTTTTATTTGTTACAAATATTGTAAAGAAACAAATCAATTCTGCGGAATAAATAACGTGATTTTGTACTTTACTTTAATATTTAAGAAAATAAAAAAAAAAAAATTAAATTTTGTTAATCCGATTTAGCCAGTATCGGGGAGAACTTTTATGGTTGAAAATCTTTGAAAGTATATAAAAGTCCATAATGTTAAATATACAAAATTTTTTAAAAAGGTATTTAAAAGCTAAATGTTTTCTTCTTGACTGAAACTAGATACTAAAATAAACTTTAAATTCGTTTTTAAAGCATAGTCACATACTTTCTTACAGAGCATACAAAAATTGTGTCATTTATGTGTATGATTTATGTTCATTTCATGTGATTGTTATTGCTTTTATTTACAAAATACAAAAAACTGGCAACTAAATAATAAGAGCAAAAGATGAATTTATTCAAATTAAATGGAAGAGAATACAAAGAAGCGTGAACTTGAAATACAGGTGACTATGTTTTAAAGACAAACTATAAAACATTAATTCAGGACGAATTTTTTCTTAAGATTATACGTTTGTATGCATATCCCTGCGATTTGTGTACATTTAATTTACATAAGAAAAAATAAATTATTTTTATTGATTCACATCTTTTCTATGGATTAAAACCTACTTGTATTTACACATAGTTTTGCAAATCGATTTATTGGAGCAATAAGACTGTTTTATTGAAATTTGACACATTGCCAAATTTTGCATCGCACATAAATACACAAGAAAAATGTGTTATTTCAAAAGGATTTATTATCCTTAAAATGTTGTAACGTATGTTCTAGCATGAATTGCTTAATAAATTTGAAAATATTTGTTTGAACACATAATAAACGAAAAAAAAAACAAACAAAAGATAAATATAAATTTTGTGCTTAAACACGGAACGTTTCATTCACGTAGACTTTTACATTTTCCAGGTGTCAAATTTACATCTGTAATTTTTTGATTTCAATCAACTAAATTAATCGAATTAAATCATTTACTTGAATTTTGGAGTTTAATTTAATTCTAAAAATTTTCATAATTTCTTATGATGCTTGCTTATTGTTATTCAAATATTGTTTCATGCCTATATGAGATTTTATTATAACTTTTTCGGGTAGTCAATAATATGTACTTTCTTTATTTTATACTAAAATCATTGGTGAGCTTTGTAATAAGTATACATATACTATAAAATTATAATAAAAAAATATTCTTATTTACATAAAAGATCAAAAACATGAATAAATAATTTTATTTCATTGTAAATTATTATTGTTAAAATTTTATTTAATAAAAATTAGATACATTCCATTTTGATGATATTTTTATTATTCTTGTAAGTTCCTTTTTATATTAACTTAGATTAATAAAACAGTAATACAGTAATATAATTGTTCAGTTGGTTTCTTTAAAATGTATAATATTTTATTGCATACATGTGGGTGTACATAATGTCTGTATTATTATTATTATTTAAGTTAGATACCCTTAATCAGACTTGAAAGTAATGTAAATGTATTTTCTGTTTAAAAAGATGATAACATTAAATGAAATCAGTGTCTCATAATGTAATATACATACATATATTTTTTTTCTCATTTTATTTCAAACTTTTTTTATTTTCGGTTAATATTTTTTTCTTTCATGATTCTTGGATTTACGTAGCAGTAACGGTGACAGTGGAGTCGGATTTACATTTTCCTTCATTATGATAATGTACTCATGAATTGTTTATTTTTAGATAACTGGCTGTCATGAATATTATTATAAAACTTTATTTTTGCTTATTTGAAAATTTTAAAAGTGTACATATATAGAACAGTGAACTTTTGTGTGTCTGTGTATGTTGGTTTCTGTGTGCACACACAATTTTTTGCCTTTTATCGTTTAACTTTATTTTTAGCTTCTTTCAATTTTAATTTTAATTTTTAACTCAATAAAAAACTCATTTCATTGAATAAATAAATGTAAGCTCTTTTTTCATCTACATTTGTATTTCAATGGAAAATTTACACATGCATAAACGAGCCATTCAAAAAATACCTTGAATTCAAATTTGTAACTTTTCGTTTTTTTTTTTTGTTGTGACTGCAAAGTTAACCCTTATTATAACATTTAATCGTATGACAATCATCTTTTTTATATTCTTATTGTTATTATTATTTTGTATTTTTTAACTTTTTTGCGTTATTTTTGCTTTTTTAGATTTTTATGAATATATAAAATATTTAAAAAAAAAAAAATAACAAACACAGCACAGACAATGTATTTACTCGTACAACAGCCCCTTCGATTCGAAAATTTTCCTAACATTAATTTTTTTCTTTCATCCTGAAGATAATTTTTTTTTCTTTCGTAAAAAAAAAATGTTTTAAATTTCTTTTTAATTTATTTTTTCTTTTCATTTTCTTGAATTTACATTTCATTTTTTGATGATTCTTTTTATATAATAAAATACTGAAAAAAAAAATTAGAAAAAAAGCGAAGTAGAACGAAAAAAAAATGTAAATCTCACAAAATCAAAGTGGAATAAAATGACAAAAAAAAGTTAAAAATGATGAAAAAATTTCATTTTCAAGTATTTTTCTTTTTGTGTTTGAAAATTGGCCAAAAATAATAAAGTTAGGACTGGGGAATAGGCGATGAAAGAACGAATGAAGAATTGTGAAAAGCGGTTATTATATTGTACACCTCGTCACTCACAAATACCTTTAGAATAAGCTAAATAAACAGTAAAAAGAAGATTTCTCATTTCGTATTATTTTGTTTCTTTTTTGTGTACACAAAAAAATTTGTTGGCTTTGTATATTACACTTAAACAGTGTTAAATTTATCGTCATATTTTCCAATGATACCTTTATATTTGGGGGGGTTGTTTATTTTTTTTTTGTATATACTATACATGTACTTATGTAAGATTTAAGGGAGGTCAATAAACATTTGTACGTTTGGATGTTGAATTTATTATGTTGAAAAAGAGAATAAAAATTTTTTTACACTTGAAAAAATGTTACAAATTATTGATTCGATTTTGAAATAGGCACTTTAAAAAGTACACAATATTCGTAGTGGAATATTAGGTACAGATACAAGGTAAAATATATAAATGAATAAGAAAATAAAAAAAAAAAAAAAAAATCTCATTTTATTTCCGATTGTATCGTTCTTATATGTTCAACATGATTTTTATTTGTTACATTCATCATTCATTCAATTGATCGTTATTATAATGAAAATCTGATATTGGAATTTCAAGGTCTATTTGGAAGATAACAAAATGCGATAATATAATGGATAATATAAATATACATGAGTATATTATTCTCAGGTATGTGCATATTTAAGTACAAACAATAAAGATAAAATGGAAATTAAGAGAAAATCTGGAAAATATTTATTCGATTCTTTTTTTTCATCATTAAATATAAATATGTATACGTTATATATGTACATACATCTGTACATAAGTATCATATATTTAATGCGTAAATATTTGTCAAAGGAATTATAATGTATTAATGATTGTTTTTTGTTATTCAATATTTTTGTATAAAATTTACGAAAGTTCAAGAGAGCAAAATCACATTATGTATGTATGATATGTATAAACATTTTTTTCAATAAAATTTGCGTATTAATTAAAATTTGAAGGATAATTGAAGAAAATTTAAGTAGCAATTGAATATAAAATAAATTACTATGATATTAGTGTAAAAATAAAACATGTTTTCCTGATAAATATCAGTAAGATTGTAACAATATTTTGATTTTTATAATAAAAGTACGTTTTGAAATAACGTACATTTTGTTTCCTTAATGTGTTATTAAGTAGAAATAGTTTATAAATTTCTTGAAAATCTTTAATTCCAAAATCTTAAAATAAACATAAAAATATATATGTGAAATGATTTTATAATACATAAAAAATTTCAAAATGATGTACGTATGTATTATGTATAGTTTTGATTTTCTATACTGGAAAATTTACATAAATAAAATTCGATAAATTATAAAATCAAACACAAGGTAAAAATTGATAATATCCTTTGTGGACAAAATCCTTCTTATGTCCTTATTAATTTAAAAAACTTAAGATAAAAAATGTATCTTATGTATGTGTTATAAGTATGGTTAAAAATGGTTCTAAAATAAGTAAAATACAACTTTATATTTTTTTTTATTGTTGATCATTTATTCCAAAAATTCTTTATTTTTTTTTTATTTTTATTTTTACAAAAAAATTCTACAATACATATTAACTTATATATTTTCATTTTTATTTTCATTTATTTATCCAATTTATTACACAATGCATGTGCATGATAATGTCCATTATTATTCATGTTTATTTCCCTTAAGATATGTATGAATCCATTTATAATTTTATCGATTATTATTATCTAATTTTATTATTGCAATTAATCAATATTAAATACATTTACAATACATGCATGTACTTTATTACACATATTTATCTCGCACCAGAAGAAAAATCGATTTAGCTTCTTTTTTATATACCTAATGTTCTTAACTAAGCATGATAAACTACACAAAAGCATAAAAAATAAAATCAAGAAAAAAAATTATTTGAATGATTAAGTAACACACAAGGCATTTTAATTTAATTACATAATTTTGTAAATTAAAATGCACAATTATAATAAAATTAAGTATTAATGATTTTAAAATATCAATTACATGATATTATATTTGCTTTATTTTATATATTTAAAAATAAATGAAAATAAATATTTTTTTTTATTGTTATTAAAATTTTATGATATCTTTTCAAATTAATGTCATTATTATTTTTATTAACAATTTTATAGTAATAAATCAAATACCATCATTCTTTAGCTAATTTTAATCTTACCGCAATTTTTCTACATTTCCACATTAATTGAGTTTCTAATACACTAAATGACATTGCAACTAATACCAATCCTAATAATAAATATGCACAACATAAAAATAATTGATAATTTGGACCATTATTAAATGTTTTATGTGGTATAAAATCACCATAACCGATTGTCGATAATGTGACAAAACAAAAATATGCACCATCAATAAAACTCCAATTCTCCCAGAATGCAAATATGATTGTACCAAAACAAATGTATATAATTAAAATTAATAAAACAATTGTGATTGGCACTTGAACTGTTTTTGTTGTTGATGTTGTTGTTGTTGTTGATACTGTTGTATTCTGTTGATTATCATCATCATTTGCTATTGTATTACTAGTACAATGTTTGGTATCATTTAAATCAAATAATTCTTTATTTGTATCGTGTTCAGTAGTTTCCATTAAATTTAAATTTTTTTTAGTTGCTGTTGTGGTTGATAATGATGATGACGATATTAATGGAATACGAGAAGGTGTACCATGTGGACATCTGAAATTTAATAAAAGAAAACAAAAACACAAAAAAAAAATAAATAAATACATAAATAAATGAGACTAGTATAATGAAAATCAAAATTTTTTTGTATATTTCCCAGAAAAATCAATGAAAATTATACATTGTATAAATTTTTTGAGAATATTTCAAGTGGAACATTTTTATGTTCACATGAAGAAAACAAAAAAGAATAATTTTGACACAATATTTTACCTCTATTATATAATCTAATGTTCCACTTTAAATACCCGATAATTTTCTTTTTTTCTTATATGAATTTGGACATCATTTTGGGATTAACAACATTTACAATGTGAAATAAATGCTTGAAAAGTTAAATTTTGTCACCAATTTTATACAAAGAAATTTTCAAAATTTGAATTCGAACCTTTTGCTTATTCTAGTGGAAAATGTATAATAATATTGTATTTTATATAGTATATAATTTGTAAATGGTTAAATAGTACAATTTGATTTTGATCCTTTTATATGAGGATTCACACAATTAAGGTAAGTACATTTATAGTAAAATGAACAACATTTTAGTTTTTATTTTCTTTTTTGCCTTTTATTTTTTTATCCAATATACTCACATTATATAATCTACAAAAACAAAAAAAAAATCTCGAAATTGCCACTCTAAATTTTATGGTTCATTTCATTTACTATCGGTTTTATTTTTATTTGAATGACTTTAAATTAAAATGAAAAATGAGAAAATTTTTATTCATATTGTGAAAATTTTTTCTACGAGATTTTAGTATAAAGTAAAAAAAGTTTTTTTTTTTTATGTAGTTTCGTTTTTAAAAATTTGTTTTCATATTCTAACTGAAAAAAAAAATATATATTTTCAAAAAATTTAATAAAATCAAATGAATTTCCAATTTAAAATAAAGTAGAATGATATCATAACTAATATACAGTTTCGTACGTTCGAAATTTCGATAACATAGAATATTTTCCCTCAGGTAAATTTAATATTTTGAATAAAACATAGCTATATATGTTCAAAAATGTAGTTTTATCTGTTGTTTACAGTATTTAATTGCTTTTTGAAAACAAAATTTACAAATACGAAGATTTTATAAAAATTTATGGCAAAAATGCATTAAATTCGAATATTAAGGATTTAATCGATTTAATAGTTTAATTGTTGTTTTCGAATAAAATCGCATTTTTACAATATTGAAAAAAAAAATGTTTACAATAAAAAAAAAAATTGATGGAAAATTTAGAAAAACAATGAAAAGAAAATTAAAAGAGATACAGTAAAATCCGAAGCAAAACCAAAATCATTATATTATGAGATTTTTTTTTTGTTTTCCTTCATTTAATAGTAAGGATGCTTGTAACCAATCTATATAATATAATATAGGTACCGCATATAACGAATGTAAATCATTTAAATCAAAAACTAATTTATGATCATCCATTTAAAACCAATAAAAATTCTACACAATACTATTTTGGATTTTTAAATTTAAATTTATTACTTTCTGATTTCTTTTTTATTTACCAACGTTTTTTTTTTTTCTGTTTTTCTGAATTTTAGGAAATAAAATTGTTTTTCAATTATTTATTCATTTTTATATTCACTTTAAATCTTTTCAAAAAGAATACAAGATACGAGAATATATTTTAGTTATTGGTATATTGTACACACATTGAAAATCAATCAAGATTTGATATAAATTGATTACGTTATAAAATATTTTAAGAATTGAAATTTTTCTAATTTAGTATACAATAAAAGATTCCTTTCTTTTTTTTTTATAGTTTTTGCAATAGAATGAAAACTTATTGCAAACGTTGCATTAACAGATTGGATATCATTACTTTTATATTCAATACGTAATGTTCTTGGCATTTTATTCAATCTTAAAAAATATTGAAAAAAAAAAAAAATTACATACACTTTCATGCAATTATATCCCTGTGGTATAAAAATTGCAATTTTTGTAATTATTTCAAGTTGGATATGTATTGGATTTCGAATGATATAAATCGATATATATACATATATACGTATGTACTTAAAATAAAGAAAATAATAAATATAATTACATCCAATGTAATAAAATACAAATGATAAGAAATAAAAATTGATAAAATGTATATTACAAGTATGTACAAGTTTTTCGATTGAATTTTTTTTTATTCTGTTTATTATTATTATTTTTTTGTTTTAAATGAAAGTACATAAAAAAATTGTATCTTACCCTGTTCGATTATTTTCATTCTCTTCTTCATCCTCCATTATATCAACGACTTGTAAATTTTCATTATTTGTACTATGAAGATCAATAGCATCATGTTGTCTGCACGATGATGATGTTGATGATGATGATGTCGATGAAGTTAAAATTACATCATTTCCAATATTGCTTATATTACTATTTGCTGTTGTACATCCTGTTGTATTAACATTTTCTGCTAAGAGCATATTAATTTCTTGTGGCATTGGTTTTGGTAGATATTTACCACGTCGTATACCTTTAAAAGAATAAAATTGAATGAAATAAAATTGAAAATATCACAATACAAAAAACAGGAAACAGTCAAAACAAATATTTTATATTTTTCATTTTTATTTTTCATATATCCGTATATGTACATATTTGAACTAAATTTCAAGATATGGTTTACCATGCATACTTTTAGATTAAAAACAAAAAACATTTTTTTTGCTCATGTGAAAATGTATTTTATATATTTCAAATTAAATACATATTTCTCTGTCAATTTAAAAATCTTAATTTCCTTTTTGTTCACACATGGTGCGTTAAATTTCCATGTATGATATGCATAAATGTGCAGAAATTTATAAACACACAATTTTTGCAAGAATTAATTTTCTCTCTTTTGTTTTACGTTATTGAGGTTTTTAGGACGTATTTACATTCATTTTCATTTATGATTAACTTCATATCAATAAAATGTTTATAATACAATGTATGATACTTTTGAATTTTTTTTTTTCTGTGTAATAATAAAATTTAAAAAAATAAAACACAAAGTGTGTGTTAGAAAAATGTAAAAGAAAAAAACAAAAGCAAATAATAGTTTCAATTCGAGTGCACATACTTTAATAATAAATTGGATATATTCCAATAAAAATGTGTTTACTTTGATTTATATGATACTTCTATTTTTTTTTTTTTTTAACACTTAATACTCCATATGGAATAAATTGTAATTGTAAATTTATTTGTTGTAAAAGAAAAAATTGTATCTGTAGATCTGTATACAGAAAATTGATATTACATAGAGATATACATACATAGGTAAATTATTAGATGAATAAAATAGTTTAAAGATTGTATTGCATGAACCAGACAGAATGTTATAGAATAAAAGATACATTTTTATATATGTGACGTTACATCACGTTAAATATAAAAGAAAAATAAGGTGCATACATTTTGAAATTGATGGGGAATACAAGATTTTATGTACTTAATAATGTATTGATTTAAAATGAGATTTATAGGTCAACAAGTGAAAAATTGCAAAATAAAAAAGAAAGGAAAAAAAATGTATATGAAAAATTGACAAATACAGGAAGAAAGAATGTAAGTATGTTCATTTCTTTGTTAATAATTAATATTGTATATAATATACGAACAATTTATTTTAAGTGTCATTGACATGAACTTAATGAAAACCAGAAGAAAATCAATTTTCAAATTATAAATCATATCATAGAAAAGATTTTTTTAAATTTTAGAAATTTTTTAAATGATATTAGAGAAAGAGTAAATTGGAAAATTGTATCTTAATATGAATGTGAACATTTTAATATCGAGTTTTAAATTAAAAATGCGGATTTTATACTAAAACGGTTAACTTTATTATGTAGATTCAAAACATAAATTTTTTCTTGATATTTTAATTCTAGGACGTACATATAAACATAGAAGCAAAAATTATTGCAAATTGCATAAGAAAAATTTTATTTATGTTTAAAAATAAAGAAAAATTTAGGTATCTAATAAAAAAAAAACGTTATTTAAAATTTTTAAAATTTAAAAAAAAAAAAACATAAAATTTTTATGACAAATTCTCAATCAAACTGTAGAATAAACAAAAAAAAAAATGCTTCAATTTTTGTAAAATTTTGTATGCGTGTGTGTATGTTTTCGACGTTTGGTTTGTTTTTATGCCGAGTGTGAATGAACAAAAAAGACATTAATCAACAGAAAAATAAGTTTAATCGATCATTTTATTTGTGGTATTGAAAACTAAAAGCACTATAGCATTAAAAATTAAACCACAAAAAAGAATTACTCTAAATCCTTCGTATTTTTTAGCTTCATTACACAATTTTTTATTTGTGTTTTTTTTTTTGCTCGTTTTTGTTCAAATAAACTGAGTATTAAGATGGCAATAAACTATAAAACTTTAATACTTCAACATTATTAGTACAAAAAAAAAAAAAACAAAAATTAAAAAAAAAATGAACGATAATAAAACAAATGAAAAAAAAACAAAAACGGAAGTCTTTACAACTTTTTACACACAAAATCGATTCACAGTATCTGATATGCACATGGGTTTTATGTGTATGTATAATGTTATAATGTCAGAATCAGAAATAAAAATAATACTTTCGCGAAATAAAATGAAAAATAAAATCAAAAATGATATAAAAACGAAATTTATGTTTTTTGTCCTATCGTTATACAATACAATTTATATCCTTCAATCCTTACATATTCGCACATACAAGTACATATGTATATGTATATAGTACGTGTGTATGTTGGTATGTGTGTATGATGGTATATATGAGAACTGCCTGTCAGTTTATTTGTTTTTACTTTTGATTTTTCTGTTTTACGATTTTTTATAGTGCATTTTAGTATATAATTTGAAAATTGTAATACAGGCATGACATATATAAAATACGTATACGTATACATTCGATATACTCACATTCGTAATTTAGTACTCGAGTCAGTCAGCAGTCAGTGAAAATTGTTCATTTTATTCTCAAAGGAAAACATAGAAATGTGTTTTTTTTTTTTTTTTTTTTTTTTGCGTAAATTTGCTGCCAATTAACTTTTCGAGCAGAAAATAAAAAAATTTTACACATAGTAACAGAGTAAGCGTATATTATGTACATGGTAAATAAAAGTAAACAAACTTAAAAACTACAATAATAATTATACACCTACATCGTTAGTAGTTAAGCAGCTAATAAATAATATGAAGATTGTACCATATATTGTAAATATATCAACACATATATTGGAAAAGTGCTGTATACCACCACACACCCAGAACATTAAACTTTACAAAACACATTGTATTTTTATTTCTATTTATTATTTTATTTTTTTTTTATTTTTTTCATTCGAGTTGTACACGTATGGGTGTTTTTTATATGTTTTCATTTGCAATTTATATATACGATAGATTTACTAACGATATACAATATGTTTGTACATTTCAAAATACCACATACTAAATAATTTCCACTAGACTTGAACTTGAGTACATAATAATTACTCATTGAAATCTAGGATGTATATAAATAGAAACTCCTACAAAATATACAAGAGAATAGTAATAAAAAAAAAATGTTTGTTCTCTAGAAATTGGATAACATAAATACTTAACCAGTTACAAAATGTTGTTAAAATGTGTATGATTACATTACAATTTTACAATGAAATTTTTATTATATTTTTCTGTTTACTTTTTTTTTTTTTTTAATTTTCATTTTCACTTGATGGTCATATTAAAGTGTCGAATTAACAAAACAAGGAAAACACCGACATTATTAAAGAACAAGGAAAACAAACAAGGAATGAAAATTAAATAATTTTTGCCTGTATAAAAATTTAATATCATGTTTTTCCTTCAGACTTGTAAATAACATTTTTCTAAAAAACAAAAAAAAAAAAAAAAAAAAAAAGTGAAAAAACTAAAATATGTAACTCATAAAAACACAAAACAAACATGATGTTTGACTACACGTATGTACATATGTAACATATGTAAGTTGTGTAAATAATGAAAAAAGCCAGCAAAATTATCAATAGCTCTTCATGGACTAAATTATTTATTACATATCATGTTTGTAAAACTCTTTATCAAATAAAAAAGTAATTTTATCAATTTTTTGATAGATTTTCAATTTAAAGATAGAAAAAAAAAATGTTGACTGTAGGAAACAAAAAGAAAATGGTAGGAAAATAAAATGAAAATGATAAAAAAGAAACAACAATTGAGAGAGGATAACTATTGAGTTTCTTTCATGTTTATCCATTCTTGTTAATTTTTAATGGTTTCAAAGAAAGGAAATAATTTTAGAAATCACTTATACCCTCTTATTATAAATAATGTAAATGAAAAATGGATAAAAGTATTAGATAATATATAAATCATGCAACCATATAAGTATATATAATCAAATCATTTGTTTGTATGTGTGTGAAATTTTTATTTTTCAAAAAATAAATTTGGAAAAAAAAAATATATATGATGAAATAAATCAACTATATATAAAAGTATTACATCAACAAATATGATAATATTGCTGACAAGGATTATAGGATTACAGGATAGTGATGATCTGATAATGATAACATGAGCTTTTATTTGATGTTGTTGAATTTGTAAATATTTGTTCTAACTCTCATGTTTAAGTTTACAAATGGTATATGAATGGAAATTGAATTTAGTTGATCTAGAAAAAGGATAATGTATAATCAGAAATTTG
This sequence comes from Anthrax anthrax, assembly GCA_963971155.1. Lineage (NCBI taxonomy): Eukaryota > Metazoa > Arthropoda > Insecta > Diptera > Bombyliidae > Anthrax > Anthrax anthrax. The sequence goes on along the minus strand of OZ020118.1, from coordinate 5,913,876 downwards.
CTTAGTTAAAAAAAAAAAAAGAAAATACATTAAAATTGGAAAATTTATAAAATTTTCAAAAAAATTTCTGTTGAAAAAATTATAAAAATCAAACAAATATGCATTGCTTTTATGTGGGATAGCTAGAATAGTGCTTATATAAATTGAATTTATTTTGAAAAATAACGTTTACACGATAATATTTGCAATTTTGTGTATCATATGAATATGTATGTGTTATTAAAATGCTTAAATTTCCATTAAAGTCCGGTAAAAAAAATGCATGAATTCTATTTATTTCCTAAATAAATTGAAATATTTTAACTTTGGTTTAAAATTACTTGAAAATGTTGTTTAGTTTATTAAACTTAAAAAAAATTTGAATTAACTTTGTTTAATTAAACATGATTTGTTTTAAACAATTTCTTTTTTAAATTTAGGTCTTTACGAAGGGATTTCAATTAAATTAATTTTCATAATAATGCTGATATATGTATGTACATTACAAAAAAAATGTAATAAGTTCAAATAAATTACAAAAATAAAATGAAAGAAAAAAGTAATTAATTGTTTAAAAAAAAAAAAAATGCAACATTTCAGAGCAGACTTCTTTTTCAAATAAAAGTCAGACGGTGAACTTTTATACTATTGGAAAAAAAAGGTAAACATTTTCATTGAACTAAAAAGTGCAATGCGCTTTGTTTAAAAATAAATTCAACGGCTTTACAAAATTTCACTAATTAAACTGCAGTAGAAAAATAATCAATTCTTTTTTTATATTTCAAATCAATTAAAATCGTTGAAAGTTATTGTCTCGTTTTTTCATTGTTAAACAAAATACATACAACTATGCAATAACATTTCAGACATATCAATTGTGTTTAAATATTAAAAAATCAGTCTATGCAAATATTCGAAAAATTTGAGTAAAAATTAAAAAAAAAATCTACCACCACGGTAAAAAATCTAAAACTCACCATGTACGGTAGCTGTGTGAAGAGGATGATTTGTTGTCGTCATAATTTTATTTGGACTACTCATTGTTTGATGTTTCTGTTGCTGATGGTGATGTGGATGCAGGGATATTGTATGATATTTAACGATTGGCTGATTACCACAATGAATCCCAGATGTACAAGAGAAATTATTACCAGTTGATGAGGTGATTGGAAAATAAACGGTGGCTGTAGTTGTGGTGGTTCCAACACCACCAGTCAGGGGCGCAGTAGAGTTTAAATTCGATGCTAATAATTGTTGTCCACCATTATTAGTTTGAGAATTACTATTATCTATTGCTGTTGCCACCACTGATGATGATGGTGAAGATTTGGGTGATGAAGGTGGTATTGATGTACGAAAATTATTAATGTTAATATTATTCCGATAATTAAGGGTTGTCATTGGATAATATTGAGGTGGAGGATTATGATGATTTGATTCATGTTGTTGATATTGCTGTTGCTGCTGTTGCTGATGATGGTGATGCTGATGATGTTGATGATAATGTTGATGCATATGATGTTTAATTGGTGATGAATCCACTGAGGATGGTAACGATTTTACATTTGTATATTGTTTTAATATTGGATAAGTTGTTGTTTTAATTTGCATACATGGTGAACTAGTATGATGATTAAATTTTGATGGTGAATTATGAATTAACTGACATGATTCTGGAAAAAGAAAAATAAAAATAAAATAATGATTTTAAAAGATTATTTTTGTTTACATACGTTTACAAAACAATCTTAGAATATTATGAATTTATTTTACCTTCAGGTTCATTAATCCCTGCATACTCGTAACCATGTAATTTTGTCTCATTACTTACAGCATCGTATTTACAAACATTACAATCCATCTAGTGAAACAAAAAACAAAGCCAAAAAGTATATTTAAACAATAATTAGGATTTTTAATATTAAGAAGCAAACAAATTATTAAGATCACGTAATGAATATATGTATGTCAATAAGGTCACATAAAAATACATCGTTTGCTCTTATTTTAGTAGGTTTTATTTCTTTTGTACAAAATTATGCATAAGAAATTTTAGAAGGTTAAATTGTAAAGATATTGTAGAAACATGTACAATACCATACATTTTTTTAAATCTTAAATCATAATCCCAAAGGCATACATTTTACCATTTTTAACGTAATAAAAATTTTCTAAAAATAAAAAAATAATAATTAAATATAAAAAAAAAAACAAAAAAAAGAATTTGCTTAAATTTTACTGCAGTATGACTACAGATTATGACAAAGGAAACGAAAGTTATCTTCATATGTATATGTATGTATTATTTTTTCTTCATTTTTATCTTTTGTTTTTTTTTTTTCTTATACCTTCTTTTGGAATTTAAATTTTTATTTTCGTTTTTCTTGATCCAAAAAAATGAAAAACGAAAAAAAAAATAATAATAATAATCTGTATATTTTAATATACATATAATATTTTTATAATGTCATTCTGAATTTAATGCGGATTAATGTCATACACTCATAAGTACACACATGAATTAAATAAAAGTTTTAATAATAATCAAAAACGAAAAGAATGCATATACCATATAATGCATCATAGAGTATTATTGTAGCATAATGTTATGCGATGTACAAATACATGTTCATATATATTTCAAAATAGCGACATAAAAATTTAAAAATTATGAAAACTGCGTTCATATGTACATTCATACATGAATTTAAACTCAGTAAAAAAAAAAAAAAAATTCAAAAAATGTCTTTTATACACATTATATAAAATAAAATAAAATAAAAGCTGTAGTAAGGGAATATGAAAAATTCACTTATTTGAATGAAATCATATAATGTATAGTACCGTAGCTCATACGTATTCATCATTTAAAATGTTTTCCTTTTTCCTTCTTCTTTTATTTTGTAAACAATTTGTGGAGAAAAAAAAGAAACAAAAGTTAAACAACTCAACAGAAATTAAGGATTAACGTTCTTTTTATTACTTCCGTAAATTCAAAAAAACAAAAGATATTTCTCATTTTTAAAATCTTATTTTTTAAATGTTTTTTTTTTTTTTTTTGTTTTTTTTTGTCATTGACTATATTTTTTTTTTCAAGGTTTATTTTGTATATTTGTTTAAAAAATTCTTCATGAATTTTTATTTCAAATAATTCTAAGCGACACTTATTAACATAAGAAAAGGGAGAAAAAATAATATAATTTAAAAAATCTTAAATTGAGAATTATTTTGTATGTTGAAACCAAAATTATAAGTTTATAAGTGAGCATACAGCGTATAATTAATAAACTTCAAAATAAACGAACAACAGTTCATTGATAAATGAGAAACATGAGAAAAAACAATGATTGATACAAAATTATACAAAAAAATAACGAAAATGTCCTTTTCAACGTTTTTCGTATTATGGTTTTGTACAAAGTTATCTACTAGTATAAGAGGAAGAGTACCAATTAAGTTAATGGTTAATCTAAATTGGTTGTAATACATGTATAAATCCATTCAATAATATATTTGTGATGAATTTTTAAAACAAAAAAAAAAAAAAAAAAAAAAAACGATTTATTTATGCGCTTTTTGATGTTTTCATGCATTATTTTGTGTCTCCTATAATCTTCTTTATCATACTCGTATATGAAATCTTTATGATTTATGATAACGCCACAACGTATGTACATGGTGTAATATAAACTGAGCTCATTTTTATTATGTTCGAAAATTGGGAATTGTGGTTTTTATTACAAAAAAAAAATAATAATAAAAAATTTTGCTTTTTTCTTTCTACTTTTAAATTGTTTTATGTGATTTAACACGAAAATTTTTAAGTTAAAATTTAAAAAACAAAGAACAAAAAAGAAATAATGAAAAATGACTTTGTTATCTTTTTTTTAATACTGCGGTTAATGGATTTTTAACAAAAAAAATAGTCAATAAAATAAAGTTGCTTGTAAAATGTCATTACAGTAAAAATACAAAATATACCTACATAATTTATTTTATTTTACATACAATTTTGTTTGTATTTTAAGGCATTTTCAAAAAGAATTAAAGGATATTTTGTACTGTGATGAGATTTATATATGTTCAATAAAATTAGCAAATATTTAATTTATTATTTCTTTTCTAAAGAAAAAACAATTAATTTAAATTATTATTTAAATAGAGCCTCATTTACTTTGATTACATTTATAATCAAAGTAATAAATAAAAAATTTTGAATTTATTTCAATTTAATTGTTTATAAATAATTTTCCATTTGTACGTATTGTACATCATGTGTGTAAGATTATAAGAGCAATGAATTTTATTCAAATGTGATACCCTCTACATATGTATGTAGGTAAATTTATACAAATATAAATAATGCGAGTTTAATATGCATATTTATTTGTTTTATCTTTTACAATTAATTAAAATAATTTTATGTATTAAATTTTCTATATAACACATTCACATTACATAAAAAATATTTTATTGGTATATTATTTTAATTATAAATTATAATTTAAATATGTGCTAGTTATTTTCAAAAACAGTTCAATTTTTCATGTATACATATGTATGTACATATTTATATGTAAACACTTTTTAAAATGTTAAATACATAAACATTATACATATGTATATGGGACAGTTTGTATGTGTTACCTTTGATTACATTCATCATACATACATATGTAGATAAACACACGTATACACACGTATATTACATATTTGAAAATTTACAAAAAGAGCTCAATAAATATTTGATATAACAAAATAGAAAATTTATTTTACCATTTATGTGCGTACATATGTATGTATGTATGTACAAATTTATATTATTTTGATTTAATTTTTAAATTTACATATTTATATATATACATAGACGCAAAACAAAGGTATGCTTATATTTGCATGAAATTTAAATTAACTTGCAGAAAGTTTTTTATTTTATTTTCTAATCTGTATATGTGCTCGTGTATGTATGTATGTATATATGTACATATTATTTATATAATATAATTTATTTATGCCTACGAAAATTTATATTCATGTTATAATTATTTATATTTTATTTTAGATAATGTATATAAGTATTTTGTTAATGAAAATATTGAAATTAAATTTTATATTATATACTAAAAATAAAGTAATTGTAAACAATAATGTTGTTTAACAGAGAGCAATTCGTTTTTGTTATGCCTATACACTAACAGTAATAAATAAATTTAATTAATTGCTTTGAAAATGAATTTAATAAAAAAAAGAAAAATGAAAAAAAAAAAAGAATAAACAAAAACTTTTAATGTTTTACAAAAACAATTAATTGCGGTACAAAAATTTTATTGTAAAAATGAATTTTTCAAAAGTAAAACGTTATTCACAAGGATGTAAATACTTACTTTACTTTAATAAGAAAATGGTTGAAAATTTGAAATGATATACATACAGAAATAATTAATGATATGTAGAACATGAAATCGAAAGAAAGCATATAATGAAAATTTCATTCAAGAAAATAATAAAAAGAAAAATATTATTGGCAGAAGAAGTTGAATGAAAGTTATTTCAGAAAATTTTAGTATCCTGCATTTAAAATGCCTGAAGTACTACTATGTGTATGTATTCATTACCTGTAAAGCTGTGTGTGAACGTACAACAAGTAATATGATTAAGTATGACCTAGAAGTTATACAAATGTATGTACATACAATTCTAAATTAAATTTCAAAGTTTCTAATTTCTTATATGTTTGAACTCCACTTGTTTTAAGTTTTATTGTTTTTGTTTTTTTTTTTTTTTTTTAGGTACACTTTAAAAGTAGTTTGTTCTATGAAATTCTCATTTCGTCCCTATATTACAGTACTCCTACATGAAATGTAAAATTTTAAATTTAATAAATTTTCAAATAATTTTCAATTATATCTAAAGTTTATTAAAATATTAATAAATCTAAATATTGAAACTTTTAAAACTTTTCGAATTAAAATGATACTAAAATTTCAAAAGATAAATAAAAATTTATTAAGAAATTACTTTTTAATTTTTGTTTGTCTTTCAAGTTTTTGAACTAATAGTTGTATTTTTTTTTTTTATCAAAAATGTTTTGAGTGTCATTGTCAGAATAAAATTTCAAAAATTCACGATGAAAGTTTTACTTTATTTTAATTAAAATTAAATTTAAAAAAAAAAAAACATACACACACAAACCATGTGCATAATTGTCATGAAATTAACTAATAAAAATATAACAGAGTTTCATATCTTTTTGCGTGTTTTAGTAATACGTATTCTATATTTAAAAGAAGAATAATCTGTATAATTAACACCTAATGGTAAACCACAAGAATTTTCATTAATTTTTCTTTTACTTATTTCAAGAATTTTCGTACATATATAAATCCTTGTTGTACATAATGTAATCCTTTTTCTTTCTTCTATTCAAATTCTTTTCTTAATGAATCCTTTCATTATTTCAACATAACAATGTCAATCTTAAACATGTATATTACGTACATGACAATTAACATAATGATGATAAACAACGGGTTTAATAAAAATAACTACTAATTATAAACATTTAGGAATTTAGAGTAGGCAGACGCTAAAGTAATTTAGCAAATTTTTATATTTAAAAAAAAAAAAAAAAATATGTTTTTGAAAATACTTAAATCTTCACTATATTTTTACTTTACTAACTTTTTTAATAATTTTAAGAAAATTCTTATGAATTTTATAAATTTAGTCATGTAACATTGTGTTAAAAGTTAAAACTTGGACTATACAAATTTGTGTATGTTTATAATGACAAGATTAAAGGGTAAATAATATAAACCCCTTTTCATGTTTTTGAATACAAAATGAAAAGACAAAATACAAGAACTGATATTTATTCATTAGTGTATAGATAAGATGATTAAATTTATCTGATAGTATTGTTGTTACATACATATTCGTATGTATCAAAATAACAGCTAAACTAAAGCAAATGAATCTAATTAATTTCCAAGGATAAACATAATATATGAGAAGAAATGAAAAATGAAAACCAACTTTTATACATACATATAATTTATATTATGTATGTATATTTATGTTCATTGATCAGCATACGCATTTTATCATATACATATGTATGTATAGATGTAGTAACAAATTGAATATTTGTATATGTATCTTCATGTGAAGAATAAAATCTCATGTTAATATTTGTTTATAATTTTTATTGATGGCTTGAGGTTAAAGTATAGACATTATACTTGTGTTAAAATTAATTTTATTTTATTATTATTTTTGATAATGATGACGGTGATGAAGGATTACATGTTTACATGTATGTATTACGAATATAAATGTATATGCATACAAAATGGAGGAATTAAGGGAAATTAAATTTGTTTTTTTATTTTGAGTTTTTATTTGTATGTTTATTTACTTATTAATATGTATATTTATTAATACGTCGAAAAAGAGAGAACGATAAATGGTAATGATAAATTTTTTTAGAGTAAGTGATAATATGATTTCAAATAAATTAATTATGACTGTAATTAAATCTTATTGATGAAAATAATTTGTTACATTAATTTGATTACTATCAGAGAAGATTTAATATTTTAGTTAAAAATTTCCTACTAATTTAATATTTTACCATATTTTACTTAATTTTCACGATTTTCCAACAAATTTCTAATTTTGTTTGAATTTTTAAAATAAATTTTCTCTTTTGCTTGTATCAATTTTGATTTTCTTAAAGTTTAAATTATTTGCCTTATTATAAACATTTACATGTATAACTGAAAGTCCATTAATCAAAATACCAAAATCCTAGTAATTCTCTTTATATTATTCTTGAATTTATTATTATTATTGATCATTTATATAGAATGTAAACCACACATTGACAACAAACAGTTGTGATATACAAAATTAAATTTTGCAACAGACAAACATAAAAAAGGAAATGTGTGTTTTTAAAGTGTATGTTTTGGAAACTGATACTTATGTATATGTTCATAACATATGTGTTTTATGATTGTTTGGCAATAGTCCCTAATGTAAAAGTTGAAATTGTTCGATTATCTGTTTTGCAACTGAATACATGTGGATTTAATAGGATTACATGAATTTAAAAAAAAATTAATTGTTAACCACAAAAACAGAAAAAAAAATCCACAAATATGTGATATATTATGTAATGGCCTAACATTATATTGTACGAATAAAAATGTTTGTATTAATGTATTAAGTACTAAAGTACCAATAATTTACTAAAGAAAATTGAAACATGCTCGAAAAATTCGTGTTTTGATTTTTCTATAATTTGTTTAAGGAAAATATCTTTCATTTTTATTTGAGGTTGTTACTTAGTGTAATGAAGAAATACAACATGTGTTTATAATATAAAGAAAATCAGTTAAATATGTATAAAACATTTAATCCTTGAAATCATACTACTTTACACATACACCAGTATTATGTTTTAAATGTATGTATGATTTTCACAAACACAAATCACACACTGCACGTATGTACGTATATACAGTGTATGATTATGTAAATAACATAAACGTGATAAATACACAGAGGTAAAGAGAAACTTTTTTGAAATTTAATTTCATTAATCATGAATAAATGATTGTACTTATGTGAATATGAGTACATATTATTTAGTAATATTAAAAGAAGCGTTAAGCAGCATATGAAGAAAAATAAAAGTGAAAAGATATAATCTTATTAAATGTGTGTATATACATCACATACATACATACGTGTTTTATGTAAACATTCTTATTCGTTTAGACACATCGTGTACTTATAAGGATATATTTTTCCATTAACATGGTAAATGTAAAATTTCTCAATTTCTAAAGTGAATTAGCTAAAATTTATATAATGTGTATTAAAAGAGAGTAAAGGGATATATACAATACATACATATGTATGTACGTGTAGTACGTGTGTACATATAGTTATAAGTATAAAAGTTAATTTTTACTTAACAAAATTTTGATATTCATCACAACAATCAAAACAATCAACATTGTTAAGATTTCATCAAGATGTAAAATGTTTTTATACACATTCCATGTTTATTACACGTCAACAAGGAAATATTTGTATCTTAAATACTCGTAAGACTTAAAAAACCATAAATTAAATACTTATGAAATACTTTGTATGAGTATATACGAAATATGATTTAAATTAGAGAAAAAATTTTAAGTATTTGAAAATTCTTAAAGAAAATCTTTTCATACTTAAGCGCATTTTTGCATGTTCGTATATATACACATACATATGTATATGAAAATGAATTTACAAAATTTACAAAATTTTAACAAATTTTAATTGTATAATTTAAATTCTTTGCAATGATAAAAACAGATACATTTTCTGTGTATAATTTTATTATAAAGTAAGATATTTCAAAATTTTTGGATATTTTATTCAAAATTAGAAGAAAATTTTATGACACTTTTGTGTAGACATAAAATGCATTTTCATTTAAATAAAAATAGAAATTCAACGATTAAATGTATGTAAATGAATCTTTGTAACTGATACATTTTTTTCTTTTAATTATTTGAAATGTTTTGAATTTGAATTTGAGACAGTGGAATTACACTTCAAATGCTACAAACACTATTAGAAAATGTAAATACGTATTTTTAAATGTATGATTGCAAATGCAAATTAAAAAATTTCCCTTATTATCTTTAAAAAATAAAATACTGTCAAAATAAAAGGACATTATTGTGTAATACGTACCTCATACGATTGTCCTTCACATGAACTTCGATTATGATGATGATGATGATGTTGATGACGATTTTTTATTTCATTATCATTTGTTTTTCTTTTAAAATTTTTTGAACAGCATAATTTGGTATATATACATTGTAATAAATCAGCTAGTAATCCACCAAGATTTGATAAGCACATTAACATAAGAGGAACTCCAATTAAGGCATAAAGAATTGTTACAATTTTACCACCAGATGTTTTTGGTGTTAGATTACCATGACCTATTTAGAGTGAAACAGGAAATCAAAAAAAAAAAATTTTTTTTTTTAAATAAATAATTTACCCATTTTTCTTTTTTTTTTTAAATTTGTATTTTGCGATATTTCCATGATATTTATAATACTTAAACGATTTATTAAACTTTTTGAAAATAAAAAATACAGAAAAGGTAAAACATAATAATAACAACAATTTAAAATACCATAAAAAATATATTTTACTCTTTTATTTTTTTTGTTTGTTTCAAATTTAAAAAAAAAAAAAAACAACATACAACGTAATTGTTAAAATGAGGAAAAAATGTAAGTAGAAAATTTTATGTGATATTATAATAAACGCATTCTATAACTTCCGTCATAAATTTAAATGTTATACCTACAAAATATATTAAGCTGCATGTAATCATATACATACATATGTATGTATGTCCTATGTAAATTGTATTTCGATGTATACAAGAATGTATAAAATGTTTATATACACAACGTTTTTTTATTATGCGAAAACAAAATACAGAGAAAATAACAGAAAATCAACATAAACGAAATTGGATGAATGAAAAGAAAAAAGTGAAAAAATAAAACAAAATGATTTATAGAATTTTATCCTTTCATTGTATTCACAAAAATAACCATATCCCATGGGAACAACAAATTTGTGAAGTACATATTGTATTTTGTGCATATCGAAACTTTTCATGGCATTTCTACAGCACTTTTTGTTTTCACATAAACATTTGTTTTTTTATGTTTTGTTTTTTCTTCTAAAATTTAAATTTTGTTTTGTTGTTTATAAAATGTTCTACATTTTTGTTTGTTGTACATACAAAAGTGATAACTATTTTAGAATTTTTTTATGGCTTTTCGTAACAACTATTTTATAATATTATGAAATTTTTGTCAAGAATATATTTGTGAATTTATACGGTTTCATAGCTCTAAGCGAATAAATTGATGGATATACAAATAAAATAAAGGAAACAGGAAGAAAACATAACATCCATGAAATATGGACAATAATTTTGATATGACTTTGATTTAAAATATTTGTTTGTATACATGTGTCATTTCGGTAAATTGATGGTCACTTCACTGAATCACGTCTATTATTTTGTTTGTTTGCTTGTCTAGTTTTATTTTATTTTTGTTATTTTTTTAATAAAATTTAACAACTTTTTTCGTCTTTTTCTGTGTTTCCTTTTAGTTTTTATTTTATAGTTCGAAAATTTTTCCTATAAAATTTGTGAATAAAAGGTTGTATATTACCGAATATCATTTATGTTTTTAAAAAATCTTTTAAATTGTTACAAAATCATTGATTACGGAATGCATGAAAAAATTCATGTACTGATATTTTTCAAGATTTGAAGTATGTATATTTTAATGTTTTTTTTTTTTTTTTTTATAATTAATTAGTAAATTTTTTCAATCGATAATTTTTATCTCCAAGTAGTTTTTCCACCTTTGTTTTTTTTTTTTTTCAAATAATTCATCTAAGTAATAAAGTGAAAAATTACTCACCAATAGTTGTAATGACAGTGATCGAATACAATAGAGCTTCACTAAATGACCAACGTGTTGAATGATCTAAATCAATAGAATTAAGACCATTTCTAGTTGCAGCCACAATTGATCCTTCAAAACGTCTTAATTGCTCATGAACAAGCATTGTCCAATTTTTCTCATATAGTACATTTAATTTTTCTGTTAAAATGAAAAGAAAATAAAAAGTTCAGTTAAATTGAGACCAGCATTTTCTTATTAAATTAAAAACAAAAATTAAATAAATCACTATATATTTTTTATATCAATTATTTTAATATCAAAAGTTTCGAATAAAATTTTCTTTCTTAAACTTTTTACTTATTTAAAAAAAATTCTACTGTATTAATTCTATAAATGCTCAAAATGGTTTCATTCCTTTTCTTCCTATTTGTCTAATTAGAAATTATTATTTTCTAAATTAGAATTAGAATTTTCAATTATTTTTTCTTTCCTTCGATATCATTTGAATATTCTTTAGTATTCACGACTTTTCATGAAAATTTTCCAATTAAAAACAATTTTCATAATTTTTGACCTTTTTCCATTTTTTTTTTAATTTTTTGTGGTTATTTTTGTTATTTTATTGTTAGTCTTTTTCAATTAGAAAATAGAATAGCATCAACATTATATTTTCTTTAATTTATTAACTTGATGAAAAAATATATTTAAATCATTAGTACAAAAAAAAATATTTTCCTTAAGGCAATTAAAAATATTTGATTTCATAGTTGAGTGCCAAAAAATTGAAGAAAGAGAAAAAAAAAAGGTTTATGTGACATACCATTTGGAAAATGTGTATATTTAAGAAAAATATTATAAAAGTGGATGATTTATTTTTGCCTGTTATTTTTTGTGGGCAAATAGCTTTAAGTAAATTAATATTATTTTTAAAAATGAAAAATAACAAAGAAAACAAAAAATATGAACCATAAGGAAAATAATACATATTTAATTTCGACAATGGTATAGTTGATTCCAATGTTGTATATAAACATAATTTTTTTTTCTTTTCAACTTCTTTAAAAACTAAAAAAAAAAATAATGAAAATTGTTTTAGGGGAACTTATTCAAATTTTTCACTTAAAGGAAAAAATTGTTGAATCATCACAAAAAAAGGATATTACTTTAATTATTATTATTATCATTTACCAAGTACCATTGTAGCTTTCTGTGCTACTTTTTCAAGGAATTATTTTTGACTTTTCTTTTACTTTTTAGTAATTTTCTTTTTTCGTTATTTTCTTTTTAAAAATAAATTTTAAAAATTCATAAGAAAAAAAAAATGATAAAATTTAATTGAATTTTTGTACTTTTTGACTTTATCAGTTTGACGACATACAATGTTTAATTATAATTAAAATTTATTTTAGTTAAAAATCGATATTTTTCACATTATATTCGTATACGGTAAGAAATAGTAAACAGCTGCTAGTGTGACAAAAATAAAATTAATTCCTTGCCTCAAAATGTGAACCAGAAAAAAATTTGTGTATAAGCATGAAAATATCGTAAGCAAGAAAATTTGTTTTAATTTTTATGACCAACACTTAAATGATAATATTAAGGATATAAAGGATATAAAATGAAATTATTTTAATTACTATGTGATTTCTACTAACTGTAGTGTTTTTTCTTGTGTCCTAATTGAATAAAAAAAAAAATATGTTCTTTATAAAAGATTTCAATTAAAGTGCTGTAATAAGACGAGAACAAAATATAAATTAATTAAAATTCCTACTAATTTTCTCAAATAAACGAATTTTCTACAAAATTTTCATTTTTTTTTGCTTAGTTATCATTGACCCAATTAATAAAAAAAAAGTTTTCAGATTTTTTCCTTCACATTTCTTGTTTTCCTACATAAATTACAATGTAATTTTATTATATTTAATATGGTGTAACAAATTATAATGGGCGTATATTATACATATTTACATCTCATGTTTGTTTGTATACACATGAAATCATTACAGATTCGTAATTTTCTCGCCTTGTTCTAATATGGTGATTAACTGATTTAGGTCAAGAATGTCTGGAGAAAAACGACAGTAAAAAAATAAATGTAGTGACAATAAAACAAGGAAAAGTATTAAAAAAAGTGAACAAATAAAATAGACATCCTTTTATTAAAACGAGTTATCTTATTCCTTATGAATTTAATTGAATAGAATTAACTCTAAAAAGGACAATCAATCTTATACTCGTTTGTTTATATTTTTGTACATTTCGCATATGTTACATCTTTAGAAATTGACTGTCGAGGTGAAATATAACATATACATTTCCGTTACTGACTGTTTTATAACTTTGCTAGCTTCATTTAATTCTCAGATAAAAGGATATAAATATACGAATGTATGTGTGTATTATTATTCCAATTGAAATACCTAAACATAAATTACGAATAAAAATGATACAAATTCATATCCTTACGTACATACATAAGAGGTTCTTTTAATTTTATTTTCGTTCCCACACATACATACATATTCTCATGAATACCTACATACATATGTACATATGTATATCCAATAGGAATATGTTTAGATGCTGATGAATGAGCCACACGTTTTACCTAACTCCTTTAAAAGAAATGAAATAATTTTTTACTATTATCTGAATTGAATCTATTTCATATCCTTTATTTTTCATTATACATACATATACTAATGTACACAATTTCTTGTACACATTCATACACTCTCATCTATTTTAGAAATATACAATTTTGTATGAAAAACATCAAAATAACATCGCATCCTAGACATTTTATTATTAGAATTTTATGTGCTCAGACTAAATAAACCATTTTCGAGTTACACACTTTATTATATTACAAGAAGTAAAATGGTATGCAAATTATATTAAACTCCTAAAATTTTTCCTACATCATTTTGATTTCTATTTTATTTTTTCTACTCTTTTACTTGACTTTAATTCAATTTAGGACTGTGTTTATATGTGAATACGTAAAATGTTAAAATTTGAAATCATAGTTACTGATTATTTTGTATATAGTTGTTACATATATAATTTATGCATGTGTGCATAAAAATGGATTTATTTCACTAAACATGACTGATTGTGAATATAAAAAATGTTTCACACGAATTTTTGCATTATATATGTATCTTCCATTATATGTATATAGAAATGAATAAAAAAAAGTTTTACATTTTTTTTTTTTGGTAATTCATATGTATACATTTTCACTCTAACTTACAATTTGAGGAATATTAAATTATTTGTAACTGATTTAAACATATTTTGGAATATTATTTTCTTTTTTCGTACCACAACTGTTATTTGCCTTTTATTTATATACGTACGTTCCTTTTTATAATCCTGTTTATCCATTAATATAACTTTCTTACTCTTATATTTTGATAAGAAATTTTGAAAACGTACGTGTTTTGAATTACTATTCTTTTTTTTTTTTAAATATCAAATTATATAAATACAGTTTTTAGGTTTATTCTTTTTATTTGAGTTAAAATTTCGAAAAAAGGAAATTTTTTGTTTGAATGAACAGAGAGTATAAATTCAGTAATTTGATACATTATGTATACATTAAAATTTTATTCATTTTTTTTTTTTTTTAAATTCAAAATTTAAATGTTCAATTTTATTTTAGATAAATTTATATGAGTTATATTGAAAAACAAGGTGAAAAATTCAAAACAGATTTACAAATAAAAAAGGGAGTTTTGAAAACTATTTAACCCTCAACTATAACCAGAGAGATGATTTCGTAATTGATAATTAGGTATTTTGATTGGAAATTCTATTATTATAAGGTTAGATATCTAACACATCATAATTTTAATTCGAATATTAAAAATTCGTTACAAATTTTTTTATCTTTCATTTTGAACAAGAAAGTAATAAAAATGAAATGGACTTTCAATTACAACTTGATAAAATGTTATTTGGACTTTAAAAAAAAAATTATTTTTTCAACTAAAACTGATTACTTTACCCTAGTGACAACACTGATTACTAATAATGTACTTGAAATTAGCATAAATAGTTTTAGTCATTACCTCACACGTACATTTATTTTTATTAAGAGAAAATGAAATTTCAAATTTTACATAAAAATATTTTTTTGTTTTGTAAAAAGCACTTAACCCTATCCCATCCCTTCATCACACATTTCGATGTGTAAAAGCTTATTGTTATCTTAATATTATTAAAATATGCGAGTAATAAAGATTAAAACAATTTTTTTGTGTTGAATTTTTTTTAAATGCGTATACAGCATTATCTTAAAATATAATGTTAATTTAGTGTTATGTACGTGTATACCACCATTATTCGTATTTGCATTTTAAAACTTTTAAAAAAAAATTTTTTTTTTTTTTCAAGTGATTACAATTAAAGCCAATGACGTATATTTTTATTATGAAAATTTAAAACTTCAGATTTTACAGGATTACAGAAGAATTACAATTGGAAAAAAGATAATTTTTCTGCATATGCATATACGGTGTGTATAATATTTAAAAAAAATCTGAATAAATTATTTAAAATCCTATTGAAACTTAAGCAACAGAAAATTTTTTTTTTTTGAATCCATTCGTATTTACTTGCATTAGTTAAAAAATAAAGTTTTAAAACAAGGATAAAAAAATTTATAATTTTCATAAAGTTTCAATTATAAGTATTATTCGTTTTATGTTATTTTAAATATTTTCAAAGTGCAAAAAAAAAATTACTCTCATATTTTGCAAATGTTACTTGCATAGAAAACTAGATTAAATTTCGAGAGAAGTATGTTTTTATATTTATAATTCATATTGTCTGTTGGTTCAGTTATTTTATTTTACATACTTTTAAATCATGCACGAAATAAAATTTAAAGGATTTATGAAAAGCAATTTTTTTTTAAAGTCAGAAAATTAAATTTTTTAAATATGGGGGACAAAGTAACTCGCCTCCACGTGGTGTCCCCTGGTAACAAGTGTGTATTAAATAACAACTTGGCAAAATGAGTTACAAAAATAGGTCCACCAGTAAATAAAGTATAATAGTTCTTTACTGGGAAATAAGAAGAAGGATGAAAATCTAAAGACTCCTGGACCATTGAATAACAACAACAACAACAAAAACAATTTTTTCAATATTTATGTATAATTATAATTAATAAAAATTTACCTGTTATAGTCCATAATTCTTTTAAACAATCTTCTCGACTTTTTGCAATTGCAGCTATATTTGATATTTCTCTTGGTGCTTCTAATAATGGAAATATAAATGCACCCATTATTGAATATATACAAACTAATACAACAAGACCAGGTGTAGAAAATGC
This sequence comes from Anthrax anthrax, assembly GCA_963971155.1. Lineage (NCBI taxonomy): Eukaryota > Metazoa > Arthropoda > Insecta > Diptera > Bombyliidae > Anthrax > Anthrax anthrax. The sequence continues at coordinate 5,897,031 of OZ020118.1, read as the reverse complement.
AATTTTTATTATTAAATTAAAGCAATAATAACGTTTTTTATTTATTCTTAAATTATTAACACTATCTACATCACCAGCATTTGTAATACAATTATCTGAATTTATTGTATTTTTATTATTTCCAATTAATTCATTATTATTTGATTTTTTTAATAAATTTTTTGATGATATTCTTCGATTATTACCACACTGCTGTTCATCAATATCAAATTCTTCTTCAGTAACTTGTTCAACGTCCGACATTTTATATAATTAAAATTTAAAAAGAAATCACAATTATAACGCTTTGCACTCATTTAGAATTTAAATTTTATTTTTAAATGAAAAATATTCATTTCATATTTTTTTTTTTTAAATTTTTTTATTAAAGTATTTATTTTTCTTTACTTTTACTTTCATTTCATTTTTTTATTACTCACTTGTCACATTTTATTTTTTATATTTTTAAATAAAAATTCTTTTCCCATAACAAGGGAATATAATAACGATTTTTTTTAGTTACCATAAATACAATATTAACACGATTTTATTTTTATTATCACATCAGGATATTCTGGGTATTACATTCATGTCAAGTCAATGTGATATTATGTATCAACACAAATCTCTAGCTGATGTGGTTGATATGCACATGTTTTTTTTTTTTTTTCACTTCTAAAAGGAAAAAATTCAAAAGCATTTTACTATGATTCCGTCACGTTTACAATAAAAAGGACATCATTACAGTTATGCATGTAATATAATGTAATATAAAAATAACTGTGGTTTGCAGTGTATTGAATTTACTCCGTTGTTCAATTACTTGGTTCATGTAATGAATGCATTGTGATCGTTTTGTTGAAAATTTCACTCATCGAATGTTAGATATGTGAAAAGACAATGACAATGATAATGATGATAACGGTGATATCAGCGACGAAAAAGTCATTATGATAACATAAAACTATTATTATAGACGATGTGTCCAAATAAAACTTTTTATTATGTTATTTTATGTAGTATTAATGCATTCATCTAAGTCCATATCAATTCATACAATAAAAATAATTTTTTACGTGGAGTGTATTAGAGTGTATATGTATATGCACATAAACGATGTAAAATCTGAAATTAGATAAAACACATACATACATACATGTACATATAAAATTAAATAACAAAAGTTAGTAAAATTTTCAAATATGTAAAATTTTGAAAACAGTAACTTTTATTATCAAATAAAAATATTTTGTAAATATTCAAAGGATTAAATATATTACTGCATATTTACTATATGTAATGTGTGTGTGTGCATTTAGTTCGTGAACATGTTGAAAATGAAAAAGATTTAAATTTGTTTTGGTAATTAGATTTTCAAAGAAGTGAATAAGCCATGTCATGTACATACATACAATTCATTTAAAGTTCATATTAACAATCTGTATGTATATGTTTTAATATAAATTTATCGACATACATTTGTATCTGTCCATGCTTATTGCTTATTTTCAGTTAACGAAATATTTTTGAATATGTAATAGAGGTTCTTATGTGAAAAAAAAAAGTTACGTACATGCCGAGCAATTTAATCGAAAATGTAATGTGGCATCAATGATTTTTTTTTTTGTTTTAAAATTTGAATTTTAATAAAATTTCGTAATTAAAAAATTCAAACACATGAATTTGAATTTCGCATAACAAAGGTAGAAAGTAACATTCATATATGTATGTAGATGAAAATATCTAAAATATAAGAGAATAATATAATTAGAAAGATTTATAATTAATTTTTACATTGAAATTGTGTAGTGTAGTGAATACAAAATCAAATAAATAATGTTGTAAAGATACAAACATTTAATCATAATGAAATGTAATAAACATTTCTGAAAATAATAATAATTTATTAATTACAAAAATCTCTTTTTGTTCTTTTTAAGCATTTTAATTGCATTGTATGTACATACATAAATGTATGTAAAACTAATTAAATTTCGACATAATCATTTGAAGCATGTACAATTTGTTTTATCAATTCATCTATCATATTCATACATACATACGTATATATGAAATTATTTTAACATCAATAAAATGTTATAACACAAAAAGATTCACGTTTCGCTACACATTTTAGATTTAATATAATACATATTTATTTTGTATATACATATGTGTACACGTTTAACATGTGTATACACATGCGTTCATATATTAAGATATTTTTATTTTATTATTTTTTAACGTCAGTTATATATTCAAAAACAGGAAATGTTTCATTTAAGCTAATTCTCGTTTTTTTTTCCTGTCTTTTATTCGATTAATGTATATCAATTAATTATGCAAACATTTCCGTTTCTTTTTTATGTTTTGATTACATAACAAAAAAAAAAGAAAAGAAAGTATTGGGGGAAAAAAACCAAGTCATGAAAAATTGTTTAAAAGTGGTAAATTGTTCTTTTATGCAAAAAAAAAAAAAAAGTTCAGGTGAAAATGTTCACTGAAGAATTTTTTTTGTATTGCAAGTAATTTTTGTAAATCGCGATGATTTTATATAACGCAATTTTACAACATTTTCATTAGATGGTTTTTAAGTATGTAACCCACAAGTTTAATTTGTATAACGTCAAATCCGATGTGAGTTTTGTAGAAAGCAATTTATTGTAATTAGCATGAAATTTTTGATGAACTGCTTTGTTTAATAAGAGATTTACCCCAATTGTACGAAAGATTGTTGTATTTCCCAAACTCAAAAAAAAAAAAGATCATATAAAAATAAAATAATTTATTCATTAAAATAATTATTAAAATTATATTGAATACTCGTAATATAAAATAATTAATTTTGATTTGTAATTAAATGAAAATTGTGAATTTACATATGGTTATGACAAACGTACAATTATCTACCAAATTAACGATTTTTTATTGTCTTATGGATCAGATAGTTTTGAAGTTACATTTCGAACAACTTTATATTCTTGATAATATACACGAGACATTCGTCATTTAGGTACTGTATTACATAAACATTTAGCAAAATAAGTTAACAAAATGCCAAAAAAGTTAAAATACAAATTGTTAAATTTTTATTTTTTTTTTATTTTTTCCTCTCATTAAATACAGATAAAGTAATATAAAGTTATGCAGCAAAATTTTGTTACAATTTGTGTCATGTAAATGAATACAATTTCTATATAAGGTAAAATGAATAACATTACTGTCACGCAAATTTTTGTTCATATAAAAGTTAACCAAATAAATTTATAATTATATCATTACATGACTATATGATGATGTATTTTTAAATACATACAAAATAATATTCTATTTAATAAAGTTTTCCTCATTTTAAGAATACAAACAATTTTATATGTATATCTAATTTTTCTATTATAAAATTTTGAATCGTGATAACTTTTCCCTAGTTTCTATTTTGTTGAATCGATATACTATACACATGTAAGTACATATGTAAGTTCTAGTAAACTAATAAATTATTGTAAAAGTTTATTGTGAAAATAGTATAGAGTGTCATACATAAATAACATTTATTCATTTGCATGGTCTTTGATAAAACGATGCAAGATCCTTTACAACGACCTTATAATGTTAACATATCAATCTTCATTCATATTATCATCGTTATCCTTTCACATTATATTTATTTAAAGTCAGAAAATAAACTTTATACATACATACATACATAATGTACATACATATATTATTGTTAATTTAGAAAGATCTCATGTATACACATTCCATAGATTCATTCATTCATTATTATGTGTCGTATTATATAAAATAATTGATGAAATTTTAAATTTACGATGTGATGATGTTTTGTAGAAGTTAATTCTGTATTCATCCATATGTAAACAAATTAAAATAAAAAAATAAAAAATGCATGAAATAATTTGTCTTGTAATTTAATAAAACATGAAATATATTAAATAATACATATAATGAGTATTTTCCTATGAGTATTTCGAAATAATATAAATTACATTGAATATGAAAAAATGTAAAAAATATAAAAATCTGAGACATAATGATAGAAGAACCAATTTGCATGGAAAACTCCTTAAGGACTTAATATTCATCATTTTTTACATTGTTATTGTAATTTTAATATTTTAAAGTGTCAAAAGAAAATAATAAATACATATTATAAATTTGAAAAATAAAAGAAACAAGAAAGGACATGACTGATGTGGGATATTGTACAAGCATCTTATTTTGAAAAAATCCAGTAAAAATAAAGTAAAATGAAAGTAATAAATGTTGAGTAGAATTTCAGCAATTCTAGAACTATAACACGTAAATAAATGACAAATTGAAAATGTACGTGCTTTTTTTACCTTTCTTAAATCCACTTATGATACGTTTAGTAATTTAATTTAGTTGTATACGAATCAGTTTTTCATCCACTCATAGATTAATTTTTATATGAAAAAAAAAGAAAAGAAGATGAATGTAACAAACTTGTAAACCACAATTTGAAAATGTATAGAAGAATAAAAAAATATTAAAACAGACAGAATTCAAACGAATAATGTATGTATCTACATATTATTGTAATATCTTACTTTCATTTCTTTCTAATTTATTTGTGGTTCTTTGGTTTTATTTGTAAACTCGTTTTCATGTATTAATCACGTATACCCATGTGTATGTAAGAAAAAGTAAAAGAATTTATGTAATTTTTTAGAAAAATCATCATCATCTCCGATGTTATTCACGTACTGCATTTATCTACTTCTTTTATTTTTATTTTTTTGTATTTTTGTACCGAACATTAAACCTTTTGGTTTGTCACAAATTTTATGTTGTCTGAAATCTTTTTCTTTTTTTTTTACAAAAATGTAACAAAACATTGCATTTTGCATTTTTATATTCATATTATTTCACTTCTGTACATTATTTTCATTTATATAAAATGCATTTTGCATTAGTATATACTGTTTATTCACAATATAAATCATAACTTGCTCATCAAATGTGCATTTTATAAATGCTTAGGGAATTATGGATTTACATATAAAAATGTAACATAACTTAGATCACATATAATAAATAAAAATAAGATGTCTGTACCGAAGTGTTAATAAAGGAAAAATGTAAAAAGGATAATGTGTCAAGGAGAAAATGTTTTGAAATCTCAGACAATTCTTTTCTTATTGAAATTTTACATTCTTTGTAAAAATAATTTAAAAAAAAAAAAAAAACTAAACTAAAACAAAAAAAAAACATTGATTTTGTATTCACATGTGTGTTTGTCCATTTTACATACATTTAACATAAATTTCAAAAGATCCTAGAATGTAGTGAATAGAAAAATTATAATTTTCCTCCTTATTTTTTTGTCTGAGATAACAATACAGGAAAATTGTTAAAATCTTATCAATTTGATTTTCCTCATTTTAGATGTGAAAATATTCAGGGAATTAAAATTTATTTTATCATTTTTAATGAAAATTGCTTTTTTTTTATATAAAATGTTTTTGATACGAACAAAAAATCCAAAGAGAAATTATTAATAATTTAATGTTTTCGAGGAAAATTTTTTATATATTTTGTCGTTATTTTGTTTTAAATAATTTTTTTTTTCTTCTTTGAAAGGTATGTAAATTTTTGATTATTTTACACAGCAAAATTTTTAAATAGAATATTTTCTCTATCGCTTTTTTTTTCATTTTTAAAAGCTTTTTTTTTTATTTACATTGTAAAATAAATACTTTTTACTTTTGTTTTGTTGAAGGTAAAATTTATGAGAATAAATAAAATGAAAGTACAAAAGATGAAATTATTTAACATTTTTAAAGATGCATATCTTTAGATGTAAATTTATCAAATAAATAATTTAAGCATTGTTTAGATATTTTGTACTTTTAAAATGTTTTATGTATACATCGTAATAACATTAAATATCATTATAGAAATACAAAAACGTATATTTGTAAAAAAACAGAAACATAAAATTTTAGATTTAATGTTTTCTTACGCAACATACTATCTAATGTTAAAATGTCAAGTAACTGATATAAAATACTCATAAAATTTACATCCTTTTGCATTGCATTCAATATACATATATGTATGTAAAGTAGTAAAAAAAAATAAAAAAAAAACCAAATAAATTTTTCAATTTTACTGTTGGCTTCTTTGTTTTTTTTTTTTGTCAATTTGAGGTAAGAAAAATATAAAATTTTTTATCACATCACATTTTTAATTTAAAATTCAGCATTACCAAACCTGAATTTTCGAATATTTAATGTAAATTTTGTGTTTTTCACTTACACAACTAAGTGAATATTTCGAATACGTAAATAAGATATCAAAATGTATATGTAATAAAAATTTATAAAGATCAATAAAAATTGCATAATATTTTCAGTTAGTGTAAGGAAACCATTATTTTAAGTGTTATGTTCAGTACATGCTTAAATGTGGTTAACTTTTTATCTAACTAAAAATCATTTCCATGAAAATGGGTTAAATCTAATATTCACATTCTATTTTCTCATTCTTTACATACGTTATTATGTATATAGTGTCTGCTCTTGTATTCCGTTTACAAAAGGTGTATGTAAAAAAAATATATTATATTATTTCTATGATGATAAAGGAAAAGCTTTAGCGTTAAAAAAAAAAATCATCGAATATTTTTAGATACATATATCACATATACTAAAACTTTTTAAATTTGATTTCAACACTTAGTGTGTACAATATAAATTCCAATTACTCTTATCATCTTGATTTAAAGGAAAATTTTCTCGTATTGTAAATGAAAATTTATACATTATATTTTTATATTTACATCATTCTATTAAAATGGATTTTCATACATCCTTCAAAAGAAATTTTTTTTAAATAATCGCATTAGTGTGAAGTGATCAGTTCATTTAACGGAAGTTATTGATATGTTATTCAACATAAAATATCAAAGAGCACATGTATCATTGCATTACATATAGTCATATAAAAAAATATTTAAAGTAAAATATCCTTATATATACTTGAAGAGAACTTTAAATAAGGAAATGCGTATCTAATGGTTTTATTGGAAAACATAAATGAATATGTTAGAAATTCTTTTTAGCGTGAAATTAAATTTTTCTTTTTCTCATTGCTTTTTAACACATATACATGAGTACTATCAAAGTACAATAAACATATACGTACTTATGTGTATATGTATTACAAAATTGAAATTCAAATTTGTAATATGTTGTCAGCAAAATTATGATTTACAATCTGGATCATTTATATACAATGTGTATAAAGTGTAAATACATAATTTTAGTTCATCATAATACAATTCATATTCTTGAAATCGATTTAATTTAGTACTATAGTCATACACAAAACGGGTACATACATTCTTCCATGTAAATTTTTTATTCTAAAGTAGAAAGAAAAAATGTTTTATCCACAGATTATGAATATTTTGGAAAAAAAAAATGTAAAAATATTTGTTGATATTTTGCATGACATAAGCAACATTTTTTAACTTTGACTGTACAATGTTAAAGAGATAAACATGCAGCTAGTAAAATAATTTTTGTTTTTTGTTTTTTGTTGAAGAAAAACTGAACAAACAGCACGTATAAGTTTATCAAAACAATTACAGGGATGTAATAAATGTATGTACATTGTACATCAGTTCCTTTTTCATAATACGAATTTTATATAGTGTAATAACGAAAGTTTATAAAGGACAACATAAACAAAAGCAAGCAGATATGAGGATTTAAAATTTAATAAACAGAAAAACAAAAATGTGTGTTTGCTTTTTAAATGATATGTATATATGATGTAGCGTATATAATAAAAATTTTAAAAGAATATTCATCTGCATCAGCATCCTTTACAGTTTTGTGATAGCAGTACAAAAGAGTTTTCTTTGAATTCATATTTATTTTATATCAAATAGAACAATGATGAAAAGCAAAATTCATATAAAAAAAAAATTTTCATTAAAATTTTTATTTAATTTTTTTTTTTGTGTGTAAAATTCAAGTAAAATTTTATTATAAAAAAATATTGAAAGGTTTAAATAAAATAAATAAATACAAAATTCAAAATAAAGATTTTACGGTTATGATTATCCCATTATTGTTCATAAATGATATCAAATGTACTTAATCAAATTTCACTTTTATATCGAAACAAATGAACCAAAAAAAATAATTTATTATAATTTTATGAATAATTTTTTATTCATAATTTTGCTTTTTAATGCTAAATACTGTATACTTAGCAATGCCATGTAACACATAAATTTTATCCATTAAATGAACAATGTAAAAAAGTAGGATTTTCGTTTTGATATACGGATATCCTTAAAGCTTTGGGTATATGGACATATTCATAAATTAGGTGAATTAAGTGAAAATTGAGATTTTAATTTATTCAAGTGTACAAGAGATATATATGTTTACGGCAGTTGTTTGTTGGGTTTTTATTTAAAACAAGCAAAAAAAAAAAAAACATCTTGAAATCTTTATGAAATGTAAATTATTTTATTTTCAGAATATTAAATGTGTTTTATTGAGTGTAATGATAATTAAGATAATCATGAAAATAATTTAAATAATATAAGATTGGTATTTAAATAACATAAATTAAAAAGATATTTTAATCTTAATTACATGAAAAAAACTTTTAAAAAATGGTTATGTCTTAGATTTTGATTATTTTCAGTTGAATGATTGGAAAAAATGAGCAAATCCATAGGTTAAGTAGTTATGTTTTTGTTTTTTTTTTTTTTTAGAAATTAAGAACTTTGTTTTCGAAAATTTGCAACATTTTATTCAAAAAACGTATTTTGCCTTTGTTTTAACTATCTAATTAAACGTAAAGGATTTCAATGTTATAGCAGGATATTGATAAGATAATAATTTGTTGGATTGAATAAATTGAAAATTTATATTGAAAAATTTCACATGTTATTCCGAATTTTTTAAATGTTTGACTTCCATTGAAACTTAAGAATTTTTGTAAAAATATCCATCTTTGCAGCGAGTAACTTTTCATGTATTTGAAATGCATTATGAGTAATGAAAGATTGGTAAAAAAAATTTTTTTAAATTTTAATCCAAATTTTTTTTTGGCTGTTATGTTGTTCTCTTTGAAAAAATTCAAAAATTTTTTATTAAACAAAAATATAACTATTTTAAAAAATAATAAAGATACGCTCAACATTTCTATAATGACGTTAACAATTGTTTTTTTTTTTTTTATTATATTATATAAAAAGTAAAATAAAAAAAAATCCTAAAACTTTTAAAAAAGTTGTTAATTTCCATTGTAAATGACAAAATGTCAAAATTTCAATTTACACAAAAATTAAAGAGTACGAATGAATTAATAAATAAATTTTTTTTTGTATTTATAGTTACATACATAAGTATGTACATATGAATGTATGTACGTATAAGGTAAATTATGTATGTATAATTTTTGAACTTTCATAAAAGTTTTAATATTTCTCATCAGTATTCATCACCGTAAGTCTTTTACAGATTTTAGTGTAATTAATTATGTACATCAGAACAAATACAAATACTAATAAAAATATATAAATACATCAATATACAAACTTATGTCTTCACATGTAATGTTGTATGTGATGTAACAGCAAAATGTGAAAATTTCAAGGTGTCTAACATTTATCTGTAAAAAACAAAACGACAAGCAAAAATTTTTATAATAAATTTTTTTTTTATTTTGATTTTATCATATCACGTTTTATGTTGTAAACATGTTGACAAAAACAGAATAAAGGAGAAAAAGCAAAATAAAAATAAAAATAGATGTGTCTAAAACAAAATGTTCGTTATTTATGTTTGTTGATCCTTTTATAATGTTATCATTTTTTTTTTTTTTTTTTTGGTTTGCAGAAAATTTTCTTCATTGTAATATAATATTTTATTAAAATATGAAAAGAAAATGATTATAGTTGGCTATCTGTTTAACATAAAATTATCAACAACAATAACACTAACAAAAATTACAATAACTAAAGAAAATAGTAAAAAAAAAAGAAACAAAAGATATTTAATAAAATAAACGAATATAAACATGTGTGTAGAAAATTATACAGCATGTATTACACATATAAAAGATAACAAAAATGTCAAAAGTTTTATGGTAATTTGTTATAAGTTTTCACATGACATACATCTGTACATATATATACATATGTACATATGTAAGTATGTATTCACGGAAAAGTCTTTTTTATTCATTTTAATTTAATATGTTTCTATGTATATTTGTATGTGTGTTCAAATTTATTTTGTGAAATTTATCAAGTTTGCAATAAAAAAGTACAACAAATAACATATAAATGAAATTTGTATTTTACAAATGTTATTGATGTAAGACTTAATTGGTTTATTGATGCTTATACATAAGTATCTTATCCTTGTCAACTTTTTTAATTGTTCATTTTATTTATTTTTTTTTTCTTCAACAATCTGGAATATCCTTTTTATTATATTGTAAATTTATTTTTATTATATTTAAAAATACCAATTTTCTTTTCTATTTACAGCTAATAATAAGTTTAATGCTGTGTACTTTCAACAGACAGATACAACTAATTGCAGAGTATATTTTGGTCTTAATTTTTGTAAAATAACATGGACAAAAAACCGTACTTAAGAAGTTTAAGAAAAAAAAAAAAATACGATTTTTCCGATAGGTGCCATTAAAACGAAATTAATTGGGAATGATAGTTAAAAAAGGGAGTATTAATTGAAATGTATTTTTTATTTAATTGTGTACTATAAAAAATAATCTAAAATTTTTTTAGATATAGATCTTAACATTTTTGTGTTTTTTTTTTTTTTTTTTTTTTGAAAACATTATTTTTTCTTAATTTATTCTTAAATATCTCTCACATTTGGCTGAAATAATTAAATACATTTTCAAATAAAATACATACGCATAGCGTTCATACGTACATAAGTAAATTGTAGATTTTTACACGTCGAAACAATAAAAATAAAGTTGATAAAAACATAAAATCTCACATTTCTCTAAAGTGTAATAAAAGCAATATATCTCTTCCGAAATTGAACATAAAATATTTAAGATATTGCAAAAATTCCATTCATCATTTTTAGTTTTTATTGGTTTTTTCTTTCTCATTAAAAAAAAAAGTTTTTAGCCATTGTACATACCTATAAATAATTAGCAATTAAACTTTTACCACTTCTATATACATTATACACTATTTAAACTTAAACTAATTAAAACATTTTAATTAAAGATACGAATTTAAAATTTTGTACAAATATATCTGACTGTTTATGTAGATATAATTCATACAATTGAATTATAAAATTTATTGTTTTTTGTTTCTTAAAATTTTCTGTGGAAAATATTTTTCCATTTATTCTTTCGAGACTACTTGTTTCTCTATTTTCTTTTCTTTTTATTCATTATATATTAAATTTTCTCGAAAGATTTTGTATATAAATATTTTTTTATATTTTTTTTTCAAATTTATATGGCAAGAGAAAATTTGAAAATATGCAACACCGTGAAAATTGCATGTACATATTTGCACATAACAAAATAATAAATAAATAATTTTGTTTTTCTTTTCATTTTATTTTAATTTTTCATTTCAAGCAAAAAAAAAAATCGATAGCAGTTTATTTGTTTGAATAAATAAAAATTTCTAAATGAATAAAAATTTAATTAGCATGAAAAAAAAAAATTGAATTAATATTTTCAAGTTTTATTTTATGTATGCAATTTTTTTTAGTTACTTTTTTCGTTTTTTATTACGAAGTTATTTTGTTGAATTTTGTTGAATTTTGTATCATTTTATTTTTTATTTTGTAGTTTGCACTGAATATGGGTACATAAGTACAAATAAACTTATAAACATGAAAATGAGAACAGAGGATGTATGCATATGAAAACTTTTAAAAGTGTTTTAATACAAATTATTCTGTAGCTCGTTTTTACAACTTCTCGATTTGAAAAAAAAAAAAAAAAAAAAAATTCAAACATTTTTTGTCAACTTTAGCAGAAGTTTTAAAATACGAAATGAGACAAAAATTAAAAAAAAAAAAAAAAAAAAATCAATACATTTTAGTACATTTCGTTACCTAAGATTTGAATACAGTTTTATTTTTGTTGTTAACATTTTAAATTGCATAATGAATACATGACAAAATATTGTTTAAAAAAATTCTGATTAACATATGTTCGTATGTTTCAATCAATATCAAAACCAGTGCATTTAATTAATTTTCAATTTTGACCCCTATAATATTTTAACAATGTAATTAAATGCTTTACAATTATAAAACGTGCGGTTTTAAGAACCTACATTTAATTGAAGTAAATAATAATTAAAATGTCATAAAAATATAATATTTAATTATTTTCATCGAAATTTAATTAATTGCTCTATTTAAAAAAAATTTGTAGAAAAAATATGGAAACAATTCAAAATAAATATTCATCGGGATGAATTGTTATTAATTAAAATTTTTAGTTGAGCACATTAAAAATTAATGAAAATACTCTGAGAGTTAAAAAGACAATAAAAAGTTTGCATTTTCATTAAATTTTAAAAAAAATTTTTTTTTTTTGGTTTTTCCATTTGCATATATTCATGATTTCGAAGAACTCAAAACACTTTTTAAAATAAATTGTAGAAAAATAAAAAAATAAACGAAATAATTTAATTATCGCTATTAAGAATTTTACGAACGAGAAACAATTAGTTTGTTAAATTTACGATTTCCATTTATTGATTATATTAAATTGCTATGTGATAAATATTTTCAATGAACTGTTAACTAGTACATAAAAATATGAAAAAGATATTTTTTAGATTTTTGATTTTTTTAATGTTTTTCTATCGCGATGTAGTCACACATTCATCCATATGTCCATATCAATTACAAACATGTATATCAATTTACCAGAATTAATATAGGAATGCCGATATAAAAGATTAAGTAGATTTTGAAAGGACAACAATACATGGATTTTATTATGTGGTACAGAACAAAAATTTTGTACCACACATGTACAATATTGTTTTATTAGAACGCCTTTTGTGTATTACACTTCTGGTATAATCTATATGATAATGAACAATATCAATAAATCTATAAAAATTCATTGAGTATAGAAGATATTTAAAAAAAAAAAAAAATCTGAATTTATTGTTATCATCATTATAATAAAGGTCATCCCTCTATGGACTATTATATACGTGTATGCACATAATGTACACACATGCATACATACAAATTCAAGTTTTCATTTTATCCATGTCTCATAAACAAATACAAATGGACTCTCTGAACCTACAGATAATACATATAAACTGATTTATATTTTAACTCGCACACACACATAACATATTTTATCGAGAAAAAAGGATCAAATTTAGATCCTTATAATAAAATGTGAATATCGATGAAAAGAATTCCATTATTTCAACTACTTTACCCATAAATGATAATGAAAATACGTACATACTTATGTATATAAAATGAACAACATAGAAAATAATAAAGAATAAAAAAAAATCTCATTAAATGAGAGTACGAATGATGGCTTATTATTATTATGACTACACCATTAAAATGTATTATTTTTATTTCCTTACATATGTATAGGTATATATGTATAGGGTGTAGTAGATTACATGTACGCATACATTTTACATGTCCACTTTTATTGTATTCGATTTTATTTCATTTAGAGGTCTTATGAAATGGTATTGTAGTTGATGTGTACAATACATATATCTTCACAAAACATGTTATGTGCATGTTTGTATATATCAAGGATGGAGTATGTTATATTAGTATTAGGAAATATTATCTTTATATTCAATGTTATCATACATACAAAATGATATAAACATTTTCTTGTTAGATATTTGTTGTAGATTTTTCTCATTTTTCTTTTTGTATTCTCATTTTTATATTATTTATCAAAATGAACAATAATTTTTATATTACACTACTTATATAATACTCGTACAGTATGTACATGAATACTATAACATTATATTAAGATAAATGATATTTGGATTAATTTTATATGTTTTTCTCTAATGAACAAAAATAATTTCTTTAATTATTAACGAACAAGAATGGTTCCTATAATTTACTATATTCTTCATTATTATATTGTTGTTGATTTCAATGTGAAAATAGATGTATTGTATTAGTTTGTCCTTAATAATAACAAAAAAGGCAAAATAAAAAAAAAAACAAACAAATTGTGATTAGCATTGAACAATATATACATAAATATATAATAGTACATTCAGTTTTGTACATAATTAATTTCAATATGTGTTTTTTTACAATAAAATCTGGTGTAATAGCTATCACTATTAAGCTTTTACAATTACATACATACATACATGCGTACTACTTGTATGTAAAAAATGATTTAAAAAATCCTATATAATCAAGGATATGTATGTATAATGATGACAAAATAAATGCGTGTATATGTATTACAAATAAATATAAATAGATATTGAATAGTTATTTATTGTTAAAAGATAATTGAAAATATCGTTTAATAATTAACCCAATTTTTATTGAATAAAAAGTGATTTATGTATCATGTATGTATGTATACGTAGTATTGTTCGAACACTATAATTTAATGTAATTATTCTAATAACACTATAGGTTACTTTAAAAATGAATGATTAGTTTTGTCATTAGAATAAACAATTTGTTTTAATGTGAAAAAAATCAAAGTTTTATTTTTAGTAAAAAAAAAGAAATATTTAAATTTTTAAGATATTCAGGCCCATTCTTGCCTTTGTTAGCATTTTTTGTTAAATCAAAATTTTGTAAACTTTCATACAAAATTTACGAACAGTTATGAAAATTAACAGAATATTAAGCTAGCGAAATCTGTTAACTACGATGATCAGAGTAGCTCTGATTATCCTTACTGTAAATATTATTTGATATTATTATTTTAAATATTATTTTGCTTAATAATCATATCTAAAAGCAAAAAAGTAAATAACGTAATTTAATATTTTTTTTTATATATATTAGTACTTGTTTTAGATAAACACTCACATGTGTGTGCTATTATCAGTTTATATAATTTCTTTAAAATTTATTTTATTATCATTTTGTTCACATGAAATAAGATATCAACAAAAAATTATGTCGTATTAAATTATATTAAAAAATAGATAGCTTTCTGTCACAAATTTGAAAGGCATTTTAAAATCATGTTTAAACAATGAGAAATATTTAAGAAAAAATAAATAAAGAAAAACAAATAACGTATATTTATGTAACATGAACATCAAGATAAAGGAATAATATAATGGAAAAACAAAAGAAATTTTAGCTTATTTTTAAGCTTATCCTTTTTATATATTTTGTTCTTTTCTTTGAAGTCTTCTAAATATTCTTTTTTTTTTTTTTGTTTTTTCACATAAAGATTATTTTCATAATATGATATTGTATAGAAATCGAAGCAATTTTTTGTTCATTTTAGATATGTTTATATAATATTTTTAGAACAGAACGGATATGGATTTAAGGAAAAATTCGAAAATAAAACAATTTTTATTTCTTGAAAGAGAAAATAAAATGAGTATTAAAAAGCTATATACAGTACCTTAGTATGTCTGTGTACACGCCGCGTACATATTTGTGTATGTATGTGCACAGGCACAATTCATATGGAATAGAGATGTAGAGTTTATGTGTAACAGATGATAGGAATATAATGTTGTTAACAATAATATGTACATTTCATTTAAGGATATTGAAACATAAAAGATTAATAGTTTTCCTTCTTTTCAAAAAATAAACATCAACATTTGGTATGTAAGTTATGTGTATGCGCGTGTATGAACGCAGATATTCAACATATTGATTAATTTGTTAGGGTTGATTGAAATTAAAAAAAGAAAGAAAGAAAAAAAAATAATAATAATGAAAAAAGGCAAAATAACAAGAAAATTTCATTTTCGCAAAAAGTTTCATTTTCTAGTGTTTATTTTTAGCAGTCTATTTTCTAATATTAATATCTTAATCATTTTATTTAATTAAAATTTAAGAAAATAAAACAGAATTAATAACTCAAACAACACTTATTACATGAATTCAATCTCATTAAAATTCATATTTTGATTTGATTTTACACAGATTATAAGATTTAAATAAATTTTGAAACTTTTGTGAAAATCTTAAGAATTTTGTGTCTAGACCTAATTTTTGGAGCATAATATTAGAAATTACAGATTATATAAAAAAAATTCTTTTTCAAATAATTTAATGGAAAATACCTCAATGTATTTTACATTTATATCATATTTATATTTTATAATTTAATGTAGTTTATTTTTTTATTTATTTATTGTATGTTCTTAAAACCATAATACATACATACATACATATGTACCTATGTACATGGAACCACAATCATTCACACTAACCATATAATTTCTTGTGTACATACAATTTTGTGTTAACAACAAATTTACCTTTAACTTAAAATTCTGATATAGAAATTCCTTGTGAATTATAAATTGACGATTCCTTACACGTTTCAATTTATAACCACAGAATATAACTATCAACTGAAAATTACATAATTTTCTTGGAATGTACACATGTAAATACATGAACATAAGGATATACAAGTATATGTAGATATATTACACATTTCTTAGGTGAAATGTAAATATGTACATAGAGGCTATGGACAGAGTTTGTTGGAAGCCCATATTTACATGTACCTAACATAAATGTACATGCATATTATTATTTATCCTCATCATCCATCTTTTACATCAATTTGATGAATATAATAAATGTTATTTGCTTTTACATAATATTACGAAAAGTTAAAATTACATACATACATACATATGTGTGTACTTTATTGTACATTCATGCAAATGTCAGTGTAACACTTTTGTGTTTTATTTTCTTACATTTATTAACAATACACATAATAAGAATAGAAATGAACAAGAAATAAAAAATTCAATTTGTATGTTTTTGGCATGTAATATGTCTTATTTCTATTGATATGCAAAAGTACACCAATTGTTTTTATGCTTTATACATACATGCTTATACCAATATATGTCATTCAATCGTGATATTTATGAACCACAAGAATACATATTAATCACATTTGTAATATGATTTTCACACAATTAATACACATGAGTAAAATTATATGTAGCCAAACTTCAAGTTTCAATTAAATATTGTGGTCATATTTGTACATATGTACATGATGTACATATTCGTAAGGTGTTCCTGTTTATTAATTAATTAAATTTAAATTATCTGTTCATTAAATCTGAATTTTGTGGATATTAAAAGAATAAGGACATCAAGGTAAGTATACCTTGCGTATAAAAATTATTTGTTATAGTAATGAGCAATACAGCAATACTTTTATTGGTCTCATTAATTAATTAAATTAATTAACATACTTTTCTTTGCTTTCGTTGTGTATGTAACTTTTCATAAATGTTTAAAAAGTATTCCTAATATTTTCAATTATTTTAGTATTTTCTATTCTATTTCTAATGTTTCTTTAATTTTTGTTTTATGTATATTCTGATAATATAAAACAATTTATGATATTTTAGGCTGTCATAAATATATACATACATATGTACATATGTATGTATACAAATTACAATTCATAATCATTTAAACATTCTGAATATTTCAACATCAGGTCTAAATTTTCATGCACTTATAAATATGAGAAATGATGTAAAAATAATTCACAACGGAAACATTAATATTTGAATGTGTCAATATGCATATTTTATTAAATTATCTGATTTTGCTAAAAAAAAAAAAAAAAATTAATCATATTTTGTCATAAAAATTTTTCATAGGGTGGTAAAATTTCATTTTCAAAGAAGTAAAAATTTCGTTTACTAGCTTTGTCTGATTTATCTAGATTTTCTTGCTTAACAGAGAAATTTTAAATTAATTCGATTTTTTTATGACAATTATTACAATTTTTACTGAACCACTCTGTGGTGAATGTTACAATTTATGCGAGTATAAACAGAAGGAATTTAAACAAGAAAGTAATAAAAAAAAAAAAAATCATAACCCAAAAAAATAAATTTGTGAAATTTTTATAAATAATTTGGAAATGAAATTTATTATATATACAATGGAAAAAACCATAATAAATATAAAAAAATTTGAAAAATTTTAAATATAGACAAATTTCTTTTTTATTATGTAATAAAATTATGTATTTCATAAATACATGAATAGAAAGTAAAGTTACAAAAAGGGAAATACAAATAATTTTCCATTTAATATAATTTTTGCAAAATATTGCAAAATTTTCCTATGCTTGAATAAAATTAAAATAATTTTCTGGAAAAAGCTTTCATATACATAATATGTATATGTTTCGAAAATATTTTGCATAAAAGAAAGAACATCTTTGAATAAAACAAAAAATATTTATTTCATTGTTAAAAATGTTAAATAAATTTTGTTAAATATTTAGAAAAATATGAAAATTTTAGAATTTAATTAAGAAATAATGTTCAATTTGTATTTTTCTTATTGATCTTGAAGTTACTTGGAAAATGATGGAATTTATTCAAGTATGAAAATTTCAATTTTAATTGAAATGTGAAAAAAAGAAAATGAAATTATGTAAAATACACAAGTGAACAACAATTTTTTTATATTAAAATTTTAATTAAAATTACAAATTTTTCAAAAAAACGCGAAAAAAAAAATTTTCTTTTGATATTCAATTTCATAAAAATTTTCATACGAAATCAAAAATTTGAATAAATTACTTCAAAAAAAAAAAAAAAGATCGTTATTTCTTCTAATATGATAATACTCGTATTTTCCTGTAAAAACGAAAAACAAACCTAATATCGAATAACATTTTTTTTTTCGCTTCTTAAAATATTTTAAAAAACAAATTAACAGAATATAAGAAAATAAAATAAAAAAACAAAAAACACAAAATAGCCTCAAAACTTAAAATTCATAAAATTAATTTAAAATGTCATTTTCAGAATCATTTTTGAATATTTAGAATAAAATGGGTGATAAAAAGAAATCGCCTTTCGTACATACTTAGTTGTAAACTTGCTAACGAATTTTTTATTTCAAACTTTTTGAATACAAATTAATTTTATATTATTTATATTTTCGATGATAAAAATGAAATTTAATTTAAAATGAATATTATTTTTTATTTACATACTTGTCAACTTGTCCGTTATGTGTCCACTGTTACTGTTTTAGTATTGAATTTTTAAATATAGTTTTTGTTCATCTGTTTATAAAATTGTATCTTTAAAAAATTTTAAAATGTTAATGCATTTCATTAAAGTTGAGAATTTTCATTAAAAAAACGAGAAAAAGTAAAAAAAAATAAGAAACAAACCTTAAAAAAAAAAATTCATTCCATATTTAATTTTAATTTCATTACGATTTCATTTTTATCCTTTTTCTCGTGCTACAAATAAGATAAATTTAATAAAATTTTAAATTGCATTGAAAATCTTTTTAAAATTGCATTTCTTAAAAATAATTTTTTTTTTGTCTAGAAAATCACATACAGAAAATTCAATTTTGTGTTTTAAATAAAAAAAAAAAAACTGGATTGAGAACATACAGAATAAAAAATAAAACCTAAAAATATGAAATATGGGGAAATTTCTCCTAGAAAATTTCTTTAGTTAAACACAACTGTCGCATATTATATTGTCTAATATCTCATATGATTGTATACTCATGAAATTATATTTTAGTTTTATTATTTGTATACCATGTACATACATACATGTATGCATGTATGTGTTTTAGCTTTTGGTTTTATTTCCATTTAATATAATAAAAATCATTTTTATATGTTTTAGTGTACAAAAAATTTTTATAAAATATCAGATTTTGAAATTTTTTTATAAAATATTATTTTATCATCATTGAAGAAAAAAACAGAGAAAAAGAATTGAAGAGGGAAATCCATAACTTAAGAAAGAAAACAGATTAATTGATGTCGAAATAAAATACGAGCTGATAAACAAGTGAACTTAAAGAAACATTAAGATAAATAACAAATTCACTTAAGAACGACACTCACATACATATTTTTATCATTTTTTGACAAATTTTGTTGATAAATAAATAATTTTAAACAATCTCATAATAATTTCTTAAAATAATTTCTTAAAATTTATTCTTTCAGTAATGTCCTAAAGTTAAACTAAAATCCATATTTACATTAAAATTGTGGATTTTTCTTATCAATTTATTGAAATAATAAATCTGATAAACAAAAAATCACAATAAATCAAACATTTTTGAAAACAATAAATTTATTTTATACGTAAATCATATCATACATGTACTTGGAATTGAATTAATTTTCATGTTTGATTTATTTGAAACACAAATTATTTCACTAATTATTATTTAATAATGAGATTTTGTCATAAAAACTCATAAAAATATTTTTTAAAAAAATTTTATTGGTAGAAACGTGTAGTATTTTAGTTTGTTTTGATTATAATTAGTCAATTACATGCTTAAATATACGTTGAAAATGATACACTAGCTTTCAAATAATTCTACATAAATTATTATTAAATTTTAATTAGAAATAATACACATATTTGAAATTAATCTGTACTGTAAAAGGATATTACACTGTGTTATGAATTCAAATAATAACAGATGAATTGAAGTTATTGGTATTCGTAATAATTACATAACTGGTGAATTGTAAATTATAAATTTATGAATAATAAAGTATTAATTAATTATTATTGATTATTGATTATAAAATTTTGTCATTTAAAATTTACATCACAAATTAGTACTTAAATAAAAATTTTCAATATAACTTTGTATGTATTCGAAAGTGTATAATGTTACATACATAGATATTTGAATGGTATTTTGTTCATATTGTATGTGTTATCTTGTAATCATTTAAATTTAAATTAAATAGACATTTTAGATTCATACATGTATGAATTTGACAATATGTTCAATAAAAGCAATTGAACAAATTTACATACATATATTAATGTATGTATGTATATGCATGTGTATGTATTTGATTATCAGGTAAATTCTTTGTACATGTACATTCATATGTACATACATATGAATATATAAATTTTGCATTTGTAAAATAATATCAGTATTTGCATTCAATAAATGAAAATCAAAATAAAATATAGTAGATACATAAACTCTATTAACGTATCATGTATTTATATTTCATTTCTGGTTTTCCTGTTAATAATGATTTATAAACATATAAAATCATTTGCACATACTTGAACAAAAATACATATTTAAATGTTTATTTATATGTAAATACAATTTATTGGCTACAGAAAATTTCTTTAGAGAAATCAAATATGATTTATAATCAATATTATTATTATTTTATTGAATATTTCTATACATTTAAATTAAAATATTATGTGTATGAAATTTAAGTTTCTATGGAAATATTGATAAATTTATATTTGAATTTTATTCAAATGAAAATCAAAATTCCATATATACATATATGTACATATGTACCTACGTATCGTTATGTCTAATCTCTTTATGTTTTATCTGGTTTTGAGAATATAGTTTAATACATTTGAATATGATTTAAATACAAAATACATTTCAATTGCATAAACTTACATATGATCATTTATTGTTAATTAATAACTAAAATTCAAAAATATGAATTTCTATACAACAATTATATGACAAACTATACTTTGTCCATTATTTATGGACAGTTCAGGCCTTGTGAAAATGATAATTTTCACCCACAAACTATGTATGTACCATCTGAAAATACAAAAATATTTTACAACTTTAAAATACCAGAATGTAGGTACCATAAGCTCAATAAGACTTTTTTTTAAATATTTATTAATTTCGGTGCTTCAACTTCAATACCTGCAGAATGGAGCATAAAAGGGACATTGTATATTTCTATTTATTAGCAAACATTCTAAATCATTTGACTTATTGAAAGAAAATACCGACTGTTTGAAAATGAAAATATTCATTTTATTTTTATTTTTTATTTGGTTTGTCTGCATTTTTTTCGACACTATTTCTCTTTTTTGTGCAAAAAGGAAAAATGTAAGTATGAAACAAAAATGTTAGACGAGAAAATATTCAGAATGTGTCATGCATTTAAAACCAACAAAAAACAAAAACAAAAAAAAGAATTTCATTCATTTTATGTTTCACTTTACCTTATAATCACGATATCTTAAGTGTTAAAATGAATATAAAAAGTATCTTAAGTATTTAAACAATTTCAGATAAGAAATTTTCTTCCGTCTCATTTATTTGATTTTATTTTTTTTTTGTTTTGTTTTTAATTTCTTTTTTCTTTACACACACATTTTCAGGTGCAATCCGTTTTTCATTTATATTTTTATGTTTGTTTATTTTTATTTACAGATATATACAGAGATAGTTATAACTTAAAAAACGAATAATATGATACATAACAAAAACAAAATAAAATTGCTAGTGTTGTTGATGTTTGTTCATTTAATTGCACATTTTCAGTGTTTAATTGCCAGTGAATTTATGAAAGAATTATTATATCATTCATCATCATCATTCTAACATATGTGCTTTAGACAACTAAAATTTCATGTGCTGTACATAAAAGGTACGTGAATTTAAATTGCAAGCATTTAAAGTTTTATTTGAAGATTTTCTTTCGTTATTTTTCTTCTATACTATTATCAAGTACTATGTATATATTGCTGTATTATCTTTTATTCAATGTACACACAATCGATGTTTTTTTTTTGTACTTAAAACTATTAAAATAGTTTTTAATAATAATTACATATATTATTAATTGTACATTAGATCTTTAATGATATGCAATTAAAACATTTATAATTATTGCAAAACTATTTGGAAGACATTAAAATTTTGAAAATGATTATTCAAAATTAAGGATAAAATGAATACATTAAATTCGTACCTTAATGAATTCGTACGAATTTGTATTCGTAATGAATTCGTAATTCGTACTTTCAGTTTTTTTTTTTTTATATAATTTATTTAAATTGAAGGAAAAACTCATTTTAATAGTAAAATTATATTTCATTTAAGAGAAAAATATTTCCTTAATTTTAAGACTTTCATATTTTGGTATTTTTTTTCTAATTTTTGATGATGTTTTACATTATGTGTATCTTATGAAATTTTTATAGTACACATACGATGAATCTTAAATGAAGAAACCTTTATCATTTACAATCTAAAACAAAAGAATAAAATTAAAAAACTGAAGACAAATGAAAGAGAGAACAAAAAAGGTGTAGCAGTTGTTTTAGTAATTATAATAATGTACCTTCATCATTATCTAACATGCACGATGGCCTTTGATATTTGAACGTAAAAAATGAAAACAGAAAGGACATTGTACATACATTTTGTTTACATCATTGCATAATGTTTAATGTTCAAAGTTCAATGTAGAAAGTATAAGATAATATATTTTACATAAACACTGAGACAAAAGGACGTCCATACATACGTATGTACATTTTATATAAACATTTTTTCCTGTAGGATGCTTGTGACCTATTTGTATAATATATGTAATACTTTTTTAAACTTAAAATGATTGGCTTGTCTGTATACCTTTATCAAAGTAGTTTCTAGGATATGTCTTTTTTTGTGAAAAATTATGTTTACAGCTATACATGTGTACATAAGTATTAGTTTTTGTAATTCAAACGGGTAGTCGTCGAATGGATTTAGTGATTAAATAGGCTGACACTTTAACATCTATGTACAAGGATACAATATAATGCTTACTCTTTAAAGGACAAACCATATCACCTTACGTAAATACCGAAACTTGAAGAAGGAAATAGAACCGACATTAATGAAACGATTAACACTAATAAGAACTCAAGTATTCATTGTACGACAGATAATATGTTGTTTTCAATTTTGCATACATTTGATATTTTCAGGAAATAAAAGATACACAAAACTTAGAAGAATATTTGAAAATAGAGAAAGGTAAACTATGTACATATTTCGTTCAGTTAAATACAATACCTACCGAACCGTAAAACATTTCATGTTCTTTGGGTGAGCTTTTATTTTGTCTTCAATTATTATTTTTTTTTTTGTTGATTTTTTTAGTTTTTAGTTTTTCTTTCTTTCCAGTTGAGTGAAGTCTGCTTACTCATGGATGGTCCTTTATCGTCAGTTGAATTTTACTTTAAATGCAGTAGGAATTTTGAAAAGGATATTTTAATATTATAAGGCGGATGGGATAGTTTTTGTAATTTCTAGGAAGGTTCAAAAAACACGTGATAAATCAATAAGGCGGTGTTTATATTGGTTTTCGTTTTTATTATATTGTTGGCATTATTACCATCAGTTTGTTTTGGAAACATGATTTCATTTTCTTTGTTGTGTTTGTTAAATTGTTTTATCAGAATTATTTTACATGTAAAGGATGAATACCTGACTAAACTTAATAGTGAAATATAAATCTTTTTTTATTTTTTTTATTTTCTTATTTTCATTTTACTTGATTTTTTCATTTTATTATATTTCTTGAAAAAGGTTTTAAAGGTATTCCTTGATTGTTGATTGTACATACATATAAGTATATAGTCGTACCATTTACTTTTGTATGGCTTTTCCTTAGGAAAAAAAAATGTACATTTATTTTTTCATTTTTCTCATTCAAATAAGAAACAAATCATTTTTTTTGTTTTTTGTTAAGAATATATTTTCTTTTTTTTTCTGTATGTAAACTACATGTGTATTCATCATAAAATATCCTTTTCCTTAACGGAAGGAAAAAGGAAAAAATGAATAAATTTTACAATGTTATGTGTATGTGGCTTACACACATGTATGTATACGTACAATTTATAAAAGAAAAGAATATGAATTCTTTCATAAACAAACAAAACAAAGAAAAAGAAAAAATCCTGAAAATTTACGATTGTCACGAAGTATCTTTATTTTCCTTCGTTTTTTTTTTTTTGTATTTTAGTTTCATGTTCTTTTATCGTATTGTTATTACTGTTATTGTGTTGTTTTTTTTTCTTGTTTTATACTAATGTAAAATTACTGCATATATCATACGAATACACATCATTCGAAAAATACAAGAATTTTTCTTTCAAATTTATCGTAATTTTTTCTAATATATTTTACCTTTTGTTGTGTTTTTCTGTTTGAGCACGCATATACATTAAACATAAATGTAACATAATTTTATTGAATACCTACACGATCAATTGATTCCTTTATGAAAGAAATTTAAATCATTTTTATGCCTACTTTATTTCATGCAAATACTTATATGCACGTATGTACATGCATATGTATGTACTCGTAATATGATTTAGTTTATCATTTGTTCTTATTGTCTTTATGTTTTTTCTGGTAAAAAAATAAATTTAAAAACAAAATGTAAACTTATATGCTTAGTGAAATTTGTTTTTTTTTTTTTCGAACCATTCAGATATTAAATTATAGTTTTATTTTTGGCAGATTTTTTAAATATTTTTTTTCTTTTTTTTTTAAATTTATTGTATTGAAATTCAATTTGCGGTTAAAATTTTTCAAATTAACTGATTTAAATAACAAAATTTCAGAAATAAATTTACATTACCACAAAATGAATTCTATGTTTAAGTTACATGAGTATCAATTCAATTTATTACATGTATATTAAAATTTTTTTAATGGTTAATTAATGTTTTTCCGATTAAATGACCACAAATAAATTAAGATATTATTACACTGTAAAAAACACAGTGATTGCAAATTATATCGTATTGTGCATTTGAATGGAAATTTTCAAATACATTTGTATGTGTGTTATATGTTACAATGAGCTTATCCAAGCATTAAAAATTAGTTCAATTTTTATTGAAGATTTATGTATGTAAAGAATGCAAATGAAATTTTTTTTTAAATTTGTATGCTTTAGATCAAGAAATACATGTTCGTTACATTTTTGTATACATATTACATGATTTCAATTCATTTTTCCTTTCACTTCATTTATTTACAGTATCGGAAAACAATTTTGTTGAAATTTTATCAATTTATTGTTTTATCTGACACGCTCACATATTCAGATGTGATAGATATGTATATAAAATTTTTGTAAATCCTGTTCATGTGCACAATATGACAACACCTGCATGATAATAAAAATAAAATATACTTGATATCATGAAAATCAAATTGAAAAGAGATTTTTCACATTTCAAATTATTTTTTTACATAAATTGACATTTTTTTGTTTTTATCATGTATGAGAAAAGTGAAAAAAATTACGAAAAAATCCAATTTTTATCTGTTTATTTTTTTATATTAAAGAAAAACAAAAAAAAATAAAATACACAGATCAATCTGAGATTATTCGTTGCTGTTTTTGTTTTTTAGCTTTTGACGTTGTTTTTCATTTTATATTTTCCAGCTTAAAAGCTCATGACATATTTATTTGGAAAAAGTGTTCAACTACATACAATTTAACATGACAAAAAATAAAAACAAAACGGATAAGGTATTTTCTTTTTCTTTTTTTCTATGTAACATTTTTACATGACTAATGATATTTGAAATATTTAAGTACACATTGATGTACGTTAGATTTGTCATTCGTTACAATACAATTGTAAACAGTGTATCTCATATTGTAATATTAAATACGTGATGTATTCAAAAATAAATAAAATATATTTTTCATAGTATATACATAACAAATTCTGATGTATTACGAAAAAACCAAAACGAGAAGTATAATTTTTTTTTTAGATGTTTTAACGTTATTTATATTTTGTCTTTTTTTACGTAAAAATACATTTACTCATGTAGAAAAGATGAAGATTTGTTGACAAAATTACATACATACAAATATCCTGATGAAAAGTTTTATTTAGAAAACACGAAAAATACAACGTACAAGAAGAAATAGGAAAATTAAAAATAAAGATATGATTTTCAGAAAAATCTTGATCTTTATCCTTGTACAAATTTATATAACTTTGTATAACTAAAGCAACAAGTGTTTTTCTGAAATGAAAAATAAAGCGGAAAAATAAAATACATCACTGAAAAAATAGTAATACTGAAAAATACTTTATAAATTTTACAAATATTTACAAAATTTACTAATTATAAAGATGTAATTAAATACGATAAAAGAAGCAGAAATTCTATTTTACGTATGGTTTGTAAATTAAATATTCCTTGCGTTGATTTTTAATACTACTAAAAAAACAACGAATAAATATTTACATGATGTGTTAAATATTTTCTTATACCATTTCTTTTAGTATTTGTATCAAATTTATTTTTTATTTATCTTCTTTTTTTTTGTATTTGCATGCTGTAATGAATAAATTTATTACGACAGCAAGCATGATAAATTGAGAATCATCATATAAAAAATAATAATCAGTTCAAAATAAGTAACTATGTATGTATATATTGTTATATGGCTACACACACACACTTAGGTAAAGGTTTAGGCACGCATATGTTTAATATACAAAATATCAAAATTATTCACTATATTATGTTTCGTTTGTGTACGTGATAAATTTGATTGTTTGTTCATTTATTTATTTTTAAAAGAAAAAGAATAAAAAATATATTGTTTACACTATATTGTAATAAGAAAAGTTTTGGAATATTTTGAGATATTTTTTTTTTCTTAAATTTCGTGTAAAACTTAGTATCATTAGGTCTCACATACATACATCGAAAAATTACACATGATATTTAAGGTAACATTATAAAGAAGACTTGTTGTCTATCATTTTGAGTGGAGAATTACCGTCTTGAGAAATCGATCATGATTTATTGCTGTTTCAATTTTCAATGTATCTGTAAAATTTTAACGTTTTATAAAACAAATTTGACGATTTTCGTCAGTTAAAAAATTGAACAAATTTTTATTTACAATTTTTATTACCTACTTTAAAAATTATTTTAAAGAAAAATTTATTTCTTGCAGTAAAAAAAATTTTAAGATATTATTTGTTATAGGCAAAAAACAAAATCAAGTTTGATTTGACAATACCATCTTCAGAAACGAAAACAAAAATTATTATGCAAACAACCCGGTAGAAAATCATAGAATATTAAATCCAAAAAAGTTAAAACAAATTAATCATTGACCTAAAGCAATAATTTTTTAAATAATTTTAAATAATAATTTTTTCCCTTTTTTATATTCAATTAATTTTTTTTTAATTTTATATACACAAATTTTTTCAAGATTTATTATGGTAAATTTAATCATAATAACGTATCAAACAATGGTGAAAATTGTAAATTGGAATATATGAAAAGTAGAGAAAATGAAATAATATAAATTTTTTTTTGTTTTAAAATTAAAATAACATTCATGTAATACGTATACAGGAACTAGTATTACACACTTGTCTACAACGAATCATTTTGCTTACTATATATGTATATACATATGTATGTACATATTTGAATGTATAATTTAGGTAAATGAGAACATTTTTATGTATGTATAAATTTAACAAGTTCAGGTTCAGTGAAAATACTTGTCCTGTATTTTATTCATAAGCATTGTTTTTTTTTATGCATAACATATAAATTCTGTGCATCATGAATCAATTTTGTTTTTTAATTTCCACACACACATGACACAGAAAAACTAAAAAATAAAAATTACGAAAAAATTCAGAGCGTAAATGAAAACAAAATAAAAAAAAGTAGAAATGTTGAAATAACAAATAAAAATAATAAACAAAAAAAAAAAAATCAAACAACAAATTGAATACTATACTTAAATTGCATTAAATTTAAATTTATTATATAAATTTTTTAACGGGTGCAGAACTTAACCTTCATATAAAGTAAAATATTATACACATATGCATGTAAGTATATGTGTAAGGATGAATAAAATTTTGTACTGTTATGAAGCACTCGTACATATGAAAATAATTAATAATAACACTGATATTCTGGTTTAAAAATTACTGCATACAAGAAAAATATCTGCGTATGTATCTGTTCGTATTTCTATATTATATTGGAATTTCTGTTATTTACAATGTAAATAAATGAATATTTATAGTGAATTTTTATTTACATATCAATGTTCAGTTAATTGAATTGCAATTTTAATTATTTTAATTTTTTGAACAATATAAACCTGAAATGACATCCATACATGATTTACATTGAATATTTTATGATTGTCATATGTACTTATACACATAGTACAGAATATTTAATTTTTAATACAGAGTACAGAATATTTAAGCGCATAATTTTTACACTTTGAAAATTTGATCTCATGAAAATTCTATAGAGATGATTGTGCAAAAAAAAAAAAAAAATTTACATCCATATAATTGTAATCTTTATTATTACAAAACCACTTTGTTTTAACCCACTTATACCCGTCTGTATGTAGATATTTTACACATGTTATAAATCATTCATGCATTTAAACATATACATATGTATATAATAAAGTTTATAAATAGTTTATTACATAAAATTTATTTAAATGTACAAGAGCATTTTAAATTATCAAAATTTAATTTTAATTCAATATTAATAGAATTGTTGAAAAATTGAAAAATATAAACAAAACCAAATAATAGAAAATCTAATATGTTCATACACAATTTATTCATTTATTATTTGTTCATTTATTTTTATTATCTCTATCACATGTATACATACATATAAAATATATGCATTCATTTGTACTATATGTATTACAATATTTGAATTTTAATTAATTCAATGTATTATTTATGCAAATTCAAATTGTATATAAATAACTAAATTAGTAATTTATAATATTTGAAATGCATTTAATTTAAAATAAAATTAAAATTATTTGATTAAAATTATACGATGATTTTTAATTGCTCATTTTATTAGTTAATCAAATATTATCATAATATAAAATAATTTAGTTGAAATTTTAATATGAAATTTATACTCTACCTACAAAGTATTATTTTACAAAATATTTTCAAATTTAATTAAAATCGAACATAAATTTCATATGTACTTATTTGTATTAAAAATACATGTACGATTTTATTGTTTTGAAATATTTTTAATTTAGATATTTTTCGAATATCTATGTATGTATATTTGTAATAAATAAAATTGGTAAGTTTAAAATTTGTAAAATGATTGAAAAAATGCATTAAAAAAATTAACTTAATATAAATAGGTATCTAAACATAAATAAATTGAAAAATATACTCATTAACAACGAATGTCGATTATTAATGTAAGCACATGACGATACATTGATCAAAATCCATAATATGTGCCCCAAATATCAAAATGTCTTTCTGCACTAATTTCAGTATTTTCACATTTTTTTTTTATTGTATTTTTATTACCATACTAAATTTGGCTTAACAACATACACACATTTTAGTTTTCAATTTAAATAAAAGCTATATAATATTTGATAATGTTTTTTCACCTTTAATTTTTTTTTTCTTGTTTATTTTTAATCAGTCCAAAATTTAATTTAATTATAATATACTTTTCATATACAATTACATAACAAGATATTACATAATTTTCATACTAATGTTATACAAATAACAACATGCATTGGCATAAAATTAATTTTTCTAAAAGCATGATACAATAAAAAAAAAAAATTGAATAACAAGAAAATATCTTGAGTGCCATTTTGACATAAAATTCATATTTAAATAAATGATATGATGATGTTCAAAACCACATAAGCATACTTAATCAGGAAAGGAGTACAGAAAAAAAAAAAAGAATCAGAAAATTACAAAAACCAGAAATATTTTTATATGCATGAAATCTACATGAACTCATCAGTTTTTTTTTTATTCATGTATGTACATATGCATGAGGTATGCATATAGTGTAGGTGTAGATGTAAGGTAGAAGAATTTCATTAACCTAAAATAATATTAAAAAGACCATACATAATTTGGTCCATTTCAATTCAATTCTGTTTTACATGCATTCATTTTATTCCTTCAATTTGTACTTTAATTTTTTTTTATGACTTGCTTTTTATTTCATTAAATGTAATAAATATAGTATCACAAGTCGTACAACGATGTATTTTATTTTATACATACATATGTGTGTATATATCTTCATACATATAGGTATAATAATAATGATTTTTTAAAAGCGTGGTAATTAAAACAATCAGTGTCATAATGAATACCGAGTACAAATATGTTTTATTTCCTTTATTCTTAATTAACTATAGGATGCACAACTTAATTATTTTATTATAATATAGAACAATTCTGAATAAATAAAGCTGCAAACTTTTCAAATTATACATAAATTTGCCAAAAATTTGAAAAAATTCTCTGTACTTTAGTTTTGTTTTTTTGTTTATTATATGAAATCTTTTGAATTATATAGTTTTAAATAAGAAAAATAAACAAATAAACATAAAATTGAACTGAATTTAATTAAAGGGAAAAATTAAAGTACAAAATCCTTTTTACAAATCAAAAACTAGGTATTACATTCTAAAATTATTCATGCACAAATTTCATATCTGTGTAAATTGAAATTTTAAAATTTCTAAACTATAAGATACTTTATTTTAGAATGAATCTAAAGTACTAGAAAATATAATACAAGATTCTGTATGTAAAAGGAAAATAAAGTGGTATTGTAAAATGAAAATGCATTTGAAAGTTTTCATTTTTCAATGATTATAAAAATAAACAACTGTTCAAAAGTGCACCAGACATTTTCACACACAACTATACGATTTTATTATATTGTATATGTAAGTATGTACAGAAAATTCGATGACACAAAATAAAATAGTTAAATAAATATTTAGAAATTTTAGTGAAAAACCACTTATGAAAACTTTGATTTGAAAAACCAAACAAGTATGTAATTTTACAGGTATACAGTGTATGTATGCATTTGTTAAACACAAAAATTATTGTACACATATGTATGTATATTCTGGTATATTGTACAAAAATATGTAAATATACGTATATATATTTGACTACCACAAAAGGTTGTACAACATATAACAACATGTTTTGCTTGATTGGCAAATACTTACAGTACAATAATGTGAACAAGGATATCTAATAATGAAATAGATAAAAATTGAAAGAAAATTGGTTAAAATTGTATACAAACTTTACTTTATTTGACATGTATTATACGTTTGTACTTTAGACAGTACATACCTAATATGTTTTATTGTGTTTATGTATTGTGATTGGCATGTCATTATAAGGACCTGTAACTAAGCAATAAAATAATAACAATAAGTAAAACTTTTGTAGTGTATGTAAGACATACGTATGAAGCATTTCACAAACTATGCATATATGTACATACATACTTATGTACGTAGTACACCGTACACGATATTCATATTTAGCATGATTATGAAGAAAATATTTTTAGAAGTATGCTAGAAATTATTTTTCACTTTTATACTTTTTTGCTGTTCATTGTATTTTTCTTGTTTTTGTTTTGTTTTCCAGGAATTTTGATTGTAACAAGAAGTCATAGTCTAAAATTAAAAATGTAAGTACATAAAATAAACAAAAGTAAAATAAAAACTTTAATTTCGAATTTTAATGGCTTTTAGCCGCAGAATGTGAAATGTGTCTTTGTAAAAAAATTTTTTTTTTCATAAATACATATGTTTAACTCACATGATATCAATCTCACAATTCGCATATTATATATACTACTGTAAGTATTTTATATAATTGATATCCTTGTAAGAATGCCAAGTTTTTCCTCAAGGCTATTTCAACTATTTAATAAAAAAAACAAAGAATATTACATCTGTTCAATATTTAAAAAAAAAACAAAAATTATTTTCATAATGAATGTATAAAGAAAAATACAAAATTGATACATGGTTTTTCTATTATATTGTTTTAAGAGAAAATAGAAAAAAATTAGGGTATTCAAGACATTTTCAATGTGTTATGATTAACTAGAAGAACTAAGAGCCTCTTTCATTTATACATCTTGAACTTGTTCTATTCGAATGCTCAATCAAACAACAACTTTAGAAAATTTTCCATTTGTACGTATTGGAAGAAAGTAATCGTGCCAGGTTATGCATAATTTCGCAGGATCTTTTCATGTAAAATTTTGGAGTGTGTTAGAATAATTAATGAAGTCATAGTATAATCTTTGCAGACGTGTTAAATTTAAAAAAATTATTTGCAGTTTTGTTTGATTTTAGTAAAATATATTTTATTTAAATTGACTACATTGGAATTGTAATTCAGAATTCAATTCCAATTCAATTACTAACAAATTAATAATAGTTTTATATCACACGTAGTAATTGAAACAATTTTAGAATTTAAATATCAATTTACATATTCTTGTGTAATTTATTATTAAATAATCAGTTAAACCAAAAATATTCATTTAAAGATGATTTATGGCACAAATATATATTTTGTGTTTTGAAACATTGTTATGTATACACTCACGCAATATATTTGCATATTGAATTGATGAAATACATATTTTTAAATGTTATAAAAGATGTGTACACGACACAGCACGACCAAATTAATATGATTATTATAATTGAATAGGTGTACTCAAAATGAAACATTTTATTTTGCATATTTGTCTAAACTATTAATCTCTGAATAAATGATAAGTTTAATGTAATAAAATGCTTTCAACTATCATTATGTATGAAAATCGTAGGTGTACGCTTAAAGCGTTTTTATAATAACTTTTACCCTTAAGAACATTAAATTAAAATTATGTATCCATGAAATACAATAATTCTTCAACTAAAATTTATATGTACATGCAAACATATGTGCATACTGTTTTATCTAATAATTTCAACCTTGATATACATAATCAACTATGTGTAACTTTCAACAATCCATTTAATATGTGGTACGAATATTATTATATGTCTACTTTGTAGACTGAATGTAATTATAATGTTATACTTAAAATTATATAAAGGAAGGATAATGTTTTTACGTTTAAAGTAAAACGTAACATGTTAAAAAAAATTTTTTATCTACATATATTAAAAATTATATTAAAGGAAAATAGAAGAAATATTTAAAATTATACACGTATGAGCACGTACATATGTATATGCTTGTGCACTTTAGCGGAAAATAAAAGGATACACATGTAATGGTCTTTTTTTAATTTCATATTATTTCTTTGTCACCCATTCCTTATGTTTTTACTTGAATATTATTATCATACTATGAAGATGACGACGATGTTTCTTCAGAGAAAATTGTTGACATACATAACGCTTTTTGTATTCTTTATTTTTTATTTGCTTTTATTTTTTTATCGTTCTGTTTTTTTTTTATCTTATTTTAAGTCTTATACATTTATGACTATAACCTACTTCTTTGTAGAATAAAAAAAATTATGATGTTTATTCCTTTGCTATTCTTTTGTCAATAATTTTATTTAATTGCATTCAAATGATTTAAAATCAAACTGAAATTATTTTTACAAATTTTTTCTTTTTTTTTTTAAATAATTTTCGATTACTTGTTTAAATTTCATTTATAGTAAGAATTTAAAAATTTTAGGAAATTTTTATAAAAAACGTAAGTACTTTTTAGAAATATTTAAAAATTTTGTACTAAATACATGTATTGTACTTGTATAAAAACAAAAATATGAATAACATTAAAGATGCACCCAAAAACATTGAATTATCCTTACGTGTTATTAAAAATATGCAAAAACTTTTTGATAATAAATACAAGTATGTACTTGTACGAGTATGTACTTGTGAAAACCACATAAAGAAATATATTTCAATTTTATTATTATGATTCTGGGATTTTTCTACATGAATTTCATGAATTAATGATTATACATAAACACGAAAATGGAATTATTTAGACTCATGTATACAAGACAACATTATTATACAAAAAATATAAAAATAAAATTTATACGAAAATACTGAATAAACAAAATAACGAACATTTTAATAATAACAACATACAACAATTTACTTAGTACAGAGTGACAGTATCAGTCATATTAATTTGACTTTACGTTTTATTATAATTTCTTTGTCATACTTAAAATCTACTTATCATATTTATTATACTTGAATATTTATAAATATATATGTATAAAAATAAAAATTTGTAATATTGTTAAAAATCATCAAAACAAAAAAAACAACAAAACAAAAACAAAAATTTTTACTCCTTTTTATGTTATTGTTATTATTCCGTTTTCATGAACATTTACAAGCATAGAAGAAGAAGAAGAAGAAGGTACTTTAATAACATTCACCTTTGATTTTATTTCTTTTTTGAAAAAATATGAAAATAAATAGTTATTAAAAAGAATAAAATTTTTCGTACACGATAAATGCATAAAATACACATACAAACGTTCGTTTTCTTTCATATTTCTTTAGTAAGAGGATTTAAAATAAGCTTTTCATGATATTCTATATAAGAATATTAACAGTGTACCAGGATTTGCCTTGTCCCAAAATGACAAAAATGTAATAATAATAATACAAAATAAAAAGAAAAAAAAAATAATAAGTACAATAAAAGATATTATTTTCTAACAAAAATTTAATAGTCTAGCAAGAAGATTTTGTATTAATGGTAAATCATGTATTTTACTTTTTATAAATATTCACATTTTGTATTCAAACAAATCAACCAGATTATGAAATTTTTTTTTATTGAATAATAATTCAAATATTTCCTCTGTGTACATATTTTGTACATTTCTTCATATAATGTGTATCCATGATTTTGTGTATTTTATTTGTTTGACTTGATAAATTTGATAAATTTAAAATTTTTGATAAAAATGCAACTAAAGCGTTTAATGTATCCCTTTGAATTATTACCGATGCGTAAGATGATTTTTTTGTTGTACAAAAAGCATTTACATAAGTTTATCATATATGAACAACATAAAAATTACATTCTGTAAAATTCATTTATTTGTCTGCAAATCTGAAATTTTACTTATCTATTGCACTTTTAAGATTTTCTGATTTTTATACCATTACAACCAGGAAAATAATAATTTATTAGTTTTGAGGTAAAAAAATATTATTGTAACAAATAAAATAAAACGTTATATTATGTCGAAAATCTGTCGATTATTTTGAAAATTATATGACTTATTCAACGTGCTTATGAGTAACCGTTTTAATTTTTTATTAAAATCAGTACGTACGGACAATACGTAACATTGTATGTATGTATGTATGTGCATATATCATGTATAATAGATTTTACTATAAACTTTGAAGAACGCATTTATTTTCACATTTTCCATTTTTTATTTAATTAAGTACACAGAAAAGCTTGGTACATTTGTGTTCACGCTTCATACTACAATGTATGCATTTCATAATCATAATTTTTAAATGAACAAAAAGGATATATTTAAGTAATTTATTTTTAAATGAATATAAATTACCTAATGAATTTCCATTTCAATAATATTTCCTTCCATAATGTTTTCCCATAGAATTTATATTGTATTGTTTTCATATTTTCAATTGTTTTTCATTTATTTTGTTCCTTTTTATTTATAATTGTTTATACATACACATAATTTTCATAACAACTTTTATATATACATTGTATATCTCATATCATCACAATTTTAAATGCAAATGAAATTCTCATATTTTTTTTTCTTTTCTCTTCGTTATATTTTTTACTTATTTTGTAAATAATAAAATTTTTTCACTTTTAATATTCAACATAATAGACATTAAATATTTAATGACAAACAGTGAGATGATAATAATAATAATAATAACAAAATGCAAAGTAAAATAAAATGTTGTATTTTTATTTTTTTTATATTTTTTATTTTTTTTCAAGTATCCTTTATTTTGCTACTCTTTTCAAAATTTATATTTACTCGTTAAAATTATCATAATATTTTATATATATATTTGATTATTATACATTATATTGGTATTCACATAGATAAGTAATTGCATACAAATGTACATGCAATTATTATGTGTGTAAATTAATGATTCAAACATTTAAGTATCTCATTATATTTTTAATTGTTACTTTCTATATTGTCCTTGTATTTGTCTTTTTTTGTATGAATTTGTTTTCTTCTTTTTTTATTATGTACAGATAAAATAAAAATTTTTTTTTTTCCTTTTCACTTTTATTTTCACTTTTATTTATTTTAATTCAGTGTATTTAATATTTTTGCCTTCTACATAAATTTTTCATATTTCATTACATTGTGTTTAGAGCATGTACATACGTTACATAAAAAATTTAACCATATATCATTCATTACATCGTTAATTATTATTCAAGATAATTTACCCTTTACAATTATTTAAGATAATTTCATTTTATTTGGTTTACTGTTTGGTTGTTTTTTTTTTTTTTTTGTTGTGTTTATTTTTTACATATTATATGTAGATCTTTTATGAAGTACATTGTAGACGTTTCTAATTATCAAGGTAGATACAATAATCAAAATAAAAATAATATACATTCATGAAATACATTTAAATAAATTTGATTTAAATTTACATGAAATTTCATTTATATCAATTTGATCTGTATAATTTACAGACGGTATTTTGATCATTGTTTCAAAGATGATTACAGATACGTGGTTGGATAATGAGAGATTTAAATAAAATGTTTATTCTTGTTATGTAAATTAAATGAACATAACATAAATTAAATGAATATAATAAAATGAATATAATAAAATTCAGATTTAAAAAACAAAAAACGTTATTTATGGAGACCAAAATAATAATTTGTAATTGTAACGATATGATATATTAAATTATGGTACAAAAATTACCACAAATATTTAAATTTATGTTTTTCGTTGTAATTGGAAAAAAAGGTAAAAATATGATGAAGAAAAAATTTTATTTTTAAATGAAAAATAATAATGATTGACAAAAAATGATATAAAATTGAGAATTAAAGTTCGGTTTTTTTTTAAATTTTCGTAATTACTGAAATTTTAATTTTTAAAAATTTTTTCTTAGAATTTCATTATGAAAAAGATTTCAAATTTTTAAATGATATAAAACTGAGAATAATAAAAATTGGATAATTTTCAAAAATATTAAAATTAATTTTAAAACATTTGCAACAGAGGTGTGATACTTTCAGTTTTATTCTTTATTTATTTATTTATTTATTTTTTTGAATAAATAAATAATTTTTGTTTAAAAATCACAATTAAAAAAAAATATATAAAAACAAAAGAGGTGAGAACAAATATAAAATACGTATGAATACATAAATAGTTGTCGTATTATGTGTTTATAAAATAATCAAAAGAAAACAGTAGACTTGTGAAAATAATAAATAAATAAATAAAAATAAATAATAAATATAACAATGTGGGAGAAAAGTCAGTTAAGTAGTTAGCGGACTAAAAATATTAACACAATATTTTTATGTTTTTTTATGCAGATACATATGTTGATTCATTATATACAAAAAAAAAATAACACTAATTGCAGTTGACATGACACACATATTTTCCTTATTTTTTTTAAACTTTATTCTGTTTTTTTCCAAAACAATATGTTGTTTATTATTATTATGATATTACGTAGGAATATTTTCTATTTATTTTTTTTATACATAATATTTTGTTTTTGTTTAAGTATAAGTTTTCACATTTAGTTTTTATTATAAAAACATTTTTTGTATACATTTTGAAAATAAATATGTTACATATTTTATATAATACAAGTTGCATATAATAATAATTAAAAAAAAAACATATTTTGTTTATTTATTTTTTTTATTTTGTTTTATGTTTAAAATAAAAATCATGTTATCATAGACATTACAATATATTACCTAATAGAAGTTTTGCATCAATATTTTAAAGTGCGTTTAACCATAAAATTATGTTTTATATTTTATTATAAATAGTAATGAAATATAATAAAAGGAAAAGAAAAACATGAATGTGTGAAAAAAAAAAATGAAAAAAATAAAATGAATAAAAGTAAAATGAAATCAATGTACTCCACATATCCAGATTACAATTAAATGTTTAAAAAAATGTAAAATGCAAAAGCAAATATAAAAGACGGGCTTTTATATTTTTACTTTTATTATTGTATAAAAAAAAAAATTCATAAACGCATTTACATATGAAAGTTCAGAAAATATGAAAATAAGTGAAATGCATGTAGGTGTATAATACATGAAAAAATTTTACTATGAAATTTATGAAAACAAATTATCATCACATTGTAATGAATAAAACATGTAAATCAGTGTTAATGTTACAATGAACTTAAAATTTAATTACAATTGCATAGCATACAATATGGAAAGATAAGCGAAAAACAAAAACACACACTTTTCATGTATGTATGTACACTTCATTTCAGTTTTCTTTTATTCGTTTTATTTAATCTGTTTAAAAATCAAAATCAGGCGATAATAACTCTTTTTATTTATATTTTTTTTTTACTTGAAAAAAAAAAATTGTTTTTCATTTGAAATAAATTTATCTTAATTTCTCGTTAAAATACTGTTATAAAAAATTTAAAAAAAATATATATATACTTCTTATATTTGTATCTAATGTGAAAAACTTTCCGAAATTTGCACAAACGACATAATCGGTATGAATTCCAATATAAAACTGATATGAAAATGTGAAAGTACTTTGCTTATCATTTCTCTAGAGAAAGTATTTTTCATTTTTATCTTCGTTTATTTTTTCAAATATTTATTCTTGCTATTTTGCCTTTCTATTATTTTGTTATTTTGGTTTTCTTTTACTTGTGATGTTTTAATATAATTTTATTTTTTTTTTTTTTTGTTAGTATAAAATGCATACCCAAGAAAAAAGGGAAATTTTTGAGTATGACTTACAAAACGTTCATTGTAGTCCTTTTAAAATAACTATAAAAACAAAAACAATTTCAAATTCAAAATAAAGGTATACTGTCTATATAAGAAAACTTTGAAGTATCTTGAATTTCTGTGAAATCTGCAAATAAGGAAATTTCCCCTTTTTCTGCAAGCGCATGTGAAATAATAATTTATTTTATATTTTTGTAATATAAGCATTCATATTCATTTATTTCAAAGTGATAACTAATGGAGATAAATAAAGTTCGTTAAACTTAATTTTTAAAGTTCTGATTTATATCAATTTTATAATCAATTGAATTCAGTTTATTATAGTTTTAAAATCCCTATGGAGTTTTATTTAAAATTTATTCTTTTATTGTATTGACATTAAATTTCAAATATTTTCGTTATATTTAAGAAAATAAAATTTTTTTTTAAATGTTGATACGAAGATATAAGTAAATGACATGCATTTTAATATTTTCGATTTATTATATAAAATAAAACCAATTAATTTGAAATATTTTCAGTTAATAAAGAATTAAAATGTGTTTAAAATTTTAAAATTTTCCGATGTACATATATTCCAACAGAATGAAAATGAATTAATGCTAGAACAAAAATTCACAAAAAAACTTTATTTTTTAATTTCTCATTGACTTTGAATCCTTGTTTTTGCTTTATTATTATGTAACCGTTTTTCATTTTAAATGCTACAGATTATTGTTTATCACGAAAATTTCAGTCAAAATATTTAATTAGATTTTCAATTAAAATTCAAAGTGGTTATGTATTTTTTTTTGTATCTTCAATTTTTTTTTTTATTCATTTGAATAACAATCTATAATTAAAAATGCACATGCTTATGCCAACATAATATTAGTACATTCTAGGTACATGTCACGATTTTTGTTTTGTATTGATTATTCTAATTATGCTATTGCATGTTCAAGATACCTGTTGTTTTAAAAATTTTATCATTTAATTTTGATTAAATATCCGTTTTAAATATAATCAAATATTTACATATTTTAATTAATGTCCCTTATGAAAAGTAAACAAAAACAAATAATGAAAATTAAAGTACTTAGATTATTGATAAATGAAAAAATACAAAAAATCTTTATTAATAAAAAAAAAAAAGACAAGTGTAACAAAAATGATTTTTAAACACTAAAAACACTACAAGATACACCTATAATAAGTATCTACATGTACATATACGTAATTGTATCCACGTGTGTATGTTTGCAATGTGTCGTATTATACCTAAAAACACAAACATTAATGTTAGATTGTTTTCATGAGATAAGAATAAAAATGAAATTAATTAGTCACCGATGCTGAAGCACTTTTAATTCAATAATAGGAATTACTAAAGTAAACATAACACATATGAATTCATTACTCGAAAATGTTCTGCATACATGTATGAATATGTATATTACCCCCAAAAATATGTTTGTACCATAATGGCAATGTATGTATAATAATGTTTGTGTTTAATTAAATTTTGTTTACTGTATTACCATTCGTTTTTATTTCATTTATAATTCAAATTCAAAATAACGAATGTTATTTAATGTTATTTATAACATCTATTCACTTAATTCATACACAAAGATAAGATCATTGTAAAATCATAATTCATAGTTCTATTCAAACAAAATGCATTTAAAATAAATCTGAAAATAAAATAAGTTAAGTACTTATTCACGTGTGTATTTTTTATTTTTCACAAGCAAATTAAATGCATTTGCTGTTGTTTTTTTTTTTTTTTAATTTAAAAAATAAAAGTCCTATTAAATCCATCAATTTCTAAAGGTGTTATTCAAATGAAACTATTACAAAAAATTTATTAAATTGATTCGGTTCGTTAAACATAATTTCATTTTATTTTATATTTGATTTTTAAAAATGTTCATTCATTTCATAAAAATTAACTTAAAGAGATCAACAAATTTGCATTAATAAACAGTATCAAAAGTGTTAAAGTGAAGAAAAATTCAGTATAATCGTTTTGGGTAAAAATAGAAAAATCGATTACTTGTTATATAACATATTATATATAATGAAGATGAATTTTGTTCTTCAATCATTTATCATTCATATGAGTATTATCATCTTGATTTTGTTATTACCATCATTTTTATGTTGGTGTTTAGTAAATGATTTTGAACATCTAAACCAGCATCAACAACAACAACAATATCAGCAACAACAACTGTATGATCCACATTTTGAAACAAATCGAAATGTCATTGTACATCTGTTCGAATGGAAATTCATTGATGTGGCAAATGAATGTGAGAATTTTCTTAGCCCAAAGGGATATGGAGGTGTTCAGGTGAGAATGTTATATATAGATGTATTTTCAAATGAATAGTTAAAAGGAATATTTTTTTTTTGTCAAATTTATTTTATTTGAATTTATTATCATATACATACGTATTAACAGATTTATACACAAATGTATATACATTGTTGTTCGTATACAATGTACGTAAATCCTTACGTTAAAAATATGTACTTCTCATGATGATGAAAAACTTATTTAATCTGCAACAATTGATAAATTATTGTGTGCATATATATTTTTTTTTCTTTTCATTTTCTTTTCTACAAAATATATTTGTAGTTATCACCTGTCAATGAACATGTAATTGTAAAAACTGATAAAATAAATAGACCATGGTGGGAACGATATCAACCAATTTCGTATAAAATTGAATCAAGATCAGGGAATGAACAGCAATTTTTAGAAATGTCTAAGAAATGTAATAATGCTGGAGTTCGTTTATATGTTGATGTTGTATTCAATCATATGGCAGCACCTCAAATTAATTTAAACCAAAATAATAATAATGAAAATGATAATACTAATAACAATGACGACATAATATTTGGTACAGCTGGTTCGATAGCAAATCCCGAAAATCTTTCTTATCCTTCTGTACCATATGAGAGACAACATTTTCATAAAACATGCACTATCCAAAACTATAACAATGCACATGAAATTCGTAATTGCATGTTAGGAACTTTACCAGATCTGGATCATTCAAAAGAGCATGTAGTTACGAAAATTGTTGAATTTTTAAATCATTTAATTGATTTAGGTGTTGCAGGATTTCGTGTCGATGCCGCAAAACATATGTGGCCAACCGATTTAAAAGTAAGTAGAATTTTTCTTTATAGAATGGTCACACAATACAACTTTTTAAAAAAAATTCTCCTGTAGATTATCTACGATAAAGTCAAAAATCTGAGTACAGAGTTTGGATTTAATAAAAATGTTCGACCGTTCTTTTATCAAGAAGTCATCGATTTGGGTGGTGAAGCAATTTCAAAGTAAGTAAACGAGATTATTGTGAATTACCTTTATTTCTATTTAATATAATCTATTCTTAATAAGAACCGAATACAGCCATTATGGTGTTATTACTGAGTTTCTTTACTCAACCGAAATTGGTGCAGTATTTAATGGAAAAGTACCTTTAACATCATTAAAAAACTGGGGATCTGCAATGGGTTTTCTACCATCACAACATGCACTAGTATTCATTGATAATCATGACAATCAAAGAGGTCATGGTGCAGGTGGTAGTTTAATTTTAACACATAAAACTCCAAAAAAATACATAATGGCTGTGGCATTTATGTTATCTTATCCATATGGTATACCAAGAATAATGAGTTCATATAAATTTAATAATTCTGATCAAGGTCCACCATCAAATGAAAATGATGAAATTAATTCTCCAGAATTCGATGAGAATGGTCAATGTAAAAATAATTGGATATGTGAACATCGTTGGAATTCCATAGTAAATATGGTTGAATTTCGTAATTTAATTAACAATAATGAAATGAATCCAATAAAAAATTGGTTAGATAATGGAGAAAATCAAATTTCATTTTGTCGTGGGAATAAAGGTTTCATTGCATTTAATAATGATCCAAAACATGATTTTATTTTAGATGTAAATATAACAGAATGTCTTGAGCCCGGAATTTATTGTGATGTAATTAGTGGTAAACAAATAAAACTAAATAATGAATTAAATTCATTTGAATGTACTGGAAATGAAATTGAGGTAAAACAAAATGGTATTGTAAACATTAAAATATCACATAATGATGAATACGGTGTTGTTGTAATACATGAAAAATCTAAAATAAAATAATTATTTTTGTGGTATACAGTATATCTTCAATACGAATTGTACATGGATATTTGACAAAAAAAAAAATAAATAAATAAATAAATTATATATTTTGTTTGATATAATGAAAAACATTGGTTTTTTTATTGAGACCTTTTTAAATTTAAGATGATTAAAGTTTAACAATGTACACATACATACATAAACCTAATACTTACTAAGCATCATGTAAAAATACAAATTATAAAACCTTAAAGATCATCGTCCTTAACTATAAAGAAGTCTTTTTGATTTTCTTCGAAGTAAATGTACTTCACTTGTTTTATGAATTTTTATTCAATTATTTACTCTACCTTATGATGTATAAGTATGTATTTAAAAATAATAACTGTCTTATGAAAATTTCATGAATTAAAATCAACAGAATATTTTCTTTTATATAATTTTCAATTTAATTTCTTGTTTGAATAAGATGATGCTTTTTTGTCTTATTTTTGTATCTTTATCATCTGGTATCCTTTTATTGTATTTTTTAAAGAAAAACGTTTGATTAAATGTTTATTTTTCATTGTAAATTTATTTTAAAGCAACATGCTGTGAAATAATAATTAACACTTCTTGTAAAAGTTAATTTTTTTTTTATTTTAAATTAATTT
The DNA here is from genome assembly GCA_963971155.1 of Anthrax anthrax. Classification (NCBI taxonomy): domain Eukaryota; kingdom Metazoa; phylum Arthropoda; class Insecta; order Diptera; family Bombyliidae; genus Anthrax; species Anthrax anthrax. The sequence continues at coordinate 5,852,269 of OZ020118.1, read as the reverse complement.
AAAACTTCAAAATAACACGAAAATTTTTTTGTTAAGATTTTGTATATTTTATTTTATTTTATTATATAATTGATTAAAATACAAAATTTAATTCAATAATTCATATAATTATTAACACGTGAATAAAAGGAAAATCCTATTTATGTATTATTATAATAATCCTTTAAAAGAAGTAAAATTTTGTAAAGTATCTATAGATATAATTTTCATTTTCTTATTCTTTTATGTGTATTTAATCTTTTTCTTGTTTTCATTTTTCTTTTACAATTTTATACTTTATTCGTTTCAATCCTTTTTACATCTATAATTTGGTATTGTGGCTTTAAATCGGAGATATACATAGTTGATTGTATTACATAGCGGTGTATTCATTTAATAAAATGTCGAGAAATTGTAATTTATATTTGAAGTTTAATACATAGTGTTAAAGGTTCATTATTCTTCATATAATATAATAATTCGACTTTTTATCATGTCTGGCTTGTACAATTACTACATGAAGTATTATTTGTAACACTATTGTAATATTGTAACTTACGAACAATATAAAATATAATGCAATATTATGTGCATTTGTACAATTGCCATGAATTCTATCTTCTATGCTCTATACTACTGGTACTGGTACTAGAGCTGTGTACTTTAATCTTTTCCAATTTTTTTTTTACATTTTGTGTTCATACAATGAATTTGTGTAGATTTTATATCAGAATTTTGAAAGTTGTTTAATACATAAATACGGATGTATTTATAATCCTATATACAATTATGTACATTGGAATAAATAAAGAAATGATATATACGTAAAACTGAAAAGAAAATTCACAAAATTTTCTCGATAAACAAAGGGAAAATTTTTTTTATCAAATTCTATATATTTATATCTTCATGGGCAATAATAAGGAAATATATTTTTTCATATAAAAAAGGATACGTGTGTTTTTAGATGTTCGTACTACATTTCCATATATAAAACAAGTACTAGCACATTTAAATGGCGAAACAATTAGTGAAAATATACGCTATAACCCAATATTCATAGTATGTGAATACAAGTTTATTAAATTTAAAAGAATTTTCTTTTATAAAATTTTGAATGTTTTCTCTGTTATTATATTTTTTATTTAATTTAATATTTTTACTCTTTTTAATATGAAACTTGTTTAGATAAATGTGTTGGCGTTTCAAAAGTTTTTCATTCATACAAGGAGTTTCATAGTATGTGTCACAAAATACGTTTTTCGTATAGTTCACGTTGTTTTGTAACAAAAAAATCTTTCTAAATCTCACCTTGAAATTCATCCCTTTTGAGATCGAGATGAATTGACATGTGAGATACGTGTATATTGAAGTCATGTTCACCACATAATAAACAATTTCTAACAAGTTATAGTTTATTGAAAAAATTAATGTTTTTTAGACTACACCGTAAAATTTTCGTATGAAGAAATTTGTTCCAATAATAAAAAAGTTGCTTCAATCAGTAGCATCAAGCGCTAAAAATGTCGCCAAAATTAGATGATATTATTTTGAAATATTTGAAGTTTGTGTTAATTTTTTCAACAATTTATTTATCCAGATTTTGAAACAAATTATTTATACTTCAATGATTTCATATACAAATATCCGCTTTTCTTCTTTACACCCTGTATATGTATATCAGAATAGAAAAATGTTATTTAAAGAGGAAATTAAATAACTTTGTAAACCTTAATGATATGTTAAAAATCTAACTAACTTAGAACTGTTAAAAAAAGTGCAATTCTAACAAGTTATTTAAATTAATAATAAAATGCATTTATACAACAGACGTATTACAATTTTATCATTTTATATATGAAATTAAGTTTCTAAATTTAATTAATACTATAAAATGAAAATGAGAAATTTTCTGTGTTAAAATCATAAAAAAGAAGAAGAGAAAAATAAAACATAGAAAATAGAAAGCATTAAATTACAGTTTTTTCAGTTTTTCATGTATAATTTTGAATTGTATCCAAAAGCTAAAATTAAATTTGAAAGAGGTGATAATAATTGTATACTTTATACATGAACTTTTAAATAAATTTTACAAACTATACAATTACATAAAAATTTCATGTTTATTTTATTTAATTAATTTAATAAAATTTATTCTGAAAATTTGAAATTTATTTAAGCTAAATATTTTAGAAATATTTTAATTAAACACGTTGAAAGACATGTAATTTGGAGTTGTTTTTAGTAGAAATTCATCTACATTAAAAAAATAAAAAAAATTCTAACGTATTATCCTTTTTTAGGAAATGATAATTAAAAGGTAAAGTCATTGTATATTTTGGAAAACAAAAATGAAAATAAACGAAATACAAGAAAAATATTTGAAAATTATAGATGTACTTCGTTGATTTCTTTATAATGTATAGGGACTTAATTGAATTTTATGATAATATCCGTTTATATGCTTTTTATTTTCTCAACATCATATTAAAGATCGTATTTTTGAATTTTAAATTTTCTCATTAGTATAATCTTTCTTTTCAAAATAAATTTTTGTCTCAAAAAAATTTCATTTTCTTAAAATAACTGCAAGGCTATTTTTACAGTATAATCAAAGTCCATTTAGTATCACATAAAATATTCAATGAAAAACAAAAAAAGAATGTAATGCTTTTCTTGTATTCCATTCATATTGATTATTTTTTAAACCTTCAAAAAGTTTTCTAATTTACTCATGTTACTCAGTCAGTTGGCTTTAAAATGTAAATTTTCAATATGTATGTATATAAAAACATTAGACCCAATTTAAATCCTTTTTTTTTGTTCATAATAAACATACAGAATCTTTGTATTATGTAATTTATTCAAAAATTATAAATCTTGATGTCTGCATACTTTATATACCATACGTAAATATTTACACATACATACATATGTATCTTGGGATATCTTTTGATATTTGTACATAAATGCAAAACTATATATTCTTATTTTGTTGCTTTTCAAATTTTCATATTATAAAATTCGAAATAAAAAACGAAAAAGAAAAAAGAAAATTTATACAAATAAAGTACTTTTTCTATGAACATAACATTTTATTTGATTTTATAACTTTTAAAGTATCACATATTTATAAAATTGACTGATATATAAAGTAAGAATTTTTGTATTTTATGGAAAATTTTCTATACACATACATATAATATATGTATGTATATGTAAATGTGTATTTTCTTTTGCATTGGAAAAAAGCAGTTTTTAAAAGATATTTTTATAAACTTCATCTACTACTGTTACTACATTATTAAAAATAAATGAATTTTATTTACAACACAAATACATATACGATATATAAGAAAAATTTCTTTAACCATTTGTATACTATATATATTAAGTATAGTTTGAACTTTCCAATATTTGTTTCTTTTTTATACAGGGATTTTTTTTATTTTATTTTAAATTGTTGGGTATATATATGCATAGTAAATGTTTCTTGTAATAAAAAAAAAAAAAACAGAGAAAAATAAACTAATAACGATGAGAAAAACAACAACAACAACTAAAATTTAAGTAAAATAAGATAAAAAATCAAATAAAAACAAATTTTATGTAGTCTGGTAGCGTAAATGAGATTTATTTGATGTGAAAAAAAAAATATTCTTAGCTACTATCTGTACGCTATAATAGAAATAAATTTAATTTTTTTTTTTTTAGTTTTTTTTTATTTGGAAGATTTGTTTTATTTTCTTGTTTAAATCGTTTATAAAACAGAGAATTTACATCTTCATAAACATTTAAATAAACTTTGAAAAAAATTCCTCATTAACTTTCATTTATTTTAAGATTTTCACTTTGATACAAATGATAAAAAAATTAAATATTTAAATGATTTTAATTATAAGTAAATGAATGAATTTATGTTTATTTTTAAAAACATTCATATCATATACATTTAAAAAAAAAAGAAATGCGATTAATTAATAAGAAACAAATTAGAATTTGTATCATCTGATCATATCTAAACTAAAAGTTCAATTAACAATTTATTCAAAATGAAAATTAATTCATGCAAACATAAATTCTACATTTTAACGTAAACATACATACATATGTATCTATATAATATTCAAGATGTGCATGTATTTAATTCACTTTCTTTTAAAAATAAAATTCATTGTAAAACGATCATAAAATTTAATAAACGCTTATTATTAAAATGTAATAACATGTAAATTTGTAAAATCTGATAAAAATTTGAATATTCTCTAGACATACATTATACATACGTACATACAATTTTTTTATGCTATCATATATAAGCATAAATAATGGTTTAAAAAATTTGTATGCTTGTATTGGTATAGTACTATATAAGTACTAATATCAAATAACCAACACACGTATAAAAATATTTGTTTTTTATAATTTTAAATAAACTTGGATGCACTTGTAAAGTAATTTAACTTTCCAAGAAATTCTATTGAAAATCTATAAAATATGTAATATATTCATGTATATACTTAATGTATGTATATTTTGTTGCTTTTTTTATCTATGCATATTACAAGGACTACATGTATCCTGGCGGGAGGAGTAGTACATTTCTCACATTATGTCTGCATTTTCTTCACTTTAACATTGAACATCTTAGGTTGCATGTGAAGAAATATTTTCACCCTTTCTTTTTTCATTTTCATTTCTACATTCTCATACAAAAAAATAAAGGAAATCAATTTCTATGTTTGGTGATCACCTAAAAATCAAAAAAAAAAAAAAAAAAATTTGGTGTGTATTTTTTTTTTCTTATATACATATAAGATTTTCATACTCTCTCTACTGTACACGTATACTTTATGTACTACTAAATTCGTACCAAATTTACCTTCTTTTCGATATTCAAAAGAAAAAAAGGTTTTAATATACATTTCAAGTTATTTTATGTTTTCTTCTTCCTTCATTGGTATTAAAAAGGAACGTTTTTTTTTTAAATTTTTGATAACTTTTATCTGAAATTAAAATCTTTTATAATATAAATCGGTCAAATTTAAAACTTACATTTTATAAGAATGTATAGTGATAGTTGTAAGTGAGGGTCATTTATTTATTGTGAGTTTGTTTCTCATATTATTTTTTTTACTTACATATAAAAGTAGGTGTTGTACATGTACACAAATGTACAAAAATTTTTGCATTCATCAATGTTTTATTCAATTTCTTTTTTTTTCCTTTATTTTGGCTCTTCAAATTCAGTTTATAGGAAAAAAGACATGAAATTGGCATTTTTTTCTACTTCTTAAAAAAAAAAAAATAATAATTACATAATAAAAGCTGAGACATTAACAAACTGTAAGAATTTTTTTTTCTAGATTATTCTGTATATAAAAAATTCGAAAAATAAAATAAACAAAATTATTAGAAATAATGTATTTCATTTATTTGAATTTTATAGCAGATGTGTTGTATAATAGAACAAAAATACAATGTAAGGAAAACTATTAAAAAAAAAAAACAACACATAGTTCCTTTAGTTTTGGCACTTACTACCAATACACATACATACATATACAGAATGCCTTTTCCAATTTTCACATTTCAACAACAGTGATTTTATCGTTTTCGAATAACAACAATTTTTATGTATTTTTGTTTTATATTGTAAACTCTTTGTCTACCGACACTAAATAAATTTAATAGTAAATTACATGAAAAACAAAAATTAAATCAAACTAAAATAAAGTTAAAATTTTTAAGGATCCTAAAAGTTATGTCATATACAGTTTGTATATATTCACTAAAACATTAAATAAATGTGAAATATTCAATGTAACAAAATTTTTTTTTCTTTTATTTTTATTTATTATTTTGATAACATTTAGATTTTTTTTTTTCCTCTAGCTAGTAGGATCCTAGATTGTGTACTTTAATGTACACAAATTGACTCTGAAAGAAGGCAAGTAAAAATGACCAAAAAAAATTTAACAAAATGAAAATATTTAAATATACAATATATTTTTTTTTTTCTATCTAATAGAATATAAACAAAAATATAAAAGAGAAAAAAAAACGAAAAAAAACAGAAACAAAAACGTGATTGGAAATTTCAAATTGTAATAATTTTAACGAAAATTTAATTTATTTCTTCGTATAAACGTATGAATGTTTGGGTGTTTGTGGGTGTGTTATACACACACACCATGACCATTGTATATGTGTGTTTATATGCTTAGTATCAAAAAATAACAAGAAAATAAGTAAAGTAAAAAATGAATAATGAAAAAGGGATCTTGATAACCGGATATTACGATAAGATGTCATTTTGGATTATTTACTTTATGTAGTATAAATTGTGTAAGACCTTTTATTTTTTTTTTCCTTGCAAAAAGTTTTTACTGGTTGGTTTTTTTTTTTACTTCATTTTCTTCATACTTAAATTTTCCATGTAAATCAATGATGATAAGCATATATAAGGATGTGCATACATATTGTTTTACAAATCAAGATATTGTAAGTTTATACAATGAAATAAAACTGTCTCTTTGAATCAATTTGAAAAATACTTTTTTACATTTGTTACAAAATAATTGATCAGATATATAACAAAAAATTGAAAAATGATTTTCTAACATATCGGATATACTAACAAATTTTTCTTGTTCGTTTAATTTATAAAAAAAACTGAAAAGGAAACAATAAATAAAAAATATTAACATGCTTTTAGAATGTACATGAAAAAAAAATAGAACATACGACAAGCAGATTATAAAATTCATAAGGATATTCAAAATTCAAAGAATATTCCATCAGTTAGATTAAAAAATTTTTAATTTTTAACACCTCCATCTCATATTAACTGATGTCGATCATCATAAATTAAGTTTTAATCTATACACACACAAACAAAAGTTAAATAAATATTTTTACTTTTGCTTAATTCTACTTAAAAAAAACCAAATCAAGTTAAGTTCAAATTCAAAACTTCTAATAACACTTGTAGTCAATGGCTCTCCTATTAATCATGAATATAACAAGAAAAAAAAATAATAATAATACTACGTACTTTGATTTTATTAAATCATTTAAAACAAATTTAATTTCTTTTAGGATCATTACTTTTGATTATATTCTTTTAAACATTTTATCATAATGTCTCTTATACATTGAAAAACAAACAAAGAAAAAAAAAAAGAAATTAATTGAAAACAATAGAATGATAATATCTTATATAATCGAAATGACCAAATTAACGTTATGTATACCTTTTTGTATATATCAAATTAAGAACAGAGAAAAAAAAAAAGGAAGAAAAAAAATACTACATTACAAAAAAGGACAAAATATCTTGAGGATAAAATAAAGAGCAAAAAAAAAATTACAAAAATCAACTGATGTTGTCATTTTCGTAAACATAACATTAAATTAAATTTGGCCTTTTAATTTCAAAATAAATTGTACTTTACTATATAGCACGTGTACATAGATATTGTATTCTAATGTTTATGTTATTATTAAAAGTTATACACTGTAATAACGAAAACAACTTTACTTATATGGCTATTAACTTGAATATGTATTTTATTTGAAAAAAAAAAAAAAATTAATCTAAACTAAAAGAAAATGATCGCATGATCTAAAGTACGTAAAATGAAAAAAAAAAAAATAAATAAAAAACATACAAGCTAAACTTAAAAAAAAATGAATAATGCAATAAAAACTAAAAGACGGAAACTAACTAACATTAAATAAATTACTGTACATAAAGGATACATACATTTAAGTGATAAAACTGTTGGACATTGATATCCATTTAATTCGTATATACATACATATGTATGTATTATAATATTGTAAAACAAAAGCAATAAAAACAATCACAACAAAACAGAAACAATACCTTTCTTCAGAATTAAGAAAAAGCCTGCAATATACATTTATAACAAGTTTCTTCTTTTAACTCCAGGGAATTTATAATTTTGTCAGACGAAAAAAAATAAAATAAAAGGGAATTTTTTCAAAATAAAACAGGACAACAGAACAATAGAACAACAATGCGGTAGAACCTTACAAAAAAAAATATTCGTTTTGAAAAAGTTACTTAGGTTTTTAAATTCAATAATAGAAATAAAAAGATGAGAAAAAATTACGGATATTGGAATGAAAACTTTGGAAGTAATTTAAACAGTGTAATGTATTTTCAATACTAAGCCTTTTTTACAATTTTTTTCAAAAAATTCTGTAAAATTTTGTTATGTTGGTTACATTGTAAAAAATTTTACTCTACCTAATTAAAGGGAAAATTGGTAAATAAAAAAATCGAAAAATATTTTTTTCTTAATTTTTTTTTTTAATTTTTATTATAACAGCGATTGCCATTTATTTTTACAAAAAAAAAAAATTAAAATGAAACATATTTTATAATAATATGTATTATAATATATCATATTCATAATAAACATTGTATTACATGTATTATCATAATATACGAATAAATTACAGTCTAAGATAAACGATTAAAAAAAAAAAAACATTACAACAAAAATTATCAATATAATACAAAAATAAAAAAAATGTTTCAAAATTCAAAAAAGAAAAATGTTTATGTATATATGTATATTTTTTTTTCTATTTTCTAGAAAAAATTATGCGTTATGTGTTGTGTTGTATAGTGATTCCACTAAATTTTACAATATTTAATTATGATTGAATTGTGCAAAATAAACATGATTACACAAAATTAATAACATAAAAATTATTATGTTAAATTTTTATTATCCTTGAGGCTTTTTATTTAAATTCTAGCGATTTGTTTTCAAATTTTCGCTTTGTTCCTTACAAAAATTTATTCAGCATCGTTTCCCGTTTTTTCTTTACTTTTAATTTATCTCATTTTTAATTTTGAGCTTAATTTAAGTGAAAGTTAATTCAATCTACAATTCAGTTAACTAGAATTTATTTACATACATTGAAGTAATTACAAGAAAATCAAAATAATAAATTATTTTAAGAGCCAAATAACTATGCATGTATTTTGCAAAATAAATGAAAAATAATGTTAAATGATAACGAACTAGTTCATGAGATTCTTGTTCATCCTTTTTTTACATATTAATTGCAGTACAAAAATATGAAATTGTTTTTAAAAAATTTCGTTATTATTCATTTCTAATTTACAATTGTAAAAAATTGTAATATTTCTATAGTATGATGTAAATTGTATAGAAAATCGCTAACAAGGCAACTTTTATATAGGACTATGAAGACAAATTACATTGTCTTATAAAAGGACTCTTTATTTAAATGTATGCAGTACAAAATATTATATAGTGTACAAAAATCATTCAAATTTTTAGTTAAATCCAAGCTTTTTTTGGACAAATAAGTTTATCTGTTATCATTCATAATTTTCTCATAATTCAATAGTTTACAATTACTACATAGTATGCTCTACAAATATTTTTTTTTTAAAAAAAAAAAGCTTCAAATATAAATTGTGCTTTTGTTATTGTTAAAAATAAAAATTTACAAAATAATAATTTAACTGGCACTTTTTTATTTTTCTATGTATTTTTTGATCACAATTGATTCTTGCCTTCCATTTTTTTTTTGTAATTTTTATTCTATTTTCTTTAAATTTAATTTAATAATTTTATACTGTATTTAATAAAAAGCATTTCCTAAAAGAATATAATTCGAGTATGTATAATAATGTGCTGTTTTCATTTTTAAATTTGTAATTGATTTTTCTTTATTATGTGTTTTCTCTTAAACTAATTAAATTTGTATCTTTTCAAGCTGTTTTACATATTTTCTTCGTTTTATTTAATTTTTTTTTTATTTTATTTTATTATTATTTTTTTTTTTTTTGCTTTTATAACCTTTTGTAATTATATTTATATATTTTAAATGTTCACTTATAGATAAATTATTTACCAAGATGAAGTTTGCCTAAAAGATTGGCTGCTTGAGCTTCAGCAGTACCTTGTGTATTTTGTGCAGCGTCGTGGATATTCTAAAAAAAAGAAAAAGAAAATGTATTTTAAACTTTTTCCTTTTTGAATTTGCATTTTTATTTTTCTACATCTGAACACATACTTTTTCAAGATTTTCTCGTTTCTCATCAACATATTTGTTGGCTTCATTAAGTTTTTGATCAATTGCATCACTTGCTGTTTTCATAGTTCCATCAATCGCTTGTTCGGCTTGTTTCATTTGTGAATCTACGGCTTGTTCTGCAGCTTTTACGCCTTTATTAATGGCTTCATTTGCTGCTTTCTTTGTTTGTTCAACAGCTGTTGCTGCAGCCTATAAAATTATATTGAAAATTTTTTAAAATTTCAAAATAATAATTAAGTTGTTAAAATTACCTTAGCTGTTGTATCAGCAATATTTGCAGCATGTTGTTTTGTTTGTTCTGCTGTTTGTTGCACTTGATTAGCAGTACCTTCAATCGCTTGTCCAGCTTTATTCAATTCTTGTCCAGCTAAATCAGCTGCTTCTTTAGCTAAAAATTAAAACAATACCATTATTATTTTTTTGATTGAATTAAAAGATGTACAAAAAACAATTTTTACCTGTACTAGCAGCCAAATTTTCTGCTTCACTTTTTGTTTGACTTATTGATTCACCAACTTTTTTAGCTTGTTCTTCTGCTAATTTTTGAGCAGCTTCAGCTTTTTCTTGTGCTAATTTTTCAGCTTCATCTTTTTTCTTACTAAATAAGTTGGCAGTTTTATCACCAAGGCTTTTAAGGGAGGCTAAAATTATAAACAGAACAATAATAAATATTGCGGAAATAAAACAAAAAAAAAAAAAAAATTTAAATAATTTCTGTTTTTTTTTTTTAACGTAACTACGACATTATCTGAATGGAATTACAAAACATAACGAAGTGCGAAAATGAATTTTAATGAACACATGCTTGAAGTTTGAAAATTTCAAAGCAACAATTCCAAAAATTTAACTATATCTCATATTCCTAAAAATTAAACTAGCAAAAAATGTTTAATCTTAAATTTACTAAATGTTGTAAAGCATTCAATTTCAATTCTTTACGGGATATGTAAATATCATTAAAAATGAATAAAAAAATGTTTCGCTAATTGAGCAATAATTCACATTTTTATGTAAAAATGTTTAATTATTGTATTTTATTTTATGTTCAATTTGTGACGTATTCAGGCAATAATATCATTTAGTTTTTTTTTTTTAAATATCTTGTATGATTTAATTTAAATTTTCAAAATAACATCTTTTTTTTTTAATTTTCTAAAATTTAAATTACGTCAATTTTCTGTTAATTAAATAACAAGAATAAATTTTAAAAATTACAAAATGTCTACATTTTATGATAAACATAAAATAGAACCATGATATTTAATCGAAATTAATCCAATGCATACATGTGTGTATTTTTTAAATTTGTTTTTTGTTTAAAGTGGAAAAACAGAAATAATTATTTAAAATCATTTTATTTGGTTTTATTTTGAATATTAAAGAAAAAAAAAAAAAACGAGATCTTTTAATGTTTTTTGACACGCTTATTGTAAAATCATAATTGCATCATTCTCTATATACAAGTGTGTATTTTTTCTATGATCATCAATTAGTCTGAAAAATTGGGAAAATTTCAAAATTTCAACAATTTTTAACATGAACATAATTTTGAAATACATAAATATTTTTAAAAATAACAAAAAAAAATTTACATTCTATTTGCAACAGAATGAAAACAGGAAAAATCTGTTAAATTATTGCTGGAAATTTTATAAATAGCAAATAGACGTAATAGATTCAATTTTAGAATATAAAAAGAAAAAGGAAATAAAAAAACGAAATTAAATCAAATTAAAAATGATTTAAAAAAAAGTGAAAAATATAATATATATTTTTTTTTTTGTATTTTATGACTCTTCCCACATATATAATTTTCATAAATGCACAGACCTATATATTGTAGTCTTTTTTACTTTTTGTAATTCTGATCATCTTTGCATCTAATTTTGAAATATACAATACAATACAGTATCATATAATGGAATACTACATACATTGTGAATTCACATACACTTGTCAGTAATAATGCATTAGACATACACCAATTTTAATATGGATACTTTTTGAATAAAATATCGACTATAAAATTAACATAAAAATTTCAAAAAAAAAAATAATAATAATAAAATAAATAAAACGCTTTTTATATCATTGATAGAATATATACATACATATATGACAGACTATATTGAATATTCTTCAACACACTCAAATACTTGAATTACGATATTTTCATTTTAAATTGCTTGTAATCTTGTATTTTGTATCTATAAATAAATATCTGCATTACAGCAAAGATCTCACTGTGTATAGTGACTAATCTTGAAAATTAAAAGATGAAAAAAATAAGATATAATATAATATAAGAAAAATTCTATAAACATGGAATTCTGTATTAACAATTTCAGAAGTGCATTCACAAACACGTACGATTTCGACATATGTATGTATATGTATATGCATATTGTATACTTAAGTAATATTTTACATATACGATTTTTTTTCCTTGTATATAAATGACGACGATGAATAAAATCAGAGATTATATGCAATTTATAATTTATTGAGGTGGTACAAAGAAATTTAATATATCTAATGTAATTTATTTGAAAATTTGATTCCATATGTGTATCAATGTTTTTAGCACGTGTTAAAAACATGCGCAATGTCTTATTAAATGAATAGATTACATACTCGTTTTTTTTTTTTAAAAATTAAAAAAAATATATATATATAAATTGAATTAAATGTGAAAAAATTACTATGTAAATGAATCATAATTGATGTATTAACTCTGATGTAATTTTATTTTTTATTTTTATGAAATTTTTTTTTTTAAATAACCTAGAAATTCAATATCCGAGGAAAATGTGTATGTATTGTGTCTACAATTTTCATGAAATTATATATAAACATGCACATATAGTGTAAATAACGAAGTTTATAAAATACGTTAACTATATGTGTATCTAAATGATATATAAACAAAAATGAAATATGTACATACATCAGTCATTAAAAATCATACATATGTATTAAAAATGTTACACATCAGATACTTTTTAATATTGCACTATTATACGACCTTTTTGCAATTTCATTTATTTACTATGTATTTCAAAAAATTTTCATAAAATTTTCTCTTTAACTTTGTATAAATATTTTCATGAAAAGCTCTTTGTGCTAAGGTTCTAAATTCTAAACATTAGATTCCCCTTTAATTTCACTATAGCAGTTATAACATATAAATACTAGCTTCTACCACATTACGATGATATCATCGGAATCAAGGTCATAAGAAACCAAGTAGAATTTAACAATGAAATAACTACAATAAATACAAAAAAAAAAAAAATTACTAAATAAAATTGAATTAACGCTAACTAACAACTATAAATATTATATTATTATAAAAATGCAGATTTATATCTTCCATAGATAATATAGTGTGGTGTAAGGTATATAAGGTTGTATTAAATTGTAAATATGTGTATGTGCTATATATATATTATATGTCTGTGTTATAAAAAAGCAGTAATTATTACAATAATGAACTAAATAACATACATAAATAAAAATTACATTTATATAACTATACAGAAACTATATGTATGATAACTCAAGCACTCATGTGTAATAAATGTAGAAATATATTTTTTTACTTATATAACATACAAATAAAGAAAAATTACAAAAAATAAAAAATAAATAAAAATTACCGGCGAAGTGGGTGGTTATGGTTATGATGAGGTGTGTAAAATTTACACAAATAATTCCCTTCACACGTAACATACGTATTAAAAACAAGGTAGAATAAGAAGGTCGTATTGGAAAAACAGGTATTGTTAGTCAGGTATTAATAAGCTACGTATGTAAATGTTTAATGTACATAGTTTCAAATCAACTTTTAAATTTTATTAAGAAATTGAAAAAGAGTATAATAATCTATTTTTAAAAATATTCTGATCTTAGAAAAACTTCAATGACCCCACTATATAATTCTTAAGATTTTATTAAATTAACCAATACATATCTAAAATATATTTTATATTTAGATTTTAATTCTCTAATAGATAAATGTGGAATGATATACAAATATGAATGTATGTATGTACAATGTTTGTGTATATAATAATAATGTAATTTTTATATTTGACATTCCATTTCAATGACTAAATAGCGTGCTGTGAATTCAATTAAGTATTAAATGTATTAAGCATTCTTGATAGTAATTACTGTCATTTATATATAAGTATCTAAAGATATACATGCATAGTCTTATTCCCCCTTAGCTTAGTTCTGTTTTAAATACAACATCTACATTTTATGGAATATAACCTATATTATACAATTATGGAAATTTAATTCAATTTATTATGTAAGTACGTTTGGCGCCAATTATCAAGAAGTACATACATATATATTGAAGATATTAAAAAAGTATTTATATAATTTCATTTTCTTGAGCAAGTGTAAAAAATGAACATAAATGTATATATGAAATTGAAAGAATATGTACTTATTGTTCAGCATATTAAAATAAATCCTTGGAGGAAAACGAGTTTTCTTCATTGAATTTCCAGATTTATTGTTTTTTTTTTTTTTTTTTTCATTCAAGAAAAGATAATAAAACAAACGTATGGAAGGAAGGGAAGTTATTATTTTAAAAAGAAGAACTTGGTCAATAATCCAAATAAGGTAAATCGAAAATTGTTGGCCAATAATTATTATCATTATGAGTATTGACGATTAAACCGGCTTAACAACTTCAACTCTTTCGTTTTGTTGACTTATATCTTTGTATGTATGTATATTTATGTACATACATATATGTATGTATCATATAATTGATTCTTGTCTTTTAGTTTTTCTTCTTCTGATTTCTTAGTTTGTATTACATAGGAGTTTGATAAGTATACATAGTATAAATTCTGTGTTGCAGATTAAATACAATGATGGTACACCTCCTTTTACGCTGATTAGTCAAGGAAACGACCGGAAAAAGAGGTCTTTAAAGGTGGTAATAATGTATGTACTACTCTGTCTATAGTTGTATAATAATGACTCGATTGAAAACACTTGATTTTTATTTTTATATTCTTAAGAAATAATCAACTCCTAAGAGTGGAAAGAAAACGTATATCTAAGCAGAATACACAGTATACAAATTATATTATATGTGTTTAATCTACAGCCATAAACTTTACAAATTTTTTTTTATTTTTTCCGGCATGCAAAAACTTAACATATGTACGTAGATGTACATATGTATATACGTGTGTGTAGAGACATTTTGTATATTATCTGAATTTGCACATAAATTTACTTTATTACCATAAGACAGCTGTTGCACGCAAATACCACAGCAAATACAATGGTAAAATCGCATAAATGTAAATTTGTGTATGTGAAAGTTATAAGTATCTGCGCAATGCAATTTTTATTTGTTATAAATAAAAAATTACAAAAAAAATTAATGCAATAGAACATGAAATCTGGTACCGGTTACTGATTTCTTGTCATCATCAAGTTTATTTTTCCTTTTTAATATAAATTCGTTTATTTTATTTTTAGTTTTTCTTTTATTTATTTAAACAAATTTCGAACCGGTCTTTAAGTACCCACGCACTGAACTGGAAACATGTATAGCTTATAAACTATTTAAAAAATTGTATGTGCTATAATTTATTTTTGTTAACAATATCCATATATGAAACATACATATTTAATCTTTTGTATAAAATACGTAGGTGATCAATTTTATATACAAATGTATGCAATATTATTAAATGTATGTATGTAATATGCAAATTGAACATTGTTAAATTTATAATCATTTGTTTTATCCATCATAAATTTTAAAATTCTCCAATATGAAGATTGTAAGATAATTTTCACAGTTTCTTTTTTTTTTTTTTTTTGTTTATCCAATTCAAAGTTGATTTTTTTGCATATAAGAATATAATATAGAGTCATGAAAAACTATCGAATAAAAGTGGATAAATGTAACTTTCTGCAATAATTTTCAATTTAATATTTTCATATAAATAAATATTTTATCCCACGTATGAAACAATATATAGTTACCTAATTTTTCAAAAAAAAAAATTTCAAATCATACAATAACTGTTGTTTGTAATAATGTTGTTATCAAATAATGATTATTGAATTATTTATGCAAGTACATATGTAATTTAAAAATATTTTTAAAATGTCTTCATAATTCAAAAGACAAAAAATTTTTTAATTTCTATTTCCATCGATATTTTTGTTTTTATGATCAAATCTCAAATTAATGTCATTATTATATGAAAAAAAAAATAAATAATAATAAGTATATTTAAAGTTTTAAAAATAATATGCATATCATCATTTTATAAATTACATTAATGACATCATGTAAAATTATACATATTTGTGCTTTTGTCATTTGTATATTCTTTTAATCTTTTATTAATGTAAAGTAAATTTCCAATTAATTATTATTATATACTCAAAACGAAAGTCACAACAAATTTAACATGTGAAAAATATTTATAAACATTATTTGTATACAAATTTTGTAATCAAAAATGATTCATTAAAAACACATTTATATGAACATACATAATGTGTACATATAGTGTATACAAAATTAATATTGTATTGTAATTTGTTGTATTTATATTTCTGTATTTAACCATTTCAGGTTATCAAAAAAGTCAAGAAATTTAATGATAATGAAAATTCGAAAAGATAATTACCTCAAAATAAAAATAATTTCATTATTTTGACAAAACAAAAATAAAAATAATTCAAAAAATATGCACGCATATGTTGTATTGTACATGTGGAATAACGTATACAAATGCAAATAATTTACGTTTTAAAATTTTATGGTAAGGAAAAAAAAATTAATTTACATACATATGCAAGTATGGGTGTATTTTTGTTTGATTGAATAAATAAAATATAATTACAAATGGTAATGCAATTTAACGTATGATGTACAATTTATTATATTAACAAATGTACACACACATTCATATGCACTCATATATGTAGGGATATAATATGCTATCATATACGATAAGTATGAAGTAATTTATTTTACTAGGTGCAATATATTATGTATATATGTATATTGTATGTGTATGTAATATTTCGATTGCAATCATGATAATTTGTAATGATGACCTAATAATATTGAAATGTTTATAACAAAATGAACAAAAATTAAAAATTTTTTATTCTCTGTTATGTTGTGTAAATAATTTTCATTTAAATTATTCGATTGAAAAATTTATTTAAAAAAAAACTCGTAAAAATACTTAGTTTTATTAAAGAAATAAAAATAATTGATTATAACGATGAAAAATAAGGAAAATTTTTTTCTAAAATTAAAGAAAACAACGATATTTTCATCTAAAATAATATGAAAAATTAAAGCGTAAGTGTAAAAATTACAGCGTATTTACGTACACACTTATATTTGTATGTAATATATATACACGTACGCAAATATATTTTGTAAATAATTGTATTTACATACATATAACATATGTATACATAATATAGTATTTTTACGCTTGTGTTAACTTAGATTTATTTTTGAGATATACATAGATTTTACACATACTCGTATGTATGTACATATATGTATGTGATCAGCACTCAAAGTTGAACAAAATTTGTTAAATGTTCTTGTTTACCCATTCATCTATGTGTTAAAAATCAGAGTGTTTGTAAACAACAATAGAAATCATATTAAATCATCATTTTATATTTTATATGCGTATATGTACCAATATTAATACATTTGTATTTTATACATGTTGATATATGTATGTATGTATATTTCACTTGATTTTAATGTCAATGTCGAGGTGAAAACAATAAAAAACAAATTTTTTTTATAATAAAATAAATGACAACAAAATTTTTCAAATAAAAACTAATTATGTTACAAAAAAAAAGAAAAATTTAATATCATTTAATATTTTTTAGATTCAATTGAATTAAATAAAAATCGACATATACCTCCTAGCATTATTTTTATTAATAATCTTTTGAGAATAAAAAAAGATAAAAATTTGAAAAAAAAAATTTTTTTTGCATGAAATGAATTCATTATTTCGAAAAAAAAAATAGAAAACAAAAACAGAAAATAGAAAACAGAAAATGATAAACAATGAAGCCCCCTCTCATTTTAATTTTAATACCTGTGACAATGTAAACCTGTAGAAATGCTTTGAACCATAAAATTCTATACACGGTTACTGTAAAAAGAATTTTCCTATTTATGATAAATATTCAAATTTTTTTATACGAATTTTGAATTTTAATGTAAATATTCAGTCTGATTGGTGAAACAATAAAAAAAAATATTCGTATACAAACATAATACAAAACAATGTATGTAAATAAATAAAAAAGTATAACACTCACATACACAAATGTTATTTGCGTACTTCGAGAGTATATACATTTTAGTTAACATGCACATACATAAATTGCTTAATATAAATTAGTTGTAAAGATTTTTTTATCAAATTTTCATTTATTTTTTATTTTAATTCATATTTTATAAGCTTTTGCATTTCTTTGTTAATTTTTTTAACAAACCACACAATTTTTCTTATATTTACGCAAATATTTCAAAATTGCTTTTTTGCCATAATCATCGACTTAACACAGATATATAGATAAAAAAATTTTCCTTTTTTAAAAAAAAAAAAACAAAATTGCGGTTCATTTTGTCTTCTTCAATAAAATATCAGTATGATAAAAATTATTGCAACAAATAAAAAGATAAATATTTCAAAAGAAAGAAAAGCAAACAGTACTGTGTAAATTAAAAAAATAAATATAAATGAGTAAATGAAATAAATAAAATAAAAATGCATTTATTTAAAATAATTTTCAAGAAGAACCAAATAAAATATTCATTTGACTAGCATATCTATAACTTGCTATAACCAGAGATACTATATTATACTATATACTATATTAGATTAAACTTCTTTGCTATAACGTATATGTTTATATCGTACACACATATGCATGTACGTGTGTAAGTCATCATAAAGATACTTTTTCATCATTTTGTAATATGAATATTATTATTTTTATCTATCATATGTAATAATATATAATATGCATGACATGTGTACCCCATCTCATATGTAGGAGTTTCGTATTTTCTATGCACATCACTTGAATATAGGAATGTTAGTTTATATAATATAATTTTTTTTTAAATATTTTTATTCAAGATTGATATCTTAATTTCCGGCAACATCTTTAACTATGCTATATGTAAGTTTTAAAATTAAAAACTGAGAGTATAAGAGAAATCATAAGTAGTTTTATATATTAATGATATAATTAAGATAATTTTTTTTTTAAATTAAATAAATTAATTCAAAAGTAAAATTATTTTACTGTAACATACAGTAACTGAAAACTAATTGAGACAGGCAAGAGAGAAGGGGTTGATTTTAAGTTTATGTTTTTTTTTTTTACTACGTTTTTAAAATCAAAAATAAACTGAGAATAAAAATTAACCTTCAAAATTCAAATGAAAGTTTAAACATAAAATGAATTTTATAAAAATACATACATACATATTTTTTAAAATTTTGTGTTATTGAACCAGAAACAAAAATTGCGCATTATACAAAATTTTTCTATTTTACAAATACAAATATACATATAATGTGCATATAATAATTTATGAAAATTTAGAAAACTGGAATATAAAACTGCAATAAATTGTTAAAAAGCTGGAAAAATTAAAAGCAGGTATGCAATCATGGCAGAAAAATATAGGTGCCGGTAATGGTGTGTATGGTGTGTAATATGATGACTAAATAACTGCAATATAGCAGAAAATTTATACACACGTATACACGTTATTCATAGAGTAGAAATGAGTAATGTATACAGCATACAAAATCAATCAATATAATATGGACTGTATTAATATGTACATAGTTTGTAATTATGTATATGTGAACGTACGTGTACAAAAGTATACATAGATGTTAAAACAATTATTTTTTTCGTTTGTAAGATAATTAGGTAACAAATAATAATAAATATAAGTTAAACTAAATATCGACGCAAAATTAAAACATATTTTAAAATTAATTATTCATTAATTTTAATTAATGTTTTATGTGTTCAAGTTTTAAAACGTATTAAAGTTTCTCTTTGTGATTATTTAATTTTAAAAGTTGTCATTCAAAATTTCAAAAAAAAAAAAAAAAACGATTTTTATATGTATGTTACCTATACATGACTATCATTAATTATTTTGTGCGTTGATTACTCATATTTCCGAGAAAATCAAAGAAAACAAAACTAATGAAAATCAAATGTTTAATAGTTCGAAATTTTCTTCTTAGCACTTATACCTACTTACGTTATAAAAAGAATAGAAGTTCTTATGAAAAATAACAAATTATCATATACGTACATACATACTACATTTAATTTTAAATTTTAGTGTAATAGAAAAAAATTATTATTATTATTATTAAGAATTTCAAATTTGTTTACATTTTTTTTTTGATTTTTAAACAAAAATAAACACATGAAAATATTTGAAATGAAACAACAAATCTACGAAATTTTTCTCTATTTTAGCATTTTTGTGTATTAATAACGAGTGAAAAAAAAAAAACAATTCTGTATATAAATAATGAAAGAAAACTTACAACAAATAAAAATGATTTTTTATTTTTTGTGTGTTTTACGTATTTATAAATATTCATAAGTTCATTAAATATTTTTATCGTAATAATATGTACTCACATTTTGAACTCTCTTGGCATTTTACAAAAAAATAGAAAAGAGAAATAGTACAAAATAATAAACCAAAAATCAAAATATAAATAGAAAAGAATTTTTAAATTTCTAAAAAATTGGTTTTTTTTTTTTTTGAAAAAAAAAAAAAAGTTATTAGAAGAAAGGCAAGAAAAACTGCATAAAAATATGGCAAAAAAAATTAAAGCAAGAAAATTAGATTAAGAATTTTCATTTAAGGCCAATAGCGTCACACATATTTACACGAAAATGTTGACAACCTTTTTAGTTACAAAAGAAGAAGAAAAAACCCAATTGTTATTAGAAAGCTTTTGATTTCCTTTAAATTTCCATCTAAAGATTTACACACCCTATGAACATAAAAAAAAGCTTTCCATATTTATTTTATTTCACCCACCCTTAACCAAATAATAATTTTCTTCCTGGTGCTTGAGTCATTTATATATTTTCTTTAATTTTTTCATTTGCTGATACATATTTGCTTTTTTTTATGTTATTTATTTAAACAAAATTTCTTATTTTTATTATTTTACGTATGTACTTGAAGAAAATATTTTCTTTTTTTGAATTTTACCATATGTTCTCTTTTGTACAATACTGTATGATCTAATAGTGATGAAAGTATAAATGCGTACAAAATAGAATAGTTTTCAAAAAAATTAATAATAAAATAAATTTAAAGCATGTGCGGTATTTTATAGATTTATAACTTTTCATTTTTTTATATATATCTTTATTTTTTTTTTTAATTAAAAAATTGAACGACGCAATATAATTTGCTATTTTTAAAAATGGAAACCGATTTTATATGCAAAAAAAAAAAATTGTTTGCAATTATTTGATAAAAAAAGAAAATATAGTTAAAAAAATTTTCTAAGAAAAATAAGTATTTTTGGTTTTAATTCATGTTTTATTAACGCTGTCGTCTCTATACCCTATCCGTCAAATTTTACATGTTATCAAATTCACAACATATTCCCTTCTTCTTATCCTCAACATTAAAATTATATTAATTTAATTAAATCGCCAAAAAAAAAAAATAAATAAATAAAAAAAAAATATAAAAATTGTAAATACCTGTAAATCCACTGAACATTTTTGTAAATTTTTACGTTAATCCTTTTTTTTTTAAATATTTTTCTTTTTATATGTAGATGTAATATCAGCTGTTGTGCAGTTGAAATCGATTTATATAAATTATCCAGACAAAACAACAGGTATAAAATCCGTTTCTTTTTTTTTTTATTGAATTTTCCGACTACTACTGTTGCAATATTTGATTTTGAAGGATACGTAATGCGTGTATATAGACAAAAAAAAAAAAAAGATAAAAAATTTATTCACAATATGTTTCTTAATAATAATCACTAATTTTTTTTTTTTTTTTTTTTTTTTGAATTTTTTGAATTTTGAAAATAAAATTATTCTTAAATTAATTCTTTTTATTAGAATTCAAATTTCAATCAATTTTTTTGAATAAAAAATAATAATAAATCAATATTTAAATATATGTATAAATGTATAATATATATGTATATTTATAATTTTAATCTGAAATCACTTACAATTATTATAAAATACTATTGGATAAATGATATTGATGCAGCAATAAAAAATAATTTGAAAATGAAAATGTTACTTATTGGAATTTTCCTGTTTTTTTTTTTTTTTTTTTTGAAATAAATTATATGAAAATACACTGTTTATAGCTCAAAAGTTTTACAACTTCTGTTCTCTATATGTATCGTTTTTAATTTGAATTCATTGTGCTTTTTCTCAAATATAACATATTATTTTTGTAGTTGTTGTTGTTCGTTGTTGGAAATTGAAATTATTTAAATGTTGAGCTTTTACAATGAACCGGTGGGGTGCTGGGTGAATAAATAATATATATGGAATGCTTTTATAAGCGACTGTATTACGATTGTGAATACTTGATTATGAATAATTCAATACAAAAAATATAAAATTACCACTATATAAAAATCATTGAAATCTAAAATATATGTACATACATACACACATGTCTTATATACACATGCATGTGGATATGTATAAGTACAAAAAACAATTAAATTATAAAAATAAAACAAACATTTTTAAAGCAACAATTTTGTTTCCATACAATTAAAGAAATCAAGTTCACACTAATACATATAAAATTACTTATATGTGCATGTATATCTTACGCATACATGAATAATGCAATATTTATGTATTTTTCACACATATCGCTATATAAAAGATGGATGAATCCGATGAACAAAGTATAATTGTGTGAAATTTATATTCATTGCCCACATCTACACTAAAAATGTATCTAAAATTTATACATATAAAAAATGTATCTGAATATTTAGCAACAAATTGATATTCGGTCAAAGTTTCATTTACTTAACTTCTTGTAAGGTTTAGTTTCTTTATTTTAAAGTTAAGTAAATTCAGTTATAAATTATATTGAAGAATGTATATGCACATAATTTGCAAAACTATAATATTTGATAATGTGAGTGCATAACAACATTAAAATGATATAATCATGTAGACAGCTTTTAAGCTCCTCATATCATATTTTTAAATGATGAAAAGAGCGAGAATGCAGACAAAAATTTATGTTTTTTTTTGTTATTTATGACATACTGTAAAAAAAAATATAAAAGAAAATTCTTAGATGCATCAAAAACAAATAAATTCTTTATACATTCAATAATATTATTATGACGTAATCGTGTGTTCAAAATAACTCTTGTATTTGTTTTTAATAACTTAATACAATAAAATTATTTTGCTTTCTCATTTCATCTATCAAGAATATAAAAAAAAAAAAATGGGTAAGTATACAGCTTTAGAATTATCCTGAAAATTTGTTCTAATTTAAATTAATTGAAAGTTCAATGAAAAAAAAAAATTGCTAGACCTTGATCCATAAAAGTTTTTTTTATTTGTTTTTCATTTTTTTGCACTTTAAAAATTATATGTGATTAAAAATGTAATGTAAGTTTTAATTAATTTATCAAACTAGGGTTTTTCACTTTATTATGTGCCAATTTTATGTCCTGTTCATGGTACATTATCTATGATACCTATGCAAACGTTTACTTGCATATAAATAAAATTACGTAATTTTATAAATGGAATAAAGTAAAATTTTGACTAATTTCAATTGTACTCATGATAATAAATTATTATGAAATCATGCCAACTAGGGTAATCACATATCAAATTGGATCAAAATATCTCTACTGTACTGTATTTATACTAGGTTAAGGTAGCTAAAGAAGAGTAATTCAACCCTAACATATTTGTTCCCTATAGTACCCTAACTCAACCTTGTGAGGGTACGTTATACAGAATATAAGTATATTTACCATACATAACATAAATACATACGTATAGATATATGTATGTATATAAATTGTACACAATATATACATATACAGACATCGTGTATTTGTTTCAGCTGACAAAAAACTGAATTTCAAATGTTATCTAGAAATGCATACAAGAATATCGTACATAGATGTAAAATCAATATGAATCCTTATAAATATGTAGTCGCCATAGAATAATGCCGTCTTCTAGTCTCTAAATTTTTTTTCTTCTATATTAGAAATTTTATATTAAAAAAATAACATGCATTACATATTTAGTTTTTTTTTTTTTTATTGTTAATAACGAGCATATTGGGGCTAAATCATGTTAATCATAATTTCAAAAAGCCTATTTTTTTAATATTCATTAAACTCGTGATTGATTAAAATATTTGACTCATGGACTCAAATGTACCAAAGTCAAGTTTGAAAAAAAAAATTTTTTTTTTAAATTTTTTTATACATTTTATTTAGTGCATAAAATTGTGAAAAAAAAGTAAATGCGTTCAACTTAATTGCACATTATAACGTATTCTGTACACGGCTGAAATATTTTAAATAAACTTTCAGTATTCAATCAAAATATCACGTACCAAATGAAGACAGAATCACTTCAATCATAATAAAGCATGCGATCTTTACACATGTGCTTATGTATATACACATATATAGGTACATATATTTTATATCTCATTAAGAAAATTGATTTTGAAAGAAAAATCTTTTGTAAAATACATGCAATCGTAACATGTATCTAAAAAAAAAATTCCTTTTTTTTCTATTATTAAGAAGAGAAAAGTGAAAGAAGAAAAACGACAAGTGTATTAAAAATGGAATGTGCTAAAGATTTTATTCATTGCAAACATACATACCTAACTCCCTCAAAGCATAGAAAATGATTTTCTTTTGAATATGCATTAAATCACATTTAATTTTTTTTTTGCTTAATTTGTATTTGCTTTTCAATATAGTGTCATTCGATTTTTTATATACACATTCAAGATATCTAGCTGTGAAAATTCTTTTATGTGCAATATATACACATATACAAATGCGTTTATACGTTAGTTGTACATACTTATATTGTAATGCATATTTATAACACTGAATTTTTTTTTTTTTTTTGTATTTTCATTCATCATAGGCTATTGACCCAAAACATTTAATTTTAATTTAATATATCACTATCATATTGAAGCACTTGAACAATAATGTATCGTATACAATAAGTTGCATTCATTTGTTATAGCAATGCAATATTGTATTTATGTATATAATATGCAGATACATATTATTTTGCCAGCACAATTTATAGATCGAAAGAGCATCAAATATGTATGTATACATATATTATACTTAGAAATTAAATTGTAAATAAATTAAATAACGAAAAGGTTCAATGTGCTACATATCCATCACACATTAATTTTCTTCGAGCATATGTGTATATCTGAGGTATATTCAATTACTTCAAATTACTTTAAAGTATATGAAATAAATTATGTAATACATCTTATCTGTTATTTATTTCAAATGTAATTGAAATCAGTAAAAAATTAATTTAATTTCCTTTTTAATTTAACAGATTAACATACCATTTCAATTTTCAAAAACTCAATTCAATTAGAAACAATTCTAAAGTACAGAAATAGAAAATTTCTGGAAAATCCAAGGAAAATTTAAAAAACAAAAAAAAAAAGAAATATTTTTCAAAAAATATGTTTTTTTTTTTAAATTTCAATTATTTTTATCAAATTCTTTTCATATTTCAAATTTAATTAAAATAATGATTCTAAATATTATATAAAATGATTTGAAAAATTCTGGAAAATTATTTCAATGCCATAATAAACAAAAGTATCATTAATTTTCAAAAAAAAAAAAAAACTATTATTCCCGTATTTTTTCTTGGTGATTTATTTAATTGGAATGTGAATATTTAGTAATTTAAAACAGAGCAAAAATTGTATATACATATGTACATATATCGTTCATACCATATAGTAGAAATTCAAGTTCAAAATATCGTATTTACACTAAAGCATATTTCCATATTCGCTGTTTACTATTTCTGGTAAAAGCTATAAATATCTTAATGTTAAACATTATGTAAAATTGTGTAATTTATGTATTTTATTAAGCATTTTGATATTG
Source organism: Anthrax anthrax (assembly GCA_963971155.1). Taxonomy (NCBI): domain Eukaryota; kingdom Metazoa; phylum Arthropoda; class Insecta; order Diptera; family Bombyliidae; genus Anthrax; species Anthrax anthrax. Next base: position 5,825,906 of record OZ020118.1, on the reverse strand, counting down.
TGTGCAATTAATAGGCATTTTCATAATGTTCTAGATTTAACACGTAAAATACGTAAACACGTAAATACGTAAAATACTAAATTCCATTTAATTACGAGTACTTTCATTATTTTATAAATTTAAAATTCATCTAAAGGAAAACAAAATCTCCCTTATGATTTTGACCGAGATTAAGAATCATCATTAATTATTTTTCGAGTATATATACAGAATAAGCAAATAATTGTGTATTATTGAATGAAAATTTATTTTTAGAAAATAATGTTTCTAATTTGTTTTCCAATTATGTTAGCTACAACAGAAAAATAATTTTACTTTAGGAAAACTATTAAACGTGATTAAATGTGAATTTTCATTTGATCTTATTAATTTAAAAAAATAAATAAATAAATTTAATGAAAAAATAAACGATTCATTTGTTTAGTTTTTTTTTATGTTTTTTTTTTATTTAATCATTTTGAAATTTTACATTCACAAATTCGAAAAAAATAATGATCACTAAAAATAAAAGTATAACATATTATTTACATAAATTATGGAAAAATTTAGAATTTATCAACTGTATGAACATTTAATGTTTTGACTATAATCATACTAATTGAACACATTTTATTTATTTCATACAATAATCTTTTCTTTGTTGTCTTATAATAGCTTCTAATTTAATGCATCTTTCTCTTAGGGACGAATTATCCTTTTGTAAAATTTCCATTGCGGCATCTTTTTTCTCTATTGCTTGCTGAACTCTAATTATAAAAACAGTAAAAAACGAAATAAGAAAAAAAAATGAAAAATATTAATTAAAAAATTAAAATTATTATAAATTACCTTTTGTGAATTTTTTGAATTTCTTCATCTCTTTCAGCTTTAATTGATGCAATTTCAACTTGAACTTCATTTCTTGCATTTTCTTTCATTGATTCTTTTTCAGCTAAAAATTCATCGCACATCTAAAAATTGTTTTTTTTTTTTATTTATCTTTAATCTAAATTAACAAGTTAACTATTTTTTTTTTTTTTTGTAATTACCCTTTTGCTATGATCTAATTCAATTTGTAGTTGCTTCATTTCAGCTTGAAGATTTTGTACTTCGGCATCTGATTCAGCTAATCTTGTTCTAATTTCATTGTATTTTTCTCTTAAGGATTTTTCAACATTTTCAGCTTCTTTCAAATCACTTTCATATTTTTCTTTAAGACGGCTTGATTATAAATAGAAAAAAAGAAAAGAAATAAAATAGACATCAATTTTTTTTAAAGCGCTAAAATTAAAGCTTGAGAAAGGCTTCATGAAAATGTTGGTAATGTCTTCTTTTTTTTTTTTTTAAATTGAAAAAAGAGTGCGTTTCTATTTCAGAACAAAACAAAAATGAGTAAAAGCAAATGCTCGAGATCAATGGCATGGTATTTTTTAAACTTAAAATATTCGTTTGATTTTTAAAAATTTAAACTTACAACCTTCGCGTTAAAAACGAAAACACGATTTGCAATAAAAAGAAAAACATTTACAAGACAAAAAAGAATTGAAATTAAAAACTCAAAATTTTGATTAAAAAATCATTTTTTTAAATTCATTTAAAAGTTTATACCTGAATTTTAATTCAAATTCTTCCTGACATTTTAGTGATTCAGCATCCATTCGACTAACAATTGCATCAATTTGACGATCTCTTTCAGCACGATAATGTTGTCTAATTCCATTTTCATTTTCAACTTCCCTCAATTTACATGCATTTTCAAATTCCCTTTTCCAAATTAGAAAATCTGATTCAAATTGTTTTTCTATTGCATTAATTTTCATCTTTAAAGAAAAAAACAAAAAGTAAAAAGTTTATGTTAAAATCCTTTTTTATCTCATATGTTCACTTACTTGATGTTTTTGCTCCTGTTGCTCTAATTTTTCATTACATTCAGAAATCGCATGCTCTACCGCGATATCTTTTTCTCTTTGCATTTCATGTTTACGTTTTTCAAATTCTTCTTCTTTTTTTCTTATTTCCTTTAATAAACGTTCACGTTCAGCAGCAAAATCCTCAAGAAGTTTGGATTTTTGTTCATCAAATGATTTTTGTTCCTCCTGAAGTTGTCTTTCAAACCTAGAGAAAAAAATCGAAATAATTGGGTTAATTATTGACTTATATTAATTATTTACAATAATTATAAAATGTGTACCTTTCACGAATTGCATTTCTTTCTTTTTCGATAATTGCTTCACGATCTTTAGCACAAGATTCCCGAATTGATTTCTCAATTTGTTCATGTTTTTGTCGTGCTTCTTCCAAAGCATTAAGAAGTTCCTGTTGATGTAATTTCTTTAACTCTGTAATTTCTTTTTGATGTTCAGAATTCATTTTTTCAATTTCTACTTCAACGCCTTTAACAGTTAACTCCTTTTTCATTTAAAAAGAAAAATCGATTAAAATTTTTTTTTCTTTTTAAATTAAAGTGTACATTTTATTATACCTTAATTTTTTTAGTATTTTCTCGTACCCATCTTTCTCTTCTAATTTTTTCACCTGCTAATGCAATTTCTTTAGCACGTGCCGTCTCGGTTTCTAATTTATGTTCCCATGCCTGATTTTGACTTTCAAGACGTCTAGTTAATGCTGTTACTTTTTCACAAAGGGATCCTTTATCCTTTAACAACTTAAATTACAAAATTTTTAAATAACGTACGTAAGTTTAAATAGTTCAATTCTACATTTACCTGTTCAATAAATCCCTGATGTCTTGCTAACATATTCTCATAATGCTTTTTCTGTTCACGAAGACGATTTGCTGCATTTTGTTTTTCCAATCGAATTAATTTTAGTTTTTCTTGTCGTAACTGTGCTAAATGCTCTTTTGATAATTGAATTGCATTTGAAAGTTCATTAGCACGTAAACTTAAAGCAACAACACGACGTGCCAATTGATGATTTGGTAACATAAGAAGATCTGCGATTCTAAATGTAATCACATACTTAATAATAATATATGAAATATTAAACAAAAATTTATAAATGCATACTTTGGCACATTTTCTGCAATATCAGGTTCAACAGCAAATTCAACTTCTGAACGGCTTGTTTCTGGCATTGATCTTCTAGTCTCCATTAAAGCTCTTTCACAGCTATTTTCTACATCTTCTAAATAATTAAGAATTTCCCTACAAATACAATTGATTTTATCATATAAATTCAACCTAATGATATTGCATTTACTTTAATTTATCTGGAGACTCATTTTCATCTTTTCTTGCTGTCGAAATATCTGATGCATCAGATTGTAATAAATTTTGAAATTTAATGTCTAAATCAGTTGTAGAACTATCATGTGGTATTTCTAAAGTTAAATATAATTAGTCTATTTTCTACGAAAATTTAATAAAAAAATGTTTTAAACCTTTTTTCTTATCTTCTTCAATTTCTTTAATAACAGAAACAATTTCATCGTATGTTGAACTACTACCACCTCCACCATCTTGTGACGATGATGATGATGTTGAAGATTCTTCGGTAGTTTTAAAACACTGTTCAGGTGTATCTGTATCCTCATGGCTTTCATATTTTTCTGATGAAGATACTCGATGACAATGTTTTGTGCATCCTTTATTTTTCACATTTCCTCCACCACCACCACTACTACTACCGCCGCTTTTTTCTTTGCGGTAATTTTGCTGTTGATTTTGATGATAATGATAATGATGATGATGAAGACTTTGATGTTCATGTTTTAGATGGTTATAATTTTTAGCACAATTTTCATTTTTCTCATTGTATTGCATTGCCATCCAACTATCGATGTCATCTAAATTGAACTCATCTAAATTTGAATCTTGTCTTAAACATGAGAGTGTTTCAGATTTTTTTAAATTTTTTTGTTTTTTCATTGTCGCCAATTGAATATTTGAAGTACCAGGAGAAACAGATTTTGATCTTGAATTTTTTTTAATTGGATTTGATGACGTAGAAGAAGAAAGTTTTTTAGATCGTTTAATGGTATTTATGGTTGTATTCAAAGAATTATTATTTAATTTCTTTTCTATTGTTCTTATTTGTGTTTGAGAAGACTCTTGATTCAATGGTACAACTTGTGTGTTTGCAGACACCTTTAAGTAATTATTTACAATTGGATTAAAAGTTTGTGTCGTTTTATCTTGATTATTTTGATCATCATCTAAATAAACATCAGTGTTATTTTTATTATTATTATTATTGACTGGTAATAATTTTTCATAGTTATTTTGATTATTTGTCGATAATGCTTCGTTTTTACGTAAATATGAAAAATTGTTATTTTTTTGTCCTGTAGTCAATTTTGGTGAATTATCAGTATGTGTATACTCGGATTCGTATTTATTTGTACTTTCGTACGATGATATTCTAGATTTATTAGTTTCGGCTAAATCATGATAACTCGAATTTTCTGTTTGTTGATTTTTACTACAATCAATATCTTTATCTTTATCTTCAGTCGTTTCCATTTCTAATTTTAATTTTCTACTTTCGTCTTTATACTTTTGAATTATTTGATTTTCATTATCCATTGAATTTTTTGAGCATTTTTCCTCATCATTGGATTTTTTCAATGTTTCACTATCATCAGGAGCGGTTGTTGATGACGGAAAATCAGTATACTTTTTATTATATTTAATTAAATTATAACAATCATAATCATAAGAACATTTATTATCTACACAGCATTTCAACGATGATGACGATGAAGGCAAAGTATAAGAAATTGATTTTATTCGTGGACTTTTTCTGTTACAAACACAAGGGCAATGCTCGTTTGAACAACTACTACTTGCGTATTGATGGCAGGTTGATGATGATGCTGAAGATGATTGATTCTGTTGTTGCTGATGAAGTTCTGTACGTTCGCCAAAATGTACAGATTTTTTGCTTGTCGCTGAAGATGATACACCAACCGTTACAGTTTCTGTTGCACCTGATGTCAATGATAACAATTGTTCGTTATCAATTAATTGATTATTTGGAGTATCATTTTCAGCATCACTATAATCAATTTCGACAGTGTTCAAATTCGATTTTCCAAAAGAAACTCGTCCTGGAAGATCAGGTTTTTTCGAATGCCAAAAATCACCATCACTACTTGCAGATTTTTCGTCTCCACCTCCTCCGCCACCAGTACCTATACTAGATTCTACTTGAGAATATTTTGAATAATTTTTAGAATATTTATTGGAGTTATTATAACTCATTCTATTCGAATTTACATTGAATAAACTTTTTGCAGTTTTAAGATTATTTAAATTTGAATTTTTAAAATTTGTCAATTTCTTTGATGGCACAAGTCTGTAAAATTAGTGTAAAAATATTTTTAAATTATTTTTTAAATTTATGTGAATAGTGAGCAATTAAAATTCTATAAAATTTTATTTTTAAAATCAATTCATCCTTATACCTAGATACAGATCTAATCTTGTTCTTTGAATTAAAACGATTCAAGTGCAATACAAAATATACTTTAAAACCCTTGTGAAAATTATTATCATTACTTGCATTTGATTTACATTCATTTGTTGAACTACAAGCATGGAAAAAGGTATAACGTGTTGCAGAGCACACACATCCGCATAAATTTACATTAAATCCAATTTTTTACCTTACATTATGACATCTAACATCATGAATTTCTAAATTCTCTTGTTCTTGTTCATCACTTGATGATCTTGAATTCTCTTCATTTTTAGTACTTATTTCATCAAAATTTCTATTATGATTTTCCCTTGATATATTTTTTTTAATATTATTCGAATTTATAAATTTTTTTTGTTTTTTTCTACTTTTTAAACTGACATCAGATCTATCATCAAAATCATCATAACGATGATTTAGCCATGATGATAATGATGATGATGAGCGTTTACGAATTGGCTCATTCAATAAAAATTTCAATAAATTTGATGAATTTATATTCACATTTGAAAGTTTTTTCTGTAATTTTTTTTTTTTATTTAAAAAAAAATTTTTTTTTTCACTTTAATTCATGTATTAAGTGAAACAAAAAAAGAGAAAAAAATTAAAAAAAGTTTACAAATGGGCGACAACATTTTTTTTCCCGTAAAAAAAATAAAAGTAATTACGCAAAATCAGAAAATTTTAGATAAAATACATAAATGGTCAATACTTCGAAAACTATACATATGTATGTATGTGTAAGATAAATATCTATGTCCAAAACACAGATTATTATAACATAAAAAGAATTTGAAACCCTTTTTACGTAATTTTTCAAAACTTTTTATTTAAATTTTTCCTCTTTTTTCTTCTGTATTATATATTAAATTTTTTTTTTTTTTAAATTAATAAAAATTTACATTCTTTTTTAAAAACTTTCGATCATTTAATAATACTTGTTCAGAAAATCGTACACAATTTCTAATACTTTGTGCCAATTTATCATCAGCTGACATAGATCGTTGACAATTTTGCTGAAGAAATGTTGATGATAATGAAGAATTTTGTGATAATCTTGATGTACTACGATCGATTAATGTTGAAGCCGAATAAGGTCTTTGAAATGTATGTACTGAAAAATTTATTGGTTTCTTACAACGTTCAATGAGATTTATCTGGAATATTTATTTATCAGTTTTAGAACAAAATAATTTTTTTTTTCTTTTTAAATTGAATTTATAAATAAAAGCAAAATGTCAGGAAAATTTAATTTATTATTTTACCTGAGAACCACGTAAACTAAGATCCATTATTTGTAATAAAAACACTATTAAAAAAAAAAAAATTTTTTTGTTTTCAAGAAGAATTTGAAAATTTTGTAAAACACTATTCCTATGTACACAACTGAATGATTTTGAATTTTATTTCAAAAAATTTTGTTTTCAATATAAATTCATAGTAGTAACCCATGATTTAATTTTTTTTTTTTATATAATTTTCATTTTAATACAAAATAGTAACGTTGGGTACACAAAAAATAGATACACACGCATGAATGTAATATTATAAGTTCACTAAAAACCATAGATTTATTATAATACAACACGAAACATAAAAATTATTTTATAACTGAAAAAAAAAATGAAATATTTTGATATAAAATAAAATATTTATTTCTTTAGTCCTATAACAGTAAAAATGTTATATTCACTTTTTCAGGAACTATTTTATAAATTATTGATTTACATACTGTATATCGTGGTATTGAATACATAAAGGAAAAGGGTCGACTACACAATAAAGCAGGTGTACATTACATACGCGATGTATACAAACTTTAATTAACTATATCAGCTGTGAATTCAATTAGGTTTTGTTATGGTTTTGTTTAGGACAAATGGTAACTTAGTTACCGTCTTAAAATATTAGAAGTTCAAAGAATTTATATTATAGGAAAAAGTGATAAAATAAAACATTTAAGGATTATACACAACATACATGTGTACATTAAACATTAAGGACTAATGTACATTGTGAATTGTATACATATATACAATGTACATAAGAACTTGTGTATAAGAGTGATCGAAGGACATTTATGGGATTTGATGATTTTTACATGATTATGTTCATTTCTGTTATACTTTATTTTTATTTTATGCAGTGAAAAACTTTTGCCGTTTGTAAGAATCTTTAATAATAATTCAGTAAAGGTTCAAAAAATTGAAAAAAATTTTTTTTTTAGTTTTTTTTGTTTATTTTGAAATTTTTATTTAAGCATCACATATTACATTAAAACGTAACTTAATATTAACAGGACAATAACAGGATATTTATGTATATGAAAACAATAACTTTTTGTCACAGACAAACATGTCACAGATATCTACACATACATACATATGTATGTATATATATGTATACGTATGTGATGTCTATGATATGTTTATCTATGCTTTGTATGTATTTTTACTCATTTTTTTTAAATTGCTTATACAGTAAATGCATCTTAAGTAACAATGGAATAGGTACAATATAATATGTAATTATATGAATTTTACGTAAAAAATATAACAATACATGAAAATAAAAAAAAGTCTAGGAAATATATTATGTTTATTAGATATACTTATGAATTACGAATAACTGGCTTTATAACAACATCCTCTTGAACATCAATATCAAATTTTAATTTTGTCAATTCTTGAAGAACTTCCTTGTCTTTAGCCAATTCATTACCGGATGATGGCGATGGTGATACAGATTTTACGACTTTTATAGTATCTGGATATTTATTTGGTCCTGAAGCTAAATCTTTTGAAAATGAAACAACAGTTCGTTGTTCAAAATTCGCGCTACCATTAGGACTTGTTGGAATTATTGGCACATTTTTATTTGATACACCATTATGTTCTTGTTCATGATTTTTTACATTACTTATTAATGAATAATTTTTGGTCATATGTTGTGATGAATTATTGATACCATTATAGGTAAACTCTTCTTTTTCTATACGTATTGGTCTTTCAATTACTGTCACCTCCTTTTCATCAATTACATCATTGTTTGTTGAAGGATATTTCTCATTTTGATGTATATACGGTTTTGGTGATATCGGTAAAGGTGGTGGTGATTTTAATACATTTCCATTTTCCAATTTCTCACTTATCTTCTTTACATAACTTTTATGTTCAATTGGTGATGTTGTAGATGTCCAATTTTCAATTTTATTCATATAACCATTTTCTTCTAATGAATTTTCTTTTTCAATTTTTTCATAAATTTGCTTACGTTTTTGTAAGAATTCATTATTTGAATCATTACTTAATGATTTTTTCAATGGTAATCTCAAATTTGCTAGAGTCGTTTGTGTATGAGATACTTCTGATGGTTTCTTTAAAATTACTTTTGTAAAACCATTTATTTCTTCTGCATTGTTATTATTATTATTGTTGTAATTGTTATTATTATTACGATTACTATTTAAAAATTTTTGATTTGCTTTAACTGCTGATCGATTTATTGTGAAATTCGGTTTACCATGATTTATTAATAATTTTGTTGGTGGTTGTTGGTGTTGCTGTTGTTGCAAACCATTCTTATCACCAATACTTGGTCTTAAACTTAATTTTATTTTATTCTCTGCTGATGTCATTTTTATATGTAAAATGCGCTTGTTATCTGTAATTATAAAAAAAATATATATATGAGAATTAATTAATTTTATTTTAATTATGATTTTGTTTTTTCTGGGATTAAGTGAAATTTAGTTCATGTTTATTTTCTATAACATAATACAAAAAAATATAAAATACTTTCAATGATAAGATTGCAAAAATAAAACAAATCAAATTTGTTTTAAGTAGATCAGAAAAATAAGTATAACAGTCTATTTTCAAAAACGCATCACTGCCTTATTTGATGCGATACTCAGCGTATTATGATCTTAAGGTGAATATCGCATCAAATAGGCAGTAATGCGTTTTTGAAGATAGCCACAATTAATTTATGTTAATATACATATTATATAAGTTTTATTTTGAAATAAAATTAATAATGAAATGTATTTTAATTTAAATTTTTTTTAATTGAAAATTGATAAGATTTCTTAATTTGATAAATGAAGATGAAGAAAAAAATCTAGATTATAATTTCAAAAAAAAAAAAGGAATCCTTAGTGATAACTTGATTTTATTTTTATATTTTTCATATATGTGTAGCATAGTGTACATGCTTTCGAAATGCTACAATTTAATTAAAATAGTTTTTACCAGCATTTTTAGGTTTTTAACGAAAATTGAGAAATCTAAAACCACAAAATTTTTATTAACTAATTAATTTTTTGTTCTATTTCAATAATACTTGTTTTAATGACATTTTAAAATATAGTAAAAGTAATTTTAGAAATAGAATGATTAATAAAAAATTCAATAAAAAAATTTAAATAAAATCTTAGTTTTTTTTTAAATTTTTTTACTAATTTGCATTAAAATTTAAGAAAATATCATTTCGGTTTAATTAATTTCCAGACAAGTAGAGTTTTTTTTTTCAAAATTTAAAATATCATCCGGCTCCTAAAATGCAAATATATGAAAATATTTTATTACCATGTACAAGATAAGTCTCGTAATTTTAATAAAAATCTTGTAGGAAGTAATTATGTATTTCAGTAGATTTTAAGTATAGTTTTAAAACCTTTTAAAGAAAAACTAATAATTTTTTGTTATTAAAAATTCCCTTTTTTAAAATTTCCATTAAAATTTTCAAGTTTTTGATAATTTTAATTGTTTAATTTTATGACATCATACAGATACAAAAATTACAAGTGATATTCTAAAAAAAAAAAATGAAACAATAAATAAAATCTTTTTGTATACAATAAACGCAATTAAAGATTGTGTCATAAATTTATTAAAAGCCTATTAAATGTAAAAAATTAATTTTTCAAGTGATATTCATTTATTGTTTGAATTAAAGAATAATGATTCATAATATTGTCTTTTTTTTTTATATAATTTATTACATGTCACATACTATACTACCGTACACGAAGAATATATTGTCTTAAGGGAGAATATATAGTTATGTTGTAAGAATTCAAATGCAAAGTACATACGATTCTATACAAGTGAAAAAAAAAAATTTATTGATTTCTTTTGGACTTTTCATAATAATCTGATTTAAAATATCTTATGCCTTATCTAATACAAATACAATACACTGTACGTATAGTGTATACATATGTAATAAATACGATAAAATCAAAATCACGTTTTATTAATAAAATAAACAATAAATTAAGAAACCACAAAAAGAAAGGAAAATTGTATTTAACAAGAAAAAAAAAAAATCAATGCATTTACAAATTTTAACATTAACTAAAATGTTGTTTTGGTCTGTTCAATAAAAGTAAAATTATTTCGATTATTATGCTTTATAAAAGCCTATATTTTATTTATACATATTTATTTATTTTTATTAAGTGTATAATTTCAAAATAAAATTCACATGCATTTTAAATAATTTTTTTATTTTGAATATTATTATATATGGGATTGGATTACATGAATGAATGCTATAACGAACGTCTACACTTTGCAAATTTTCTTTCGTATATACACATTTAATTTAATTGAATCTTAACAATATGAAAATAAAATGTTTCGTGTTTAAATTTTCATAAAATAACAATTGTATTATTTAATCAAAAATTTAATTGTAAATAAACAATGATATAATATGTCTGTATATTTGTTAGAAATGATTAGATATTTAATAAGATTTGATAAAATGAAAAAGAAAAGCTTACGTATACCTTATTTTATACTATGTATGTATGTACTTATTTAATAACGAATATTTCACAGAAAAATTTATAATAATCATAAATAAAAGAATAAATTTATATTTTCATGATTATTTAGTTTGGTTTTTTTTTTTTTTTAATTATATAATCATGAAACTAGTAAAAATGTGAAAAATTATAATACAAGACTAGTTGCTATTTATTGCAATATGTTATTATTTGTTGCGAAAAAAATAAATAAAATAAAAAAATCTATATTTTGAATTTTATTATTTATACGTTGAATATGATAAAGTAATGATAAAGTAAAAATTTTCCATAACAATGTACATAGCTGTACATTTAAATAAAAATTGATTTTAACTTGACATACAATACAATATATCTGTACATGTGTACACTTTAAATAGGAAACAAAAACTTATTAATTTATGTACTTATAAAATAATTTCTTTATTTCTGATTAATTTTTCGAACTTTGAATATATGAATTGTTTTTTTGAAGGTTATCTTATCAGAATATTAAAAAAAAAAAAAAGACAGTTGTTAATTTATTATAGGTAAATTGTTTTTATTAAATAGTTTATTCGATAAAACTTGTTTATTGTTTTCATTCAGAAAAATGAAAAAAAAAAAAAAAAAGAAATCATATTGCACATACATAATAAATTATGATATAAATGTCTTTTAATTGATCACCAAAAACCGCATATGTATTTAAATACTATCTGATATACTATTTACACATATTAACGCCTCAATTACAAAATGTAAGTGCCTACGTATACGAGTATATTATACTCGTATGTGAGTTTTTTTTTTTTCAATTATAATTACATACATTGTATAAAATTTCAAGAAAATTGAAAAAAAAAGCTTAAATTTTATAATAATGCAATAATGACAATTTTCGTGTTATATAATACATTTAATGTGTATACCTACAAAATAAAACTACATAAAATAAATTTACCACAGAAAAATAAATTTTTTTTTTCCACTTTACATATTTAAATGGAAATAAATACATGTGAATAGTTCAAAAATATTTCCATATATTTTTAATGCAATCATATTAATTAACACTATCAATTTTTTAATAACGATCAAATTTCTTTATTGCATTATCATTTCCATCCATTATATTATCTGTATAGTATAATGTTTTCGAAATATTTGAATTTAGTTTTTAATATAAAAATCAAAAAAAGAAAAAAAAAAACGTTTGCAATATTGCATATCAAAATTGAAAATTGATGCAATCATGTGACGATAAAAAATTAATTTTTCTTTTATTTAAAAAATTTTACGCTTTAGCAGGTAATTTACAAAAAAATATATATAAATAAAAGAAACAGTAGTAATGAACTTATCGTAGTCAAAAAATTTGTTTGATTTTTTTATTTATTCAAAAATTTTTAATAAATGTTAATTTTGACCATGACCGTGTATGGTGTATGATAAGATACAGATACATAGATATATACCTATGTTTACTTACGTAATTCCAAATAATAATAATAATAAATTAAAAATAATTTTTTTCCTTACCTATTTATTTATTATATCCAAATATGACTTTATTTTCAAATTTTTTTTTAATATTTTGTAACTATTATCCTATTGTGTTAATTCACTGTGCGAGTAACGTATCAAAAACTTGTAATTACGCGTGTAAATTAAATTGATTTTTGAAAATTTTATTTTTTATAGTTTCATATTATATTGTCTATTGACAACTTTTACACAATTAGTTGTGATTTTATATCAAAAAAAAATTTTTTTTTTATTATTCAATCACTATTATTATAAATTGATATTATCAAAAAAATAAAATGAATTAAATCAATTACAACTAATACAAGATATATTGAATGAGAGGGAACACAACGGTAACACAATTTTTGCAATGTAGTACAAGTACATGTATTTTATTGTAACAATAATAAAATATTCGTTATCAGTGCATTGTTTTGTTATTATTTTTTTCTGTTTATTACGTATAACATTAAAATATTCACCTTTAATACGTAATGTATCTTTTTTTAAACTTTCATTATCTTATCAAAAAATATAAGAGAACTGTTCATTTTATTTTTATTTTACTAAAAACAAAAAAAAAACTGTATTAAAATGTAACGAACAAAAGAATTATAACACAAGTAGGTAATCACAATATTTGTAATTTAAAATGTTAAAAACACAAAAAATAAAAAAAAAAAACTGTAAATATTTTTATGTGTTAATTCCACGACTTCAATCATTGATTTGAACCTATAGTGCTTCATTCAAAATTGTAGTGTAATGGGGTCTACTTCAGAGCTTAATAATAATAAAATATAAAGTTCGGTTTGGCTCGCATTCGATCTATTTATTGTTCCAATCCATATGTATAGTATTCGATTGGTATATTGGCTTACTATCTATTGTATGTATATACATATATTTTTTTGTATTATTGATATACGTACTTGTTGACCGACTATGGCTGTACTATAACTATTTGTATGATATCAATATCATTTTTACTGACTCGATATCTACTGGCTTTAAATTTTTCATTGTATATACGTATAAAAATATACAACAGAATTGTTAAAAGAAAATTTAAAATAAATTGCTGTCATGAGAGTATGAGTCAACTAACAAATGACTCTTCTAGAGCTTATGAGATATATTATATGGAAATTATTGGAGCTCTAGGGGCATGTAATGACTAAGACAAAATAGTGTGTAAATACCTATCTACATTGTTAAATACTTGTATATTTTATAAAATATATTTTACATACATTTTAACGTCTGACAACAAAATCTCCTACCACCCGCTTTTTTTTTCTACCTCTATAATCTATAACAACAATATCAGTTTAAAAAAATTTCTTAAATTATATCATCGAAGCAATAACAACAATACAAGTCACGTTTAGTTTGTTAATAAAGTATGTTTTTATTGTTGTACAGAAAAAGTCCATTAATATATGGTTTAAATGTATCTATATACATATGTATCTATACGTATTTATGTGGACTAGTATGTATACTGTATATTATAGCAATGAAGGTTAATCGTAGATATAAAGAAAGGCACGAAATATTTATTTTCAATTTTCATATAGTTTAGTCATTCCATTTTGTCCCAAAAATTAGTATCTGTATATAATAAACAAATTATGTGAATGGAATTTAAGTTATTAAAAGGGTGATTCGATAAAATTTGAAATTATTTAATTTCCGTTATTTTTCTAAATTACAATAGATAGCCTGTCGCCACATGATAACATAAATACGTACATCTACATACATATGTATATGTAACATATTTAATGTTTTATTGTGTAATTTGTGATTACTATGGAATATAATCATATAAGTAAATATTACTCATTAAAATCATTTTCAAATTAATATCAACAATTTAAAGGATTATTTACAAAAAAATTATGAAAATACGCGTTAAATGAATTCATTAATAATTGATGACAATTTTCGAATAGATTTTCATTTTCCGTTCATTCAGAATATTTTTATATTCAAGAAAACGGCTAATCATCGTTATCATTTCTCAATTAACTATTTTATAAAGAATGACAAGCATTTTCCATTTAAATTTAGATATTCACACATAATCTTATTAATAAAGAATTTGTTGATTGGAAGACAAAGCCAAAATAGAAAACAATCAAATTTTTTTTTTTTAAATAAGATTAAAAATAAATGACAACAAAATTTAATTTACCTCTAAATGTATTATACTTATGAATGCATGTAATATTTTGTTTTTATTTTTTTTTTCATTTCTATTTATTAAGTCTTAAATTTGAAATTAAGCTAATGAAAATATATCGTGTTCATATGCCATTTTATTGATGCTATCAATATTGACTGAGGTAAATAATGAATATTGTTCATCATGATTTCAAAGTTTCAATTTATGTTTGCAGCTATAAAAAAAAACTTGGTTAACACCCACACAAATATAACATAATATCTAGATTTAAGTTAATTTCATAGATAAATTATCTGTATGTGGACAATTGTATATATAGAAACTCTATTCGTAAATACCCCCACACATTAATGTATAATGTTAAGTCCATTTATACTTAGTAACGTACATATTGTCAGTTACAAAATAGCAATTTTAAATCAGTTCTGTGATTTATTTGAATGATAATTTAACTATTTTACTAACAAGCGAAGAATAAAAGCGTTTCATGATGTCATCTTTATAGTGTTATTGCAGACAAATTTAGACTTTTTTATTTTTTGATTTTTTGTTTCTCTTATTTTATTTGTATTCAGAATATAATTCAGTTTTCTTTTAAACCGTTTAATCATAAAGTTTTATTTTTAAAACATTTTTGTACATAGTTTTTAATTGAAGCATAAAAAAGTAATTAGTAAGTGAAAAAAAGATTAATACCAATATAGAAATTTTATTAACATTTTATAATTCGAATTAACATTTTTTTTTGTATATTCTACATACAGTCTACATATAATCACAGATATTTAAAAAAAACGAATTTTGGCGGTTAAAAATTCATAACACTTTACCACATAATACATGAACTTTTTGATTTTATGTTTTCTGGCTTTTTCTTTTTTCTTTTAATTTTTAAACAAGATTTAAACTTTAGAAGAATTTTTAATGTGAAAAAATTTAAATAAATTATGATTCATCATTTATTTATGAGATGAGTAATCTATCTATTCGCATGTAATATGTTAAATTTGAATTTCTCTGAATTAAAGTTTATAAAATCATGATAATTTATTTGTTTATTTCGTTTTTTTCTTATTTCTATTTATTAATAATTGTAAACAATGCAAAATAAGAGTAGAAAATTATTATTAAATGCGTTTTATTAATCAACCTATAAAATACTTTTGATGAATATTAAATTCATAATTTAAAATTTTTTAAATGAAAAGAATACAAATTGATAATTTGTTTTAGGTTTCTATTATATTCATAAACAAGGTGCATACTGTATGTATACTGTATAAATGTATACTGTAAGTAAAAGTAAATGCACGTATCACCGTGTTAAATTAAAATAATTTGAAATGTTTCATGAGAAACAAAATTAATTAATTGAAATCTCCTGATTTATTTACTTTTTATTTTTCTTCTGTAATACGACGAAACATATTCAATTAAAAATAAACTCATTTCATCTGGATTTTCAGTCTGAATTTATGTCCAGTTAATATTTAAATGTAACATAATCCGTTAACTTTGTGTTATGAAATAAATTTTTTTTGTTCTTTGAAAAATTTAATTTCTTCAAATTTTTGAAAAAGTCTGGATTTTGTTTCGTCCGAATTTTCGAAAGTCTGGATTTCGTTAATATTTTTTGAAATTCTTGATTTTGTATAGATCTCATTCAGTTACATTTTCTGTTGTGCATATTCACAACAATCACCATTGTTTTTCAAAAATGCTTTTACATAATTACCTTGATTAACTCGTATCTTATAAAATTAATTTATTTAGTCTTATATAATCAATATAAAATAGCTCTAAAATGGATTATGAAGTTTTATTATTTTTTATCTAAGAAATTTAATGTAAACAAAAATATTCTTTAAAAAACAATAAATTAAAGTTGATAAATGGAAAATCAACAAATAATTGATAGTGATTTAAGGTGAAATACCGGATAACATAACAAAACAATTTAAAATTAATGTAAACTAATTAATCCTAAATTAATTAAGATTTTTTCAAGTTTTATAAGTGAAATAATTTCTGTTATCAGGGAAATGAATAATTTTTTTTAAATAAATAATTTAGTTAAATGTATACAATCACTTATAACTGCCTTGAAATGATATTAGAATACTTCAATGTAATTTTATAGGTGTACAGCTAAATAGAGGTATTTGTAAGAGTAGAGAAGTAGAGATAAAAAGAAAATGAGTACACCTGCAAAAATGATGTAAGGATTGATATTATAGAATAGATTTTTCTTTTAATAATGGTGTATCAAAATAAGAGCTAGAAAATTTACTTTTAAAATGAGAACTACAACAAAATCTTCCTTCTATTTTGTTTTTAGGGCTGAAAAGACTATAGACTATATTTTGTTCGATGTCACGTAAACAAAATGAAATTCATTATTCTCAATTTTATTTACAACAATTACAAATTAATAAATTTCTATTACATATTTCTTACTTTGAATTTTACAAATAACATTTAATTCTG
Organism: Anthrax anthrax; assembly: GCA_963971155.1. NCBI lineage: Eukaryota > Metazoa > Arthropoda > Insecta > Diptera > Bombyliidae > Anthrax > Anthrax anthrax. The sequence goes on along the minus strand of OZ020118.1, from coordinate 5,808,480 downwards.
TCCAGATAAGAATTTCGACAAGAAATCAGTTGGTTTTGGTTCAACAGTTTCTTTCCACCATCTCATAATATGACCCTTCTGTTTCCAAATTTTAACAGTTTCTTTCAATTCCATTTGACCCTTTACAAAAAAAAGAAAGAAAAAACAAATAATAATCCATAAAACATTTTAGATGTGTATAATACAAATAATTTGCTTTAAAAACATTAGACACATTACCTTGATGACCAGCATATCGATTACTCTAATATCAGTGACATTTTTATGTTTTAAGAATTCTTCTCGTAATTTAGCGCGACCTTGTTGAACACTTACCGGAATATCATAATCCATAACTGAAACATATTATAAAAATTGTATTAATTTGTAAAAATTAAATAAATAAAATTAATTGAAAAGATGATATAACAATATAACCTGCACTTACCAATATATGGAATTTGACGATACCATGCCTTGTACAAATTCAAAACTCTTTTTCTGGCTTCTTCCTTGTCAACAGATAAAATTGGTCGTACTTGTTGTACAGTCCTTCGAACAGCTTCACGTCCTGCCATTTATTTAATTTTTAAATATTATATTTTTAATGAAATATTTCGAAAAAAATTGAGATTTTCAAAAAATCGTAGAAGATAAAAATTTTTGATTCTGACAACTAAAATTGAAGTTTACCCAAACAAAAGCAGCTGATTATAAATCAGGGTCGTATTATGTCGAGTTGTGCAGTGAGAGCATGAGGATAACTACATAGTGTAATATTTTCATATATAAGAACAAGGCTAAATTTAAAAAATTTAAAAAAAAAATTATGAAAAGTTTAAAAAGTATTTTAGAAGATTAAATCCGTTTTCTTAACAATAAAAATAAACAAAAATTTATTTATTATATTTGCAAATAAAATTTTTAATTTTGTTCTTACTGGTAATATTACAGATTTTAAATAAATAATAACACGTTACTAACTTCACTTATATTCATAGTAATTATTAATTGTCAAATCGCAGACCATTCGCTGTCATCACAAATTCGCATTTAAAATTTGTTTTTCATTTTCGTTCTTATTCGATTGAAAACAGAAAAATCGTCTTGTAATCGTTAATTCTCTTTTTAATAAATATTTTTAATTAAAATATATAATATACAAAAGTTTTTACATTTACAAATTCTACATATGTGTGTTTGCATATAAATAATTTAATTTTTTTTTTAATTTTTGTTCTTTTTAATTTATACACAACACTTACATTACATGTTAAGAAAAAAAAAATCTCTTATGTCAAAGTAAATAAGCGAAGCAAATCGTCAAATTCAAAGCAAAAGTTAAAGTAAAAAAAAAAAAAATTAATATCGGGGAATCGACAAAAATTAATAATATCGTGGTGAAAATGCCTCATTTTCATAATACAGAAAAGAAAAGAAAAACAAAATAAATAGAAATTCTCTTTTTCCATAATTTTTTTTTTATTTTTATTAATTATTGGAAAAATTTCCTATAAAGGAAATTTTTTTCTAAACTAAAATAAAAATTTTATTTATTTATTTTTTTTAAATGCATTTTATTGCGTAAATGTGAAACTGTGTTATAAAAGTTGAGTTATTATATTGTATGTACTATATATATGTATTTTATTATCTACCTACATAAGTATATATTTTTATATAAAATTCGAATTGCTTGAATAAAAGGAAAAAAAAATTAATTTTCATTTCTTCTTTTTTTCATGCAAAAAAGGCAAAATTTTCAAAAACAAAAAGAAAAAAAATTTTTATGTATACATATTTTATTGTGCAGTGCACTAAAAATAAAAATATTAAAAATTAACAAAGAAATAAAAGCAAAAGCACAAACAGTATACCTACATTGTTTGTAGCAAAAGATTTAAATACCTAGTGTGAATTTTATGATGTTTTTGAAATTTTCTGTATAATTAAAATTAAAAAAGAATAAAATAAAATTATACTTGAGGAAAATGATTGTGGAAAAATTTATTCGTTTTTTACTTTCAAAAATAAACTCATTCTGTTCTATGTAAAATCATAACAACTAAATTCAATTAAATTAAAATTAAGAATTAATATCTGTGAAAAACATAATTTAATGTTAAAATAACTTTTAAAAAAAAAAAAGAATTTGAAATTTTCATGTATCCGCTAGTTTGTTAATATTTTAAAATAAAAATAAAAATCTACACAGTGAAATACACAATTAATTACATCAGTTATAAAATATTTAAATAAAGTAAGTAAATGTGCAATTAAGTAATTGTTTAAAAAGTAAAAAATATCAAAAATTCATGATGTAGAAAAAACTACATATTGCAATTGTGAATGTTGCACTTTTTTTTATCTTGTTTTTTTTTTCTTCTCTAGCGTATTCACCTATACATAATATACATATACATACATATCTATATGCAGTATGTCAATATACTTATGTACAACTATTATAGTTATATACAGTCATATATATTTTATTGTACAATGTACATACATACATTATACTTATGTCAGTATATATATCTAACCATGCAATGCAATATTCGACCTATTTTGTACCATTGAGGGAATCATGCCATTGCCTTTACGTGTATTATGTATTCTACTTCATTCATTTTTATTTTTATAAAGATGACTTGATGATAGTGTTATTAATATGATAACTGTCTGTGATATCTTCATTCATTTGTAGATGATATGATATAGGTACCTATATTAACAATAGAAAGATAAAAATTAATAAAATTGTATTAAATGATAGATACATCTGTCATTTTTTATGCAATACAGTACAGGTGCAATAATAAGTCACTGATTTATAGTCATTTTAAAAAAAGGGGTACCTACAATTTTTTTTTATCACTGAAAAATTATTATTAACAAAATGATGACACAATAAAACAGCAAATTAGCAATTTTAATAATACTCACAATATTTACTCATACTTTTAGATATGTATGTATGTATAGCATATGGAAATGTGTATTTGTGTTAATTTTACCTTACGTCAATTTAAAAGAAAATTTATAACTATCTGTGTTTGTACATATGTAATAATATCCACCTCGTAATGTATCACAATAAGTCATTCATAATGATATAAGCAAGATCTATAAAATATACATATATATATAATATATATTTTATAGATCTTGGATATAAGTATATAGGTATGTACAGTACAGTCCAGTCACAGATAGATCGCAGAATCTTGGTATATCCAAAAAACAAAAGAAATAAAAAACTAAACAACGAGATATACCTACATATTTCTCATGTTGTCTTTACACAAATGTACGTATATTTAGCAAATGTATATATATACATATGTACGTACGTACGTACGTATATATACTTATGCGGCTAATATATGTAAAATTATTTGTATGCTTTTTATAAGAAAAATATACATATACCTATACCTACACATGCCTTACACAAGTGTATAGACTTGTATATATATGCTCGACTAAATATTTGATTGTGATCATATTTTATATTAAAACAGGGTGAGCTCTTCATTGTTTCTTTTAATTTAATTTATCAAAATTTTATATCCTTTTGAAAATTTGCATCCTGTTTATTGTTTGAAAAAACAAAACCTTCGTAAACTTTTTCCTTTTTGAGTGGTTTCAACTTCCTCTTTTTGAATTGTTCTTATGAAATTCAGAAAATAAAGTATAATAAGTTACCCTATTTTGATTTTCTTTTTTTAATTTAATTTTATTTGTTTATCATAAATTCACAATTTATCGTATGATAACGAAATCATTATAAAAATATTTTCGTTTTAAACAAAATAAAATTATAAATTTTTGTTTTTGAACAAATTTTTTAAAATCATTGTTGCAAAATCATTTCAAGCTTTTTGACTACTTTTCCTTGTTTTTATTTTATATTTAACATTTTTCTTTAATTTTAGATCGATAAGAAATTTATATTTTAATGAAGTCCTCCCACAATATATATTCTTTTATTTCTCCTTTAGTTCTTTATTGTATAATGTATACAAATATGTGTAATACAATACCAAAAATTTAACAAACTGAAATGAAAAAAAAAAAATTTTTTTTTCCTTAAACTTATACGTAATGTTATATCGAGTTTTTTTATAGTGGTTACACAAGTTAACCAGTTGGTTTTAGTTAAATTTTAAACCGATAATTATTATTATTATTATATTATTACATTACCTACGCGTTTTTTTATTGTATAAAATAACAGTCCATCAGTCAGTTAGTTAGATACTCAGTCAACTTTATAATAAAAACAAGGAAAAAAAAAAGTTAAGCAGTAGCACTTATTGTACTTGTATAAATGTATGATGTCGATGACGGTGGTGCTTTCAATTTTATATATGGTACACATGTCAACATATTAAAGCCAAAAACCACTCGTTTATTAGGTAATCATATCATTCAAAAATTTTCGCACAATACTCGTATGAATGTGTTATTTTATTTTATTTTAATCTGTTTTAAAGATATTTAAGCAACGTATTCGTTTTTCGCTGAATTTTACACAGATTCAATATTGCAAAACAATAAAATTTTGTAAGATGAAATTATAAGAAATTTCAGAAATTCAAGTAGACTAGCTGTATATTTTTTATATAATTTGTTCTAAAATTGGTTCCTTTACCCTAAACGATGATAAATGACGACAAAAAGATATCACACGCATTATGATGACAATATACATATATTTATTTTGTATATTGTACATACTATAAATATAAAATTTCAACATAAAAAATAAAAAACAAAATTTTAAAAATAAAGAGTTAAAAAAAAATTTTCTTGTAAACATGATATCAATTTGAAGGGTATATTAAAGCCATTTATGTCAGAAAATTATGAATGTTACACAAAATGTACTCAATTTACTCACATGTAGATCACCACATGCCAAAAACTTAAAATCTAAAAAAAAGTCTAAATAAATAAACAAAAACAATGTCATAAAGTGTATTATATAGACACTTATATGTATGATATCGTGTAGATATAGAAGATACAAATTCATACATAATATTACCAGGGATGGGACTTTTCTAAGTATTTAGGGCAGCAGATTCAACGAAAAAGTGCAGTAGATTGAGCAAAAGTGCAGTAGAAAAAAAACTATATAATAGCATGTAAATACTTATAATGTACATACTCGTATATAAATATCAAATAAATAAATTTATGATTCAAAACACTGAAGTGTTTTTTATATTCATTTATTCAAATTATAAAACTCAAAAATTTGATAAATAAAATAACAATTAAATAAAATAAAAAACAATTATATAAAATAAAGTTTAACCGAAAACGCAAATAAAATTAATTAATAAAAATAACAAAATTAAATAAAACAAATTAACGAAAATTCTATAAAAAAAAAAACTAAAAAAACCATTAAATATATAAAAAAAATTGTTATGTGATTAATTTTCCAGTCTTTTGTATTCACCATTTACAAACTTAAATGGCTTGAAATACTCCAATAATCTATGTGTATAAGAACTCGAATCTGGATCCCAACAACGAACTAACGCGTTCACGTGTTACATTTCACATTTCACAATTCGTATTACAATACAATACAATTTCAATTTACAAATTACAAACTAGAACTACACTATGACATGACAAATGAGAAGTGCAAATGATAGCGATAGCACTTGCAGTAAAGTCCCAACCCTGGATAAGATATTTTGATAAATGCTCGCTCATATTTAAACCTAACAGTTTCAATTATAGGAATGAAACAAAAATTATTACAGGGATGTACAAAGTTGAATATCTAGGTTTACATATGTACATGTGTACTATATAACCAAACAACAATAAACCTTTTGATTTTCAAAATAAATTTTTATAACAAATTGTTATAAATTTGATTGAAACTTTTATCAAGTCGAGAAAAGCGCAGTAGATTTGAGTTACTGCGGCAGTAGACCAGTTTTCCAACAAATCGCAGTAGATCTACTGCACTTGCAGTAAAGTCCCAACCCTGAATATTACATACAAATTTGATAAACGATAATGTATAGAGGAGGTCATCGGCTCAATATCAGTATGAAAATGAATTAAATTTACAAAATAACAATGTGTACTACATTATTTACATTTAAGTAGTTATATGTATGTACATCAAATTGTACATTACATAGATATGTACGTATATATATACTATATCAATTGTGAGAAAGACCCTCAAAAAGTTTACAAAAAATAGATGTATCCAAACATACATACATACATATGTATGTATGTAGTGTTATGGGTGCACAACATATTATATTGCCTCCTGCATAGTACATGTGTGTACATTTGATGTCATATGTAGAATAGAATATAACAAAAATAAAATATCAGATGAAGTATATCTATTATCAACTTACATTTAACTGCTATAAATACGGATGTACTTTTGTCATTTTATTAATAATGTTTATAATTGTATGTATGACCAGAATTATGATTCTTATATAAATACGTACAATATGCAATTATACTGTTAGTACTTATAAGTACTGGTATTTTTATTTTATTGTTATTATAAACAATTTTTATTTTCTTTCTTCCATTATTATTTTATTTTAATGTTATATGCTGTTTTAACATTGAGAAAAAAAGCTTAGATCTCAGCAATTTATATTTTTAGTTTTGTTTTCTAAAAAATTTACATTCATTCACATATGTGTACATATATATATATATGTACTATTTATATACTATTTAAATAACACAACAAAAAAGCAATAAGTTATAAGTTTTAGCCTTAGCCTTTTAATTTAATTTTTCTTTTTCTTTTTTTGTTTAAATAAACATAAATAGTAGTAAAACAACATTTTGTCATGATTCATTCACGTTACTAGAATTGTAAATAGACAATGATAACATTTTGAACTATAATGTAATAAACAGTAAAAAAACACAGATGTGATATGAAATTTATAATTTTTTGCTTACTACATTGATGAATCAGATCAATTCAACACGTCAAATCAATGCTGTCGTTTTCCAATACTTGAAAGCAGTAGGTCGAAAAAGGCATATGTAGGTATTTATTATATGTTTCATGTATATTGGTCTGGTCAGTTGTACTACGTTGTACATAGCAATAGCACGGGCAATAGCATCTAGCAAGACTAGCAGTCTATGTAGTCACTAGCAGTTGAGTAGCATAAATGATGGTTGGGTTGAGGTCTTGAGGATGACTATTGACTATTCAACTCACTCAGTATCAGTTATCTTTTGAACGTAAGGGAAAACGGGTGATATTCTACAGAGGCTGTTGAATTTCATTTTCATAGGTGGTGCATATAAGCCATGGCTTGGCACACTAAATTTTACATTTAATTTGTAATCGGCCGATATGAATCAAAAACAAACTTTACAAACATTTAAAAAGCGGTAAAGATATTGCAGTTGCAGCAAAACGATAACACTGCGTCGAATTAAAAAATTGTATGTACATAATGTAATACAGTATGTTATATACTTGTCAATGACATACAGTAATGTTTAAAAAGAATCAGACATTTTATCTAAACTGATCCATAAAAGTATGTACCTTTTAGGTAATATTTTATTACAATTGCATCCTTTTGCTTAAAAAAAACAAAACAAAAAAGTATTAACTTCTTTTCTGTTAATTTTAAGTAAAGAAGGTCAGTTTTAATTAAAGTATAAATTTAATGTGGACATGATGGAAAACTGGAAAATTTATGTAAAGATTTTTACTTATCATTTTACATGTATCATGTGTGTTTATAAATAATGAATTATCTGTCTATCTTATTAATTTAAAATAACGTGCAAAATAAATTTAATTCAGATGCACATAACTTTATCAAGCTTGGATGAATGAATGAATGAAGGTAAATTAAAAATTTTTTCATGTAATGTATACATACATATAAGTAATTGTAATACATGCACAAATATATACATATTCAAATATACACATGTGACTACCAACTATATATTTGTAGTACATCACTTATTTGTATTTTATATATGTAGGTACATAGATACAAATGTATACAGTCATATGTACACACTATTTTATACGTACTTATATTAACTGACTGATATGATACCTATTTTTTTTATTTATCAATTACAACAAATATGTAAGTACCTACACGTAATTTTCCATCTACATTCACGTTTTACTTCACGTATGAATATTTTGTATTATTATTATCATTATTGTTAGATATCTATATTAAAATTCAAAATAAGTTGCGGTTAAGCTTTTTGTGGTTCATATTTTAAAAATGAATAACAATATCTGTACACTGGATATGTTTGCTTATCTACCTACATTTTAAAAAATTGTATCTTAAAAAAAATTTTGTTTGCAAACTTTGCATAAATAAAACAAAGTTGTAATATAATTTCTCATTTTACATAAACCAAAAATAAAAGCAAATAATAAAAAGAATATTAACAAATATTAGTCATTTAGTTATTATTAACTTACCTCAATATTTCTTAATAAAAAAATATTACATGATACAAAAATGATTTCTAATTATCTAGAATGGAAAATCTATATTTATTGAAAATAAGATGAAAAAAAAAAAAATCCATCATTGAGATTCTTTCATGTTGTTTTTAATTATGATACTAATTAGACAAATTGAACAAATTGAATTTAATAAAATAGATTACAAATTGTAATTACTCGTTATCTATCTTACAGAATGCATTATAAGGGAATTTTTGCACTTTCACTAATCGAAAATAAATATAATAAAATTGAGATTATGCGACAAATATGTATGATTTCTTCTTTTTTTTTTAAACAAATTTACTTGATATGAATCTAAAATATTTGATCAAATATGATGACTCAGATTGATCGTTGAATTTCCGTATTTATAATTTCTTTGTAAAAAATGATTACTTTACACATTCCTACATATTGTTATATCATTATAAAACTAGATTTAAAAAAAAAAAAAAAGCAAACAAAGCAAAAATTAAGATAAAGTGACGCATAATAGCGTTTTAATTGCGATAACTATATACATATTATAGAATAAACCTTGTCAAAATTGCATTTTAAATAAATCTTGTTTTACACCTTTTTTTTTGAATGATTTACCTTTGTGTGTCTTGAATTTTTAATTTAAAATTTACAATGCAAAATGTTTTCAGGATTTAAATTTTTCTGATAAATTCTTAATTTTTTTTTTGAATAAAACTTTAATCAGAACAAAAACAATAAATATTCACATCTTTTAATTATATTGTTATTATCATCATTGTTTCTTAATATTTAAAACAATAATCTATTGAGAATATCGAGAGGATGGTACGAGTATATTATCCTGAAAAAAAAAAAATGCATTCCCTATTTTTGTGTATCAAAATTTTCATTTTCCTCCTTTTTTTATTATCTTCTTGAAAAATAAAAAATGTTCAATTTTTCGAGTACTTTATTTGTACGTTTTATTATTATATAATGACCTACATAATTCACTCTGTCAGGATTCAGAATACATGTTGTATGTAGTTTATCAATATTTTTAAAAAATGAATGATAAAATCGCATAAAATATTTCATTCCTCTTTAACATAGATGTACACATAATATGTATGTACATATACTCTAGCTAGGTACGTACAAAAGTATAATAAAGAAGTATTAATTTATTATAATTTAATTTTTCATTCGAAAGAAAGATTTTTAAATTGAAATCTTTTACATTTTTTATCCTTGTTAGAAAATAAAAATTGTTTTTCTCATGTTAATGATAATTTTGTGTTAAACTAAATTATACTTATGTATTCTATGTTGATATTATTTTGTTATCAACATTTGAAAAGTGATTGTATAATGTGCATAACAGAGACATGCAAATTAAATGTATTTTTCTTTGAATGCAAACATAAGAAATAAATAAATAAGAATTCAAAATATTCTTCTAGCACTTTGCATACAGAAGTATTTCTTCAAAGGAAAAATTTGTTTTTTTCATTTCTTTATTTTCCTTTTCATATAATTGAATGTAGGTATTCTACGTGAATTAATTTCACTATAGGTACATAGTTTATACGTAGTAGGTATATACATATATGTATATGTATTATATCGCACATGTACAAAATATCATACCTAATTCATATCTAATCAAATTTTCATGAAAAATTAAAGATAACATTTTCTCTTTATTATTATCAAATTTTTTTTAAATACATACCCAGGTATTCATGCTTGATAAGCTATCAATAATAATTTGTTAATGAAAAATTGAATATTTTAGCAAAAACAATTTGATTTTATTTCATTACTGTTTTAACGAACATAATTTTTCATTTGTTTTATTTGAATCAATTTTAAATTAAATGAACAATATTTTTTTTCTTTTTTTTTTTTTTAATTAATCAATCAAATACTTATCTTAAAAAGTTAAAATTCTGGGAAAACAGATAATGATTTTAAAAAAACCGTTTTAATAATGATAAATATAATAATTTTTTATTTTTTTATAGATATTTTGGTAAAATCATAACGTTAGGCACAATTAAGCACATATGCAGGTAGTTACTACTTAGATAGGTGTATTGTATACCTTCATATCATTAAGTAAATTTAAATGGATTTTCGTGAAAACTACATAATTTGATGTTTGATTACTTCAAAATTAACTAATCAAATATTTTTCTTCAAACAAAGAAAAAAATCAAAATAATTGATGAAGAAAAGAAAAACAAAAAAAAAAGAAAAACCAATACGCACCCTTATTTGCTTATCTTATAAAATAACATTAAAAAAATAAATTTAAATTTGTGCTTAATTCCTTAACAAAAACAAAAAAAAAAGCATAAAGAAAAAAAAAATGTGAAAATCAAAATATCTATGCTATCTGCTGAATCATTTCCATGTAAAAGAATTCATTTATTTCTTTACAATTCGCGTTTGCGTGTATATGTACAAATAAAATATAATATGTTTTAACATACATACATATATCGAAAATAAATTTTTCGTTTTAGCCACATCCTAAAAAATTTTCAATTTTCATACATATATTACGTAAATATGTATGTATTTATGTATGTACCACAAATATTCGTATAACTGTCTACATACATTACAAAGTTCATTTAATTTTAGGCATTTCATTCAATCTTGTGGTGAACTAAACAAATCATTCAATTCCAATAGTATACTTTTAACATTATCAACTTTTATTCTAAATAAATTACAATTGATTATAAATTTATTCGAAATTAAATTGAATACGTACACATGTATAAGTATCTTACATCTATCAAATTTTAAAGTAATCAATTTTATCTGAATTTTGTTTTTATATTTATCTATGTATGATACCTACATTCGTTTTTTGTTTTTTCTTTTTTTTTTTTAGTTAAGAATTTATTAGCACTGATAAGACAATTAAATACTTTTAAAATTTGCAATTTTTTTTATATATATACAATTCTATGTTATTGATAATAATCGAAAATAAAAATTTATTAAGTGAAAAATATTTGAAATGTGACGGTTACATTTAAAAATAAGTGTTTTCTATTATTACTATTTTTCTTTTCTTTAGTTTTTGTTTTATAGGTAAATAAATTTTTTTTTTTTAATTATTTACATTTTTTACGCATGTTTGTCTATACATTACATTGTGGAATTTTTGTATAATTATACACAATTAAAATTTAGTAAAATTAGATTATTGTTCAATAATGAATGAAATTGTGCTTTTTATGTTACCTATATGTGTTATTATTATTATACACAATATATTATTTCGATTAATTTACTTACGTACTATATGTTCGTAATTATTTTATATGTAGATTATTATAAATATTCAAAGCACGAGAAAAGAAAAATAATTTCAAATTCAAAATGAGAAAAAAAAATTTTTTCTAAATAGTATAAAAATAAACAGCGAAAATAATAAAATAAAAAAGATAGCACAACAAAATGTGAAAGTAAAAAAATATACATTTTTTTCTTTTAATTTTGTATATATATATATATACATATATTTGTGTATATATACATTAGTATTCCTTCGATATGATAATGTTTGTGTAAATAAAAATCAAATAAAAAATAAATAAATAAATAGATAAATATAAACAAAACAAAATATATTTTCAATTGTTTATTTAAATTAACATGCATATATATATGTATACGTCTACAAGTATTTACAAATATGAAAAATAATATAAGAAAAAAAGACCGATCGTTATTATGATTAAATATAGTTTAAAAATGTTTACTTTTTTCTTCTATCAATTTAGATTTTTATTTCATTATCACTAGCTACGCACATAAATTTTATTATCAATTTAAAAAACAAAATCTTTTCTTTTTTGAAGAAATATGTAACAAAACTTGAAAATTGGATTTTGAAGATTACATTATATTAAAAATATATTCGATACTATTTTCTCTTATTTTTACTTGCTTGTTTTTAGAATCTTAAAATAAATAAAACTCTAAAACCAAAAAGTTCACATAGTCCCATTTTTGACTGCCTGACCTTTTCAATTATTTTATTTTTTCAAAGGTAAAAGGTAAAGGTGATTTTTTTTTTTCATGTGAAGGTCTTTTTAATCGTTCTTTTATTAACTGAATATCTACAACCAATTTAATTTTCAATCCTTTTTCTTTTTTCTTTTTAGATGGCTATACCACCTCCACCTGGTCCACCACGACCGCCACCTCCACCAGCAATGGGCGGTTTAAAATTAACTGGAAATAATACTGCAGGAAGTTCAGATGTACGTTCAGCATTATTACAATCAATACAGAAAGGCACAAAATTAAAAAAGACTGTTACAGTTGATAAAAGTGCACCTGTAACAACTGGGAAAGTAAGTTATTTAAATAATCATGTATTTAGAAAAAGCAAAAAAAAAATTTATTCGAACCACCTAATCAAATAATAATATCGTAATAACACGTTTCATTCTTTTTTAGGTAATTGATGGTAGCGATGTAAATTCTGTGTCATCAAAAAGAGTTAATACTTATAGATCTAGCTCATCATCAACACAACCAATTGCAAATGGTGGTCCAAAATTAGCTGGATTATTTGAGGGAATGACTTCAATGCCAAAATTAAAGCCAGTTAGTAGTAGAGGTAAAAAATAATTTCGATTTTATTTTTGCAATATTACTCATCTATTTATTCTATGTTTTATTTTCTCTAAAACATAAAATATTCTCATTTTTTAACCACTTTATTTGCATAATGTTATCTAACACATAAGGTACACAAAATATTATGTTATCAATATATTCTTCCGTTCTAAATATGCATAAATGCATAATAAAAATTTTAACTTACATAATATATACGTATGACTAATTACGAATCTATTTTTATGAGTATTTATAAATGTATGTATTTTTTTTTTAAACATAAAATATGATAACACTGAGATAAAATATTATTTATGAAAAAAAAAAAAATATATATGAAATTTTAGATTAATTTGTTACAAATTTTTGATTTATTAATATTTCATTTATTTATTTTATTCTATTTGTTACTATGTCTTCATTAAAAGTGAAATTGAAAGCTTTTAATAATAATAACAAAAAATGTATTTTTCTTTTACAGATAATGTGCCTTCATTACGAAATACAACAACATCAACAACAACAGCAAACAGCATAGCACAAGAAATAAAAGAAAATAAAACGATTATAGCTAATAATAGTAGTAACAATAATAATAATAGTAATATTAATAATAATAATAATAATAATAATAATAATGGACCGATGGATTTTAATGCAGAATTAACAAAACATTTAGCTCAAACATTAAAACGACAACAAAGACAACATCAACAATCACATGTAGTTAACGCGACTGAAGCAAATCTTCGAACAAATCGGGGACCGCCACCAAAACCTCCTGTACAAAAAAATATGTCATCGGTAACAAAAGTTTTATTAAAATATCATACATATGTAGATAGTATTTTGAATTTAAATTTTTTGTTCTTTAGTCTTATGTATACATCATGTATGACAACAAATTTAGTTTTCATTAAAAAACAAAATGTACTCCCCTTTTTGGTTTTGATATTTTAATTGAATATTCTACATACATTTGTAAAATGTGATTTATGTCGTCATCATAGTTTTTTCAAGTCTACTCTTAAAGCAAAATTATACACTTTTTATTGAATCTCATGTTTACCAGTTACATGTATATGTACATACATATATTTTTTTATTTATATTTATATAGAGCACATCCGATTCAGTATTGGAAAAAAGCGGTAATAATACATCATTATCATCATCATTAGTGAGCGGAGGTGGAGGAAAAGCGTCTTCGCCAACATTATCAGAAGGAAGTAATAGTAGTAATATCAGTAATAGTTCATCAACAACTAAAAAGAATCCAAATCTTAGGTAAGTTAAAATTTTATTTAAACAACAATAAAAAATCGTTTTTTTTTTTTTTTTTTTGCAATATTTTTTTTGTCTTTTATTTATTTATTACCTTTTTAAAAAAAAAAAAAAAAATTGTTTTTATTTTTGTTTCAATGCAAATTTAAAATTGGACTTTTTATTATTATTTTGTTCCTTTCTCTATTTTTCTGTTTTTCTGTTTTTTTTTATTTTTCCCCTTATTTAGTTTATCGATAGGACATTCAAATTTAAATAGTGGTAGCCCCTCAAACACAACAACTAAAACGACAATGAATACTACACCATTATCACATAATGTAGTACCAAATAAATCAAGATTATTTGGTACATTAAACAATAGTAGTAATAGTGATAATATTAGTAGTAGTAATAATATTAGTAATACATCGTCAAAAACAATAATTAATAGTCATCAAAATCATTCTTTATCACCACAAACACCTTCATCATCTTCATTATCATTACAAACATCATCATCACCATTATCACTATTGTCATCATCGTCGTCGTTGTTATCATCTAGTAGTAAACCAGTTGTAAATCATGGTAAACCAAATTGTGCTCCAAAACCACCTGGAATTCAACAACTTATATCGAATGGTGGAAAACCGACAGTATCCAGGCACCACAGTATGAAATCTCCAAGGTAGATTTAGTTCTTTTTCCTTTCATAATGTTTTCAACTTACTTGTTTTAATTTTTTTTTTTTTTAATTTGAAAACTATTATTTCTTTAGTTTAAGATTTTTTGTCATTTTAATTTTTGCAATTTTTATCCCTAGTAAATAAATTTCATATTATTTTCTTTTAGATCACCTCCAATTACAGCAGCTACTGGAGGAACATCAGTATTTTCGACGGCACAGTATTTTGGCACATTACGTGGACCACAGCAGCAATTTAATCAATCACAGGAATCAATAACAACTGTGATACCTACATCGAATGCAATGAGACAAGCACCAAACCCTCCCATAGGTAAATTGTTGTACAATTAATCCAATGCAAAAAATAATCTTCAACCTTTTTAAAACTCACTCATAGGTCGACCAACGGAAGCACCTCCAAAACCTCCATCATTAAAACCAGCACCGCCACCAATTCCGGCACGAAGTGTATCAAATACAAATTTAACAAACCTCCCTTTAAGCACTGTATCATCAGGTAGTAGTACAACAAATTTAAATACATCCTTTGGATCTTCCAATAATGTTAGTAACGTATCAGCAATTAAAGAGCAATTAAAAAGTCAGATTAGTTACACTGGTTCAACTAGTAATGTATCAGCAATAAAATCATCAACAAATCAATTATCAAGTACAACAACGATGGAAACAAATCTTGGTGTTAGTAATCTAACGGTTGGTGGTAGTACAGGAAAATTAAATTCACCAATTCATAGTAGTAGTAGCAGTAGTAGTAATAGAGAAAACTATCTTTCTCAAAAGCCATCAAATGTGAATGGTATGTCACCTCCTGTACCATCACACAGAACACAACCAGCACCAGATCCGCCTCAAAGGCAAATACTCAATAATGTAAGTTGTGAATTTATAATTTAAAAAATGATACTTCACTTATATTAATTTTCATAATATGTACATTTTTAGGCAAGCCTTGTACCGCCAAAACCACCAGAACGACATTCATCAATGAGATCAAATTCAGCACTGACAACAACCGTAACTGGAGTAGGAATGACAAATTTAGGGAAAATTGGATATCATAGTCAAAATAGTAGCGGTAGTGGTAATGTCGGCGGTGGTAGTAGTAATAACAATACTACAACTACTAGTGGTATAGTTAATCGTTTAGTTGTGGATATTGAATTAAAATACCGCTCAAATTTTCATAATGTAACTGAATTTCCAACACCACCACCATTTTTGAACTTTTCAAAATTATATCCTAGTCGAACTATGAATAACGGTACGTTAATAAATTCTAATAAACATTAATATATCATAATAATAAAAAAATTGATTTAATAAATAGATTTACATAAAATATACATAATTATTATATACTATTATTTTGTATACATGTTAAAAATAATAACCTAAACAGTATATATATTAGCATTATTATGATTATTAATTAATTACTATAAAATTCTTAACTGTTGTTTTTTAATTATTATTATTATTATTATTACATATATTTTATTTAAAATGAATTAGTTACATTTAAATTAAAAATGAATGAAATTTAATAATGAGATAAAAGTGAAAAAAAGTTATAGTTATTTTCTTTTTACATTTTTTTTAAATATTTACATACAAAACGTTTTTTTATTTTTATTTTTTCTCGTATGTCATTAAAATTAAACATACAAAAAAGTGAATAGTCTTTTTTTTCTATATATGTACATCAACTTTGTTTTCTTTTTTTATTTTTTTTTTTAACATTGAAAAAGCATGCTTAAAAACTTACATAACTTAACAGTTTAATGAGAAACAAAAAATTGCAAAAAAATGATTTATACATACATACATATATAATACATATTATCAGGAATTTAATGAAATAAATATTTCTTTATAATTTGAATTTAATATGACTTTGTTTTTTTTTCTCTCTTCCTGTCTTTCTCTTTTGATTTTGTTGTTTCTTTCCATTTCTTTTCCTTTTGAAAAAATTATTTTATTTAGTTTATTTCGTTCACCTATCATTGCTGTGCATGTAATTCGCGATACAACATACATATGTATTTGCAACATATTTTTCATTTTTCCAGAAATATATTTTGTGTATCTTTTTTAGATACAATTGTAATTTTAGATAAATATTTTATATTAGTAATTTTTAATTGAATGCATTTGAAAGAAAACACAGAAATTAATTATTAAAGTGTATGCATATAACTCTTTTAGGGAAAATTTACATAAGAATATTTACGTGCGTAATTAAGTAGACAATCAAACAATACATCCTTGAATTTAATTCAATTTTGTATTTCATTTCAATATTTAAATAAATTTATTCAATTTTCATTCTCGTATACATTCAATCTTTTCTCGTTTTTTTTTTTTTTGCTTTATTTATTTTAATTTTTTTGTCATTGCAATTTCTTTATTTTCAGTAGTTAATTATTTATTTCTAATATATACATGTATTTGTAATATATTATGTAGAAATTTCGTATTACATTCAGCATGTACGTACATATCATGTTATGCATAAAATGGATATTTTCTATACGTTCATTGTATTTTTTCTTATAATTTATTAAAAATTTATTTTTGTTTTAGATTCTTTTAAATTTTTCTACAGTTTCTAAAAAGTCGATTAAGTTAATAATATTGTTTAAAGCCATAGTAATTTGCCTATTGAAATTATTTTTAATTTCATTTAAAAATAATATTTGCTTTTCAATTTTATTATTTAAAATAAATAAATAATAAGTTAATTTGATTAAATTCATTTTATATATATTGAAATTAAAAATAATTTCTTTAAAAATAGATAACGTAATATTTAATATTTATTTAAAAACAACAAAAATATTTGTATATGTATAATTATCACTAAATAATCAATTCAATACGTACAGCTGAAATTCGTAAACCAAGAGCACCTAGTCCTCCATCTAATCGACATCAACGAGGATATAATATAGAACAACTAAATGAACAAAATACGTAGTCTTCTATGCTAGTACATACATTTATTTAATTATATTAAAAATGAAAAAAAAAAGTAATAATAAATAAAATTGTATTTAAATCAGTTCATTAACATTTTGCTCCTGTTATAATATCATTAGTTTTCTCATTTACGTATTTACAATAAATAGTAGTACACAATGTATATTTATTAATTAATTTTAAAAAATTTATTCTAAACATGTAATAGAAAAGAAATTCATATACACACGTACAGGATTTGAAAAATTACTTACATGTGTATACACGTTTATACATATGTATATATTTGCATCTACATTGTAGCAGTATTAAATAAATTTCCTGTAGTTACATATTGCAAAAAAGAAAAAAACACAAAAACAAAATTATTTATAAAAGCATAAAGAAATAAAAGTCTGTACTTATTATACATATAAAATAATTGAATGAAAAAAAAAACCTTTAATTGAATAATTAACAAAAATTATTGAATTCTGTGTATACCCAAAATAATATAGTAGAAAATATTGTTATTAACAAGAATAAAAAAAATAAATAAATAAATAAAACAATATGTAACTGTACACTAAAACATATTATCTATATTTTAGAGACATAAATACGTAAAACCACATAAAACTATATAGATGTATTTTTACATTCCTAAACTTGTGCCTTTTCGAAAATTTAAAATTGCAGTTACAACACAGTATGAAGGAAATTAATATGCATTATTTTATTATTGTATTCTTATTTTTCAAATGGTTTTGAATATGCAATTGCAGCTTTACTATTTCGAAAAAGCCCAAAATACTATTGAATCTGTTTTAATATTAAATTTAAAATCATAAAATATATAATATAGTGTAAATTATAAGATTATTTTCAGAAAATTTTGAAATTTTATTTATAATTGAAAATTATTAAAATTCTCGTTTAGAAGATTACAAAGGTGAGTAAGAGTATAAAAAGTTTTAAAAATAATATGAATTTTAAATATAAATTTTTATTTAAAAAAAATTAGAAAAGACTTTTTTTTTTTTTTTAAATTAAAATCAAATCAGTAACTAACAACTTGTATTAATTGTGAAATTAACAAATTAAAAAAATTTTTTAACGGAAAAGTTGTAATTTGAATTTTAAATTTGCACTTACATATATTTTATAATTTTAATTTAACTTACATGTGCACACATAGTTCTAACATAATTTCACAAATAAAATACGAAAACAAAAAATTAAATAATATACATATGTATGTATATGAAATTATTATTAATTTAAAAAATTAAAAAAAAAAATTAAAACTCATCAAAAATCGTTATATACAACCATGATTCTAAAAAATGTTTATGTCTTACATTTGTTATATTTTTCTTTTTATCAATAAATTAAAATGAATTTTGTTTTCCTCCTTTTACAAAATAAAAATTGTTGAATTTAAATTTTTGCTCCAATAAAATATTTTTTGTAAGAACTTGAATTCAAACTTTTTTTTTTTCGATCATGGTTGTGTAGTATAAAATTGTATGTATAATACGTTAAAGTTTTTCCTTCATTTGTTAATAACAGCGATATTATAATAAAATATTAATTTTTTGTTTTTTTTTTTTAAATAAACATGTAATAAAAAAAATTAAGAAAACTAAAATATAATAACGTACATATTACTACGCTACTACTAATAAGAAAAAAAAAACAAACATACATACATACATATAAAGAATTACACGTTTATAACTACGTTTGGATATTATGTAGCACATTTACTATATTACATGAAAGAAAAAAAACAAACTGATATTACATACATTTAAAATGAAATTAAAAAACAAGAATAAAAACATGCATGCATACAAATTGTAAAATTGTAAAAACGAAAAAAGAAAAATTTAAAAAGTGAGAAAAATAATGTTATTTGATGTTAAAAAAAAAAAAATTTATTTTTATAAAGAAAATGAAATGGGAAATTAAAAATAATGCATATTACCATGTATTACATACATTTTATGCATTTAAAAAATAAAGACAAATAAACATATTTAAAAAAATGAAGGCAATATATAATTATTCTAAAAAAAAATTAGAATAAAATAAAATAAATAAGAAAAAGGCAAATATACGAATACATATGATTAAATATTAGAAAACAAAAACAAATTACTATATAATCATTTTTTTCCTAGAAATGTGAATATATCTTATATGTAATGGGTATCATAATATTAATAAATATATAATTTATCTGCTAGAGATCAAGTTGAATTAAACATAATGTAGTAAATTTAAAAATCAAGAAAAAAATAAGATCAAATTATGATTATTATTATTATTGTATATATGTACATTACACAGGTGTATATTATGAATGTACAATATTTTATTACTATTTTATTTTTGTTTTGCTGTTGCACAAAATTTATGTAGGAAAAAGAAAATTTTAATTAAAATGAATTTTAAATTATATTATATTGAAATTAATAAATGGTTAAAAAAAAAAGAACAAAAAATTATAAATAAAATAAATTATTATTATTTGGTAAATTTACATTCTAAAAAACAAAAATAAAATGTTAGTCCTATTCCAAATTAGAACGAATTCTTACAATAGATGGTACTTGAGTTTAATTAAACACCAAAAGCAACCTTTTAAATAAATTCCTTATTTTATTTTAGATTTTCATTCTGACGATTGAAATTCGTAAATTAAATTTAAGTGTTCAAAAATTCATAGGACTTGAACAATTTTTATTATTATTTGTACAAAAAATTCAATTAATAAAATTTCGTCCTTTTCTTTTAACGTTAAAATTTATTTTTTGCCTTATTTATATACATGTGACAATAAAAACAATTAATAATGAATTTCTTTTGATTACGATTAACAAAAAATAATTTATTATAAAAGGAATATTTAAATATAAATTAATGCACCTAGGTTTAATTTTATAAAACACAAAATAATTAGAATTTATTGTGATGCTGCATTTATTTCTTTAGCATTCTTATAAGCAATATCTAAACAATCATTAATTGTTTGCATATCAGTTTCAATTGTTCGTGCCCAATTTTCAACATCACCTAATTCCTAATTTGAAAAAAAAAAAAAATTAGTTTAATTTCTTCATAAATAATAGAATGTTTTACCTTTAGTGCACCACTAAAACTTTCTATTAATTGAAGCCATTGCTGTGTCTGTTTAGCGAAATTTGTTGCTCCAGCATGTAATTGCTTCGCTTCAACATCTAAACGCTTCTGATTCAGGTATGCTTGTGCTACACTAAAAATTTCAACAATTTGCTCAAATTTTATTCTAATGAATTTCTAGTTTATTCAATCACTTACCCTACATTTAAATGATCGACTAGAGCTTGTGTTAGCTCATTTGCAGATTCGACTGCTTCTTTTCTTCGTATTTCTGAAAAAGATTATTAAATTAATATATTTAATGATCCTTTAAAATATTGCATTACGTTTGTACCTTGTTCTTGTTTCCTTTTTGTTTGTTTAGCTTGATGTTCTTTAACCATTGATGATAACATATTGATAATTATCAAATTTATTCAAATTATATATAATTTGATCAAAAAATCTACTGTAAATTAAATATCATACGAATGATAAAAATATTGGACTTTTTTAAAATTCAATTTACTTGATTATAAATTATAAAACAATTGACAAATATCAAATGTCAAAATAATATTTGATTCTTGTTCTTCCTTTTTTAATTTACTCAAGTTTTTTTTTTAACTTCATTTAAGAAAATGAGTTAAGATAGGGTGTATCATAGAGTAAAGAAATAGGTGTATCAAACAAACCAGTACTTTTAAATTCTGATATTCGGATTTTTCTAAATAAAAAAATAATTTTAAAAATTCTATTCAGATTCATATTCTTTATTCAAGAACATAAGGAATTTTAGCTAAATTACATAAATTTTTAAAACAGATAAATTTTAATTATTTAAAAATGAAACTCAAAATTCACGTTTTAATCTCTTTATTATTCCAAAAAAGTTAACATTCCAGAAATAAATAAAAGAAAAAAACAAATTAATAAAATGAATTAAAAAACAAATTTCATTCATTTTTTCATAATTTTTTTTCTTCGCCGTGCATTCCATAAAAATAATTTGAATTATACGTACATCAGAGGAAGAAATTTTAATTACATATTAAATATTTAATTTAAAATTTTATTACAATATCGATCCAATCATTATAGTTTTCTTTTTTTTTTTTTTTATTACAATACATAAAATAAATTCTTCGTTTTAATAATTTTATCAAATTGAAATTTATTTATTTTTATAAAGTATACAGATAAACTTTTCACATGAAAAGTGATAAAAATTCATAAATACATTTAGTTTTTTTTTGTATGCTTTACTCAAGATCAAAACTTTTACTTACTAAAAGAATTAAAAAATTTTGTAGATTGTTTGACTTTTTTTTTTTTATTTTTTCACTCATTGTATTTATTTATGAAAATTCGTTTTTTGAAAAAATTTTTACTATTCGTTTTTTTATATATAAAACTATTTAAACAGCACAAAGGAAAAACTTTGAAAAAAAAAGAAAAAAATTTTAAGGTAAAAAATAAAAAATAAATCAAGCTAAATTATTATACATTAATTTAAAGAGAAGAAATGTTACTATTTTTTTGCAATCAATTTATAATAATAAAATCGTTATTTTAAAAAACATCATAACTATCGATTTTATTGGACTATTGTGTATTCTTAATTTTAATTTTTCTACTGTTTTTATTTAAAATTTATTCCAATCATTTGTTTTTTTTTTTCTATTCGTTACAACGTTTTTATATAAACTGATTATTTCTAAATTTATTATTTTATTTTAATTAAATTCCGTTTAACCATTTTTATTTTCACTATAAACTATGTGTATTATTTTAATTTTTAATTTGTATTATTTATATTGAATTTAATGAATGTAGAAAAAAATATAATGTTAGATTAGTGTACAAGATTACCAATTTTTGAGAGAATTAAAAAATTAAGCCGATCGATTATATGAAATGAAAAAGAATTCAGTAATGTAATGTATTTATTGGTTTTCTTTGTTTTATTATGTATTTTTTTTTTTTTTTTGTTTTTAAACGAAATGAAATAAAATAAAAAATTATGATAGCTAACCTATGATAGTTTCTTAGCTTTCTGATACAATGTATCTACAACTTTTCCCATACTTTGAATCGTTTCCAAAACACGTTCATACGTTTTATCAACTGGTGTCTCTTCAAATACAATAAGTACACCTTCACCTTGATCTAATATACCACTAAATTTTTTATCCAATATCATTTGTGATAATTTTTTTTCTACTTGCAACATTGGTAATTTAATACAATCTGCAACATGTGAAACCTAAAAAAAGAAAATACCAAAAAATATTTACAATAAATTTAAAGTCTATAAATGTAATAAAATATCTTATTTTGATCAAGTAATTTTAAGTGGAAATTTTTATATTTTATATGAAGGTTAACAACATTTATAATATTGTGTACTATTTTTGTGTTTACAATGACTGTCACAAATTCTCAATGTGTTGACAATGAGAATTATGACGTTAACATACACGAAAATGTGATGAGACAATTTAAAAGAAACGAACAAAGAAAGCAAATAAATGATGACGTAAAAACGCATACACATTGTACACAAAAGTTCACAATAACAATAAAGAAGTTTCTTGAATTATTTTAATTTGTATATAATTATTTCAATAATTCAGTTTTTACCTGCACCCTTGAATATGGTTCTATTATTCTGCATAAATTCTGTTCTAACATTGTATCATAAAGTGTACCTAAATGTGCCTTAACAATAACGTCATCTTCAAGTTCCTTTTTATATTCTTTTAATGCTTGATGAAAATCAGCCAAGGAACGTTTATGTGATGCTTCAGCAACGGCTTTCATAGCATCAACATCTCTGCCTGAATATGTAATTGCCTATAAGAAAAAAGGTTTTTTTTTTTTTTTTTTAATTTCAGTAGAAAAATAATTAATTGATACACACATACCAATTTTCCACTGACAATTTGATTAACATCATCTGACTGACCAAGCATTATTTTACATAATAACATGTACTTTAAGGCAGTTAATGCTCTAGTATTATCAACGCTATCAAAACTTTCGAATGCCTCATAAAAATATGAAAATGCTGTTTTAAAATCTCTTTCATCTGCTGCATGCAATATACCAGATTGTAAATCGAGGGCACCTTGCATTTTTGGTGGACAATAAATTGCATTTGCTGTTGTTCTGGCAGATGTTAATGCTGCCCTTGCTTTTGGTAAATTGCTTAAAGCATGAAATGTTTTGCTTTCTAATAATTGAACTTCAACTAATAGATTTTTATCATCTAATTTCTTTAATTCTTTTAATAATTGTGAGCCAGCTTGTAATGCTTCTGTATACATTCCAGTATCGAAATACAATGCTATTAAACGTGCCTCCAATGATTGTCTTAAAAATGTACGTTTCTCTTGTTTTGCCCATTCTATACATTCCTTGCATAATTGTACTTCAATACCGGTACCAGCATCCAAATCCAAAAATAAATCAACCAATGATCTTACCAGTTTTGCTGCTTTCGCTTTACTTATTAAAGTCAAAAATGGTCTTGTTACTTTAATTAGATCAGCCAGTTCTTTTGCTTTGCCTTCTTGCTTGTACAATTCACCCAATTGCAAGATACCTTGTTCTTTGATACGAATTAATTCTTCATCATTTTCAGCAACTTCTTGTTCACGGATAATTTTATTTAATAGTGACATACCCTCTTCACGATTAACTAAAGAAATTGCTTGAGCTCTTTCAAATAATATCGCACCAGCCATGATGTATGTATGTGTAAAGAAATTTTTCTTATTTTCTGAATTCTTTTTTCTTCACTTATTTATTTATTTTTTTTTTTCTTACTGTTTTGTTTTTATAATTTTATGATATCTATTTAATTACAAATGAATCTTTATGTTAACAATAAATTTTCACAATATTTCCAAAATGTTTAAAAAAAATTTTGAAATTAAATTATTTTCACTGTTTTGCTTTGAGAACAAAATGTCACGAAACTCAAATGCGGTAACTTTTTAGTTTTTATTAATTTTTCTTTCTTTTTTTTATACAAATGAACAAGCGCTAGTCATTCTGATCAGAATGTCCAATATTTTAAAAATGAAAATCAAAATTCAAAAGACACATTCAATCGGGTGTGTTCAGATATTTATTAATAATTTCAAATTGTTTTCATATTAGTTTTTCGATATTCTAGCAAATTCTTAAATTATTTTTTCAAATTGTCAAAAAATGTTGAAAATTTAAAACCGTTTAAATGCAATTATATAAATTATAAGTGAAAGTTGATTTCACGTATACTGATCATCTGCCAACTGCTATAGCTGTATATACCAGTGCGATAGCACTGGTTACTGGAATAAAACAATAAAAATAAAATTCGTCTTTTGTTTTTTTGAAATCTTGGTTGGCTGTGGCTCTGGTCAGCCTTTAATTTTGTTCGTCACTTGCAACTACTACACTTTTGTTTCATTCAATTTTTGCTCCTCAACTCAAATCAATTTTTTCAAGTTTCATAGCTTGTTTATTATTTACTATACTACAGCGCAGCGCAGCGACTAATATACTAATATTACATTTTTTTTATCTTGTCCTTTTGTCATTCATTATCATTTGTTTTCATTTCCTTGGCAAGTTGTTCTTTATTTTTAAATAATGAAAAACAGTAGTGGTGGATTTTTTTGATAATTTAATCGGATTAATTAAAAAAATATATAATTCAATTATTTTAATTACTTAAAAATTATTTTAAATATATCATTAATTATAGCCATTCAACACAGAATAGAAAAATTCATAAGAGTCAACTTATACAAATGCTAGAAAAAATGAGTAAAGATGTAAGAAAAATACATAAGTGAACATTTTTTATTTCTATATCTAAATTTGATTAAAAAAAATGTAAATTTTTAATATTGTGTTCTTGAAAATATTTTCTAAATGAGTTGGAAAACATTAATAAACATCTTGATTTTTTCTGATTTATTTACATATTTTTTCTGTGGATAAAACATAACCTACCAGTCTTTTGTTTCGTTTATTTATAGTCTTCTAAATCTGGATCTCGAACTTCTATTAGTCACAAAAGTGATAGGAGTAGATCATCATCTAAGACTAGATACAGACGATCATCAGTTGGAAATCGAAGGTAAAATATTTATTAAGTGTAGTATGCCAAAACAAATAATTAACATAGTAACACGGTGAATTGAAAAAACAAAAAATTTGAATTTGTTCGAATTTTTTCTGCTGATTGTTTGATCAATAAGAAAATTAACTCAGTCTGCATACATAGTTAATAGATTGATTACCTGTGTTACAATTATAAACATTTTAATTAAGTTTTTATACGATTAAATTTGAATTTTATAATAATGTCCACTCCCAATTCAGAATCATCCTTGTAGGCTTTTTTTCTTTTTAATAGTAATGAAAGTTAAATACATTTTTTTATTATAAATTTCAGACGAAGCAGATCATCAGATCGAGATAGATATAATCATAAGCCAAGAAATCGATATGCATCAAGAGAAAAAGGTCGTAGCCGATCACGTTCTAGATCACCATTACAACCAACAAGTAGACGCCATAAATCGAATAGACATTCCTATACTTCACGTTCAAGATCCAGGTAAAAAATAAACGAATATACATTTTTAATTGGATTTATCTGGGATGTAAGGCTTTTCCAAAAAATTTTAAATTTTTAGTCAGCTATTGTACTTTTATTAATTTTGTGTTTTCCGTTTCAAACAAAAAAAAAGAGGAAAAAATTGAAAATGAAAAGGGTGCCTATACCCTATTTCAGACGCTTGTTTGCAATCAATGTCTCATTGGTCAATCTTGTCTAATTTGATTTTGGCAAAGCCTTTTAAAATTTGGTGATAAGCGATAAAGGATTTTTTTTATAACTATCTACAATTTGTCTAAGAAATTTATTAAAAAATTTTCGATAATTTCTAGTTATAATCAATACAAATTGATTATGAAGAAAATTTTATAAAACAAAAATGATAAACAAAAAAGAATTTTAAAGAAAGAACAAAAAATTATATGTAATGAAAACACAAAAGTTTTGAAAAACGAACACAATTACAATTAAAGTTTCATATTAAATCAAAATAGTCAAAATTTTCTTTTTTTCCTACCTATTATCTTCAAGATATGTACATATGTAATGTCCTCTGAAGACGAGAATAAACAGCGAAACGAAGAATTTAAAAATTAATTAGTAGCTTAATTTTTTTTTTTAAATTTTTAATTTTAACAGACTATTTTAGAAAAAAAAAAATGAAACAACAAATATATATAATTTTTTCTTTTGTATTTTTTGCTTGAAACTCGTCATTTTCGTTAAAAAAAAAACTACACACACTTTCATGTAAAATAAAAAAACAAAACAGATCGTATTCATCACCATATCGTCGTAGAAGTCATGAACGACGCAGAACACATTCTCGTAGTCCGCTATCACAAAGAAGAAGACATGTAGGTACAAGAGTAAGTCAATGGTTCTTACTTGTCATTTTTATTCTTATTTATTCTATTTAAAAGTTGAAAATTTACTGAATTATTCATATTTACAAAATTTTCAATTTAAAAAAAAATACATTTAGGAACATCCACAACCAAGCAGATGTCTTGGCGTGTTTGGTTTAAATGTTCATACAACTCAACAAAAAATTCATCAACTATTTTCAAAATATGGACCAATTGAACGTGTACAAATTGTAATTGATGCAAAGGTACTATACATTATTGTTATATTTTAAAAAGTTTAAGCCAAAATCTTGTAAATTCAATATATTATAAAGAATAGAAAATTATTTGATATATTCTGATTATGGCTAGATAAAAATTTTGAGCAAGAATAATTACAGGCTTGTTTTCTATAAGATAAAGAAAAACAAAGTAAAGGCTTCTTGCAACAAAATTAAAATAAAATAAAAATATTGAAATGGGTATTCAATTTATTTATTTCTGTTTTAATTTTAGACTGGTAAATCTCGTGGATTTTGTTTTGTATACTACGAAAATTTAGAAGATGCGAAAGTCGCAAAGGAACAATTATGTGATACAGAAGTAGATGGTAGATGTATTCGGGTTGATTATTCAATAACAAAACGCGCTCATACTCCAACACCTGGCATTTATATGGGTAGACCAACTAGGTAGAAAACATTAATATTTACGTCATTATTTTATAACGCAAATTTTTGTGATTGTATGTTGTTGTTGTATTTATATTTTTTTATAGACTTTACAAGGAACGAGAATTCCATGACCGCTATAGAGATGAGTAAGTTTATTCTTAAATGTTAGTTTTTAAATTATGATTATTAATTCACGCATAAAATTCGATAGGGCCTACCATAGAGAAAAAGCAAGATATAGAGAAAGATCACCATCCCCATATTATTATCGTGAACGTAGGACACATCATCATAGTAGAAGCAAATCTTACTCTCGTGACCGTGACCGTAAGAACTTTTTTTTATCAAACATACAGACCTAAAAAATTTTTATTTATTTTATTTTGTAGATCGTTATTATCGCTAAATTATAAATGAGCTTAAAGTAATTCTCGTACCATCCAGTTACCAAAACAAGGAAAAATATACTTAAAAAAAGAAAAAATAAAAATAAATTTTTGTTTTATCACATTTTTATCGTTTCGTGAAAATGTTTATTTCTAATCATAGTTACATAATAAACATTTTTCGTGTTACTTTTTTTTTTTTTGTTATAAATATTTGCATTTATTATTTGAAAATAAAAAATGTATTATGTAATTTAGTTAATAATAATGACTTCTAGTTTTGTATCAAATAAAAAAAGAAGAGTATTGATATTTTATAACTAAGTAATTTTAAATGAATATTTTGTGTTTAAATTATATACGATGTTAAAAAATTTTATCTTAAAATGAATGAATCTAGAGATACCGGAATTGGCAAATTTGAATTTCATGGGAGTTATTGCTAAATTTTGGTTTCACAAGAATTTTTCGTAAAAAGCAAAGGTAATAAAATAAAGCAAAAAATTTTATAAATAAAACAAAATTGGATTTAATTTAAATGTTGGCTACCAATATGTCTACAATCAATAATGTTTGGTACAAAATTTCTAGAATCTGAAAAATAGTCATAAGGATTTATATAGCAATTTTGATTTGATGTATTCAAAGGAAAATGAGCCTTTTGCTGATTGATATTTGGTGTAATTAATCCATTCATACTTGATTTTTCTCTTTTTAATGTCGTTCTCATTACATTTGGTTCAAAATTATTTAAGGTTTTATCATCAAAAAGTCCATTTAATGAAAATTTAGGTAGTTTTATTCTTCTGAAATTTTCAGAATTTTTCGGTGAATTATTGTACTGATTTGAATTTGACGTCAGTGGTGTTGTAAAATGGTATCCATTATTCCAGTTATTTACATTACTAGATGGAATCATAAAATTGTTTGTTGCCATGTCGTTTGTCATAAAATTGTCTCCAACACTATATTCAGATGATATAGAATTATTAGAATTACCCAGTTTTGGGTAAAGTTGACTATTGAATAATTTATTCATGTCTTGATTTAGAAGAAAATTACACAAAGACATTTTATCATTTTTTATTGATAATGTTAGAGGGTAAGATGACGTAATTGATGAACAGATGAACATGCATAATAAATTATAATTAAAATATAAAAATAAATTAGATAAAATAAAATTTAACAAAATTACTTGTAATTACCGTTCGCCTTTGACGGTTGTAAACCGTTTTTACTTTGAACACTTTTATTCATCTTGAAATTCCCTTTTATTTCGGTTTAAAAAAATACAATACACAAAAGATTTTTAAACAAGTAATAAATTTATAAACAAGACACTAAAACAAAAATAACGACTAAATATGAAGTTTTAAGTGGGAAATTTAAAAAAGCACATCTAAATATTAATTACAAAAATTCATTAAAAAATTATTTTAAAACACGATGAAATAAAAATTCATGGATTGCTACATATGGTACATATGTATATACATTACATAAAAAAAATAAAGGTAGAATTTATAATTTCTTTAAAATTTCAAATTTTTACCTTAAACTATATTTTACTAATTAAATCACTTTTCACACAATTAATAGTACATATGTACATAAGTAGATCATCCCGTACAGCAATATCACCAGGCAATACTAGTGCTGTTCAATATTTATGTGGATAAACCTTTTATTTTAATACTAGAAATGATGTACAGATTTCAGAAAATCATGATCAGTCACGGCCATACATACTAACAATATGTACATAATTTTACATTTTCATGGATGAAGTGTTTACACTGCCTTATGTTTGTATGCTGTGTTTTAAAATTGATAAAAATAAAATAATACTCAGTAGGCTAACATTTTAAAAATAAATTTTAAATTACAATACAAAGTTGACAATACAAAATTTTGTAATTTTTTATTACATACTTAATATTTTTAAAAAATATCTTGTTTGCATGAATTATTTTTTTCTTGTGAAATTACTTACATAAGTATGTGTCTAATTTATTTGTAAGCGTACGTTATACATATGTATAAATTGAATTGATTTAATGAATAAATTCAAATTTTTGTAATTAATAAATAAAGAAACGTTTAACTTTAATTTTTCAAAGTTCAATAAAATTTTTTTTGTATAATTTAAAAAATAAATTAATTTTTGAAAATATAAAATGAAGAAAACAAAAATTCATAAATGTAACGGTTTACAACCATTGGCATCAAAAATTTCTTTAAGAAGCCATGAAAATGATGGTAATTGAAAAATGTTGTATGATTTAAAAAAAAGTTTTTAATTATTTTATTTAAATTAAGGTTTAATGGGAAAGCCCAATAATGATATTAATTATCTGTCCAATATAATGCAAAAAACGAATGGCAATTTCATTAGTAATGATCAATCACAAATTTTGATACCATATAATAATAATAATTTTTGCAATAAGCAAAGTGTTACTAGTTTGCAACCATCAATTGATTACAATGATTTAAATCGAACTAGTCACAGTTGTCCTACTATTTGTGGAAATGGAGTAATGTATCAGTTACCAAATATTACATCATCTCACAGTTACAATACAAATGCAATGCAACATACTCAAAGTACTCCCATTTTAAAAGGTAGCAACAAAAATAATATACCATTTAGTGGAAATCTACCATATAATATTTATCCTAATTACAATGAATATGTAGCTTCTGCGAACAAATTTAATAATTCAGTACAAAAAAATAACGTAACACCACCATATAAGAATTCAATTGGAATGACAGAGTACTTTGGAAAACCAAATATGTGGCAACCAACCACTAGCAATTGGTTATATCCAAATATTCAAAGTAAAAGGATGTTATACTCCGGAAGCAACAATATGACATCAATGCCTTATCCTCAGATAGGAGATAATAATATGAATCCGTATCACTTCAAGATGAATCCATTCTCAATTAACAGTTTTAATGGGAATAATCAAAACATGCAACAATTTCAACAACAATATCCATTAAACGCAAGATTTAGTCAAGCTACAATGCCTTTTGGAATGTTTGCATCAGGATATAATACCGGTGGATTGAATGGATCAGTGAATGGAACATATCCAGCATACGGAATCCAAGGAGATGGAAATTATAGTTACGGAGGCCGCAATAGTAATATGATGGGATCTAACATAAATAATAAAATTTTACAAGGAATGTATGGAATGAATGGTGATAATATTTCTGGCATTAATTATAATCATACAATGAATGACTCTGGACTTGGGGTCTTATATGGTAATGGTGTACCAAATGTACCCTTTGTACCTCAGGGTAATTCAATAAATGTATTATAACTTTCTTAAATCAAACATTAACACTAACCGTAAAAAGAACTATTGGCTTTTTTATAACGGGCTTATTATATTATCATATAACTTATAGAAATTTGTCAAAAAAGAAAAATAAAAATAAAAATAAATATTATTAAAATTTAAGTGAATAAAATGTTGATGTTTCTTATTATTGCTTTGTTAATTTTCTCAATATTATTCATTTGCAATACGTCGATTGTTCTTTTTACATCGATGCCTTTTTTTTTTTAAATTTATGTAACATTTTTGTAACGAGTTTTTTTTTAAATTCATTTTAGACTATTGTCCACAATTTTTAAATGATTTGCAATATTATGGAAATATAGGGGGATGTCAAATATATCCTGGTCCAATATAACGAATAAATTTTCAATTCAAAATAATTTTAAAAATTTTAATGTTATTTAATTTGTGTGTTTGTATTTTTTGTCCTTGATATCTTTATAATTAACATAAAATTTATATTTGTATAAAAAATTCCAAAATGTAAATTCAAATTTTATTTTAATCTGATAATAATAAAGATTAAATGTACTTTTGAATTTGTTTACTTAATAATTTAATTTTTTTTTTGTTTTTTTTTTTTTTTTTTAATTTTCAAAATTTTCAAATTTTAATTTTAACAAATTTTTCATTTATTGAGTAATTTATCTCTGGCATTTATAAATGGTATCAAAAATAATAAAATTGATGAAATTATAATGCACGTACCACCATAAATAAATGATACATCATATCCATTTGATATTTTTATTAATGTACCAGAAATAAGTTGTCCAATTAATTGTCCCATTCCGGTAGCAACCATATGATAACCAAAACTTGAACGAAGATTATCTAGAGTAAAATACTTTGTAACCGAAGCACCACGTAATGCAATAAATAATGCTTTTTATACATAATGAAAAAAAGAACAATCATGAATATACAAAACAATATAAAAATAAAAAATTAAAAATCTTACATATTCCTCCACCATGTGCAATTGCTAATAAAATTGTAAAGATTACATTATTTTGTCCTCCAAAACCACTAGCTGCATTGACTAGACCACACAATAATAATCCGATACTACTTGCACGAGTTGGGTCAAATTTATACAGATAATGTGTAATACCAGGTACAATTCGAAATATAATATTTGCTATACCAATTGATGGTAATAGCCACCAAGTGTATTTAAGTGGAATTTTATTCAATACAGCTCTTTCTATAGTAATTAAAAAAGACTCTGGAAATTAGAAGTGATACATAAATATGAATGTAAGTACTTACGTGTTATATATAAATATGTAGTTTTTATTCCAAGAGATAAAAAAAATGTAGCTAATATGAATATTCTAAATGATCGATAATTAAAAATACCCGTATCAAATAATAAATTGAGACTGTCTATTACGATGGGTGATATCTTGAATACTGACATTAAAAAATTTGCAAATTTTGAATAACTTTTTAATGATTCTAATGATATTCTCTGAGTAGATTTTCGTGTCTATAGTCAAAAAAATAAAAAATAAAAAAAAGTAAAAACCATGAATATTTGTATGTATATCATGTATAAAATAAATATTAGCGAAGTATTCATGTTTTTTTTTAGATTATTTTAATAATTAAATATGCACCTGTTTTAAATCAATAAGCGAAATTTGAGTACGAATCATTGATTTTATTTCATTCATTTCAAATGATTCATTTCTTTCATCCTTTTTAAAAAATGTATTTGAAAAAACATCATTTTGAAATAACGGACGATTTTTAATTATATAACTATTATTCATATTAGAATGATCAGATTGCTTTCTTTTGAAAAGTTTATTGTAAAATCTCTTTAATATACCAATTCTTTCTTTGTATTTTGCTGTAAGAAAAAATTTCTAAAATCAATTAAAATAAGAAATTTTAACGATTTTCCATGTATGCATGTATCTTACATAAAAAGTGTTGCGAAGTTGAATACGATGAATTTTTAATTATTATTGACATTGTTTTTCTACTTGAATGTGGAAATTTAATTATATTAATTTCAGTAGAGTGTGAGAATGAATCAGTCTGATCAAATGTTTGATCCCCATTCTTAAAATGTACAAATAAAATAAACGAAAATTTAAAAAAAAATAATTATAAGTTATATTTCTAACTTTAAATAATACCGAATCTTGTGAAAATTCTCCTACTAGGATTGGTTTTATTGGTCGATATAACATTGTTAAAAATGCTAAAATTAGACAAATAGCACTTTGTACAAGCATTATAGTTCTCCAATGTGTATAATAAATAACGTATTCATTTAAAAATGAAACAGATATTGTACCAAATCCGTTACCAGCTACTGATATTGCACTTGCTACAACACGATATTTATCAAAATACGTTGGTATGATAAGAATCGTTGGTGAATATATTAATCCAAATCCTGTACCAACTATAAAAATGCATAATAAAAAAATTTGTGAAACATATCTAAAAAATTTCAGAATTTTTATACCAATTAATCCGTAAGTGATAAACATTTCAATGAATCCGTAAGTAAATGAAGCCAAAAATAAACCAAATGAAGCTGTAAAGCCACCAATAACAGCTGGAACTCGAAGACCATATGTATTTGCTACAGCACATATAATTGGTCCAGTAAGATAATACATTCCTATATTTTAGAAAATAAATGATAAATGTATTTTTAATTATTTTTCAAAAAAAATTCGATGTAATTCGACATGTATAATAATCCGTTACCACTCTGAAATGCTGTACATACAGCAGCTTGATATGAAGTTATATTGGTATCATTTACAGCTTTGGTAAATAATAGACCAACAGTCATAATCATTCCATCGACCATTACTACGCATGTAAAAGAAATCAAGAGAATGATCCATGCAAAACCTCCGTCTGGTGGAATTGTCACATATATCTGTTGGCATAAGAATATGATATTTTAAATTTCTGCCAAAGATAAAGGATGTATGATTTGTATGTGGATAATAAGAAGTAAATGTGAGCAGTTTGGGTCATTGTATGTTTAAATTTTAAAATATGCATAAATGCTTTTATGTATTAGAATAAAACATCAAGCAATATTGTGTCACTATTACTATGTATGTATATATGTATGTATGTGCAATGAGAGTATTATCGCACAGTATTATCCTGTGAAGTTTACTGAAAATTTTTTAATTTATACAACGCACATACAAAAATTTTATTTTCAGGAGCCGTTTTAATGCTATGAAAATTATCACGTAGATGTTCTTCATTTTTTTCTGATCTAAAAATTTAAATTTAAAATTCGTTATCAAATAAAATATTTGTTTTAAAAAAGAAAAAAAAAATACGCAACTTACTTTCTGCTATCCTTATTCATATTTTCATATGTATATACATATGTATGTATGTACAATGAAAAAAAAAAGAAAATTAAATTACTAAGAAAGTAAACCCAAATTTTTCTTTTTGGTATTACAAAATTACAGTTATATATGTAATTAATACCACTTACATGTGTACATGTACATATGTATGTATGCGCATATGTAAGGATTAAAATATCATACATGGGACAGGCCTAAGACAGACATTTGCACTGATCAAGACTTTTGGTCTCTTTTGGGCCCTTAAATATTTAAATTTTAAAAGAAAATCCTTGACTTCCTTTGATATTTTTTACGAGAACGTCAAGAAATTCCTGAAAATTTATTGGTTATTAAAAATGTGATAACGTTTTGTAGTCGAATTTCGTGCAACTACATGCATACATACATATGTATGTGCATGCAAAGAAAATAAAAAACGCACAAAGCATGTAATATAGCATTGTGGTAGTTCAAATATTTTTTAAAAATAATTAATAGTTTTTGTGGTATATTTTAATTTCAAGCTGAAAACATTAAAATGAGTGATGGTAATCCAAAAAATAATCCGTGTATATTAAATTTTTGAAAATTCGATTATTTTTACAAAATTTCTCATTTTTGTCGTTTTTATTTTCATTTCGAAATAGAAAGATCAAAATTTACCCGTGCAAATTCACAACAAATTTCAAGAATACGTCCATCTCTGTACCATTATGGCGCATCATTCGGAAACAGTCCTTTTGTACCCGAAGATGTTTTTGTAATGAATTAAATTTTTTACTTTTTATCTTTTGATGTTTATTTTCATTTCACTTATTCAGATTTTTATGCAAATAGCCCCAGATGGTGGTTACTCATGGGTTATTCTGTTTATATCATTTACTATAAGTGCTGTTGTTGATGGATTAGTATTAAATGCTGGCTCTGTTCTAGATGCAATTTCACATGATTTAAAATTAAGTACAAGTGAAGTAACATCATTGAGTTCTGTACAAAATGGTACATTTTTCTTCTTCTATTTCAATATGTATTTTTGTTTTCTATTTTTTAAAATAATTTTTCCATTTTTTTACTTTCATGAAGCCGTATATTTATTTTCTGGACCAGCAGTTTGTGCAGTTGCTAACAGTTATGGATTTCGTATTCCTTCAATGTTTGGTGGTGCATTGGCTGCATTTGGTTTTTTAATTGCATCATTTTGTAAGAATTGGATTGGATTAGTTTTCACATATGGATTAATGGGTATGTTATGAAATGTATTTAATTTGTCTTTAATTTTTTTTTTATTAACAATACTAATATTTTTACATAAATTAAAGTTGGAATTGGTTTTGGATTTATTTCTTCTCCAAATGCATTAATAGTTGGCTATTATTTTGATAAATATCGTGCTGTTGCAAGTGGTATATCATCATCTGGTGTTGGTGCTGGTACAATAATATTTTCACGTTTAAACATAATATTATTACAAAATTTTTTATGGAGAGGTACAATGAAAGTGTATGTTGGGATATGTATTGCCTTAATAATATTTTCATTACTTTTCCGACCAATAAAACCAGTAAATGTAACAACACTTGGTCGATTTTTTGTAAGTTTTCTTTTAATAATAATAAAAAAAAAAAAAAAAAAAAACAAAATCCTAGAAAAATACAAATAAAAAATAATTAATAGGAAAGTGGTGATGATATTGAATCAGAACCAAGTGAATCTGTTTTATTTACAAATAAATTTGCAAGATACGAGGATGTTCCAAAATCTGTAACTGAAAGTCGACATTCATTACGAAAATTAGAAAGTACTAATCGTATGTAAAATGTTTGGTATATTTTAAATTTTATAGTTTGTATTATAAAATTTAATTTTTAACAGGAATAACAAAATTTTTAAATTTTACAAAAATTAAATTTGAAAATTGTTGTAAATGTTGTAAACAAAAAACAGAAGATACCGATTTTCCAAAATCCGAAGAAAAAGTAATTATTGATGCGAGACCATTATTTCGTCAGGATATATTTTATGATGGACGACGTCAGCAACAACAGCCGGATGGTGCATCAGCAATATTTGATTTGAAACAACAGCAAACATATGGTCAACAAACAATACGATCGACTATATTGTCTGTAAGTTAAATTTGTAATTTAAAAAAAAAAAAAATGGAACAGTCGTATGTATATTGTTTTATATAGACTCAAATGATACCTAATACAACAGTCCGTAGTATTCGATTATCAGCAAAACCATCAGAAAAAAGGAAATTCAGTTTTAAAAAATTATTCAGGATATCAACAATAAAAAATGGATTTAGCATCCTATTCGATTTTAGTGTACTTGAAATAAAATCAATTAGGCTTTATTTAGCATCAGCATTTTTTTTAATGCTTGCAAATATTATACCTTTTCTATTTGTTCAAAGTAGGTAATATAATGTAATGTCTTACTTTTTTGTTTCAGAAATAATAGATTTTAAAGATCAAATTGTTGTTATTTCTTTTATTATTTAGAATATAGTATATCAAATGGTATACCAGAAAAAATTACCAATTGGTATATGACAACATTAGGAATTACAAACATTATATTTCGTATACTTGCCGGTGTAATAATAACATTTAAAAGTGATATGAATCCCTTGTATTTACCAGCAGCATGTCTATTTTGTTCTGGACTTTTTACATTTTTAGCTGGACTTGTTGGACAAAAGAATGCTATATTTCAATTTTTTTGGTTAATTATGTTTGGTATCGGTTCAGGTATAATATATACAATTAATTTTAGAAATTTATTATTTTTTCAATTTATTTATTTTTCTTTTTATAATTTTAGCTGTTTATACAGCATTACGTGCAACAATAATTGTTTATTGTGCTGGTATTGAAAAATTAACAAATTGTTATGGCATTTTAATGGTTATATTAGGTATGGGAACATTTTTAGGAACAACATTTGCTGGTGTATTAGTCAATTTAACTGGTGCTTATGAATCAGCATTTTTATTTGCTGGATGTGGAATATTTGTAAGTTCAATGTTATTATTTGGTACTGCTGTTATAGCAAAGGCAGAAAAAGAATTACCAAAATAATAAAATAAAAAAAATTATGATGCAAAATGAACATTTCTTTTAATTTGATTTTCTCTTAACTATTTTTTCATTACTGTAACCAAAAAATACAACAAATAAAAATAGTCATGAAGTTGTGAACATAAAATACGATATAAAAATCAGATAAATTCTGTATTATCTCACATCACATTACTAATAGCTTTATAAAAGCTGTTATTTGCATATGAATACAATGTAAATATTTATTTTTTAGCAATTTAAATAAAATTCCCAATAAATTCTCCCCTTTTCTTAAAAGAAAAAACAAAAAAAAAAAGAAAATGTGTTCTCGTACATTCAATAACTCAAGTTCACTAAGACCATGATTAAGGCGACATAAAATGCAATCCATATATTAGGTCAAATGAACATGGTATAAACTAATTTACATAGTAAAAAAACATTATACCTATATATGAATGTAGATAAAACTACAAAACGAAACGAATAATAGCACATAGATATGTACATGTACATAGAAAAAACAAATAAAATTGGCAAAAAAGAAAAAATAAATAAATAAAAGGAAAATAGTAAACGGGGTTAAAAATTCGTTTGTACACAGCACAAAGAAGTGGGTTAGTAGGATTATAGAATGGCGATAAAATGTCTTTTTGAATGTACATAGTGTCTACAGTAAAATAAAATTGATATATGTACATACATAAGGAAAAATCTATTCGTAGACATGCATATGTATAAAGATTAAATGCCACTACAATTAAAGTAAAGTGTATATTTTAATTTGCCGGTAACAATTTAAAATAAAGGTATTAGCACAAGTACTCAATTAAAAAGGACGATTTAAAGGATGACTCTGTGATAATCATAAATTAAACAAAATTCATATCTACAATGTTCATTTTTTATTCTTAAAGTTTTTAATTTCATATAAGATGAATTTTTTTACATAAATTATTGATGTACATGATTAGTTTTTTAAATGAAACTGGCAAGATAAATTTTCATTTAACATTTTAAGCCTAGACCACATAATTTGTATACGATAATTTCTACTTATATCCTTTTATTAATAAAATAATGATATAATCACGTATTTAAGATTAATTTTATTCAATTTATCTTTATCAATGAAAATTTTTAAATTAATATTAAGGAGAATAAAAAAATATGGAAGTAGGAGAATCAAAAAAAATAAAAAAATGAAATAAGTAAATAGAATAAAATACATGAATACAGAAAAGAGAAAATAATTAATTTTGTTTTTCAGTTTTTCTTTTTGTTTTTGTGAAT
Source organism: Anthrax anthrax (assembly GCA_963971155.1). Taxonomy (NCBI): domain Eukaryota; kingdom Metazoa; phylum Arthropoda; class Insecta; order Diptera; family Bombyliidae; genus Anthrax; species Anthrax anthrax. The sequence goes on along the minus strand of OZ020118.1, from coordinate 5,768,697 downwards.
TATAATAAAATTTTGCGCATGACAAATTTTTTAAATAGAAAAGAAAAGCCCAAATCATATTTCTAAAAAAAATTGTATCCATACACAAAGATATTTTTTTTCAATATATAAAAAAACAAAAATTAAATAAATTTTTCTTGTTAAATTTATTGTAATAAATTATAGTTATGAAAATTAAAATAATTAATTATAAGGATTAAAAATGGATTTTTTTTAAGTTTTAAAAAAACTGATTTAAAAAAAATATATTAAAGAAAATAAAGCTTTTTTCCTAAAATTTTTATCACATTATCGGAATTTGTGTGAAAAGCTTTTTAAATTTTGATTACAACATCACATACAAAGGGGTATTTGTAGAATGTAAAATAAACTGAAAAAAAAGGAAAAGAAAATTTGAAATTTTTTATTTCATTACACATCGTATATGTACATAAATATATGTATATCGATTTAAATTGTAGAATTTTCATATATGAAAATTATATTACTGTATATTGTAATACAGTGTCGTTGTACCATTTGTCGGTGTAAGGAGTGTCACAATAGTCGGAAAATTCATGATATATTGATTTAAAAAATTCAATATTAAGAAAAATTTTTTTATTTTCATTATTCAGTTAGATAATAATAAAATTTAAATGAAAAAAAAATTAAAGTGATTTGTACAGTTTGTTGGTATATTTTCGAAAATTAAAAAAAAAACAGAGAAAATTCTCTGGAATTAAGATAGGATTTTGGTGCTATGCTTTATTCATAAAGAAAGAAAAACAAATTTCCATTTAAAAAAATGGTGAAAAATTAATCAAATTATAATAAAAAGGGTTTTCTAAAAAAAAAAAAAAATATTTGTAGAATAAAACTATTCGTATATGTATGTATGTATGTCGTACACGAGAAAATACATCTTTTTAGGAAAAATATTCATAAAGAAAAAATTTGAGCTTTGAACAATTTTTTTACATTTATGTAATCTATAGAAAAGTTGTTGCATATTAATTATATTTCAATTGTATTTGAATAAAAATTTGATCATAATAAAATAAAAATTTATTTCTGATTTGAATGTAATATAAAAAATTAATCAAAAGTGTGAAAGTTTTTTTTTTTTGTGATAATAAAAAATGATTGAAAAAAAAACTAGATACATGTACTATAATATTTTTAAAAATTCTGTGATATTTTAATTTTTTTTTAAGTCTAAGAAAATTTATGAAAGTGGAATATAAAAAAAAATTAAGAGAAAAGAAAGAAAACGAAAAGAAAAAAGAATGAAATATTAGTGGAGAAATTTTCACAAAAATAAAAAAAATAAAATAAAATAAAAGGTTGGTACTTATATGAATGTACATAGGTAGTACATACGGTATCGTATATACAGAAATTGGATAAGACTAATGATACAACAGTAAATGTGAAAAAAAAGAAAAACAAAAAAATCTAATAAAAAAAATTGTTTTTACCTTATTTTTTTTTTTCATTCTGTATAACATTAATATTTTTATACACACATACATGTACACGAAATTGTTGTATTCCAGGGTCAAGGAGTACAGGACATAATTTTAGCTATATAATATACATATAATATATGTACATGTATACTAAATATATACACATTTGTATGTACATATGTATGTGATGCATGTATGTGTAATAAATATTGAATTCATTATAATTTTCATTATTTTGTATATGGCTATGGTATAATCAAAAATTCGTAAATCAAAAAACGAATTAAAAATTTTTATGAATAGAAAATTGAAATAATTTTTTTTCTGTGTAATACATAATTGAAAATAAAATTTTTATTTATACGAAAATTTAAAATTTTTATGTGCCATTATCAATTTTATCATTATAATGTATGTATGTACAATGAATAGCTTACATACATATGTATGTAATTATTTTAGGTCACATTAAAAATATTGAATGTACTTATGAATTTTGTTCAAAAAAATTAATAAATTAAAATTTTTTTATTAGTACGAAAACTATAAAATTTTCCAAAAATTATTCCATTTTTCCAATTTTTTCATAAATCAAATGGTTTTTGAAATATTAAATCAGGAAATATTAATTTTCGCATTTTGAAAAAGTTAAAATTAAAAACGATCAAATGTAATCATAAATTTCAAATCAATTAAACATGACTTTTACATTATAATAGATTCAAAAAAAGGATACATACATATTTTGTCTTGCCATTTTTCAAAATTTATTTTCATAAAATTTTCTTATTAAAATAAGAAATAAAAAATTCTAGTCATTATGTTAATGCAACAATTTTTAATCTCTTTGTTTTATTAGAGTTGTTTATTTTATTTTTTGCATTTGTATTTTTAATTACATATGTATGTATCTATTATCGTTTAAATTAATTTAAAAAGGATATACGAAAAATGGAGACAAAAAAAAAATTTCAAAGAAAAATAAAATTACTCTCATTACTTCCTGGTATAATACTTTTGAATAATTTTTCATTTATAGTTGGTCATTTAATTAAATCAACATTAATACAATGAAAATGTACAGGAAGTACAGATAGGAAATTTTTTATTTTTGCTTCTTAGGCTATAACTAATGCACATATGTACAGGTTGCCTCAGAATAAGTGATACTAATCTTAAATTGAGGTAATCAATGGTTTGATTTTTGTTTTTGTCAAATAAAAGTTTTTCTTCTTATGGAAAATTAATTCCTTGATTAGCTTTACTTTCAATGGTGAATTTTAGAAGGATGATCTAAAGCCACTTTTTTTGTAAGAAACAATCTGATCTTTAAGAAAGGCCACCCTCTGTGTATACACATACATATCTATATGAGATAAATCATACTCGTATGTGAATTGTTGTTGTTATGCAATCATACATATATATATATACTCTGTATTTTGCGTTTATATGTATGTATTTTAGGCATACATATACAAGATATATACTAGTATACAGTACTTATTTAAATGTTAAGATTTTGTATTGATTTTTTTCTTTTTTTTTTTTGCACACACATCAGTTATAAAAATAAATATAAAAACTGTCTGTGACTTAATATGTTGTACACATATGATTACATACAATGATACGATGTACATTATATGAATACATAACGTATATGTATATATGAATATACAAATGGTGTATGTATACATAAATTCACATATTCATGAATTATATATATTTATGTACATATGTAGACCTTCATAACTTTAAATCCCATAGGATTATCTTGTATATACAACATACATACATTATACTAGAAATATATATAATGTACATGTAAATACAATTTTTTCATACATGGCTTAATATTTGTATATAAGTATATTATATAAGTATGTACAAAAACATTTCATTCTTAGCTTTATGTATGTAAAATTAAAATACATAATTACAAGAAAAATATACCGCACATATAATATACGTACCTATATGTTCTATTTTATTTTCATTCATATACATATACTGTATCTAATTATAATGGTATGTATTGTATGTATACGTGTGCATATACTCATTATTTATGTATGATATTTAAATCATTTTTATTTCATGAATAATAACAAATAAATACAGGTATATGTATAGTATACTTCCTAACAAGGAAAAAATGTGTATAAAATTTTAATTACAAAAAAAAGGAAATATTATATACAATGCAACTATTTTTAATTTTAAATTCAATAAATTAAAAACATAAAAATTGCCATAAAATCTTTAAGACGTTGGACTCTCATCCTTTTTGTAATATTTAATTACAATTGTTTTAGAACATTAAATTAAGGAAGTAGTTTTTTTTCTTAATCCTGTTGTTTTAAAAATTTTGAACTTGTTTTTTTTTTTTTTAAATTTTCATTTGTTTTTCTAAATTTTCTATTTTAATTTACTCTGATTTTTCTTGGCTTTAAATTAAAATATGACACGGATATGGTACGTAATACGAGCTTGTACGTGAGTATGTAAATCTGTATCATCCTACATAAAAATGTTTTTCAATTAAAATTTATTTTTATTTATATAGCATTCTATAATATGCAATTTAATTCAAGTAATTAAATTTTATCCTTTAATCGTTTAACGAATTATAATGAAAAATAACATTAAATTTTTTCATATTACAAATAAACTCTCTACGTATAAAAATGATCACCATCAAGGATTTGTTATTTCAATTACAAACGACTATGTATTTGTAAATTATTTTCCATTGTTCTTTAATTATATTGTAGTGGAAAATTTCTACATTTTCTTAACTATAAAAGACATGAATAAAACATAATTACATTTATAAATTGTTTTATTTGATTTATTTTGAGATAAATTGTTGTATGAAAAATTAATTCTTCTTCTTTATTATTTATTAATCTAATTTATAATTAATGAAATTAATTTTAATTTGTTTTTATTTAAAATATTTCTTTTCAGCAGAAATATGATTAATAATTTTATTAGAAATAAAATTTTCTAAAAAGCAGTAATTTAAAAAATTATTGGAAAAATTAAATTTTAATCAATTTATCGTTAAAAATATCCTCGCTGAATTTGAAAAAGAAAAAATAAAAAATTTACATAGATTTAGAAAAAGAAAAAGAAAAAATGGAGCAATTTAATAATGATTATAGTGGTGGTGGTGGTGGTTATGATGATTATTCTGGTGATGGTGGTATGAATATGAATAATATGGGGACGTACGGTGCCCGTCCACGTGTTGATCCTGAAGCTGGTGGTGAAGTTGATCCAAATTTGTAAGAACTCATTAAATATGGATTTTCTATAAAATCTTTTTTTAAAAATAATATAGTTAAAATATTTACCTCGAAAAATATTATTTTTATACAGGTATCCGCAACCAAAAGAAGCAACGCACAAAATTCGTGGCAAATCTGATATTATTGAAATGTTTTGTGGTTCTGTTGATCAAGAATTATTACCAGTAAAAAGTTTTTATTTCTTCTTTTATTCGGCATTTGGTTCATTATTTCCATTGATGGGTATATATTTCAAACAAATGGGCATGAATCCAGGACAATGTGGTGTTTTAATTGGTACAAGACCATTTGTTGAATTTTTATCAGCACCATTTTGGGGTTCTTATGCTGATAGGTAAGACTTTTATAATTTGTATAAAAAATTCAATTCATAAAACATTATTTTTAAAGGTTTAAACAAGGCAAAAAACTTCTTCTAGCTTCATTAGCATCGTGGATTATATTCACATTACCATTAGGTTTTATACAACCTGAAGCTGCTAAATGTATTATAATGCGCAATGAAACAAATTATGTATTAGCAAATCCAACTCCACATTTAAGTCCATCGAAACGCGATACAGAAAGTGTTCTACGTTTAGAAAATAATTTTGTTGAAGATCATCAACATCTAGTAAGAATGAAAAGGTAACGGTAATTTTTTGTATAGTTCTTTATTATTATTATTTGTTTAAATTTATTTAATGTACAGGAAAGCTGGACCTCATGGTTGGGAAGCCGGAATTTCACCTTTATCAATTGATTACGCTTCGAACTATGATGCACTAAAACATAAAGATTTCGTTAGTCCACTCTTCTCTTCAATCGTCTACAGAACATCGGTATAGCGTTAACTGTTTTATTTTTAAAGTAATCAAAATTATTTTTATATTGTTTTCCAGGATATTCAAAAGGCATTCTTTTTATTATTGCTCCTTGTTATAATTGGAGAATTCTTTGCTGCCCCGGCTATAACACTTGCTGATTCAGCTGTTATAACTTTGCTTGGAGAAGATGCGGATAAATACGGACATCAGAGAATGTTTGGTTCATTAGGTTGGGGTTTAGCCATGTTTTTTGTTGGTATCGCATTAGATCACTCGACTTCATTTCCTGATCATCCATGTGGACCAGAAAAACAAGAGAAAAATTATACAATTTGTTTTGCAACATTTTCTGTTTTAATGACAGCTGCAATTTTAACAGCAGCACAGATTAATTTCAAATACGATTATACAGAACCAGATGAGCAACCAACAGAAAATATTGATATAAAACCAAGTGTTGAAGATGAAATGCAAAATCAATTAGCTGCCCAGTTACAATTACCATCTTTAGCTGTTGGTTCTAGCACTGGTGCTACAGGAACATTGCCACCAACTGCTCCTCAACCGGCACTCGGTGCTCAAACAAAAATGTTTGCTCAGACAACACGTCAAATGCCAGAATGGGTTACAGTATTAAAACATTTCAAAGATTTAAAATGTGCATCATTTCTGTTTGTTGCATGGTTCATGGGATTTGGTATTGGTTTGATCTTTACATTCTTGTTCTGGCATTTACAAGACTATGGGGGTTCACCAACATTATTTGGTGTTGCTTCGGTCATTAATCACATTTCGGAAATTTTTGCATACTTCTTTAGTTTTCGATTAATTACACAAATTGGACATGTAAAAGTTTTATGTTTAGGTCTTATCGGAAATGTTTTAAGATTTTTATATATTTCATGGTTAAGAAATCCATGGTGGGTGTTACCATTTGAATTTATGCAAGGAATTACACATGCTGCTGTTTGGGCTGCATGTTGTTCGTATATTGCACACAATACTCCACAACAATTGAGGGCATCAGCACAGGGTGTCTTACAAGGTATCCATCATGGATTAGGAAGAGGTTGTGGTGCTGTTATTGGTGGTATGTTTGTAACTTATTTTGGTACAACAGCAACATTCCGAGGATATGGTATTGTTTGTTTACTCGTATTGGGTGGTTTTGTTTTTATTAATTTCTATCGAAAAGAACAAGGATTTATCTCAGAAATTCCAACAACAGAAGATCCTCATCAGGTATGTGTATTTTTTTTTACGATAAATTAATTAAAAATTGACTTATTAATAAATTTACGTCAATTTGTAGGTCGCTGAAGAGACATCACATTTAGCACCCCATGGTGTTCCAAGTAATCCAATACCAAGAGCATTGTCAAGTACACGATTAAATGAAATAAATAATCAAAATGGTCAAGGTATGGGTATGGGTAGCAGTTATGGTACTTATCAAACAACTGGTGGTAATCTTGATATACCCGGTGCAAATCCCAGAAATCCATTTGCGCAGTAAATAATAGAAATATAAATATTTAATAAATTATATTAATTTCAAATATTTTTTTTTCGCGTAATTATTTTATTTTTCATATTCAATTTTCATTTTTTTTTTTTTTTGTTATTTGATTATAAATTGTGTAGATGAGAAGTACAAAAAAAAAAAAAAAAAATCAGTTTGTCTAAGGATATGTAGGAAATAAAAAATTACCATATATAATGTATGTGCATATATGAAAAGCAAACTGTACTGTATATTTATAAACATTATTTGCTAAACAGAATTAAGTGAAACCAAAAATGAAACGGAATGATATTATTTTATAACACTTACTTAAGAAAATATATTGCATAAAATACCAAAATGAAAAACTATATATTTAACAAGGAAAAGTATAACTTTATAATTGTGTATTTTCAGATAATATAATATTATATCTTGTATAGGTAGGCCTTTTAATTTGTATTTACATATGCGAATATATACGTATACATATGTGTAGATAAATTTTTCTTATGTATTTATGTGTATGTAATGGTATTTATATAATTCATGTTGTATTTACATGATTTATGATAAATTTGCAAATTTTTAAATTTAATAAAGGCCTTAAACATACTTCGTAATATTTTCCACTTTTTTTTATTATTATTGTTTATAACATTTTTTTTTTTCTAAATTTAAAAAAAAAAAAAAGAAAAACTTACATGAGATGAAAATTTAAAAATTTGTATTATGATTTTCTTCATGAAATTTTACTAAATTGGCTAAATAAACAAAATAAGACAGGGTGTGTATTTTATAAATTTTCTTAAATATAAAATATTTTCATTAAAATTTATAAATCTAATTGTACCTTGGCTAATGAAAAGATATTATTAAAAACAAAATGAGAACATAAATGAAATTGTTTTGTAATAAATAAAAAAAAATTTTTTTTAAATTTCATATACATATTTATTTATTAAAAATAATATTATATACAAAACACTTCAAGGAAAAGGAAAATACAGAAACTGATGATGCTTATTATCAATATCATATCATTTTAAGATAGAAAACAAAAAAATATATATATATGTATATATAATATGAAAAGGGAAATATTTTAAATGGAAAATTTATTTATTCGTTTACAATTTACAACAAATAAGAATATACTTGTATTTGCATTATTTATTTTACAAAAAAAAAAAAAAAATTGTAAATGTACTAAAGGATTATAGGATTACAAAAGGATTAATTATAGCACATTATAGTTATGCGATTGTATAAAATAAAGAGAAGATCATTAAATTCGTGTTATACACAGAACAGTTTAAAATATATGTTATAATAAACATGTAAAGCATTTTGTTTATTATAAAGCATTTATAATAAACTCACAAAACCTCTATATGAGCTTTTGTATTACATCCAATATATGATTTTACAATACCTGAATGAATTATATTGCGTCTATATGTATGAGCGCTTTAAATTTTTTCTTGATTATTAAATTACTTACATTATGAATTTTATTTTTCAAAATTAAATAAATTGTATATAAAAATATTCACTATATTATTATATAAACCTATTAAATGTGTAAACAAAGAATATAATAATATATGTAAAATTATAGTTTTCATTTTTAAAAATTTTGCAATTATTTAAAATAGAAATATTTTAAATATATGTACCTTGAGGTTTTAAAGTTGCATTTAGTTTCATAAAATCTTCTTAAAAATTTATAAAGTATTGAAAATATTTGAAACCATAAAATTATTATTATACATACGTACATACTCGTATTTGTAATATTTATTATTGTTATTTTTTCATATATATTTTATTCAAAATCATACATACTCACTATATGCTGTTCTAAAATTCTTATATGTACCAATTTATAATTGAATATGCTATCATATTAGATTATTATGTTACAATGATTAAAAATATAAAAATATTGAAATGAAAAACAAAAATATTCAAAAATCAATCTTGCATCTGCAATAATAATGTATATTATTGATTTTATGTATATTTTAATACGACACATGCATAAATATATGCGTGAATATGATTGTACTTAAGTACATATAAGAACAATATGCATTTGTCTCATATTCAAATTTCATGAAAATTCTTCTCTAAAAAAAAAAATAAAAATAAAAAATAAAAATGAATATAAAATATAAAAACGAATATTAACAAATAAATTTATAAATATATAGGTATATGTAAACTATTACCAAAAAAAAAAAAAAAAATTAATAATATTATTTATTGTAAGGTAGTAAAAAAAAAGGGAAAAAAGAAAACTAAAAAAAAAAGAAAATCTGATATTAATGATATTATTTTAAGGTAGAATTAGTAATCATATATTAACAAATAATATATAGGAAATATTCTGTATGAATAACATACTGATAAAATTCAAAAGAAAAAAAAATGTATACATAAAAAAAAATAAATGAATTGAAAATAAATAAAAATAATACTATACTTAAAAAACAAAAAAAAAAAAAAAAAATTTAGAAATAATTCAAAATATGGTTATAAAAAAATATACATTCCGTAATAGATTATACACCGAACTAATATGTAATTTAATAATAATTAAATGATAAAAATTTGAAAACCAAAAAAAAAACAAAACAAATAACGGTAAAGATTAAATTTAAAAATATACACATCGTAGAAAAAAAAAGTATTAAAACATTTAGAACATTATGACGAAGTTTAATTATATACAACAGCTATGCCGTTTTATGCCATGCCATTATCTGTTTACTCACATATGAAGATGTATATGTATATTTTAAGGAAAAAAAAATCTTTAATGTAGGTGATATTGTACTATAACTTAAAGGAAAATATAAAAACAGAAATAAACATGAAAAGACTTAAAGCGTTTAATAATATTATTAAAAAAGGACATTACATAAAATGTATTATAAATAATACAAAAAAAAAAAAAAAATAAATAAATAATAATAATAATAAATTAATAAAAAATATAAATAAATAAATTATATGATCATACAAAAATCCATACATAAATTATTTCTAGGTTGTATTATTGAATATTCAATAAATAAAAAATAAATTTAAATTATTCAAAAAATAAATAATAAAAATAAAATTGAATATCTACAAAATTATTCCATAAAATTTATACATTACATAAATAGTGTATTTGCATAATGTTATATTATCAATTTAAAAAATTTTAATAAAAAAATAAAATAAGTATTTTCTTGTTCTTCTTTTCAATTGCTATATGAAAACAAAATGTAATTTTAATACATACATACATATGTACGTGTATATTAAAATGTTAGTATATGTTTTGGTTTTATTTTTATTTTCTTTTTAAATGAATAAAAATCAAAAATGTTTTTATTTCGTTATTTTATATTTAAAAATTAATTTAAAATAAAAGTTAAAATCATTAAATATATTCATATATAAGTATACATACATAAATATGTTACATGAAAGATCATCATTACTCATGTGTGTAAAAATTAATCATATACATATATACAAATGTGAATGTAAAAAAAAATTTCTGCATACATTATCTTTGTTGTTTATACATACATATATTATAAAAAATAAAGAAATAAATACAAAAAAAAAAAAGATAATAAACAAATAAGTGGAAAAAATAAATAAATAAATAATAATACTGAATAAACAAATAAATATAAATAAAAAATAAAAAATAAAAAATAAATTACATACATATATGATTGCAATAATAAATATACAAAATAAAAATAAAATGAAAATAATATTAATTTAATTATATGATATAATGTATACATATGTAATGTACAGCACTCTGTTTATGTATTATTTAAACAAAATGAACAAAATGCACTCTATTATTATGTTATAGAAAAAAAAAACAATGTGTATTTGATTTTATTTTGTATTTTGGTATAAAATATTGGATCCTATTTTGAAATTTCAAAGAAATTCAATTTTTCACATTTAAAATAATTTTGCTCAGTTTTAAATATTATCCACCAGCAGTTGATATAAAGATAAGGATTTTAATAAAAACGGATAGATTTTGTAATTCATTATAATATCAAATTATTTTATTATTATAATATCAACTTTACATATTATTTACATACATGTGTATGAAGTATGCTACATACGATAACATTTGAATTTTTATATAAAAACGAGATTGTATAATTATTTAAAATGTCCTATATAAAATTTAAAAAAAAAGATAAATAATTTAAATTGAAAACAGCATTAGCTGTATAATTGCACTAAATGATGCTATTTTTTTTTTTTTTTACTATTGTGCTTCGCTAATTTTCTCTTTTAGAATTTTCTTAATTGTTTGATCCTTTTGCTGTAATTTCTCTTCAAGTTTTCCAATTTCTAACAAATATCTAGTTTGTAATCCTCTAATTTGAGCTTCTTTATGTCTTACAATTGTCTCTAATTCCTTAAGATCATTCCAAGTATTCTGTACTTTTCGTCTATCATCTTCTAATTTTTTAGTCCATTGTAAAGTATTTTTTAATCGTAATTTTAATCTATTTCGAGATTCTTTTAATTTTCTACATGTTCGTTTTAAAATTATATTTTTCTCTTTTAAATTATCACACAAATTTTGATCTTTATTGTGTAAATCTTTTAAACTTTTATTTTCATCTTGAATTGTAGACAATCGTTCCTCTAAATTCACTTTTATTTTTGTTAATTCAGTCAAATTTTCTGATAAATTTTTCCTCTCGTTATTATATTGAATTTTTAGTTCTTCAAAAAGTTTCTGACATTCTTTTAAATTTTCTGCGAATATTCCACCTGGCTGTTGTTGTTGTAAATTTTTTAATGTAATAATTTCACCTTTTGAACGAGAATACGCTTCTTGTAATCGTTCTATGTCTAATGCTTGTGATTGAACTTTTTGTTCATAACATCTAAGAATTTCTGTTAATTTATCTCTTGCAATGTCAGCTCGTTTCGTTTGAATTTCTGCTTTAGCTCGATAAATATTCAATTGTCCTTGAATACTTGCTTTTTCATCCTTCCAGGCATCACTTATTTCTCGTAATTCATTCATTTTTTTATGTAATTCTGTATTTTCTGCAATAATTTTTTTTAATTGTCCTGTGAAACGATTCAATTCAATTTCATGTTGTTCTAAAAGATAATTTTTCTCTTTGATCATTTCTTCATAAGCATTAAGTAGAGGTGCTAGTGTATGATCATTAACAGCACCCCAATCATATTGTTCTGTTACTATAGTCGGGAGGATTGTTGCACCTAAATGCAATGACTGTTGATTTTGTTCATTATTTGAATCTTCACACTGTTGTGATTTTTGATGCAAGTTAGAAGAAATTTCTCTTAATTTATTCTGATGTCGTTCTAATTGAACATTTAAACGATGTACTAAAGTTTTCAGCATACAAATATCATTTGTTAAATTTTTATTAATTTCAATTAAATTATTTTTTTCATTTATTAAATTTTTACATAGTTGGCATTCAAAATTTTGTACTTCTTCAAGTTTTTCATTTAAATTTTTCACAATTTCATGTAACTGAAAATTTTCATTTATTAAACGTTCATTTTCTTGTGAAAATTTTGTGTTATAAAATTGTAAATCAGTTATTTTTCTAATTAATTTTTCGATATGATCATCTTTTGTTTGTATCTGTCAATAAAATATTCGTGTATAAGAAAAATATTGAAAATAAAATTTAAAAAAAATTTCTTATACCATTATTTTATAGTAATTCAGATCAACATCAGATCGTTTTGAATTTTTGCCCATATTATCGTTACTTTTACTTCTTCTATTACCACTTCCATGAAAATTTTCTGAAAAATGTTTCAATTCGTTACGATATTTATGACGACGATACTGAGATATATGTTGTTGTTGTAATTGTTGTTCGTCATTTATAACGTTTATTTCGGTGCCAACATCAGTTTCCGGTGCATTATCTGATTGATCTAAATCTGTTATTTGTATCGATTTATTACCACCCTGTCTGGAATGCCTGACAGGTTGATCGATTGTTGTTGCTGTTATTGACGTGCCTTGACGAATTAGTAACTCAGAAGCCATAAGTATAACTTTTTGTAATTTAACAATTCATTTGAATTAATAAAGTAAAATAACAAGAAAATTCGTAACTACATTCACATATTGAGAATATTTTAAAAAATTTTATTTATTTATTTTTTCGTAATTATTTTTTAATAAATTTATAATTTTGTTTTTTCATTTAATTATGAATATTTTTAAAAGGCAATTATTTTCTTGACACACTTTTATGTTTATTTGTAAACAGTTTTTGACAAATTTCCGTTACTATGGTAGCAAATGGTAGCCATTGGGAAGGAAATCAGAAATACGAAATAAAACTAATTTACAGACCTAATAATAGATAGCAGCCTATACAAGAAAAATACAAAAATCAAACATTTGTAGTTTTGTTGTAGAAAATTACAGCTGGTAATAATTTCAACCACAATTTCAACTTTTCATTTTGAGGTTATGTTAATGTTAAATTTTTAATTTTTATTTTTAAAAGAAATATGACAATTGACGATGACGCTTGCATGCATGCTCATGTTTTTTCATTCTTTCTTTTTTGTTTAAGCTGCGGTTAGGTAAGCACGCGTTCTTTTTATGTAATTTTACAATTTTAGTTAAATTTTATTAAAGCAAGAGTTAATTATTTAATTCTGAAAAAATTATTTTGACAATTATATTTTCATTGTGTAATTTAATTTGGCATTATATTAAAGTAAAATATAAATAACATGTGAATTTAATACAAACAAAAAATAAATCAATATTCTTAGTTTTAAAGAAGAAATAAATTTTGTCTTCACGAAATTAAAAAAAAAAAGAAATTTTATTTTGTTTTATAATACAATAGTAGAAAATATTACTCTGTGATGTTAAAATTTATAAATAGAAATATAATATTAACATGTGAACGTGTTTCTTTCAGCAATAAATTAAATTGTAACCCAGCTAAGAAATTCTTAGAATTTCATCATCAACATCGACATCATAGTAGTAAAATAGCAACGTTCACAAATTTAATACGTTGCTATAGTAATAGTAGTGGTATAGCACATCAACAGTATCAATTGACAAGGCAAACAGAAGAAGATAGAGACGATTTTTATAACATGTAAGTATAGCTTTAGTCAAGATCTATGCTTTAGTCTACTTAATTCATTTTTATAATTTGAAATTTTTAAATTGGATTCGTAGGGCACCATACGATAAAAATTCACGAAAAAATGCTGGAGGAAGAAATAATGGCATGAAAAATTTTAAATCTGGACGAGTTGATAAACGAGGAGGAAATTTCAAGAATTCACGTAATAATGAAAATGATCAATTCGATTTGAATGAAATAAATTGGTCAAATGTTGAATTGGAACCATTTAAGAAAAATTTTTATAAACAACATCCTAGTATTAAAAATCGTTCACCATATGATGTTGAAAAATATCGTGAAGAGCGTGAGATAACAGTTAAAGGACCAGCACCAAATCCAATTCAAAATTTTGATGAAGTATGTATTCCAGATTATTGTATGAATGAGATTGAACGTCAAGGTTATAAGGAACCAACAGCTATTCAGGCACAAGGCTGGCCTATAGCATTAAGTGGCTACAATATGGTTGGTATCGCAAAAACTGGTTCAGGCAAAACATTGGGATACATTTTACCAGCTATCGTTCATATAAATAATCAGCAACCAATTAAACGTGGTGATGGCCCAATCGCATTAGTATTAGCACCAACACGAGAATTAGCTCAACAAATTCAACAAGTTGCAACAGATTTTGGTTCATCGTCTTATGTCCGAAATACATGCGTATTTGGAGGTACAGCTAGAGGTTCACAAGCAAGAGATTTGAAAAATGGTTGTGAAATTGTGATTGCAACGCCAGGTCGTTTACTTGATTTCTTGTCATCTGGCACAACAAATCTTAAACGTTGCACATATCTAGTATTAGATGAAGCCGATCGTATGCTTGACATGGGTTTTGAACCACAAATACGTAAAATTCTAGGGCAAATACGTCCTGACCGTCAGACGTTAATGTGGAGTGCAACTTGGCCAAAAGAAGTTCAAAGATTAGCTGAAGACTTTCTGGGCGACTATATTCAAATCAATATTGGTTCGTTAGAATTATCAGCTAATCATAACATTCAACAAATAATTGAAGTTTGTCAAGAGAATGACAAAGAAGAAAAATTAAAAGAGATTTTATCTAAGATCTATGATGAATCTGATGACGATCCAGGAAAAATAATTATATTCGTCGAAACTAAACGCCGTGTAGATTATTTAACACGATTTATTCGTGGATTCGGTGTTAAATGTGGTGCTATACATGGTGATAAATCACAATCAGAAAGAGATCATGTGCTAAGAGAATTCCGTAACGGCAAAACAAAAATTTTGGTTGCGACTGATGTTGCTGCAAGAGGATTAGGTAAAGGAAATGTTATTTTTTTACATAAACATTTTCTTAATATTGTATTCTTATTTTTTATTAAGATGTCGATGGTATTAAATACGTAATTAATTATGATTATCCCCAATCATCTGAAGATTATATTCATCGTATTGGTAGAACTGGTAGATCACATTCAAAGGGTACATCATACGCATTATTTACAAAAAATAATGTAAAGCAGTCTAAAGCATTATTAGATGTATTAAAAGAAGCTAATCAGGTAAATAAAAAAAGGAAAAACAAATGAAAACAATTTATTTATACATCTTTTAATTTTATTTACATTTTTAGCAAATTAATCCAGAATTAGAACAACTAGCAAAAACATTTCGAGGTGGCTATGAAAATCGTAGATATGGCGGCGGTGGATATGGATTTAATAGAAATAATGGATATTCAAAAAATAAAAAGAATTTTGACACAGGAAATACAAAATATTCCCAGGCCAAACATTTAAAATTTGATTAAATAATATTCAGAAAATCCTTTATACGAAATTAATTAAAAACTTTATTTATAACTGTGTAAGATGAAAAATGGGGAAATAAATGAAAAAATGAAGAAGTAAAAATCAAACAAAATTGTTTTATTGTTTTCTAATGGGGTTTAATTTGTAGAAGATAATTGATATGATAAATTAGAATAAATTATCAAATGGAGAAAAGATGAAACATATATCAATGTATTTATTTTTTTCATTTTTTTTTTATATTTCAACTTCATTGATTTGTTTTATAAAATGGAAAGGTATTTTGATGAATTTATAGTGTAGTTGACCAAACTCCAAAGAACGTTTTAAGGGAGATGTCGCTAGTCTAGCCAAAATAGCCAACAGGAACCAAAGAAAAAGTTAATGAAACTAAACGATAGATGGTAGAATATACGAACGAAAGACAAAATTTTCATTTTTGCGGTAAAATAAACAGCTGATGATTCAAATTTTTCATGGTTATGTTGAATATTGTGACATTTTTTGTTATCGTAATCATTGCAAGTTTACCTTGTTTATTTAATATTTAGATTCGTTGGCAATAATAATCAGAAGTGATCTTTAGATAATGAAAAGAAATCTTGGAATTTGATAATAAAAAATAAAATTAAATTTTTACAAAATGTTGAAAGCTGTAATTTTGATTGGTGGGCCACAAAAGGGTATGTTTACAAACAAATTTATACATATTTTCTTATGATTTGTCATTTTTTAAAACATAAACAAAAAAAGTAATTCTTAATCTCAATTGAATTTGTAAAGGTACACGTTTTCGACCATTATCTTTGGATTCTCCAAAACCATTATTTCCTGTTGCTGGGCGTCCAATTATTCAACATCACATTGAAGCATGTGTTCAACTGAAAAATTTAAAAGAAATTCTTATTATTGGTTATTATTCATCATCTGATATGGAGCAGTTTGTAACTGATATGCAAGGTTTATTTATTGTTAATATAAGGTAAGAAGAGAAAATGATTTTAACAGTGCACTATAGTTTACTATAACATCTTTTTTACTCTTTTTTTCCCGTTGAAGATATCTTCAAGAATTCACACCACTTGGTACTGCTGGTGGTATGTATCATTTCCGTGATCAAATTTGTGCTGGTAATCCAAGTGCATTTTTCGTGTTAAATGGTGATGTTTGCAGTGAATTCCCATTACAAGCGCTTTACGATTTCCATTCAAGTCGTCCTGAACAAAATGCTATGATAACAATGATGAGCACTGAAGCGACTAGAGAACAATCACTACATTATGGTTGTTTGGTATTCAATCGTGATACTGGTGTTGTATCGCATTATGTTGAAAAACCAAGTTCATACGTGTCGACATTTATTAATTGTGGTGTATACGTATGCTCTAGAGATGTATTCTCTATTATGGCCAACATATTTCATTCAAAAGAATCAGAATTTTGTGGTACATATTTTAATGGTAATAACGGTCGTGATCAAGGTCATATGCAATGGGAACAAGAAGTTTTAACACCACTAGCTGGATCTGGAAAATTATACGCATATCCTGTAGATAAGCATAAAAAACCTTTATTTCCGAATTTATATTTTTTTATTTTTAGGTTAATAGCTGGTGGTCGCAGCTTAAAACTGCAAGCTCGACAATTTACGCAAATCGACATTATTTAGGTAAAAATTCAATTCAATTTTATTTATTTGAAACATTTTTCAAGTTTGTATTTATTAGAATTATATCGTCGGACACATCTTGAAAGACTTGTTAATGCTGGAATAAAAACCAAAGATAATAATGATGGTAGCCTTATTTGTACGATATATCCAGATGTTTATATACATCCGACAGCATCTGTTCATCCAACTGCAACGGTTTGTTATTATAATTAATTTTTATTTCATTTTGATCTGAATAACACTGATTTCAGTTAGGTCCGAATGTTTCGATTGGACCAGATGTTAAAATTGGTCCTGGCGTACGTATAAAAGAATCAATTGTTCTAGAAAAAGCCGAGATACAAGATCATACATTAATACTTCACAGTATCAGTAAGTTGAAAATATCAATAAAAAATGTTAGTTTTTAATTTGGCATTTAATTTTTTATTTATTTCTTTTTTTAGTTGGCAGAGAATCAGTAATTGGTCGATGGTCAAGAGTTGAAGGTACACCATCTGATCCAGATCCAAATAAACCATTTGCAAAAATGGAAAATCCACCATTATTTAATCGTGAAGGGAAATTAAATCCATCAATTACAATTTTAGGTAATTTTTGTACGATTTTTAAATATTCCTATTAAAAATGATATAAGTATCATGTTAACTTATTTTTGTTTTATTTTTAAAGGATATAAAGTAATTGTTGCCTCTGAAAAAATTTTACTAAATTCAATTGTTTTACCACACAAAGAATTAAAAGGTAATTACAAAAATGAAATTATTTTATAAATTATCACCGAGTTTATATACTAGATTTTTAGGTTATTAATACAATATAATATTAGTCCTTAATCCTTATGCATATAAGTATCGTATTTCTTGTTTTTCTTTTTTTTATAATTTTATGAAAAATGTAAAATGAATTATTTTATATTAAATAAATAAATTTAAATATCAATTAATACATATTTTTTTATTACTTATTTATGATTATTTAAGAAAACATTCCCTGTACTCATTTCTAATGGAGAAAGTCGTTACAAAATATTTTGCTTAAAATTGATTCTAAAAATTTTCAAACTACAAAAACAAATATCTTTTATTTACTTTTGGTTCGTAATCGTAACGTACGGAAGTATGAAATAAATAAAATACATGCATGCAGATTATGGAATTGATTTCCTTTTGGATTGCGATTATGGAGGCAAATAAACTATCAGGTGTGAGGCAGATAATGCAAGAATGTTGTGTGATAATATCTCACCGCACACGTATTATACCGGTAGTGTAGTACTTACATCGATATTTTTTTGTTAATGCTGTATTTAGCCTGAAAGTATTTTGTTTATATTTATAAATTTTTGAAGAAAAAGACAGTTTAGAGTAAATGGTGTAAAATTATCTGGATAAATTTATGCAATTGTATACGAAACGTGTAAAAAAGAATTAAGTGGAAAAATAATTTGAATTGCGATTAGAAATGGTATCGCTCAACTAATAATTATTTAAAAAACAATAAGAAATAACTATTTTTATTCTGGATTCTGGAATAGAACAAACAATAAAAATCAAATAAAAATATCTACACCTTGTTGATATTGGGAATTTATGGTCAAAGAACTGTTACACATAGCAATAGCTATGCAATATTACATTACATAGGTAGGTACATACGTTACATATCATTAATCAAATAATTACATACATACATTGCTGTAATGTACTGTACATATACGCATATTTTTATTTCTCTTCTTATCTTTTCCAATAAATTATAAAACGTGTAATTACACATTGGAAAATTTGCAATGATCGTGCTGGAAATTTGTTCATAGGCGCGTTATGCCGTTAGGCGTTAAGACGTAAACGGGTTACTTTACTTTTATTAAAAATTTTAATTAAAAAAAAAAATTTATACATCTAAACAAGTCAAAGAGGGGTAATTATGGTAAAAATAACAGGTACATACCTAATATCTATATGTATATGAAACAAAATTAAGTAAGACAATGTGTAAATGTAAGTGCGATATTCTCATGAAAAATATGAATGAGTGGTAAAAAATATTAAATAGGCATGTGAAAATGTTTATAACGTGCATATAGGCTCATTTTTTATTACATTTAAAAAACACATCATGTACATACATACCTACATACATACTTGAGTGATCCTCAATCAACTCAACTATATGTAAAAACACAATACAAAAATTATACACTTACAAACCGATCTGTATTTTTGTTTTGTTAGTGTGTTGCATACAAGAATTAAGAAAGTCAACATCAAATATAATAAAACATTATTCAGGTAAGACTGAGACAATCTTTAAAAACTTATATTAGATTGAAGAAGAACAATATTCTTAGTAAAAGTTATAACAAAAAAAAAACAGTGATGTCGTCAACTTTATAACTTTACTCCGCACAGGTAAGTTTACCTCAATATGATTGTGAAATTTTTCGTATACCGTTTCCAGGTGAACTGGTATAGGGGTATCAGTATTCAATATGATGGGTAACTTCGTATCTTACATTGTGTACTAATATGTACTAATATGTGCTAGGTATAATATACATGTATTAAATTTTCTTATGAGAGAATGAAAATCGTATGGAGAATATGGAATTGTATGAAGATATACAGGGTGATTAAACAAAATATTTACATAGATATTTAGGTAAAGGTTAGGGTAGGGGGGGGGGGGGGCAGAGGGAGTAAGATTAGGGTTAATAACGTTGTTTGGTAGAGGAAAGTCTGTGATGAATGATGAAATTAGTGAATATGATAAATGTAGTAGGTAGAATCCTAAAATCCTAAAAACACAATCAAAAAATCTTATATCACATAAAATTTCTTTCTATCTGCTTTGAAACGTATCTTCTACTGAACATTTAGATATTTCAATGAATTGCCCTGTATCTGTATATATTGTAATTTGTACGTACACAATACAAGTGTATATGATAGTTGTTATCTTACCTGGTGAGAGCGACATTTTTGTGTTGTTTTTATTTCACCTGGTTGTACATATACATACATATACTCGTATGCATATGTAAAAAATCTGTATATCGTTTACCACGTTCACATAATAATGTTTACAGGTATGTGTTACATAAATATACATATATTAATGTACAAAAAACAAATATGTACATATACCTATGCAAGAAATCATAAATGAAATGGCTGACGATATTTAAACTGTAAATAAAAGGTAAAAATAAAAAGAGCAAAATAAATGATAATAAAAATGTAATTTTTGGACAATTCATAGATATTACTTGATATTACATATATTATACAGTGTCTAATATGATAGTCTGATTCACATACAAAAAACAGACTTATACTATTAATTTTAAAGTAATGGAAATTTGTAAATATTTTGAAAAAATCAATGGTTGATATCCAGATTTATATACATAGGTATGCCGTAATGCAATAATTTTCAAATATAAATTTTTCTATCAAACTTTTATGTGTATAGGTATGAATTTTTATTATAACGATGATTTTAAATCAAAACTATACTAAATTATTGTATGAATGTAAAATTATATTATTTAAAAATTACTACACAATGATAAAATTTTGTATACATATAGGTACCTATAAATAAACGAATTATACAGGTATGAATGTACTATATATGAATGTATTGTATTGTATATAGAATAAGAGTTGTTGAATGATGATGATGTTTTAACTTTTTGAATGATAATTTTAAATTATCTATCTATGTATGTGGATAATATGTATTTTGAAAAAAAAAAAACTTGAAATTGTGGTTTTTTAAAGAGATAGGTAGAAAATGAAAAAGAAAATGTATTCGTATTTTTTTTTTTTTTTAAATTGTTATTATTTTTATATTATTTGGAAAAGGTATTCATATATAGTTGTTACCATCGTCATCGTTCCGTTTTGTAAAATTTATAATCAGTCGTCGTTTTACTATCTTAACGTTATAAACAAATTCGTAATAAAATTACTATTTTTACAATTAAAACTTTAATTTTATTTATTTATTTTTTCTTCATTTTCTGTTTTTTTCTTTTTTTTTTTAATATCAGTGATCACATTACATTAAAAAAAAAAAAATAAACAAAAAAACAAAAAAGATTTTTTCTATTTTGAAATAATTTCGGCGATTCCAAAAAAATTTTCAATTTTACTTAATATCAAGCAAATGAATTATTTTTTTTTATTTATTTATATTTTTTAAATATACGTATACACATTCGACCTACCTATTTCTCCAAATTCTTTGATATGATAAGAAATTAAAAACGGGATTTTATTTTATTTTTTTTAAATATTATATCGAACACTTGTTGCTGCTACTATCCATCATTTGTTTTTTATTTGTTTAAATTTTAATTTTTGTATATATATGCAATATATGGTATACATTTAGTACTTGAAAATAACAAAAAATATTGGAAAAAAAAATACAAATAAGTAAAAAAGTTAAATATATATATTTTTTTTTTTATTAAAGAAGGAAATTAATGCATGAAAAGTTTATTGTGTTTTTGACGTGGAATAATCCAGAGAGAGACTTATAATTATTATGCACATAACTCTACCATTATATATATGAAAATATATCTATATATACATATTGAATCCATATATGCTTACGTGTTTACACAAGAAGTTTATTTTTTTTTTATAATGCAGTTATAAATAAAGAGATTTTTTCTTTTAATTTGAAAAAAAAAAAAATATTTGAATGTGATTTTTATTTTTTCAAAAATTTTAAACAAAAAATAAACAAAATAAAATTAAAAAGAATTTTAAAAATAATACAGAATAAATCATTTTTTTATAATTATGTACTTACCTTAGTCATAAAAGAATGAAAAAAAATTTTTTTTTGAAAAAAAAAATTTGTATTTTGAGGTTAGAATTTTAAATTAATAAAAAAAAAAACAACATTCTTTTAATTTTTAATTCAATGGAAAATTTTGTACATAATTTATAAAACACAAAATAAAATTTCCCAAGTGGTTTTAAAACAATTTTTTCGAAATTCATATTTATATGAGGTTTTAAGTGATATACAATTGATCGTTTCTTAATGAAAATTAGAAAAATAATTTAAAAACAATTTAGACAAAATATAGGTACCTACCTACATTTGCTTTAATTGAAAATGTATATGAGTGTTTAAAATAATAACAATAAAAAAAAAAAATATTTATAAATAAAAAGTGATTTTAGCGTTATCCTGAAAATTTTCACTTTTATACTTCTCAATTCTCATACAAGGAAAATATATTTCATAAAAGGTATGTATAAGTACATAAAATATTTATTTTAATAACGTTCGTTTTATACGCAAAAAAAAAAAAAATCCAATTTAGTTTTTACTCCAAAAATGGAAATATTTTTATCTGTTGCTTGAAATGAGATAAACAAAAATGTAGATCTTAATTGTATCTGCAAATATTTAAAACATGTTTCTGTATGTATCATACGAAAACACTATAACGACATTCTTCCATCATTTTAAATTTTTGATTATAATTTAATTCACTTGATCCTATATTACTAAAAATAACAGAAATTTCCAATAATTATAAGTGTATGCCTTTTTTACTTTCTTTTTCTTTTATTGAGAATACCGTACATGATGCAAGGATTTTATGGAAAATTCGTGCAACAGGTTGCTGAACCTTTTTTTTTTGTTTTTGGTTTACGTTTATGTGTTGATTTGTTTTAAGTAGGTATATATACAAATATCATGTGTAATTATAATATGTATAGGTATATGGAATGCATATGTGTATATATATATTTTGTGAGATACATAGGTATGCATTTGTTCGTGTGGACTTGTGGGTCGATACACACATACGTACATATATGCATAAGTACATCCATTCTCAATTGAGTAACACCAGGTAACACCTACTGAACTTTTTTGTACCTACGAGGCTACGATGGACTATATGTATAAACATTTACTTAAGCGCATATTTGCCTGATGTTTTGTTTTTTAAATTTTTTATTTATTTTAATGAAAAATTAAAAAGTTGAAAAATTTATACTATACACACTGTATGTAGCATGTAATACAAAAAGGTATTTTGAATGTGACACGTGTTATTTATTTGATTTTGTGCACTGTCTTCTGAATCTCTTATTTTGTTTTAAGTCCAAATAAAAAGAACCCAAAAAAAAATACAAATTCAAAATACAGAGGAATCTTAATGTTACCTGTGTTTTACCTGTAAATGTCTATACATGTACAAGGTATTTTTTAAATGTATCTGCGTTGATTGTAACTATACATATATATATATATATGTAGGTACCTATGTGTTTTCAGAGAATCTAAAATAAATACATACCAAACGTTACATTTGAATAGATAATAATACATAGATATTAGAATTTTGGATGCATCAAAATATAATTCTAATAGGTATCTATGATATTTTGAATGATAGAATATTTCTTAATAGCTTGTTTAAAGGATGAATTCTTATACTACGCCCAATCTATGAGAATCGCAATTAGTTATTAAAGATGGAAATACGTTTAAATTATTAGAGAAAAATTTATTAATAATTTTATCGTTTTAAAATTTTCATTACAATTTTCGTACATGATGTACCTAATTTTTATGTAATTTGACTTTAATATGCTTTAATCAAAATTTATGCTTTAATTTATATCTTATTTTAGTTACTTGTTGTGTTACCTACATAGTTAGATAGAAAAACAAAGTTTCTGAAAACCTCAATATATTCCAATTTTGGTTTGAATATGATTTTTAACTCTTGTATCTTTGAGCCAGGAAGAAAGAAATAGAATAGACAGATCTCATCAAGATGGTTTATTCTCACCATGAAGATGACAACATAAAATAACTCATTCCCATTATCTAAACTAATATTGCGATATTGTATACATATACGTGCTTATATGGCAGTGTAGAAAACAAACATATATATGTATATTAATGCAGACAGGTATTTATGTATATGGTAGTGCGTGTTCGCATGTGTATGTTACAAATTATTTTTTATTAACATTATTTTTATGTCGGTTTTTGAAACCGGAATGTCATCTTTAACATCATTGTCATCTATGCTATAAGAAAACCATCTTATATCTATTGTACTATGTATGTTTAGTCTACAACTAGTCTACACAGGTTGAAATCTATTATGATTGCATCCCAGTGGGCAAAAGAAGGCTTCCAAAAGGCTCCTGAAGGCCTTTTTTGGAAGGACGGAGCCCTTCCTCTTCGTATCCTCGCTCATATCTTTTTTATACAGGCATGTCATTGGAAATCATGCCTTCCAAGGAAGGTGCTTAGGAGTGGTATTGAAGGCCTTCTTAAAATGTTGATTTTACGTACAATTGAAGGCCTTCTTATGAAGGTGCTTTGAAGTTATATAGAAGGTCTTCTTAAAAAGGTGTATTTTACACACAATGGAAGGTCTCAAATTCAAGGTCTCAAATTTCATACAAAGAAAACCAAAAATTTCAAATTCAATACAAATTTTATTACACATTTTATTTTAACTTAATACAAAATACATATAAAATTATTTTAATCCTCAATGAGTTGAATCCCTTTTTTGTAATTGACCCAATCCAAAGTTTTCTTTTGACAGCATCTGAAAGGATTAAAGTACAAAATTGAAATTAATAAAAATAAATAAATATTTATAGTTTTAACAAAAATGACGTACCATATATACATATTTCGAATTTATTATCAGCTACTTTGTACAAGGCTCTTCACAGCGCAATGGCATCTTTGTGAAAATTGTCTACAATTTCTTTTATTTCTGAAATGCTAGAAAATTCAATGTTTTTAATAAAAATTTTTCATTAAATACAAAAAAAGTATAAAATTGCTACTTACATTGTTTTTTAGACTCTGTTTAAACTTTATTTTCACAATAATTATTTTTCAATATCACGTTTTCAGTAGTCAAACTTAAACACGAAACTGAACTAAAGTGCAACAAATTAATATACGTAGTTGCTTTTGTTCGGCTAACGAAAAATTGTGAAATTCCACAATTTCTTGCTTTTCTCAATCTTTTTAAGATCTTCCACTCTCATTCTATCTGCCTTCCACAGAAGGCATGAAAAATAATGAAAACAGACGTCCTTCTAAAGCCCTCCTAGGAGAAGATCTTCAATTTTGGACCATTGGGATACAATATATCCGTATATACCAATATAGGTATGTATAGATATCATAGATACTATAGATATCATCTTCTAGAATTCAGTGACCTTTAAGATATTTTACAAAAACATATAAGTTGGACAGAACATTATGTATATAATATGTAGCTATTTGAAATATTGTTAGTTACAAATTTGTATCTGGTATTCTAAAATATACACATACGAGTATGTACATGTACATATATATCTTATAACATTATGATTTTTTTTACTTGTGAAACATTTTAAAAATTGTACGTATACCTACATATGTACGTGTGATACAGACATGTGGGTACGTACAGATTTTTGTAAATCTCTGATTATTGGATTTCGACGATATTTTTAGTATATGTATTAGATAAAATTAATAGGGTTTCAACCTTTTGTTACACAAGCAGCTACAAACAATTCTATGTGAAAGAAATTATAAACCTCACTCTTTTTAGTCATTAAATATTAAAATACAATTTCTTTCAATTTCATTTCAAAATCAAAATCATTTTTTTTTTATAAAAGGCTAAGAATATTCAAATTTGAACATTTTTTAAAAGTTCATCACAGTTCATCAGTTCATCAAAGAATCTTTATTCATTTTCGAAAGTACGAAATATTGTAATAATAGCAATTAAAAATAAATTCATAGAAAGTGTTGGGTAGATTAAATGATAATTTGTCAACATTGAAAATAAAAATGAAAATAGATAATTATAGAAATTTAATACTTTAGAACCAATGATACGAGTATATTTCTTTAAGTCAATACTTTTTATTTATTGATAAATTTCATTTTAAATCGTTCAAATGAAAGACAAAATTGTTCTCAAAAGAATCACAATTATCTTATTGTATTCAGTTAGAAAGTATAGAGAAAAATTGTACAAATTTTTATCAATCAAAACATATAATAAGATTTTCCAGTAAATATCACATGAATAGAAACTTTTATAACCAATTAATCAATTTACAATAAAATTAGACGATAAAAGTTATGTGTTAAGTATCGTATGAACTGAATGGGCAAACAGGATAAATAGTAAAAATTTTTTTATTAAAAATTTAAAAAATTGATTATAAAATTCATCCGAGTGTCCTACCACAGCGATGCGGACGGTGGATTTCGATATTCATTGAAAATGAAATTTATTGATTTTTTCCAGTGAATGCCTTTGAGAAAATTAAAAAATGAATTACAATTATTATATAAAAGGATTTAGTTATCATTCAACATTGATAAAAATATGTCTTATGATTCTTATTGATAAAGGGAGTTCCTTTTTATATTTATTCAATTATTTCCTTTAACATTGAGGCATGGATCTCAGTAATTTTCTATCTCAAATAAATTATTTAGATGATATAATGCAAAAAAATATTATATGAAAGGTTTTTATAATAATCCAATGACAATACCGAAAAATTTCAAAAATTTCATATACATAATATTGATAAAATTATTTATTCAATTAAAACGTTGAATACAAGTTTTGCGTTTTCTTTTGAACAGTTGATGAAGCCGAAATTTGTATTACAACGACAAAGATTACTCACATGAAAACGTCGTGTGTCAGATACCTACATATGTGTATGTATATCCACGCATGAACATTAAGTTTTAGCTTTGAATTAGCTTTTGATTCTGTACTTTTGGAATCTTTAACATATTTCATAATGGAAAAAAAAAACAATGTTAACAAAAATCAACATATCACAGCTTCTTAAAAGCATGAATATTCTAAAAGATTTTTATGATTTTTGAATTTAATGATAGTTCTAAAAATTTTCAATTTAAATTATTTTTATTTGATTTAGCTATTTTTGTTAAATGGATTAGGTATTAATTTTATTTATTTCTTTACTGAGAATTATTTTGCGCTTTTTTGCGCTTTAAAAAAGGTGTTTTAGCGATTTTTTGAATTAAATGTATTTACGAAATCATAAATAAATATATTAGATAATCATTGTAAGCAAATGATATGTATATACATTTTAAGTTGTTTTTATGTTTTCCGTCGGCATTAAAAATTTTTATGAATTATCCTATATGAAAATAAATAACATGAAAGAAAGAAAAGGAGAACCGAATTAGCTGGTGTATTTTTATTTTTTTTATTTTTTGTTATTTATATAAAAATCAAACAACATATAAAATAACTTGATTGTGAGAATATAAGAAATAAATTATCAAAAAATAATAATTTTGTTTATAAAAAAAACAAATCTACATAAACGAAAAGTCTTCTCACAGTAAAAAACAAGTTTTATTCTAATATGTTTTTTTTTTTTTTTTGTTTAAAAATAAGTATACATCAGATACAAATTATTAAGTTGTTTTCGTTTGTAAAAGAATTTAAAAATTTATCAACTTACAGGGTGTTCTTAATGTTATTTTTAAATAAATTTAATTGAATAGAAACAAATAAATTAGAAATTTGAGTTTTTTTGATATCTACTATTTATTTTGATGAATTTACGATTTGTTATTAACATCAATCAATAATTTATGTTTTTTTTTGTTTTCTTTTTTTTAATACATATGTACGTAACTAAATATTAAAAAATTATGATACGTACAAAATATGTTTCTATTTTTGTATACAATATAAAAAAAAAAAATCTTTGATCAAATTTATATGTTTTGTAAAATTTATAGGTAGTTTGTATTTTTATAAATAATATTGTAGAAGATTCTATTCTATAGATTTTATTGATTGATGACCTTTAATCATTAAATTTATTTAATTAAATAAAATTACAAATATAAGGATGATACGCATTTAATAATTAATGAAGTATGAACTTAAAATAAAATTTTCATAAATAAAATTTTTGCATTTGAAACGCTAAGCAATTAAAAGCAATTTCAAAGAAAGAAAGAAAAAATTCCACACAACTAAATTTTTAAAACACATATAAGCATGAAATGCATGAAAATTTCAAAAATCTGACGAAATTTTTGATAATTTGTACTCGTGTAATGGACAAAGTAAAATTAAAAGTGTATGCAAAAAAGGAAATTGCAATCATTATTTCTTGTTACTTTTTTTGTTGTCATTAAAAAAAAAAAAATGGCATTGAATAAAAACTATCCCCTTCTATTTGCTTGTTTTCTATAAATATTTTGGTTTCTTTTCACAAAAAAAGCTAAAATTTATGTTACTAAGAGTACAAAAGATGTTCATACTTGTTAAATAAAAAATGGCATAAAAATAATATAAGAAACAAATATAAATTAACAATTAACAAACAAGTAACATCAACGTAAATTAATTGAATGACTGTATGTACTACAATTTTTGTACATTTTAAAAGGTGTCTTATTAAAGGTCTTATGTATATGTTGTCATTTGATTATAATACACGTATTAATACATTGACAAAAAATTTTTTCTTGCACAATTTAGAAATTACATTTATTATTATTTAGTTTTTTGAGTTTTTTATTTTCTTAAAAATTTTAATTCGAAATCTTTATTTTTAAACATTATACGTTTTTTTTTACTATATTTCGAATTTTTTTTCCGTCTTAATTTTTTGTTAATTTCATAATAAAAATGATTTTATTTTATGTTTTTAAAATTTATTTGAAATATTTATTTTTTTTCATTTATTTGATATTAACATGACTATAATAATGAAGAGAATAACAATAATAATAATAATAATGATGATGATGAATATTCTTGGTTTTATGATGATGAGGTCAAAAAGTGTAGAATGTTTAAATGATTTCACTTTTTTTTTCTATTTAAAAAATGTTGTATGATTTAATGATTTCACTTTCAGTTTTAAAAAAAAAAATTTTTTTTTAACGTGCATACACACATTTATGATACTTACAAATATTCTTAAAAGTGTTAAAGTTTGTTTAGGTTTAATCTTTTAATTATTAGAATATCTTTTTTTGGCGACTAAAATCATTTTCTTAAATCTATAAAAATATATTTAATACATTTAGTGAACACATAAATTTCTAAGAAATAATTTTGTTTTTTAATTAAAAACGATTTTTTTTTTTTTTAAGTTAAATACCCTTTTATGATGATTATAGTACATTATTTACCTTTTAAGCTTGTAAAATTCACTTTTAAAATGTAATAAAATTAACGTATTTTTCAAAATTGTAGAAAAATATTAATGTGTAAATACAGAACATCAAATTAATTTTTTGTTATAATAAGTCCTACGTTTTATTTTTTTTTTAAAGAAGAAGAAAAAAATTGTACATGCTTGTAAATAATTTTAAAATAAAAAATATTTTAAAAAAACTGCGTGTACAATAAAATGTACACGTGCTATTGAATTGAAATAAAAATTATTTTAATTTAAGAAATTAATTTACATTTAAATGTTTTGATATATAAAATAAAGATAAAATCTGAGACGTAATGATTAAAATCTAATTAAATATGCGCTTTACATTACGAGTATTTAAATTCTCTTTTTTATCCTTCAAATAAAGTGAAATTTGTTTATATATATTTTTTTAAATTTACGTAATTTTCATTTATCAGAATTCTTTAAATACTCTTGAACTCTGCGAATTGAAATTTTTAATGGTAACATACCGTTTCGAGTGATTATTTTCAAATAATCGTCTGTAACTCTGTTAGATTTCTAGAAATCTAAAATTTTTAATCAAGTTAAAATTTGATAACAATAATTAACTACGTATCTACACAATTCAAATACGTTAATTATCCTTTATTATTTTAAAATATAATAAAGCTTTTAATTTTTGTTGAATTTCTTTATTTAAATTAAATTAATTTTTATTTTATTATTATTTGTTGTTACTATGTTTAATTTATGTTTTATTTTTATTTTTTATTTATTTTTATTTCTTTATTTTCAGATACTTATCTAATATAGTCTTCATAAAATAAAACAAGTTAAACAGCAAAAATATAACAATATAATGTTGATTACAAATGAAATACAAGAACATATATAAAATTCTAACATAATTTATTTAAAACAATAGTAGACAAAAATTGGAAGTAAAAAAACAAAAAAAAATTTTTTAAAAGAAGAAATTTCTGAATAAAAAATTAATTTATTAATTTTGTTCTATTTCACGTATTTTTAATATTTGTCATATGTACAAAAATATGTAAACGCAATACATAAAGAAGCTGGTTCTTTTTTTGTGTATTACGTAACATATATGTATTATATACGTACATATAAATTTGAACACAAAATTATACAATAAAAAATTATTTAAAAAAAAGTAGAAGCTTTAAAATAAAAAAAAAATTTAATTTCTTTTAAAGAAAATAATAATAAGAAAAAAAAAAAAAACTTGAATTTTGTTAGTCAAATTCATTGTTTTAAAATTATTGTGTTTTATATAATATATACAGTTTATATACAAGAAAATCACTTATACATATGTTCACACAAATATACGAAAAAATCACACACTAAGAAATAAAAGAAATAATATTTTTGTATGCATGCATCATCGTCGTCATCTTATTGTATACACATAGTTTAAAAAGGTTATAATAAAAATATTATTTTGTAAATGTTATATTACACTGTTATGAAACTGATGGAGAAAAGATACAGAAATTGTACAATAATAAAAATAAAAAACAACAAAGATAACAATAAAATTTTCTATATCACTGTAGAAAATCATAAAATGTGCTTTGCATAAAAAATTAGAAAAGAAAAAAATTAAATAATAATAATATTAAAAGTAACAGATAAAAGGAATCAGATAAATTGAATTCAAGAAAATAAAACTTAATAATAAACGTAACAGAGATTTTATTTCATTTTTGTTGTTTTAAAAATAAAAATAAAAGAAAGGTAAAATTTTAAAATAAATACAAAAATGCATGTACCGGGACATGTTTGCGCAATGTATGTAGCTACTTGTGGTCAAAATGGACCAGCACTTGGCTCTGATGAAAAGGAAATCATTTTGCTTGTATATGTTATAATAGATGCTTCTACAACAAAGGTAAGTCATCAGGAAAAAAATTTTTTTATATATTTAAAAAAGAAAATACATAAATACATAATTTATAACCAAATAAATTATTATTAAAAATTTATATTTGAATTTTTTTTTTTTTTTGAATTTGTCTTTTGAATAATTATTTTTTTTCTTTGAAATTTTTTCTTAGAATACATTTTTTTATAATTATTTGATAAATTGCATGTCGTTTATTTACATTTTTTGTTTTTTTTTTTAGCTTTATTTATTAATCGACAGCATAAAATTTTTGTACTTTGATTTCATAAATCATATCTTATGTCTGAGACTGCACTTCCTCAATAGTGGTTTTTTAAAAGAAATTTTTGCTAAAAGAAAAATTTCGAAAATGAACAAATTTAAATTCGAGGTTTTATTTTTAAAAATTTATAATTCAATTTAATTTATGTGTTCAAGGTTATGATACTAATGGAAAATTTTATTAAATCAAAAAGAATGTATTATTGAGAACATGTTGTTTAAAATATTAGAACAAAAAAAAAGGACAATAATTCATTTTATTCAATTTTTTTTTTTTTTAACTTTGTAATAAACATCACAAGATAAATATTGTAAATGAAAAATTATTGTTGACCAAACAATTCTTTACAAAGGAAAAATAAAACTTTTTTCTTTTAACTTTTTCATAACAAAATACCAAATAGTTAACATCATATTTATGGAAAAATTTCACACGTTTTGTACTAGTTGTACATATACATATATTCGTAAATTACATTGTAGATATGTGTATTTTTTTAAAAATTTACTAAATGATGTTATAATTTCTTGTTTTTATTTATAACTATTCATTTTTATTTTTGTTTATTTACATTTATTTTTTTAAACTACTCTCCTGGTTAAATTATGATGTAAATTAATTGTTTATTTTTGTTATTATTTTCTTCTTATTTTTGTTTTTAATCATTTTAATGGACCGGAAATATTTGGAAAAGTAATTTTTTTCTTTTACAAGATATAAAAACACACATGCACATGAGTAATGGATATATATACAAAATACGAAAATAATAAAATAGGTACTCGCTATTATGGATTTCCTCAATAATCATGTACACAATATATACCTTCATTAATACATACATAGTATTATCATATTATTTTTTCTTTTTAATGTAAATTTAAATTTGTAAAATTTGTACGCTTTGAAAAATGTTTATTCATACATGAAAAAATTTTTTTTTTAAACATGCATATACATATTTTATTATCCATACTAAATACATAAAATGTACAAATTTTTGTGTATAGGAATTTTGTGTATTAAGAAATAAAATTTAAATTTTCTTAAAGAAAACAAAAAATAAACAAATAATGATAAAGCCGCAAGCTCCATGAGACGTCAGTTAAAATAATAATGTAATCATATGAAAATACATAACATTTATACCTACCTATTAAAAATAAGAAACAAAAAAAAATAAATAAAAGATTCAAATTAAAAATCATTTAATTAATATTTCATTTACTGTAATTTTATATATGGATTTTCCAAATTCAATATTTTTATTTATTTATTTATTTTTTTTTTGTCTTTACTCTCGTTTAATTTTGTTTTCAATCATGTTTTGATGGTTAATGATGTTTTAAAAATAACGTATTTACAAGGTAAAGTACACATTTATGTATGATGTGTTATTTATATTATTTACGTTACAGTGTGTGTATACATTGACATTACATGTTTGTAAAAAATTTTTTTTATAAAAATAAAATTTTGAAGATATCTTAAAAAATTCAATTAATTTTTAACTTTTTATACTCAAAATTTTATATATTTAGTGTTTATTACGCTATGTAACTAATGTAAAATTTAAATATACATTTTAATTTATAAACATGTACATAAAATTTATGTTAAAATTTCAGTTGAATTAAAACAAAAAAAAAACAAAATTTATAAAAACCAAAACAAAATTTTTGTTAAGATTTGGAATGTATCATTTTTTGTTAATGAAAATCGTAATAATTCTTGAATGTAAATAGAAAATAATTCATTCATAATCCAGTTATCTTAAAATAAAATACCATTAATACAAAAAAAAAACATCAAAAACCAAAATAAAAAAAAGGTTACCAAAAACAACAACAAAACAAACGTTCCTTTTTAATTTAATTAAAATTTTTTCTTCTTCTTTTTTGTGGACACATAAATTTTGTAATAAAAAAAAAACATTTTGTATATCAAGTTTTCGGGTTATAGGTTATTACATATTTTTACTATGATTTTTACTATTTTGTTTTTGTATCATACGAATATCTTAAATACAACTATATAATGTATAGATTGTCTAAATTTAAACATTTTTAGATAAATAAATCTATATGCATAATTGGAATTTTATTTTAATTAATTAGAAATAAAGTTAAATTTTGTAATATATATACTTAACATATGGAAATTAAGTAAAAATATTTACATATATACTTGTATTTTCTATTTAAAATTTTTTTTAAAAATTTTACTTTTATACTGTAGATATATTAGAGTATATTTTCGAAATATTTCTCGTTAATTTTTTTTCTCTCACAATTTTTTTTTTGCATTTCATTATACATAATATTAAGTTAATGATGATTATTATAATATCAAGTTTTTTTTTGTGATAAGATTTACCATAAAGTAAAAATAAGGATTTTACACTAAATATATAGTTTTTTTTCGTTTTTTGTTTTTTAAATATGGTCACATAAAATTTTTATTTAATATTTTCAATGAAAAATTCTATAAATATAATTGTGTAAAATCATTCTCTGTAACTTTCTCTGTTACCATCGAATTTTAATTATTTATTTTAGTCAAGCTTCTAAATAAATCTCATATTGATAATTATACTTAATTTTATGTCTTTATAAAACACAAATAAAAATTTTAAATTTTTATAAATATTTGATATTATATTAAAATAAAACAAATAAAAAAATTTTTTACATTTAAAAAAATTTTATATTTAATATAAAATAATTTATAATTTTATATTTTTAATTAATAAAAAATTTTTTACATTTATGAATAGATTTATACAATATGAAATTTTATTAAATTTAAAATTAATTCGAATGATTTTGAAATTTTATTTTTATTTTTTCTTTTCTGTACGCCCTAAAAAATCAAAATTGATGATCAAATTCAAAATATTTGAAAAGATTTGCTTGTATTCATAGAGAAAATTGAAAAATGATGATTTTAAAATTTATACAATTAAATTATAAATGACCTTTAAAGGTAACAAATGAATGAAAAAAAAAAACAAAAAAATTTAGATAAATTTCGTATTATGTATCAGATAAATGTAATGGAATGTGTCATCATCGTATTATGTATACATAGATAAAATTTCATACGTATTAAAACGTATACGTAAAGTTTACGAAAGTAAAAAAACAGAAGAGAAATGTTAACTTAAAAAATCTACAATCAATTTTTACTTTTAGTTTTAGTTTTTTTATTTTTAAATTAATGAATAGATACTTTCAACACATAACTGCTTTTAAGATATTATTAAGTCAGAGCGCATAAAAACACATTAAAGATATATGCTTATGTTTTTATTTGGCTTTCATTTTATTTTCGTTGTCAAAAATATTTGTGTAAATTTTCAAATTTCAAATGTTCATTCATATACATAGTTTCACAATAGACGCATTATTCAATTAAATCGATATTAAATGCATTTATGAAAATGTACATATACATAAAAACATTTTTAACAAATTGCAAAATATTTTATAAATTTAATAAACTAAAAATATTATTTGAACTATCTTTATTTTATTTTTTATATTTATATATTTTTATATTTTAAACAGAAAAACAATTTTTTTTTTATAATTGTTATTATTTACTTACTTTTAATAAAGAAAAGATAAGGTAAAATAACATAATGTAATAAAAACATTTATTGGTGGTACATGTACAAATGTACTACATATGTATGTATGTATGTACAAATTAACTAGTAAAAATTAATTAAATTTGTATTCTTGAGCACAAATTTTCATATTTATGTTATTTCCAAATCCTGGTTATTAGTTTAAATATTTATCCTTTCAATAGTAATTGTTTAGTATTATTGAAAAATTTTCTACATTATATGTATAGATACAGATCAAATATTAACATTGTAATAATTTTTCATTTACTTATATGATCTTTTACATACATACTTTATGCAATAATAAACATTTTATTTATTTTTTGTATTTGTAATTTTTATAATTATGCATATATATTGTATAAATTTGTTTATTCATTCAAAATATAAAAAAATATAAATCTCAGTATATTCGTAAAATAAATTATTTGATGACAGTATGACGAATTAAACATGTCTAAAAGTGTTTATTTGCCTAATGCAAATTTCTAATTTTTTTTTTTTTTTTTTTAAATGATGTAAAATGTAAGTGTACATAGGAAAATATAAAAGTACGAATGCGAATTTATTTGAACATTTTCATTTAATATTTTTATGATTTTTGTATATTATATCGGCATTTTACTAGACTTGTAATATTTACATTTTAAAATACATTAAGAACACAAATTATTAATTTTATACAAATTTTTAAATGTTGTACTTTAGCAATTAATCAATATAATAGCGTAGAACGAATTATGTATTTATTCGTATATTGTCTTTGATAAATAGTATGATCATTTGTGTCATTATTATTTTCAAATGAAAAGGCAATTATTATGGATAATCATATGATTTTCATTTTTCAATATCGCATACAATATTTTCAAATTAAATAAATTTTCAAAAATGTAAAAATAAAACATTTAATATTTACAATTTAAACATTTTAAAAACCAAAAATAAAAATATATATAAAATAAATAAATTTTTTTTTTTGAATTAAATTTTGTGAATCACTTACAATTGCATTTCATTTATAAAACACAAAACAACTTGTATACATTATTTATTGTACATTGAACGAACATGCTTAACATTAATTGAGATTACAAATTGCAATTTTTTTTTATTTCAAAATATGCGTACACAAAAGTGTACATTATTTACTTGAACTTAGATTTTTCATTAATCTTTTTTTGTGTTCTTTAAGAGATTACATACATAATTTGAAATAAAGTGTTTTATATGTGATATTTAACAAAACTTAAAAAACTTAACATAAAAACATAACGACTTACTTGATCAACAGGTACAAAGTACAGTGATTTACATAATATATATAAATATATGTATTCGTAAGTATGTACATGTATCATTTATAACACATATCATTATGTAAAGTGCAATTTCATATTTCCATGCATGTATCATACGCGAAAATCATTATATTGCGAACTGCATATTCGTATGAAAATAATTAAAAAGAGGATATTCGACTTGAGGATATGTTATAAAAATAATAATTAAGTTAATTTTGCCGTTGATCAATGTAAATTAGGTTTTTATTTTACTTACCTAATTTCATACATAACTATCATATGTATATGTATGAATAGGTACTTTAAAAAAAAAGGTTGTTTGTTAAGGTTCTATAAGTTTATAGACTATAGACTTATAATTTTCATTCATTTCCACGTACATATAATCGATTACTATTATAATTTTTTCAACATAGTATCAAACAAACAGATTAAAAAAGAAAAAAAAAATACTACAAACAAAAACTAGAAACCATACAAGCATGATTTTATATTAATCATATCAAAAATAAATGAGGAAAAAAGTTAATATCAGAGAAAATATGTTCAAGATTTTAATTTTCCTTTTTTAAAAAAAAAAAAAAAAAGGAAAATCAAATAAAAACAAAAAAACGGTACAAATTGTACGGTGTTATGCAATTGGAAAGTATATATTCAAGCAGTATAATATATAAGTAAGAAAATATAAAAGTGTATAAAACTGCTACCGTTATCAGGAAATGACATATCTATACATATGTATACGTGTGCCGATATACGCAAAGATACAGATAAGATTATACAAAAAAAAAAAAAAAAAATTAATGCTAGATACTGATATATACTATATACATATGTATATATTTTATGATTGTACGTACATATGTATGCGTTTTTTGTAAAATATTAACTAAATTAATTTTTGCGTATAAAATACGTAATTTTCGTGTTTAACGTCACAAATTTCTTCGTACATAAATAACAGGTGTACTGAATGTATACATACACCGTGCAATAACACAAATATACTTATTTACGTACATACTATATGTACATACGTTAAATAGTAATAAATTACTTAACTTTCGATACTATAAATCTGTATATTGGACATTACAATGACTGTAATAAAATAGACTTGTGTATTTGTATGTATGTATGTATATAGATGTACATATACATATGTATGTTTATGTGAGCTTGACTTGAATTACCTATATATAATTGTACGTTAATGTGTAAAAATATTATACACCTGTAGGTCTTTACTGTAATGAATTTTATATTCCATGGAGTGTATTTTAGTTGAAAATATATAAACATTATACATAATTTACATATAGTTATGTATATGTGCATACAATATGTACCTACGTATAATTGTAAAAGATAAGAAAAAATGCAACTAAACTGTACACAAAAATGTTTATTTATGTGAAGATGACCTTGTGAATCGTGACTATAATATGTACTTTAATAACAATATACAGTATTCATAAAGTACAATCAATAAACAAAAGCATATACATTAAAGAAAATGTTTAATATCTTAATAGAAGAAATCAAATCAAATAAAAATGATAAAAATAAATGATGTTTAGAAAATTTATTGTTTTATATTTTTTAATTAAGTTTTACAAAATGAAAAGAGATTATCAAATCATTTTAAAGTTTTTACATATTACTATATGTACGTAACATGGAGTATTTAAAATTTTTCTAGAAATAAAAAAAGTTTTTAAAAATTTTTTTTTTATTTAATAATTATATTTATAAATAATATTTTAAAAATGGTAATCTTTTTTATTTTAAAAATACGTTTTTGATTTTAAAAATTCTATTTTATCAAGAAATTTAAAGTTTTCACACGATTCCATTTAAATTAAAATCTTATCTAAAATTTATGTCATATAAAAATAAACTTTCTTTATTTTAATTACATTTTTTCAATTAAACTGTGAGAAAATGAAATTCAAAATTTGTTATATTATTAATCATAATGATATAAAATTTTGCAATTAAAAGGATATAATATTTAAATCACTTTTATATTTATAAAAAATAATGTAATTTTATAATTTTACTATAAAGTTAATAATATGTATGATAGAATTATTTTTAAATTATATCAAAAAGAATTAACATTAAAAATTTTTATTTTATTGGAGTAATTATCCTCTAATCATGTTAAATAAATTTTTGCGTTAATGTATATGTACGTCAAAATGCCCTGAATATGTGTAAATTTTCATAAAAATTATTATGTACATCAGTATTTATGCTATATACATATGTACGTAATACACTAATTGGAAATTAATTATCGAATGTGAGTTTTATTTTATAAATTAGTTGTATTAAATACTTACAGTCAATAATTAATTGAAATTAAAAAAATATATAAATAAGTATAAAATTATACTCATTTTTTTTTTTTTTTAAATAAAAAACAATGTAATAATAAATAAGAAAAATTAACAGAAACTAGTTAATTATACTAAATTATTTATGACTTAATCATTTTACCGTGCAGATATATGACGTCTTGACGAATATATTATGTATATATATGCACGTGTGACTTGTAAAATTTTTGTTTCTTTATCGATTGTACGTACATACGTAAAGACGAGATATATTTGTATATAAAAGTGTATTTTATTTCAATTATAAAAATGTTTTTTTTTTTTAACATCATTTCCTGTATGTATGTTCCAATGTACGCGATCATATATTAAATACACGTACGTACATGTGCATATGTAATTAGTCAATCAATATTATTTTATCTCTTAATGATTTCAAATCAAACACTTACTCGAATTAATAAAAAGAAAAAAAAAACATATTTGACAACCCGTGAGAAAAATTGTGTAACTTATGTATGTAATACAGTATATGCAGTATACAAAAGTAGATCACAGCAAAAGCCTTTAAATGATTTTACTACTTAATAAATTTATCATTTCACTTCTAAAAAAATTTTTTTAACAATTTTAAACTTTTCTTAATTTATTGTATATTTTAGTTTTTTAAAAGTGAAATTAACAACTGGCGATAAATTATCTTAAAATTTGAAG
Organism: Anthrax anthrax; assembly: GCA_963971155.1. NCBI lineage: Eukaryota > Metazoa > Arthropoda > Insecta > Diptera > Bombyliidae > Anthrax > Anthrax anthrax. The sequence goes on along the minus strand of OZ020118.1, from coordinate 5,728,521 downwards.
TTCATTTTATTTGTACAGCACTGTGATTATAAATTAATGTTATAACAGATATAAATTTTTTTCTACTTGTCATTAAATTAATTACTTTTGTATAATGTATGTGCGTATATATATTAGATCGGTTTTGATTGGAAGATTAGTCTTATTTATATGTAAATTGAATTCAAACTACCTATATACCTATAAAATTTAGATAATCATTCAAAAAAAGCGCATATCAATTATGAAAATTATTATTTCTTTTCTTAGAATTTTATTTAATTACATATTACATGCATTTTGAATTTATATATATCTTTTTTTTTAGTGCAATAATTGTAAGTATGTACATTTTAGATATACGTACCATATAATATGCAATTAACATATAAAATGAAACTTTAACCAATTCGAAATATGCTTTTAAAAACATATAATATAAGTAAGTTAATATTATGTATTCATACTGAAATATTTACGAATGCATTTAAAATTCCACATTATTGTGAATATTTTGAATATTTTGTATAATTCGTTTCTTATTAATATTAATAAATAATTAATTAATATTTTGAAAAAACAAAAAGTAAAATTTATTTAACTCACAAAGAAAACAAAAACGTTGAATACACAAATACTCGTAACGTATATACATGTATTTTGTTTTTTTTTTTTTTTTTTTTGTAACAAAATAAAATTGTAATTATTTTAAATTTATGATGTCCGTTTAAATATGTTGATATATAGGAATAATAAATATACGTATATATAATGTATATAAAAAATTAATTACGAATTCAAAAGGTTGTAGGTCATATTGAAACGTTTTTTTTTTGTTTTCAATTCCTTTTTTTTATATAAATTTCATTAGGATTGTATATTTTGAATAAAATTTACTCAATATTTACTATACATTTAATAGATACAATTTAAGTATAGATATGCGCATGTGTTACATATAAAAGTATACAATATGTATATTAAATTTATGTGATACATGTATAATATTATGTATACCTAATATTTTGTATTTTCAAAAATATGTTTAAAAAAGAAATAAACAAATTAAATTAATATTTCTCCCTTTTTTATATCAAAAAAAAAAAAAAAGTAAACTTCACTAACTTTAACTTAAATCATTAATTTAAAAAATTTTTTAATGCTTGCGTAAACTTCATATGCATTTCTTTTTATACCTATACATTGTTTTTCATTAGCGATTTTTTTGGCTTTAAATTTTGATTTTTATAAACATGTGTGTAATGTGGGTATAATGTAATGTGCCGACAGTATATGATTATAAAAAAGGTTTTGTGTTTTTTTTTTTAAACCTTATAGGTGTATAATACTATTTAGTTCGCTATTCATGAATAATAATTTCTTTAAATTTTATGTTTACTTTTGTTTTTAAATGTTATATCAGTTTTTTCTTTATACACACATATAGATGTGTATATGTACATATATGTGCATATGTACATACATATACTTTTCGATTAAATCAACTTTCGACATTTAAACAAACATTACAAAAAAAAAAAATTTTAAATTAAAAATGAAATAAAAAACGAAAATCTAATTAAAAATGCACATTATAAATTTTTATTATTTGGATAGTTAAATATGATACTTGAAACATGAACGGTATATATAGTGCATATATAAATATAATATCATTATCATACACAGATAGCATACATATACATAGGTGCCTTCTAATTTCAGTAACAAAGATAATTCAAAGTATTCATTTTGGTAATTACATAAATGGCTTTATTGTAAGTTCCCTCTGTAAGTAAAAAGCACGCTCTGTATTTTCAATGTCTAATAATACAATTGTACTTTTTCTCGGTTTTAATTTCAATTTTGCAATTTTTCCATTGGTTTTCCATTTAAAATTAGGGAAATACCTACCTATATGTTCAAAATGTCCTTTAAGTGAAAATAAAGTTCAATTGAATCAAAATAAAAAAATTAAAAAAACAAAACAATTAAGTTTCCAATACTTGCATATGTGACATGCCTATACAGGTTTAATAACAAAAAAAAAAAAAAAAAAATTCGAGTGTAAAATAAAATCGATTTAAAATGTTCATGTAATAGGTATACCGCAACTCAAATATAGAAGTGATTACCTATATTGCTTTCTAAATTTGATTACCATAACAATAAGATCAATTCCCACATGAATTTGTTTTCTAATCAAAAACGCATAGAATTATATGATTGGTATGTACATATGATTAACTTCATCCTAAATTAAAAATATAAGTTTGAAAGTGATTTAAAAGTACAAAAAAAAAAAAAAAAAAACAAAACAAAATTCATCTTCCTACAGTTCAATCAATGTTTATTATAGTTACAACCTCCTCAATTTATTTTCATTTTGTTTCCGAAATTAATTTAATTTATCATCATTTTGGTAGATCACACATAGATCGTTCATATGAAAAGTATCTACATGAATGGTTATACTAAAACGTCCATTATTGTTTTTGATAAACGCCCATCTATAATCTTCTTAATAGAAAATCTCCATGACATTCTGAAATTTAGTAAATATGTTTATTACTAATATTGCCACATATGCATATACTATACATATATTCAAGTGTTTATGATATGTAAATGTGTGTTATTGCAACTACAATAATATATATACATTATACTCCAATCTCCACCAGTTTCATATAATACACAGATATGTGTAACGATACATATATACTATATTTTGTATTATACACATATGCACAACCTGCCATTCTGTCTTGTTGTTTTTATTTATTTCAAAGACAGTCATGCACCATGTTATATGTTGTTTTAATTAATTGTTTTCATTTGAGATATGTGTGCACATACAAATCAACTTTTTTTTCATAATGTTCATATATTCTCATATCAGATAAAATATAAAATATACTTATGTTCATAAGATATGTTTTTACATTCGTACATAATACAATAAAAGTAAATGCCTTAATTTCATTAGATGCTATTTATATATTTCTGTAATAATACTTTTTCCATGAAAAAACTGCATAAATGTATTGGCATTTGACACCTTATAATTCAGTATAATGGTTTCCATAATAATCCATAATGTAAAATAGCTGTTCATTGTTTGCATTGCTTTTGTTACTTCATCAGTCATTAAAAACGTACATATATACATGTATATCACATAATATTTATGTATATATGTGTGTGTGCATGTATTCAAATTACGTATATTTTCTTAAATACTTATATGCTTATGCAAATGCTTCGTCATCTTAAATTCATAATAAGTATATGTATAATGCACCGACATTTTATTTTACGTAAAGTTATCTTTTTTTAAACGTTTTATTATATGTAGATATCAAATGAAATATGCAATAAGAAAAATTACTGGCCAAAAAATATCTTAGGTGTGTATTTCGTATGTGCTTGCATATGTTAGTAAACAATATAAAATATAGTACAAATTTGAGATTTTAACAGAAGTATTTGTATATTGACAAGTATAATATACATATGTATGTATGTGCATATGTAGTTGTATATACCATATGTAGGCGCTGGTCAAAAAGATAAAACATTTAAATGTTTTTTAATTATTTTAGATATTAATGCACTGAATTGAAAACAAACTGCATACATATGCATTATGTGGAGTTTAAGCTTTATATAGTGTTGTACATGGCTTAATGTTCGTACCATGTAGGTAGGACATAAAAGCATACATAATGCATATTTTACATTTTTACGTTGTATGAACATAATATGTGCATGCAGACTTTTTCACATAAAAAATTTAAGCTATGCTAAAGAAACATGTTTTTAAAATAATTTGTCATTTTTTCCCATGTTTTTATCGCATATTCACTTTTCTTGATATATTTTTATTTTTATTATTATTATTATTTTTTTTTTTTTGCTCAAATGAAGACCATCAAATGGAAATTCATTCATATTTTGTGTAAGCATAAATGAGCTTATGTATATTTTATGTGGAATTGTTTATATGTACATACATACATATTTCTATCTTTGATGAACGTCCATATATGAGTAAATGTGTACATATTATGTTTATGTTTTAAAAGAAAAATGAAGATAATTTTGAAAGTTGAGCTTTTGAATTTTAAATTATTCAATTTATTAAATAAATACATATAAATAGTCATAATTATTATAAACAAATGGATGATATATAAAAAAAAAAAAATTGTGCTTCTTATTTTATAGACCTTAAAAGTATAATGGGTTAGATTAGAAGGTCTTGTGTTTTTTCCACCTATACATACCAATTCATTCAATATGAATATGATATACAAATACGATGCCTTTATATACTTAAATGAAAATTATGATGTATATACGTAGCTGTGTTGTGGTATAATATGTTTGGATACAATGACGATATAAATGCTTTTCCATAAAAAAGAAAAAGTATGATAAATAGTAAAATATATGTATGTACGTATATAATGTATAGGTATACAAAATTTCTTGTTTCTTTCAGTGGATGTTGTTCACTTTTTCTTTGTTTTTGGAAAGAAGATCCGTTCCAAAGACATTTTTTTATTTATTTTCTTTTGCATGTGTACATATGTATACATATATAAATTTTGAATATACTATGTATAGGTAAGTGTTTTTTTTTCATAATATATATGTTTATGATAAAAGAGAAGTTTTTTATAACTTTGTAACGAAAAATAATTTTTTTCTTCACGTGATCAAGGGCTGATGATATACTTAAAATGAAAATATGGTAATACTAATAATCATAAAAATAATTGTCATCACCACACAAAATAATGGTCATGATGACGTTTTGGAAAATACAAAACCAGATTTTTGTTTTTTTCATTTATTGGTTATTTTTAACATACATTTTAAATACATATGGTTACACCACATATGTTCGTATGTATAATATGTATGACAAAATTTAGCCAATTTTATTGTGCGATAAATACATATCTTAAATTTGAAGTATACACGGTAACAAATAGATATATGTACATACATATGTTATCATACTTAATAAATAGTTGAGTGATATTTCGTATACATACATATGTATATTCAAAACTTAATGTATTTATTTGTATGTGCACACATATGTACATGTATATGGATGAGTTATGTATTCTTTACGATATACTTTTATTATACATATTTTCCAGTTATTATGTTTCTTTTATTTTGAATGCATTTTTTAAAGAAAGTTTGACATAGTTTGTTTTTTTGCACAATCATATGTGAAAAATAATAAATGAACATAATAAAAAAATTGATTGCATTACATTATTTTATTGTGTGAATGATATAATTATATATGAATACTTAAGTATATATTATGAAAACTCACACTCACACTAAACATCCTTTATATTGATGTTTTGTGTAAGCGTATAAAATTTAAACAAAAAATTATATAGATTTTGATCAATTTTTCTTTTCTCTATATTGTATTAAATAATTGTTTATTTATTTTTTGGAAAAAATTTCTTAAAGTATTGATATACTTTAAATATAAATAAAAACTATATAAAACTAGGTATATTTCAACAAGTAAAAATTTAACATTTTATACACATGGTTATATGGCTATTAACATGTAAGAATAAATTTTTATTTTTGTATCACATTTTGCTTATGATACATGCACATACGTGATTACTTTTTTTCTTGCTGATAATATTATGACCTAAATGTAAGATTCATAAAAGCGATGTGTAAACTCTTTTTTAATATACATATACATATATACTTTTTTTTGTTTTAATTTCATTTTATTTTCAATACAACTTTTTAAATATATTTTTCTTCTTTCATTTAAAAAAAAATATATAAATTATGTCTTTTATTCGTACATATGTATACATATGCATACATGCACAAATGTATAAAAAAATTCCTGTCAAGGTTATTGCTTACGTGCTTACATGTTAAGTTAATTCAACATTTATTTATATGCGTATAAGAAAATAAAATGAAATGAAATTTCTTTTGCATGAAAATGAAATAATAATAATTTTATTAACATATAAAACAAAAGTATGTATATATGTATGTATAATCATTATTATGACAAAAAATTGATTCTAATTTTTTAATTTCTATGAATATTTTCATAATATTCTCATGAGTACAAAAACTAATGATCATGGGAATTAAATTCTTTAATCTGCTAAATAATCCATTCAATGTAAATTTGATTTAATTTTAAATTCAACATACTTATATACTCAAGTACAGGATCTGTAGTATATTTTCAATGTTTAATTACAGTATATATATATGATTATTTTATATTATGTATATGTGTATACATATGTACATATTTTATAACGATTGTATAGCAAGCGATATGCATCACGAAATATGAATAATAATAATTATTTCATAAAATCAAAATCTTTACAGGAAGAGAAAAAAAAAATTTAAATCAATAAATGAAACTGATTATTCTTTTGTATAAATCTGATTTTTAGCATTTAGTTCAATTAAAACATGAAAATAAAATGTTTTTATAAAAAACTTTAAATTTAAATTAGAATCAATATTTTTATTAATTTTTAAAATTATTTTATATGATATTAAAAGCACGAAAAACGATGTGCTTGTCAAAGAAGGATGTGTTTGCTGTTTGATAACATAATTTAATGCATTTTAGTCATTAATTTTCATTTGATTTGGTACCTTCAATTTCTAATCTATTTCTTTGTATGTTTTGCTTACAACAATTATTCCTTAGTGTTCGTATATGCAGTACACGTGTAAAATCTTTTTATTTACTTTCAAGTAATATTTAATGAAAGGGATTTTTTTTTTTTTTATAAAAAGAAGTTTGTAAAAGATTTACCGATTAAATAATTAATAAAAAATTGAAAAGTTGAAATTTCAAGTAACTTTCATTCTTTAGTTTTATTTATTTCTTTTTTACAGAAAGGAATATCAAAAAATTTGGTATCGTATACGTCATTTTTTGTGTACTTACTTCATAGTCTTTTTTTCTTTTAGTTTTTTTTCTTTTTTTTTTGGGTCAAAGTCTGAAGTTTGATAAGAAACAAAAACAGGATTTTTAAACGTATTCACACATTGATCTCTTAAGCTTTTATTATCAATGCAATGTTTTATATTAAGTTATACATTTTTTATTTCATTAAATATATATACATATGTACGTTGAATTAAATACTTATTTGAATAAATGAAAGTAATATTGTATACTAACATTACATTGTGAAAAATGGGTACATATGCACATATGTACATACATACATGCATGAAATGTTTGCGTTATCCATATGTATGTTCATATTTTAATAAAATTTTGATATACCTAAATTAGAAATGAATGTATAGGTTAAAAATCTTGAAAAAAATTATGATTTTAGTTACGAAAAAAAATGCATGCCATTATTGAAAAAATATGAAGAAAGCATACACATACATACGTATGTTTGTCTATTGGTATGTAACGTATTTATCGGTTAATAATAGCTTTCATCTGTTTTTATAGAAATATAAAATACAACTTTCAACAAACAAAAAAAAAACAAAACAAAAAAAAAGCGAAAACAAAAATTTAAAAAATACTAGATTTTGACCAAAATACACACACACACAATAATAAGTTATAATATTTGATTAGTTTTTTTTTTCAGTATCTTCACGTATATAAACAAAACATCACAGTAGTATACAAGAAATATGTGTGCTCTTCTTTATTAGATATACAGAGATTATTTATATCTATTGTTGATTATTGCATTAAAGAAACAGCAAATAAATGAACGAAAAATAAATAATTTTGTTAAATACAAAAACATTTGAAAATCAAATTTTGTTACAGAAGAATGAGTAATTATGAAGTATGTACAGATAGATATATAGATATTTTTTTTTTTGTATATTTATTGTTTTTTCTTCATATATAAGAAACCATAATGAATGCTTGCTGTAAATTAGATATTACTAAGAAATTAAAATTATTGAAAAACTTACATTTAATTAATGATAAATAGTATTTAAAAATGATAAAAAGTAATTTCATGTACATTCACATAGAGCACATAAATTTAACAGTTATGCATGTTGAAAACAATAAAAACAAATAAATAAAATTTTATGTTTTCATTTCATATTTGAAATAATTTGAAAAATTTTGATACAATTTACAAATAATAAAATGATCTTGAAAATACTTTTTTTCCTATATTGATTAATTTTTATGTACCAAACTTTCCCATTTTAATTATTTTTTTATTTATTTATTTTGTTTTTCACTTTCGATGTATGATTAGAAATTACACCTCATGCACTTTTTTATTCATTAACGATTTTTTGTTTTGTTTTTTTTTTTTTTTTTTTTTGAATTGAATAAAAACGAGTATTTTTAATTTTATAATTTACATAATTTTCATCTTATAATTTGGTACAGAAAATAATGTACATATACATTATTCATACAATTATTGAAGAAAATGATCAAATATATATTTCAATGCAACAAAATGGAATTATTTCGCTTTCAACTAAACGTATTTTTGATTTTAAAAAATTCTAGATGTTTCATAGTTTTTATAATAATTTTAATGCAAATATAATTGTACACAGTAAAAGTATTAAATAAATAATATTGTTTAGTATATAGGGAATTTCCAAATTGGAGTTAATATTAAGATATTTTCGGTAAGGATTATTTTCATACCAGTTTTTCTTTTAATTTGATTTGATTTTATTGTATTAGAAAATTTTCTTTAAAATAAAATAAATAAATTGAATTACTTGCTCTAATGCTTTCACGTTTTTTTGGAAAATTTCTTGATAACTCCTGTATCAAACCTCATTATTTTTTTTAGTATTATAAAACTCACATAACTAAGCATCATGTGTTCGAATTATTAACCCTAAGATGGATAGGTATGTGAATTTTGTATATATGTAATTTACGTAAGGAATAAAAATTTCTTTTCCTTTATTCGTGCATCTTAGGGTTAAAACAAAATATTCTGAACGCCAATAATTAAGTGCGTAAACCAAAAAAAAACAACAATTTCGATATATACTCATATGTACTTGTTACATATGGTTAACTCATTTATTTTGAAAATAGCATAAATTCACTTTGTAAATACATACCTGTTAATACCTATATTTTATAAATATTTTTTGAAACTGAACTTTACGTTGAAAAGAAAAAAAAATTATTGTTGTAAATTCCATAATTTTCGATTCTTTTAGCATTTCTTCGAATATTCAATATTATATTAATTGTGTTTTTCGATGCAAAAATGCAAATGCAATTATTTCATTTTTTATAATGACTTTTTTTTTTGAAAATGAATACATACGTGTACGTTATTTACGTATGTATATGTACGTCACAAAGAAAAAAAGAATTACAATATCACCGTTATTAACCGATTGTAAAATGTACAATATTTATACTTAAATTTTACACATTTAGGTACTTATTGTAAAATGTATAAAATTTATACAGATACGTTACATTAAATAATGATATATTTACAATACTGATAAAAAAAAGAAAGATATAATAATGTTATGTTTACGTGTATGATAAAATACAGCTTTTCTTCGTGCATATACATATGTACATACATATATTTTAATAATGTATTGCAATAAAATATGATGAGTACTTATATTAGGACGGTATATGTACATTATATTAGTTATCTCAAGTCACCCGTCAAATCAAAGATTTACAATATTTATACATTATACATTATTTTAAAAAAAAAAAAAAGTAAAAAAAAAAAAAACAAGGAAAAAAAATAACACAATTTTGTAAAATAATGACCTACAATTATTGACACGCAATTTTACTTTATCTTGTTATTTTTATTTCTAATATTTTATTAGAAAATAAAGATAAATTTCTGTAATCATTATAACATTACTTGCATGCGTATACATACAAATTGATATATCCAATATTTGTCTTATTATGCATATATTTCTAATGTAAAAATATTCATAGTAACTGACATGAGTTCAATTGTAATTTTTATTATTTGTAAAATAGATTTGAAGTTGTTGAATTGAAAACAAATATATAATGTAGATACATTTTTTTAAAAAAATTATCAATACATCATTTTTTATTTGTTGTTTTAAATTGTATGTTAAAAAATTAACTTTCGATATTAAATTAATGTGTACACGAGCATACATGTATGTATAGTTAAAAAGACAAGCATATGAAATTTTTAAATCGAAGATTAAAAAAAAAATGTATACAACTTATGCATTGTTTTTTTGTGATTTGAAGGTACATACAATATACATACATATCTGTCATTCATGTATGAAAATCCAAAAAAAAAAAAAAAAAAAATTAAAACAAGAAAATTTGTATAATTATATAGGATTATAAATCATTGAAAAGGAAACGTATGTTTTTCCAAAATATGTATTTATATGTTTGCTGAACATCATATATACGTATGTAAAAGAAAAGTCTAATAAAAAAAAAAATTTGTTTTTTCTGTAGTCAAAAATTTTTACATGAGAAACTTGTACTGAATTAATTCTCAAAATATTTTTTACAAGATAAACAGTCTGATGACCATTAAAGCAGAAATGTTGAATATAGATATCTTATTTAACTGTTTATTTTCTTAACTTTTATAAAGGTCGAAAAGTCTTATGAAATTACAGGAGAAAATCTAAAAATTAACTGAATATTATGTGATAAAAAATTTAGAAATTATTTAAAAAAGAAAATGAAACAAAAAAAAAAAAAACGTTGACATTGTGTCCACATACTCTTTTTTAAGTAAAACTTGACATCGACCCTTTTGAACACACGTTTTATCCATTATTTTAAGTTTTCAAAATGTATGTACATTTTCTATCATCACTAATTCTTTCTTTTTAGTTTTTTATTTAAATCTACACATACATATGTATGTATTTTTTTTAATTCGATAATTTTAGTATTTGCATGCATTTTATGATGTAATTAAAGAAAATTAAGAAAAAAGTACAATATATGTACATACAATAATTAAATTAATAAAACAAATCAGTTCAAGTTCAGTTTAAATGTAAATTTTATGTAACGCATTTCGTGTAATTAAAGTTATAACTTAAAATTATGATGGATACGTTAGTGCATTATTATTAATTCAAAATGACAAAAACACTACAAAAATAATATATACATATGTATATGAAAAAATAGTAATCGTAATAAAATTGCATTCAATGTATACAGTAAATATAAAGTAAAATACGTATATGAATAATTTTTTGCTATAAAGCTAATGTATCTGTTTTTTTTTTCCTTGACCATTATAACTATATATTGTGTACATTTGTAATAATATAATGTAAACATATATTATACCTTCATTGCAATAATTTATTGTATATGTATGTAAGTACAATGTTCAATGAATAGGCATGAGTGTTTATTAATTTAAAATTTACCCTCATGTATGTACAAATATACATTTACATAAAATTGACTTTTTTTTTAACCTTTTGAACTGTTTTTTTTATGTTAATTCTGCTTTAATTTTTCATGCAATTTCATTTTATTTTTGATCTTTTGTATATATTTTAATTAATTTACGTAGGTACAAACGCACATTTCATATAAAATACATGTATGTATGTACACATTAAGCTCTTGAATTCGAAATGAGAACTTTAAAATGACATTTAAATTAACTAAAATATAATCATTGTATATAAGAATAAAATAAATTTGTATATGATTTCAATTTCAAATGTTAATACATAATATATAATAAGAAATTATGGCCTTATATCCTTTATGTACACTCGTGATGGATTAAATTAAAAAGAATTAAGTCAATGTTTTTTTTCCCTTTCATTTCATGCATAAATTTATATATCGCATGATTTACAAATTTAAAATGTAATTTAATTTTTGTTTTTAAATATTTATTTTATTTTCAGATTGTTGGAGTTCAACAATATTTAGTACGACCAATTGGTAATTTTGGTAAAGAACAATCACAAAATTCATCAACAACATCATCAACATCAACATCAACCGAACCATCATCACCAATAAATAATTCACAAACAAATAATAATAATAATAATAGTAATATTAATAGCAACACCAGTACCAACAATAATAATTCAATAATAATTAATCAACAACAACAACAGCAGCAGCAACAGCAACCATTATTAGATGGAGGGCTTCCTGTTCAGAATTCAGAATTACCAATTGATGTTGCTCAAGTTGCTGGTAAACCACTTAATGAAGTAATTGATCAGGTAAGATATGATGTATGAAAATAATTGTTAAGTGTATATGTACACTATATATACATACATACTACATGTGTAATGTATGTGTACACGAAATTAAAAATATACATAATTTGATACGTTACATAATTTTATGTCTGCTGGATTTTCTTGATTATTAAAAAATAAAAAATAAAATTGAAATAAAAATTAAAAATTTCAAAGTAAAGAAAAAAATCTTGATTTTATGATGAGATATTAGAAGATAAAATGATGTATTGCATGACACCACCGATCACTAAAATTGTTTTAAAGTTATTTTTGTTTTATATTCATAGTTACAGGGTATATAAAGTCTTTTTATCTTTAGGTTTTCCAATATCCGTCCGTTAAATATTATTGTACAAAATGCGAAAAAAAAATTAAATTTTACATAATGTATGAAAATAACTCCTAATTTACATTTATCAATCTCGTCATGAAAAAGAGAAATAAAATGTAAAAATTATTAGCTGAAGACTTATAGGACATTTTATACACTTGAATGCACTTTATTATGAATAGAAAATTTTTTAAATGTAAACGTAATAAAGGAATGGAATTTTTTAATCACATTAAATATATCAAGATTATGGCTCGAAAAGTATTTTACTTGGTATATTGTTAAAAGGTTTCGTATAAATTTAAAAAGATCTAGGATAACGATTAAAATAAAAAAATAAAAATTATTTCTTTTTAAGATTTTTTTTTTCTGTCCATGCATTATAATTTTGATTAGATAAAATCGCATGTCTAACATTATTGCAATTAGCGTGACACAAATGAACACAGGTGTTATATAAATTCATTGTTATATGAGGTGTGTAAATGCAACATATTTCATGTATGTATGTACACAGTTAAACGATATATACAACAACAGTATTTATATACACTTAATATATTTTATTTATATACAATACAGTATTTTTTATATATTTATATAAAAATTGAAAATGAAAATTTTTCGTTTTTCTCTTTTTTTTTTTCAATTTGTCAATATTTATTTTATTTTATTTTATTTATATTACTCAGCACTTTCCTTTTTTCATTTGTTTGTGATAACCGTATGTATGTATGTATAATTACAATGTTTTTTATAAAATTTCATGGATAGCAAAAAAAAAATTATCACCAACATAATACAAATATACATTTGTATACATATGTATATTTAAAATATATTTTCGATTGATAATCTATAATATTATTGTTTACAGTTTAAAGTACATATAGGTACTTTCTTCATAATTAAGTGATAAATCATTATTTAATTAATTAGAAGCTTAAAAATAAAATGAAAAGTGTATTATAAAATAACAAAAAATATTATAATTTGAATAGTGCCATTAAAAACAATTTTCGTTTTAAAAGTTTATTAAATAATTTTTTGTTTTTAATTTTTCTGCTTTTCATAATTATGTACTTTTAAAATCAAAAAAGAAAAATCTTTAACTACTTACAGTAATTACACTAATTATTAATAACTAAGTATTTTATTACTAATTAAAAACAAATAATAGTCAACATAATTATTTTAAACGAATCAATTATACAAATTCATTGAGAAAAAATCAATTAAAATCAGTTAATTATAAATATCCTAACACAACAGGATGTATGTAAAAACTAATTTGTAGAAGTTATTTAACGTCATAAATCCTATAAAAAATCTTTTAATTTTTGCTAAATACTACTGATGAAAAATATTTCAATAAAATCAAATGTTAAATGAAAAACTAATTAAACTCTGACTACTTCTAACTATTTCTACAGTATGTACATAGGTATATATACCTATAATTTTCACTTATGATACAGGTATTTGTTTGTACAAAGATTTCGAATAATATAAATTTTCTGCACATAGCCACTGTTATTAATCATCAGGAGGAAAATATCATTTGTTTTAATATAATTTGTGATATGTGTATTGAATATCACCTACATAATAATTACATACAATGCATTTCTGGTTACAGAATGCATCACATGGTATATATCAGAATTCTGTACAATTTGTGGTATTTTTCTGTCCAGTTTCCATGTAAATTGTGCTTAAAAGGCCTACATATCCATATGTGTATAAACGTTAATGTCTGTTATATCTATATTTAGTCGCGTTTCAATAAATAATAATCAGTAATATTACATGTAAATGTAATATTAATTAACAGTATCAAAATTATCAATCACATGCATTCTTCCTGTGTATTTATGTATGTACATATCATTAATGAATAAATGTAACAAAAATGATAAATTTTATATCTGAACGCAAATACCTGTTGAATTTAACTCCGTTTTAAATTCAGTTTTGGTATACATTTATGGTTTTTTTTTTTTAAATACATAAGTAGGTATAACTTTTTTCATTATGATTATGAAAATAATAATTAGACGTACATATACACGTGTATACCTACAAATTATTACATAATAAATTTTCCTAACAAGTTTCTTTTTTTTTCTTTTACGACAATAGAAGTAATACATAAAATGTAGAATTATGTGCATTATTTCATATTTAATGTCTTGTACATTTTGCAAATATTTCAAGAAGTTGTTTAAAAATTTTTATTACATTTTCACAAAAAAATTAAAAAATAAAAATTTAATATCACATAGTATGTAATTTATGTAACATATAAATCTTTGAATGTACAGTTGTTAGATTTTTTTTTTTTCAGTTATAAAGTTTTTTATTTTTGATTGCGTATTTTATAACAACAAACAGATACACAAGTATGTGAATACAAAATTCATACTAAGAGATTGTACAGCATTCATTTATTTACCTTAGTACAAAAAATAATTACAATAAAAAAAAATTTTTTTTTAAAGATTGAATGTTACTACTTTGATGCAAAATTTTTTTCTCTTTTTTTATGGATTTTTGAATTCTAAGAAATAAATATTGACTTAATAATATTATAATAGTATAAACAAAAGTAGTTCTTCTAACAGGATGAGTTTTAAATGATTAATAAAAAATAAAAATAAAAATAAAAATAATAATAAATAAATAATTACTTTATAATTTAAATTATTTCTAATGACTATAGTTATTACTTTTGTACAGTAATACTTATATTTAGTTGAATTTATTACCATGACATTTTATTTTACATTAACATCCTTTGATTAATTTGCAAATTAAAAAATTTTTTTTTTTTTTTTAAATTTATTAAATTATCCCTTCATTTGATCAAGTTTATACGTTCATTTTTAATAAAATTTTATTGCAAATAAAAATTTAATTTAATGAAAATTGAAAATTTATTCGATACTTAGGGGTACATTTTTTTTTATTTTTTACATACATATGTATGTATGATTAATTGATTTTATGGATTAATGTAAGTTAATTACAATTTAAAGATATAATTTTTATACGTGCACCTATGGACGTGTATGTACATACATGTGTATTTACATTGTATTAGTAAAATAGAACAAAGTTATTACAATTTTATTAAAATAAACATTATATAACGATTTAATTTATGAAAAAAACCATACAATAAATATAAGATTTAATGCTTAATTAAATTTTAATTCTCTAGTTGTAATTTTTTTATAAAAAATGAATAAATCCTTAAATATGATGATTCTCAATTCATGTGAATTAGATGATCGGTTTGTGCAAGTTTGTAATTTTCCAGTTTCAGTGATTACTTTTGTCACATTTTATAAAAAGAAAGAAGAAAAAGATAAAACATTTTCAATAAAATAATTACGGATTATTAATAGACATTTATTGGTTATTCTATTTATTTCGCTTACTTAGTAACTTTTATGTTAGATTTATTGCTTTTACATTATTTTATTTTTTAATTAATTAATTAATTGTATTTTTTAAATTTTAATTCACAGTTTGATGCTTACATACGATCACTTTCAATTGATCCAAATTCAACAAATTTTCGTTTAGTTACTGATGGACAATTACCAATACGTCAATGTTTACATCCGGAAGCATGTGCCAAAGATATTG
Source organism: Anthrax anthrax (assembly GCA_963971155.1). Lineage (NCBI taxonomy): Eukaryota > Metazoa > Arthropoda > Insecta > Diptera > Bombyliidae > Anthrax > Anthrax anthrax. The sequence continues at coordinate 5,712,248 of OZ020118.1, read as the reverse complement.
AATTACCATCATATTATTGTAGATTTAGTGATCTACGTAAAGAATTTGTTAGATATAAATCAGCTGATTTATCAAGAGCATTAGTTCCTGTTAAAGATATTAAAAAATTAACACAAATGCCAACATTACCACCATTACCACATAGTATAGCTGATATGGTTAAAGGTATTTATTGTGTTTTAAATTCAATTTTTAAAATTTTTCGATATCGTTAAGAAAATCCATACAAAAGAATTTTCCCATTATTTTGGTCTAGATTTATTCACAAAAATATTAAATGAATTAAATTATTCTGTTAGTTTTAATAATATTAAATAAATAATTAGTACATAAGAAATTGAACATTTTTTGAAACATTTTCAAAATATTTAAAAATGTAATTAAAAACAAAAAGACACAAAAAAAATTGAAAAACTGACGAAACTTTTCCTTCCTGTTTGCTTTAAAAATTAGTATTCAAATACACTTAAAGTTTGCGTACGTTATTTTCAAATAACTTGATAAATATAACAAAATATAATATGTATGAGACATTTTTGTTCAAATTCAATTAAAAATTTGAAATTGATTTCTCTCACACTGATATCCAAAACAGTTAACGAAGATCTACTTTCATTACCTTTTCTTTTGCTTTATTTTTTTACATACTTCTGTTTCTTTCTAAAACTTGAACGAAATATTAAATAAATAAAACAAAAGATTGATTGTTTTGCATTTTAACAAAATGTAAACAAATAAAAAATTATTACTTTTTTGTTGCGACTAATGTTGAGTGTATTACCTCTTTTTAATTTTAAGTATATAATTTATTCAGAACACTTTGAAAATTATATGTTCAACCAACACACATACATATATATGTATATAAGAACCACTCAAACAAATAAAAAATGTTTATATGTGTGTACAACTGTTTTATCTTGATTTATACAATAGGGAGTATTAAATGAAACAAGTATGTACTTATAAAATCGAAGAGATGTTTAACTATTTTAAATCACCAGTCTCTTAAAATTTTAATGATCTTAGTTGTGATAACCGAATTATTGATTTCTATAATTACACATTGATAATTTACGTTATCGTCATTTAAAATCATAGTTTCAAACTATTCAACACTTTGTTTTTTCTTTTTGAAAACCTATTTAAATTTTAATTAATTTTATTTTTCAAAAACATTAAATGTATTAATAAATTGTGTAAAATAAGAATAATTTATTATTGAAATTCGTGTATTGTATTTGTTTGATAAATAAAATAATTTACATTTGTGTAAGTTCTGTATAAAAATGAAAAATCAAAATACTTACTAAAAATCAATGTTCAATAACAAGTGCATATTACATGTGACATATTATATTCTTTGTACATACATGAATTGTTGAAGATATTTAAGAAATATGCTGACTAAATCAGAAAAATAAATCAATCATATGTGTAGATGTATGAATTGAATAAACTATATTTATGATGTAAAATATGTCCACAAAGAATATTTTTATATGCAATTTAATTCAATTGAAATATGTATATGGGAACGTAATTGAATACAGAATTTTCTTATTTCTTGTAATCATTGAATGTATTTTGAAAAAGATTAAACCACCTGTTTTTGCTTTTAAATATATGTAATTGAATAGATCATTTTTATATGTGAAAAATGTGCAATGAAAATACAAATAAAAATCTACATGAAAATTGATTTATGGGGAGACCTTAGTATAAATTAAAATATTTTTCAAAAGTGTTAAAAATTAAAATAGAAAATACTGGTTAAAACGAGGTTGCCCGTATAATTTAAAATTGAATAGTTTATAAAATATTTTTAACAATTTAAGCCTCAATAAATATTTTTAATTTTGACTTTAATTAAAGCATTAAATTTTATTATCAAAATTATAATTGAAATTATATTGTTGTAATCATTTGAAATAATTATAAATAATTTACAATTGGTTAATTTGAACATAACCTAGTTATAAAGACTTAATTGTGCATTTTGCGATTTGTTTTCCTGTTGAATTTTTATTTTATGTTTTTTTTTTCCTGTTTTTATTTTCTTTTGAAATTTTAGAACTTGAATTAACAACATATGATGATCCAGAATTTTATATAAAAGAATCTCGTGATATGGTCTCAGTAATTCAAGCACTTCTTGCCGCAGGTATAAATATAAAAAATTTATAAATTTTTTTTTTAAATTCATTAAATATATTATACAGGTTAAAATAAAATAAAAAAATTAATTAAAATTGAAAACATTTACATTTTATATTTTTAGGACATAAATTTGAATCCAATGAAATTGTCACATTAAGTTTAGAACCAGGAATTTGGTAAGTTTTTCAATACATATTTATAAGTTTTTCTTTTTTTTTTTTTTAATAAATTCTAAAATTTTATTTATAAAAGTTGATTAATTGGTCATTGGAGATAAACACTTTTATTATAATATAAAAAGTTTTACTTTATAATGTTTTTTTATATGTTACTTGCGAATAAAATTTTTCTAAAGATCCACAATAAAAAAAAAAAAATTAAATAAAAAATTGCTGCTTGCATTTTTCCATGTAGCAATTAAATTTTTTATTTTCTTGTAAATTGCGTGTTTGCATCTTACTTACCTTGTGAAAAGCATCAATTAAAAGTTCGATTGATCTACATACATACATAGATATTCTGTATGAACGTAATACCATGGCTAATACCAGTGGTAATACATATGAATGCATTATACATGCCTACGTTCAATGTTTGATTGAAATTTTTACGTAAATATTAAATAAAATGTTCCTTATTTTAGCTGCCTGATGCGTTCTTTCATTACACGATCATGTAAAAATTCATATAGAATTAATATAAAACTAAATTACTAGCTATCATTATATGTACATGCATGTATGAATAGACAGTACAAAATTTTTGTAATGTTTTCAGTATGATTAAGCACAAAATTATCTTAATTCTGTCTGAATTTTCTAATATTTCTATGATATTTATTAAAAAGATAAAAAAACAAGAAAAATTATTCAAATAAAATTGAATTACATGTATGAAAATCTTAAGTTAGATAATGTTTTGAAAGGATCAGAGATGCTCAACATATGTATGTATGTTGTTTTTATATTTGAATTAAACCAATCATAATGATTCACTGTATTGGATTATTAAAATTAAGCAAAAAAGAAGTCCAAAGTAAAAAAATAAAATTTATAATCACAATACATAGAAAGCAATTTGTAGATGTATTCAGTTGGACTTTAGAATTTTCTTATTTTTAAAATACTAGTTCAGATTTGTTTACAAATATTAGAATACCCAGAAAAAATGACTTTTTCTTAAATGATTTAAAATAAATTGTTCTTTGATTTTTGACGAAATCAAATATACATGTTTACATTTCTAAAAGAAAATTGAAAAAAAAAAAAGGTTTACTAAATATAGAAAAAGTTACAATGATAATACGTGATTAATAAATTGCCGAAAAGAAAACAAATGATAATCTTCAATTATTGTTGAGTTCAATTTTAATGCTATAAAATCGTTACGCATGTAAAATTACATGTACAAAAAAAAAACCATTACGAATAATAATGAATGAACGATAACATTATATTTTAACAAAATAATTCATATGTAAGCATTATAATATTTTTCTTTTATCAATTGAAGGGATCTTTGAATAATGACTAAGCATCCAAATGAAATTGAACCAAATAAAAATTACAATTTTTGTACAAAATATAATTTTATATCAACAAAATAATAACCGGAAATGATGAAAATTTTGTATTAATTACTTTCATATTTAGTAAAATATCAGTGTAAATGATGAATATATTTTATATGAAAAAAAAAGTATTGGAAAAATGTTTGGTTTCCAATTTATTTAAAATTTCGAAAAAAAAACTAATAAGACAATTGTATAATAAAAAGTTTGTAATTTGTAATTATTTGAAAACAAAATAAATTTCCTTATTTTTCATTATTATAAATTAAAGATTTCATCCTCTCTTACATGAATACATTCATATATACGAAATTACAATGCCATATTTATAACAGGGTGCTTGAAATTGTGTTTTAAACATAGTTGATTACTTGTTTCAAAATGAAATGCGTACACTAAAAAGAGCAACTATAATTTAAACATGTAAATGATAATATTATTAAAAATGTTAAAAATGATAAAATAAAATTCTTTTTAAAAATTTTAATTTTAAATTTTTTTTGACCGCTATTAATACGAACTCCCTGTTTACATTATCAGTATTTAATTGTTTATGGCTTATATTTTTATACAATTTTACTTATAATAAATTATTGTAGGTACATAATATACTGATAACGAATGTTCAATAAGCAATAATAAAAAATAAAAGAAAAGTGTACGCACATATAGTGTCGCATATAAATATTAGAACACTGTACCATTTATTTTACTCTTGTATCTTTTTTGGTTTCCAAAATTTAATATTTCAAATAGAGTATTTACCATTGAATATTTAGATCTTTGAAAAGCATTGGAACAAGGATATTACTAAAACGAAGACAACTTAAATAATCTAACCGTTGATTTAGATTGCTTAAGCAATTTGTGTTACAATTTTTTTTTTTTTTAAACGACTGTGGAAAATGGAAATCATAAAATAAACCGTTTCATCATGTTAAAAAAAAAAAAATAGATTTTATACAATATTTTTTCATGTACACGTGTAGTCAGTAGTGGTATAATATTTATGTGTTACACTGTATTTATAATATGAATTAATATGAATTAAATTTATTTACGGTTTGGTAAAAATGCATTCACTAAGCCTTTTGAAAATGTGAAATATCTACAAATACAAATAAAAATATGCATACAAAGTTACTTACTTTAAGAATTTGAATATGTGTTATAATTAAAAATTAAAATTTTTTCATATATATTTTTTTTTCTTGAAATTCAAATACAAGCGTTTGAAACTTAATACTTTTATAATAAAATGTTAATATTCTCATTTCATGTGAAAAAAAAAGTGTTTACATACAATAAAAATTTGCAGATATACGTGTACGTACGTATATGGTATACATACTATATTTAACGTATATTTTACACTTTTACTAAGTTCTACATTCATATGTGTTTTTGTGCATACGTTATAATCGAAGTGAATTTCATTTATTGGTATGTGTTATGGTGCTATGTTATTTGATAAAAATTTAAAAAAAATATATATAAAATTATTTCTTCTCGCATATTTCATTTTTACGATTTTTCTGCTTCTGTTTTTTTTTTTTTATTTTGTCGTATAGAAAATAAAAAAATCAAAAATGTAAAATAATAATAATTTATAATTGTTAGGTGCTATACACATATACGTACGTATGAATACACACACAATCATATATGTACATATTATTAATGTGAGACTGTGTACTAAATACAAATAAATTATACTGTCAAAGCATTTTTCCAATCTTAATAATTTGTTTAAAAAAAAAAAATTTTTTTTTGTACATTTTGTTTTTTTTTTGTTTTTGCTTTCAGTTGAAAATTAAAATTGAGATTAAATTCTGTAGGTTTTTACATTTGAATATTACATACGATTTTATGTATACGACCAATTCAGTTCATATTTAGAACGCATTCAATACGTGATCGATGTTTTCTTTTTTAACTTGTTTTCAACTTGTTAAGATCATTTTATATAAATAAATTTTCAAATAAGTGATACAAATAAAAATTCTTCAAAAACAAAAACACAAAAACGAAAAGAAAAAAAAAATTAAAATAAGAAAAATTTTAAGATCACTTTCAAAAAGATCATTTAAATCTGATATAAGATATCTAATATATGTACATATTTTATTGTTGTTGTTGTTGTTAATATAGCGATAATAAAGCGGGTAAAGTTTATCTTCAACATACGATTATCACTTATCATATCCTTAGTCTTACGTATTTCTTTTTTTATCATTTACTTTTTCTTTTGATTATCTTGTCGTTTATTTATGTACTATAAATTTTAATTAGTTTTGTGTCTATGTAATATTTATAATTTGATAGTGAAATTTAAAAAAAAAACAAAGATTCTAATATTCATTAAATTTTATATTTTTGTAATAATTGTCAATTCTATATCGATTAGTGTTTATGAATTGAAGAAAAACAGAAAAATAAAGTACATACAAAAAATTGTTGGTTTTTAAGTGTTTTAACGAATTGATAAATAAAAATCGTTATATATTTTGTTGTTATTAAAATAGAAGTTTAGTGCATTAAAATTATTTAATTTTCAAATAAAATTCAATAAATTTGAAGTATTTACAAAAGTTAATTATATAAAGGTAAATTATTAATGGTAAATGAACGTATATGTGAACAATGTACTTTGTACTGTGTATGCACGCATTTTCATTTACCTTTCATACATCGTTAACCTTTACAATATATATTTTTTTCTTGCTATTAATTTCAAGTGCTGAACTTTGCAATTATTAAAATTTCAAAAAAAAAAAAAAAAAAAATTATATATTTTTTTCTTGTTAGAATATTATAGTACGTTTTGTAAAAAAAAAAGGTTTATACATTTTTTAGTATGCAAATAATGCAAATAGTGCAAGTTTTTCTTTTCAATTGTGTTTTATTTTTTTTTTATAATCAAATTTATTTTATTTTTTTTCAATAATTCATTATATTTTTGTTATTTTAATTTGATTGTCCTACAAATTCATCGTTGTTATGCATATGTAATTAAAAATATGGAAAATGTTTTTATACATGTATTCACTTTAAATTCATACAAAAATCATTTTGTTTTTCTATCGTTTTCTTCTCTTAAATTTTAATAAAAAACATGACAAGATGAAAAAATTATAAAACATATGTACATATGTATTTTTGTACAAACATTGAATTCGTAATCATTAAAAAGAAAGAAAAATCTTTTTAAAATAGTAGAAATTTTTTATAATAAATTTTAACATATTTTAAATGTTTTATTGTGCGCAAGAAAATGTAATGGAAATTTCCATAATATATCAGATATCACAAAAATTATATGAGTTATATTTTAGTAAAATTTTTGCATTCATGTAAATTTTTAAAATTTACGCTATTTTTTAATAAATACCTGAAATAAAGACTTTGGTATACATTAAGTACCAAATTTCTTATATTTTTTATACAAATATTATTAAATAACTTTAATATTTTGTATTCATTCATAAAATTTTATTCAATGTAAAATTTTTATTCGCATTTCAAATGTATACCGATGTACATGTGTATGTTCACACACACATTTGGATAGATTATGATAATACATCAATTTACGTAGACGATCATTAGAACTAATAATTTAATCATATTTTATAATCAATAAGGTCAAACCTAAAAATCATAAAAATTATAAAAAAAAAAATCGTGTAAATGAATAAATAAATAAATAAATGGCTTATTTCTTCCTCTTTAGTTTTATAAGTTTGTGAAGATATTTTCAATAACATGTATATATACATATGTAAAAGATTCTCATGTGTAATACATGTGAATACGTTTTGTGTATTTTGAGACAATGCTTGTAATCTTTGCATTTACTTAATGATTATCTATCGAAATTATTATTATTATTATTGTATTATAATGTATGTTATATTGAAGTTCTTTTATTACTTACATAATATGTACTCGAAATAAGAGTATGTGTACAAAATAAAAATTATTGAATATCTACATATAAAATAATTTCATGTTTGACATTCATTCGGCATTTGATCACGAACATCATGTATAGGATAAAGTTTAAAATTTCAAACAAACTCGTGAACAGCTAATTATTTAAATTATTGTACATAGAATACAGGCATTTCTTTAAAAAAGAAAAACAAAAATAATAATTATCTAATTTATTAATCAAGTTTTTATTTATATAATTTGTTCTTTTCTGTTTTTTTTTTGTTTTAATTTCAAATAGTCTTTATTTTTCTTTTAAATTATTTTTATATATTTAATTAATTGTTTCGCAATAATTTGTATGTGATTTTACTTAATTAATAACAATAATAATATTATGATTTAATTTTATCATATATTTTTTTTTTCTTTAAAAATTTAAATTTTTAATTGATGATTTACCACCATTCATTCAAATTTAATAAGAACTAGTTTTTTATTTTTTACTATGTTTTGATATTTAAAAAAAAATTTAATTCGTAAAAAACACAAATATTTAAAATATTTAAAATTTTTAATTTTAAAGATATATAAATTGAATTAAAGAATATTTAATTATTTGATCATTTTACAATTTTTAAAAGAAAATGTGTTTTCTTCTACTGAACGATCAATTTTTTTTTTAATTTGTTTTGTTATAGTTTGCAATACTTTCTTTAGTAATAATTTTTTTTTCTGTATTGAAAATAAAAATGAAATGAATTATTTTAAAAAAAATATCTTTTGTTATGCACTTTATATGTACATGAATTAGGTGTACTGTGAATATGTTATACATACGTTAACATATTATCAAGAAATATAAAGACGTTATCGCTTTTTATGATATAATAAAGAAAAAATTTGAAAAACAAATTATTAAAAACAAAACAGAAATTTAGAAGAAGCGATAAGAGCATGCATTTCATTATGCCATTATTGAATTGTTTACATATGTACATATAATGTATATGGTATATGTATGTATGTGTGTATACTTTTGGTACGCATGCAAAATTCATTAGAACTAATATATAAAATATTTAATTTATTATTATTTGACATTTGAATACCTAAAATTCTAATATGTCAAATAAATATATGCTTAATGTTTATATTTCATTTAAAAAATAATTTTATAAACAAAACTCAAATGCACATTCCGTACACATACATATGTACTTGATGTATACATAGTTCTTATACATACATACATTGAATGTAAAATTTAATATATTCGTTGAATAGTGATTGATGTTGAAATTTATTTTTAAAAAGTAAAAATCTTTTCCACAAAATAAAATTTAATATGTGAAAAAAAAAATTTTTCGTTTCGTAGCCTATAATTATTTTGCACATGTAATAGTTACAAAAAAATTTGTTTTTGCAAAAATATCGTAGATACTTTATCGTATATGTTACGTGTATTCATACATGTGTCCGTCTATTTATTATTTTATAAAATATTTATTTGATATAATCAGTATAATGTGTATATCTAATTACTACGTACATTTGAATAAAAAATCTGTTTTTTTATTTTCCTATAGTTTGAAAATTAAGCCAGAAAAACATCGATTATGTAGGAATTTTTTTAAACGTTACTATATGTACATTATATATTTTACTTCAATTGATTTACACACATTCTTAGTTTATTAGTAATTACTCTTATACTATCCTGTATCTTTTGTTGCTATTTTATTAAAGATACTTTCATTTATGTTATAAGGAAAATTTTTTGATTTTAATTTTCATGCAAAAAACATTTATTTAAATTTAAAATAAATATTAAAGGCTTAATCACAAACTATAAATTATTTTTTGATTATAAAAAATTGATACCAAAATTAATCTTCCATAAAATAAGAGTTTTTTTCCAGTTAATTTAAGTACAAAACTAATTATTTTCACATTATTTAAAATATTAACAGAACTTAGAAAGGAAATTAGATAGACAAAATTTTTGCATAATACAACATGAATTTTATTTTATTGGCTGATCAAGAATGTATGTATATTTTTTTATTTAGCTCGATTGATGATGAAATTGATGGATCGTGTATAGTTAGAGCACGAGGATTACCATGGCAAAGCAGTGATCAAGATATCGCAAAATTTTTTAGGGGACTTAATGTTGCAAAGTAATTAAAAATTGAATTTATAGTTTAATATACATGTAAAAATATTGATTTTAATTTTCATAATAATTTAGGGGTGGTGTTGCACTTTGTTTATCTGCACAAGGTCGTCGAAACGGTGAAGCACTTGTTCGTTTTGTATCACAAGAACATCGTGATTTGGCTTTAAAACGCCATAAACATCATATTGGTAATCGTTATATTGAAGTTTATCGAGCAACTGGAGAAGACTTTTTAGCAGTGGCGGGCGGTGCGTCAAACGAGGCCCAAGCTTTCCTTTCTAAGGGGGCTCAGGTCATAATACGTATGAGAGGTTTGCCGTATGATTGTACGGCAAAACAAGTTGTATGTATTTTAATTAAAAAGTTTATTTTAGAAATTTAAAAATTTTCCATGTTTACACAGTTGGATTTTTTCACAACTGGTGATGATCCTTGTCATGTTCTCGATGGTGTCGATGGAGTATTGTTTGTTAAAAAGCCTGACGGGAGAGCAACAGGAGACGCTTTTGTTTTGTTCGCTAACGAATCAGATGCTCCAAAAGCACTTTCTAGACACAGAGAATCCATTGGTCAGAGATATATTGAACTCTTCCGATCAACCACCGCAGAAGTGCAACAAGTAAATAATAAAGCAACTATTTTAATTCGTTTTAATTTTCTACGGTTAAATTTAATACTTATAGGTACTTAATAGATCAATGTCAATGGAACATAAAATGGTAGAATTACCGGCTCCACCATTATTACCAGCACCTATACCAGCCGCTGTTCCGATGCAATTACTGCCTCAAGTAATTTTAATACTCTTTTTTTATTATTAAGTAGTACTTTAATTTAAATCATTTTTAGCATGTGATTACTTCTGGTAGCACGAAAAATTGTATACGATTACGTGGATTGCCTTATGAAGCTCGAGTAGAACATATTCTACATTTTTTGGATGATTTTGCGAAAAATATAATTTATCAGGGAGTACATATGATATATAACGCTCAGGTAATAAAAAGAAAATTTTTTAAAATCTTGACAAATATACATATAAATTTTTGTCATTAGGGACAACCGAGTGGTGAGGCGTTTATTCAAATGGATTCGGAGGAGGCTGCTCGATTATCAGCTCAGCAAAAACATAATCAATTTATGGTGTTCGGCAAGAAATACCGTTATATTGAGGTATTTCAATGTTCTGGTGATGACATTAATTTAGTTATCAATGGAGGCATTCAGTCTCCAGTGAATGCAACGAAGCCGGCTCTTCTTTCACCTGGTATGTTACCACAAACGCAGCAAACTCCTTCACAAAACATTGCACATCTCCCTCCTACTGTTTCCTTAGCAAGTTCACATTTAACTCATTCTCCTCATCATGCCCTTCCGCATTATGTAACCGTCCATACTCAGCCAAATGCCGTTGCAGTAACTCCATCTTCGGCTGCAGTTACTCCTATCCAACATTCTCCAGCATTTACTATTCCGGGTACAGCAGGAGCGACTGTAGCTACACAATCTTTGGCTTCCCCACTTGCACTATCGATTCCACCTCCTTCTCCAACATTGTTAGCTCAACAACAAGCGCAGTTGATTGCTCAACAGAGTTTGCTTGCTAGACAAGCAGCTGCAGCTGCAGTGGCACAAAATGAACAATTTTTATACCCAAATTTTGCTTTATTGCCTCCTCCAAATGCAGCATCTGCTGCTGCGACTTCCTTAACATTTCAACATCCAGCTGCAAATGCAGTTGCGCCTACACCCCAATATGTTTTTATGCCAAGACAATACTTGCATCCTCTTCAGTTAGGCTTTGTTCCATCGTCGATTCATCAATTTTCTTTTGGAGCTGCAACTCCAACTGCAATGTCTTCAGCCGCAGCTGCAGCAGCAGCTGCTGCGGCAATGCATCATCCAATGCCCGGATTAACAGCAAATCCAATTAAAAGAAGTTACGGGAGTGCTTTTCAGGAAGATGCTGCAGCTATTAGTGCAGCTAAAAGATCATTAACACGTCCTGCAAGTAATATTTATGCTCCTTTCTACCCGCCAGGGATTTAAATAATGCGAAAATTATTTTACCTGGCAATTGAAAACCGTTCAAAATGACAATAAAATGAAATTAATTAATTTTCGTTTTCAATTTCTTAGTTGATAAGATCAAAAATAAAATGAGCTTGTTTTAAACGGATAACTATCTTGAATCCTACATAACATTCCATGATATTGAGTTAGAGAAGGAATTGAGAAATATCCTTTATTTTTTAATCCTTTTAATCTTGAAATCCTTTTAATATTTTATTGAGAATGCAATTATTATTTTTTTTTTCTATACATATTTACATTTATACATATATTATATACATATCTATATAATTTGTTAGTAATTTTATTGTAGTTTTAAGCAAAAAGGATTTATCATTTATTTTCTTGTTGTTTTTTTTTTTAACATGTCATACATATCAAAGATACATATATGTATGTACAATGACTATAAAAAATATTTTAAATGAATATTTTATCAGTTTTAATTATATTGGAAAAATTTTATTTTCATTTCATTACATATTAAAAAACAAACAAATATTTTTGTTTTTAATTTTTCATCATTCAAAAAAAAAAAGAACAAAAATAAAATATCATCATTATTTAAATTACAAATAATTTCTAAGGGACGTAAAAAATTTGAAAAATTCGTGAAATATTTGAAATTTAATTTTAATCACTCTTTTCGGATACAAATATGAATATATCAGAAATTGTTTGTAATTTAAAACATGGTAATTATCATATTTTAAAATGAAACATTAAACACATTCAAATAGTCAACATTATTTTGTGGTTTTTTGTTTGAATATGATTTTAATTTGAAAGGTGTATTCATATTTATAATTATTCAAAATTGAATTTTTGAATACTTTTGCTGAATTTTTGCAAATAAAGTTGAACTTAAAAAAAAAAAAAATGTACACCTTTCAAATTAATAATTAGAAAAAGGATACATATCAGCAAATAAGGAAGGAAAAACTTAAGTAATTGGAATATTTAAAAATAAAACAAATATCAGCATACACAATAGAGGCTAACAAAATTAATTTCAGAAATTAAGAACAAAAAAAAAATATTAATAACTTTTTTGTTAATTTGTAATTTAACATTGAAAAATTGTTTGTGAAAAATGTTTTTCTGAAATTAATTTTGTCAGGTGTTGGGTTACTGTCGAATGAAATGTTAATGGAAAACTTTCGAAAGAGAAAAAAAAATACAAAATACATAAAAGACAAAGACAATAATTTACACACTGTAATAAAAGACAATAAAAATAAAAAGACATAATAACAAAACTGTATACAAATCTATAAAATGAATTTTTTAATTAATAAGTTTTACTATACACAAAAATATATAAAGTGCAAAATTAAAATCATATTAAAAATTTTAACCAAATTTAAAATGAATAATATAACATTGCACAATTTATTAGAATTCTATTGAAGAACAAAGAAAAATAAAACTGAATTGTATTAATAAAATTTTTGAATTTAGAAAAATTTATTTTATTTTATTTTTTTAATTGAATTTGAAATTTATTTAAAAATTAGATTGAATTGAAAATTCAATTTAAAATTTTCTTTTAGAAATTTAATGAATTAGTTAATTAAAATTTTAATATGTTACTTAAACAAATCAAGTTTTTTTTTTCTTTGTTTATAAAATAATAGAATAATATTTTTTGTTTTCTTATTTCAATTAGTTTAATTAATTATATTATTAGTCTCTTTATATAAAATATATACATATAATGATTGTTGTATTACATTAATAATATGTTTGTCAAAAGAAAAAGAAACTACAAAATGGGTGTAAGTCGCAAAATCAACTTTGTCTCTGTTTGCTTTTTATTTGGTGAGGATTTAAAATAAATAAAAACAACAAAAATTCAATAATTACATTCATATAATTTGCTATTTAATATAGCAAAAAGTTAATTTTTTTTTTTTTTAAATGTATTCATTCTTATACTTTTATTCATGTTTTACCTTCTTTTTATTTCTTTTTGTGCTTGTTACCATAGGCCCTCTGGATAGATTTATGTAATAAAACAAAACAAAAAAAAAAAAAAAGTAAAAATCATCTAAAATCTCAAACATTTTCTATTTACATGCAATTTACGTGTGTAGTATAATAAATGGAAGTAGAATATACATTATAATATTTTTTGTTTGGCTACATTCAAAATTAGCAACAAATTTTATAAAAGTTAAAATAAATCGTTTTTTTTTTGTAAATTAAAGAATTATTTCTAATTGTCTTTATTTTAAAGATTCATTAAAAATTTATAAAAAATTTGTTGTTAATTTTGTTTAAAAAAATCTAATATTAAAAAATACTTCACACATTATTCTATACTACATATTATGTTTTTCTTTTCATTTTGCTTAAATTTTCTTTAACTAAATTTAATTTAATTTTTTTTTTTTTTTGTTATCTTTATGTTGTAATTTTATTTTTATTTTTTAAAACTTATTTTGATTTTTAATTTTTAAAAATTTTGTTGTTATTTTATTTTATTCTCAATTTATTTATTTTTTTTTTTTATTATGGTTTGGTTTAATAGATATGAACTAACATAAATATAATAAAAAATAATATTATGTATACATATAAATTATATGTACTTACACATTAAATTAAAAATTACGATTTTCAATTGGGGAAATTGTACTGATCACGATCACCACATGATAGCCAAATTATTAATAGTTTGGCTATTTTGTGTTGTTACATACATTTATTTAAAGTTAATAATTTCATTATTTTTTATGTATAATTTTTTTTTTTTTTTTTTGAATTGATTCTAATAACATAAATTAATCATTTTCAAAATAAATTTAAATATACCTATTTTATAAAAAAAATTTAAATTTTATTTTGGAAATCTTTTGAAACGCGATTCAATTTTTATTAAAACAAAATGATAAATGAATGAATGTAATGTAAATTGTATATGAAAAATTTTGAATAATTTTTAATGTGTGAACAAGTGTTAATTTTAAATTTGTACAAATGATTTATGAATCGTCATTAATAAAATTATTTTTTAAAAAATATTTATTAATTGGGTAAGTAAAACGAACTACAAAAGAAAAAAATTTTTTTTTTTTTAAATTTTACACTGAATTTTATGAAATTAAAAAACATATCAAGAATTTAGAAGATATTATTATTTTTATATGGATGATGCGGAAAACTGCTAATTACGCAATTGTTTAAATAAAAATTTCGAGAATACAACGCAAAAATAAAATTATAAAATTTATTTTAATTTCAAAAAAACAAATGTCCATTTAAGTAATGTGTGTGATGTAAGTGGAAAGCGTTTCTAACATTTCATATAAAAGTGTAATAATTTGGACATTCTTAGGTAATTGTAAAAAATTAAATGTTAGAAATATTTGCGTATTTTAAAAACAAAATAATAATAAAATATGGAATTTTATTTTATTTTATTTATTATAGAACTTTTTGTTTTTATTTTTGCTGTTGAAATGAATTCATAAAATCTTGTAATATCGATAAGATTTAGATGAAATCGGTATTAAATATACACATATGAATACGTCTACACAAATATACCTTTAAATTTTATAGAATTGAAAATTTAAAAATATCTTTTTAAAATTCCTTTCCATTGAAAAATTATTCACAAGTTATATTTTATTTTAATATTTTTTTTCCATTAGAATTCACCTGAATCCAATATAATCAGATATAATAGAAATATTGAAAAATTTTTGATGATAAAATTGATTTTGCGTCTTACAACAATTTTGAATAACAAAAGAAAAAAAAAATTTCTTTTTCTTTTTAGTTTTATAGTATGACTATAAAACTTTTCTTTATATAAATATGTGTAGCATATAATATAGTAAAAATAATAGTATCAAATATATACAATTTTTTATAGTATAAAATATTTTGAATCGTTCACAAAAAAAAAAAATTAATATTAATTCCCTTTAAGGCTAAAAATTATGAATAAATGAATAAAATACAGAAAATACATATATCTTTTTATATGAACTTTTACAAACAAAAAAAAGAAAAAAATATTATAAATTTATTATATATACTATACATACAATGTATTTTATATCTTAATGTATTGTTGAATTTAACACGTACGTGCATTATGATAAATATTAAAAATAACATTTACATAAATTTTTATCTCTATTTTTTTTTGTTTGTGTGTATGCATATTTACACATATTGAATAGTATATTTATCTATGATTTAAAATAATTATAATCTTTTAGTAATTTAGTTTAAAAAAAAAAAAAAAAAAAAATTAATTTTGAATACCCAATATATCTTAAATAAAAATTTACTTTATAATATGAATTTACATTTAAATTTGTTGAATTATATAATTTTTATTTTATTTTATTTTAACTACATATATATTCTACATATTACATACAAGGTATATTAGGTTAATTTTATCCTTTTTTTCAATTTGTATTTTGTGTTGGCAATTTGTATGAGATCTCAAGTAGCATACAATTTTAAAATTTTCTTTTTAGATAATTCTTGTGTAATTTTCTTCATTTAATGAAATCTTTTCTCTTAAAATTGTAGTTATTATGGTCTGCAATTTAAACTGCTTCTAATAATAAAAAATACCTCAAATGCGTCATTAAGCCTTATAAAAAAAAAAAAGACTACAAATTTGGGTGTTTTATTAAAAAATTTGAAAAATTTTTCTAAAAAAAACCATAAAATTTTTCAACCAAATTAAATTCATAAAATCTTATTATTAAGTTAAAAAAGTAAAAAGTTATTTATTCTTTTAATCAAACAATAAAATGAATTTTTTTTTTATTACTTCAAATCTTCATATTTAAAAAAAAAAACTTGCGTATGAATTTAATTATTTTTGGACATTTTAAACTGAGCATTTAATTTCATATTTTTTCTCATTATTTTAAATTGTGAATGCTTCTTTTTTTTGTTTTTACTTTTACCTAATTATTTTCATTTTCATATTTTTACTTATGTATGTGTGGTATTTATTTTATATTTTCTCAATTATTTATAATTATGAAAATTAAATTAAAATTTATATAGGAACAGGTGGTTTGCAGATTATATATTATTTTTGATACATTATTACATCTTTTGTGTACTTTTTATGTATTTACATTGTATACCAGGAAAGCTTTTTATTTGGGGAAATATTATATTTTGGATTTTAATAACATTGTAAATTTATAAACATGAAAATAAATAATTAAAAGTGATTTGTCCTTGTACTAGAAATTTTTTTTTTTGCATATCATCTACATTATGTGTGCATACAAAACTTGTAAAAAAAATAAAAAATAAAAATGTGTTTGAGTGATCCTTTTTTTTTTTTTTGTAAAATCAGTGAACTAAAAAGTTTGATGCAAGAAAATAAATTAAAAATTGAATACAAAATTTGTGTACAATAATCAAACGATATATGATTAACATCGAAAATGTTACTCTAAATTACTACGAAATTTTTTTTGTAATTCGTACTTTAAATATTTTCACTACAGGCCTTGTGAAAATGACATAAAGTAGTACCACTTTACATAATTTTATATTGATATTTAAAAAGCTCGTCTTATACTGTATGAGAACTTTAAGAATTGTGGTAACTCTGCTCGTGAAATGCTGTTATGAAAAATTATGAGAGAAGAAAAAAAAAACACATATACTCCCATAATGTCTATGGTGAAAATATTTAAATTACGAAGAATTTTCCGTTTAAAATTTTCTTTCAAAATTTTTTACTTTTTTATTGTTTTAAGAATTATTTGAAAAATCATTTAGAGCTGATAATTAAAATTGTATTTGATCGTTAGCTTTTGCTAAACATAAACTTTTAAAATAGATATTCCGTTTGGTATAAATTTTATATCGTTTATTTTTAATTTCATTGCTTGCATTTTAAAATAATTTAGAAATAATCATTTTTGTGTAATTTAATTTTGTTTGAAATATGTACAATCGTTTTTTGTATCGTATACAGTTAAAATCACAATTCACATTAAATTTTATAAATTTGTATTAATTTCTTTCCATTTTGATAAATTCTTTCTTTTGTTTCTTGTACATATTGGTTTTCGTGTAGTAAAAAAAAAAATTATTAAATTATGAAATTAAATTTGAAATAACAGAAAAAAATGAAATAAATTTCAAAGATATACAAATATACATACATGCATACATTTTATACTTTTTTTTTTTTTTTTTTTTTTAAATAATTTTTGTGGTGTCGTGATACTTTCTAATTAGCATAATTTATATGTTTTTTTTAAAAAAAAAAAGAAATAATAATCATAACACGAAGTAACAACTTAAGCAAAATAAAATTTTGAAATAATCTATGAAACAAGAAAGCAGTTTTATTCAAATAAAGTAAACAAACAAATTGATATAAAAAGTTCATCTGTCCTTTATATTGGTTGGTGGTATGGTGTGATCTATAACTGGGGGGAAATGGTAAAGTTTCACTTTAATAAATAATATCAAAATAAATTTAAAAAAAATTTTTTTGTTGTTTTTAAATTTAAAATAAAGCAAAATGGCTAAACGGTGAGTGTATCATTTTTATTTTATCTAAATATTAATTATATGAGAATTAAAATTTTTTTTTTTTTTTTTAATTTTTATCTTTCAAAATGATAACTAATAGATTCAGAATAACAAAAAAAAATTTTTTTTAATGAATATAATTCAAAATCAATTGAATAATAAATTGTTTTATTAATTTTTTTAATATGAATCTGTTAATTATTATTATTATTAATATTAAAATATCATATTTGTGTTTTTGTTTTATTATTTCTATCTTTTAATTGATTTAAGTCTAAGTATAGCGTAATTGTAATAAATTTTATTTCGCTGTAGGAAAATTAGATGTCTTTGCCTATTTCATGTTTTTTTATTTACATATGTATACTTTTTTTTTTGGTTTAAAAAAATTTAAAAAAAAAATTGAATAGATTTTTCATAGCTTTTTGGTGTTTTGATTTTAATCTTTTGAGGTGGAATAAATTCATTATCAGTTTTTAATACTTATTTCTAATTCATTTAATATAATTGTGTTTGTCGAATTTTAATACAAAGTTTAAAATTTTGTATAAAATAATAATTTCATAATTTTTATATGTTTTGTTTTCATTTAATTTAATTGATAAATCATAAATTCAAAGCAAGAATAAAGTGACATCATGTGTGTATATGCTCAAAAGATTAATTTCTACAAAAAAAAAAGATGTCTTCTGGATATGAATTATTATGGGATATATGATGTATAATATAGAATAATTTAAATTTATTTTATTTCTCTTCAAAATATTTTGTTAAATACATTAAATTTTGTATGATATTTTCATTTTTCAATCTACAAACAAGTACAAAAAAATAAACACAAATCTGAATGATTTCCACTTAAACGTATAGATACGTAGATAAATACACAATTGCAAAAAAAATAAGAAAAATTAGGAAAAGATTTTGTTTTTGTTTTTTTTTTTTGGGTTTTTATTTATTTTGAATTTTTATTAATCTTCTCTTTTTTTAAAGATTTAATTAATTAAGATGGTTTTTTTTACTTATTTTTTTTTTTTAAATTAAAAATTGTTGAAATTATATCACTAAAATGTTTGAATATAATTTTTTTATTAAATAGGAGGAACTTTAGTAGGACATCCTTTTGGTGGATTTGCTTCATTTGGACCACCAACAACATTGTTACCATCACCACATCGTGCACATCCAGCATTCTATCCTCAACCATTTGTTTATTGGGGTTATCCAAGTCCACCAGTGTCACCAACTACATATTTTGGACCTGCACCACCTCCGCCACCTCATATTGCACAAAATTTGGCACCACAACACCAAGCCACATTGGTAAGTTACAAATTTTTGTTTTCGAGAAATCTAAGAAAATCTTTTATAAAACACATAAATAAAAAAACGAACATAAAATAAAAACATATGCATACATTATATAGATATAACGCAAGATAAAAGCTAATAAAGTGTTTTCATTAGATGTGTGCATAATTATTTAATTAGCTTTCATTAATGTACGTACATATGTTGAATGAAATTTTTAAATTTTATTACTCTTACCCTTATGTGTATTATGTAAGTGGTTTGATTAGTCCTTGTTTAATGTTTTTCATCTTCTTTTTTTAATTTCTTCTTTGATGTTGAATGTTTTATGAAAATTAATGAAAAGGAACTCATAATAAAATTTAATTTGAAAATTAATTTTTGAAATGTGTAAATCATATAAATAAGAAATTTTTCATTTTTCTTTTATGCATAATAAGTATCTTATTCTTTTTCTTTGATAATATTTCCATTTTCTTTTTATTTAACCATCATCATTAACATTGTTTCGCATTCTAACATATTTAAATCTTTTGCATGTAATTAATACACTCTGTCTCAAATGCTTCGCTTATAAAATTTAATTTTTTTTAAAATTAATATCTATCATAAAATTTAATTTAATTCACATTAAAAAACAATGTTATTCGCTTTCGTTTTGATCTTTTGCAAAATCATTTAATTCATCTTTTAATAAAATCATTATGTCAAGAAAAACAAATTTTTTCTCTTTTTCTATCTCACTTCTGCAGGTATCTCTAGACAGTTGTTGTTATTACCAAAACATTTTTGATACAAAAAAACCAAAAGTTTAAATAAAATTTAAAATAATAACAAAGATAAAAACAAGGTTTAAAGAAAATAATAATACTAAAATAGAACATATGTAATAAAAATCGTTCTATAAAAATATTATCATTG
The DNA here is from genome assembly GCA_963971155.1 of Anthrax anthrax. NCBI lineage: Eukaryota > Metazoa > Arthropoda > Insecta > Diptera > Bombyliidae > Anthrax > Anthrax anthrax. The sequence continues at coordinate 5,691,555 of OZ020118.1, read as the reverse complement.
TAAAATGTAACACAAAATTATTTTCACTTTACTATAGAAATTATAATATGTATAAATTTATATCAAAAACAAAAAATCAAAAAACCAAAACAAAAATTTTTCCGTTTCACATATTATGTACCTCCCACTCGTATGTATAGTTTCCGGTTGATTATTTACCTGCAACACCGTATCAACAAGCGCCTACATCTCCATCACAACATCATCAGTCGATAGTAGTACCAACAACAGTTGTGACATCGTCGGCACCAAATCATCATGCACCACCACCACCACCTCCTCCACCACAACCGCAATCGTTATCACCATATTCTCATCATCATCATCATCACCAACACCATCATCAACATCATGTGCATTTGCATCAACGTCAGCATCCCTCATATTCACATTCACATCAGTATCAGTCACATCATTCTCCTCAATTTCATCCCTCAGCAACACCACAACAACCACAATCTACAAGACCGGCACTACCATCTCCAAATGCATCGGCAGGTACAACAGCAACTGCAATCGCAGCATCAGCAACACCAGCAGCAGCGGCATCAGCAGCAACAATTTCTATTGCACCAGCAACAATTCCATCACTTCCGCTACAAGTATCCTCAAGCAATAGTTTTCCGTCAACTCAGCACCTATTGACAATTGATACCGCTAATATAACACCCGCATTATCTATTCCACATAATAAATTAGGTAATTCACCGCGTGTATTGACTCCGACAGCAACAACAACATTTGCTTTAGCAGCAGCCGCAGCTGCAGTAGGACCTCCAACTTTTGCCTTGCCAACTAGTCCAGTTTCAATAACTGGACCAATAATAGCATCAAATCAATGTGTTGAATTGTATATAGCATGAAAATGCATTATACAAGCAGTGTACGAGCAATTTATTGTGCACGTACACCGTGCATATTAGCAGATATTAGACATACAAATTTATATATATATATATTTTTTTTTTTAAATGAATAGATTATTGTTATTTGATTTTAATTTTATGTAGTGTTTTTGTTTCTTTATTATTATTATCCATTTTTTTTTAATTCTATAAAAAGTTATATAATATTATTAGGTTACTTTTATGTAGCAAAAAAATAAAAATCAATAGTTAATATTTGTGATAAATGTTTAGAAAAAATTTATATAAGCTTAAGTATGTATATTTAAAAATTAATTTTTTAAAAAAAGAACAAAATCAATTAAAATAATTGAAACGAACAAAATATGGAAATCTATTTAAATTTCCTATGTATATATAATTTACAGAAGGAATTGCTTTCAATAACGATATTGCTGATAGAATATGCATGTGTTTGATTTTAAAATTATTTTTTGAGTGCAATAAATCCTCTTTAAGAAGAAATTTTAATATTTTTTCAATATTTTTAATTAAGAGCATAAATTAAAAAAAAAGTGTTATTTTTATAAATTTCTAATTCTCAAAGCTGTAGAATTTCATAATATGTATGTATGTATGTATGTATTGTGTACTCATACTCATGTACGTCATGTGCTGATACAATAAACAGATGTTACTTAATTTTTTTTGTTTTGTTTTGCTAGTGAATTGAAACTATGCAAAAGTATCTAAAATATTTCCGAATAATTAATTTCAAAATTGTTAACAAGAAATTCTATTAAACGTACGTACATATGTATGTACATATAATAAAGATACAGAAATTAACTCAGGCAATAAATATTTTCTGTACATATTTACCATGAAAATTGTCAAAAGTTAAATGTTTTTAATTTTATATTACATTTTTTAAGAAATTTAAATATGTTCGAACAAGACAATGTGATGTCGAAATGAAATAGAAGGAATTTTAATTACATTACTTAACTAATAAAATATGTACGGGAATATCATATAGAGAGAATATACATACGTATACATATATGTATATACATATACATATATATATGGAGGTACATGTATGTATATCTGTTTATCTGTACACAAGTACATATATTTGTTTTTATGTACACACGTACATATCTGTTTTCTAGAAGCATATATTAAGTACAATTATGTTTTTAGATACAATTTGATTCATTACTTACAATTTATAATTAACAAATTTTCTCAATTTTTCACGAAAAAAAAGGAAAAAAAAATGTTGTTAAGAGCTGTTACATTTTATTGACTTACACATTAAATAAATCAATATTATCAGCCTTGAGATGTTTAACATTTCTAACGAATGAACTGTAAAATCAGAAATAAATATCTTAATAATTGTTACAATTTATTTAGTTTAATTTTTTGTTCGTTTTACTTTGAAAAAAAAAAAAAAACAATGAGTAAAGATGCTATCATGATAATATATTTTACATTAAATATATTTTATTCAAAATTAAATGAATTTTTAACGTTAACTCTGAAATGAATTGAAATAAAAAATTCTTGTTTTATTTAAAAATTTTCATACTATTTTATTCTACATTTAACTTTATTTTTTATGTTTCAATATATTTTACTCTAAAAACATCAATTATTAATAAATTACTCAAAATTAAAATCAGCTTTATACATTGAAACAAAAAAAAAAAAAAAAAAAAAACTTGAATAAATAAAAATTTAACATTATGTTATTTAAATCTGTTAAACTTATTAATAAATTTGTATAGTTTTTATTTAGTTTAAAAATTTTTTTTTTAATTGAATAAAAAATCAAAAATGATATTATTTTATTATCTACTATGTATTTGTTTATATGTTAAAAAATTTTTTATTTATATAATATGAATTTTTTATTTTTGTTATAAATTAAGCATTTAATTGTAAATGAAATAAAATAACATAATATCAAATTAAAAAAGAAATTTTTTTTTGTTTTTTCAAAATAAATTTTATACCTCTAATTTGTACAATGTGTATAAAAAAAAAAAATAAATTAAAAGTAATAGAAATTTTCAAAAAAAAAAAAAAATTTAATGTTCAATATAAAATGAATATTGTATACTACAATAAAATAAAAATATTACTAAATTAATTTGCAGATATATACATAATAAAAAGATATAAAATTTTAAAAACAAAAAAAAAAATTAAAATACATACATTTTTGTTATTTACATATTCTGTAAAGTCAAAACACTTTAAAATTAATTTTATATATTTTAGCTTTTAAATAATTTTTAATTTTATCACAATTAAATCTAAGAAAATAAAATACTTAATTTAAACAGAAAAATTGAACAAAAAACCAAATATAATTAATCTTATAAAGAATTTCAAAATATAAAAATTAAAATTTTAAGTAAATAAAAATTACATTTTATTGTACATTTTAACTACTAGTTTGATTATTACATAAAAGTTTAAATTTAAATAATACTAGGTTAATTTATAGTTAATTAAAAAAAAAAAAAAAAAAAATTAAATAAAATATAATTTGAATACAAACAACATGTCACAAAAGTCTTCCAAAAAACAAAATTGCAATTGAGTATCATATAATATGTATAATTTAATAAATTATACATATTTTTCCTTTTTGCAAAGATTTATTTTTTTTTATTTTTAAATTAAATATACTTAAAAAATTTTAAAAGAAAAAAAATATTTAGTTTTTCCTTGTTTTTTTTTTTTCTTAATTTAAGTTTGAATTGCTTTAAGACAGTTTTAGCTACTCTTATAAATGTTTCGAACATATTTACTTAGTACCTAGTCAATTAAAACCGAAATAGTTAAAAAATATAAAAAATAAATATAAATAAATAGTCAATAATAAAGAGAAATTATTAAAAATCAAAGAACAAGATCCAATTTGAACAAATAATAAATCAAAATGTTATTGTTTATAATAAATCAATATTTTTTTTAATTCTATTTTAATTTTAATATAATACAATATTTTATTGAATAAGAAAAAATTTTTCTTATATTTTTCTTGCTAATATGCTGTGTTATATGAATCAGAGATAAAATTATGAGTAAAATTGAAATTAATTACATTTATTATTATTTTTTTTTATTTAAATGAAATTATATTTTACTTAGTCACATAAAATTTGTTTCTAGAATTTCTTAAACAAATGCTCAAAATAATAAAAATTTTTTTTTAGTAAAATATTATAAATGATATAAAAATTAGTAATATATTTTACCACTTATATTTTAATAAAATAAAATAATTAAATTTTCTCGTATATATACGAGTATACTACATGTAACATTTTTTTTTTTTTAAATTTTAAAAACGCGCTACTTTTTATTAAACCTTATGAATAAAATTTTTCTATATTTTAATTTCAATAAAAACGAACATTTTGTTTCGAAATAAAATTTTTTTTTTTTAAATTTAATATAAAAATAATGAACAAATGTTTATTTAAACATAATCTTTTATTTTTCTTCATTTTTTACATTTTAAACTTTATGAGTAAAAAACAAAGAAAAAAATATTAAAAATATTAAATTTTTTTTTTTTAAATTTAAGAATTATGAAAAGTTATAAGAAAACACAATTAAGAATTATTTCTGAAATTTATAAATAAATGTTGTAAATATGCATTGTTGATATAATTGCATATATGTGTATGCAATACTTAATAGTTGAGCCATTTATTTTAAAAGTGGAGCAAGTCCAAAATTTAAAAAATCAAACCGAAAAAGTTTATTGCTAAAATTCAAATAATTGTGTATTTTTTAGAAGTTGAAATTTCTCTCTATTATGGAAATTAGTAGGGAATATGCAAAATATATAAAACTTAAAATATCTCAGAATTTTAAATAGTGGACTTTAATCGCTTTTAAAATAAACAACATGTTTTTCATTTTAATAAAAACATAAATAAACACTAGCTAAATAATAATGAAATTCATAAACAAATTTACAAGAGAAATAAAATAACTCCAATGAATGTAATTTTTGTTATACTTTTATTTTTGTTTCATGAAAATATAAAAAATCTATTCAATTTAATATATTTTGAATTTTCTTTTTTATATTACGTACGAGTATACATACATTAATATAAAAAGAAAATGTAAGTAAAATATTTGTATTTAAGAATAGAAATTGTTTAAAACAAAATTGTAGATTTGTTATAAAAATTTATATATAAATATTTTAATAAATAAAAGAAAATTTGTGACAATCCTTAAAGTTAAATACAGATTTTTATTTTATTTTATTATAACAATGGAAAATGTTCTAAGAAATTAATTAAATTCACAGTCATTACTTATTTTAAAAAAAACCTTATTTCTTGTAAAATATTGCGGTGAGTATAATTTAAAAAATTAATTCAGGACAATAATGTATAAACTATAAATTAAATTAAATTTAAAAATAAAATTCTTTGCTAATGTGACTTAACTGTACGTTATACAAAAAATACAATGGGTTTTCCCTTTAAATTTTAATACTATTTTAATTTCAAGTTCATCTGATGAATAAGATTCACAATGGAGTAGAGACGATATGCAATTTATTTAAAAAAAAAAAAAAAAAATTATCTATTTGATATTCATGAGTATTAAATACATTGAGTTATAAATATGATACGTATATGTACATATATATAACTTTTTTTCAGGAAAAGTATATTATTTTATATATATATGCATATATAAGTACATAATGCCTCCAGATACGTACAGAATGATCTAAATAATTGTTAAAAACAAAATAGAAGAAATAAAAGGCATAACGTAAAAATAAACTAATAATAAAGTGAACAAAATTGTAATACATTCTAACACCTTCATTATAACATTGTTTCATTATTATAATATTTTCAATACAATAAAGGATATACGTACGTACGTATTTATACATAAGTATAACATAGATGAAAAAAAAAAATATAAGAAAAATAGCTAAAAGGTATAAAATAATGTAAAACAAAATGTTTTACAATTTTAGATATTTATTTTGAATGGTGTGTATATGTACATTACGTATTACGAACGATACATCAAATATGAGCACGTATATTATGGATAAAGATGAATAGAGTTCACGTATACAAGTGTATGTACTCTGTGTTTTTTTACTAGGAATTCAATCAAAAATTTAAAAAAAAAAAAGAAATATATATCGTTAAACTGTGTATTCACAATTCACATGAATCCGTAATTTTATTCTACGTATGAAATATAATGTTTGCACATCCTGAAAGATATGTACAATATTTACAGATAATGTATTTTTTCAACGGAAAATCCTTTTATACTGTGTACAAAAGGTGGAAAAGAAAATAAAATCAAAATAAAAATAAAAGTTACATTTGATTATTTCGCTATTATCATGTACATGCATGTCAAAGATATACTTGATCGCACGTACATGTGTATATATTTATGTATATATAATATGTATATTATGTTGAAATTTCATATAAATACGTATGTACGTTACATGAAATGTACTACAATATAGATGTATTTTTTTCACAATTTTTATTATGAAAACAAATACGAAAAGAAGAAAATGTATGTTTTATTTAATTCTACATTATTTTGATTCATACATATTTAACAATGTAATAATTTATTTATGAATTTTTTTTTCCTCTCATTTTACAAATAAACGAGTAGTATGTAGTACAAAGTGTGAGTATCGTATATAAACGTATTCGGTATTTGATTAAAAATTTTTTTGTTTACAAATTTATTAAATAAAATAAGTTAAAATCAAAGAAGTGCTTATATGAAATAAATTAGGTTTGTATTTAATTAATTTGAAAAATTCGTATGTACTGGTTAAGAGAAATTTTTTAAAGACATTTTTGAAAAATCTGTTAAACAATCTTTCAATCTATAAAATAATTTTAAATTTCGCGCATAAAAATTAGGCAACATTTCAAGGTCATTGTAAGTAATAAAATATAAAGTTTTCAAAAACAAAGCAATTAAAAACACATGTTACATTACTAAATACTTAAGTTAAACAAATTTTTCTATTCATTTTGCCTACTAATGAAAATAAATTATACAAAACAATACTTAAAGATGACAAAAAAAATTTAAAAATAAAAAATGTAAATATCTTGCATAAAATCTTAATTAAAAATATTGACAAAAATTCAGTAAAAGTATAGATTAATTCTTTTGTTTTGTTATTTATTATTATTTTATGTATATTTTTTAGACGGGATTAGTTTAGGCATTTTTTCAATAATTATTTTCAAAATATTTATGTACAACTAGCGTATAAAATATAACGTAATTTCAGATTATTATCAAGAGTACTGTGTACTGTATTACATAACTAATTTACCTAGCAAAAGAGAAAAATGGTAATTTTTAGTAAGGTCGAAAATAATGATATTTAGATATATAATCAAAAAGTTCTTAAGAACTTGCCTTTATCGGAATACTTAAAAATGTTACAAGTTCATTATTATCATTATGTAAGTATGTAAATGCCCTTATGTATTGCTAAATATCTGTACAGAATATTTTTTTTTTTTTACATGTAATCGAATATAAAACAAAAATTTGTAAAAAGATAAATACTTTGGAAGTTTTCATAAAAACGATCGATAAATAAATAAATTAATAAAGAAAAAATTTAAAACAGTCTTTAATATTGTTCTATTGCAAATTGAAGAAAATAAAAACTTTAAGAAATCATTAAATATTTAACAATTATATATTTTAACACAAATTGCATAATATCTGCAGCGATAGTGAAATTTTAATGAAACTATAAGGGATGATTAGCTGTTAAGGACAAATAGTTAATTGTAAGGACACGGGTAATAAAAAAAAACATGAATTGTTGAAGTGATAAGAATTAACGCTTTATTTTAACATTGAATATTCATTTTCTTGTAAATTCCTTGGGCAGTTAAATATTTATCGCAAAGGTATTATTTTCGTATTATAGTGATTATTTCTGTTTATTTACTTCTGTAAAAAAAAAGTTTTAATCCTAGATTTAATGAACAAAAGCTATGTATCCTGAATAAAAATATTAGCTTATTAATTTTTAATTGTAAATTTTAACTGTTTTAATTTAAATTATATAAACATTATTCACGTGTACTTATAAATCACTTGAGGCCATTTTGTACTTTCATTTTATTCAAAAATTTTGTTACTTTAATTCATTTAGAAAAATACTTATATACGCTTTAAATTGCTTAGAAATACTTTAAATATACATACTTAAAGTTATCGACTTTAAACACGTACAATCTATAAACATAATTTATAGTTACTGTACAATAATGTATAGTAGATAGTATGATTTTTTATTTACATAAAAGCAGATTTATAACTAAAGGTATTGAAAAAATGTTAATATTGTCAAAATGATGAAAAGGGTATAAGATTCAATTTGTTCTACGTTTACACTTTCTACGAAAATACAAATGAGAAAAAATCTAAATATGTTTAAATAAATTATAATGAAATGTAATAAAAGTGCAAAACTACCCACATACATGTACGCGAATTGTATATGATGTATATGTGTATGATAAATGAACGTAAGTATTTGACCATATTTTCATATAATATATGTAGGTATGTATGTATAGTATGTACAAATTTACACATTCATATTTTAATTTTTACTGTTAATGTCAGTAACTTTAATTTATTGATCTAATTGTCCTGGAAAATTTCTTGCATTCATAAATAAGGACTTTTTGTAAAAAATTTTCACTTACATACAAAAAACTCTTTAAAGCAATAAAGAAAACAATACTTTAACTAATGCATAATGCACTTGTACAAAATTATACCACATAAATAAATTTTATTATGATATGATTTTGTTGTACTCACCATTACCACAGTCTATACGTGTACCATAAGTTCTATTTTAAATACATCATTTTTCATTCTGATGTCAGTTTGTTTTATTTTTCTGTTTTAAATTTTCCTTTTTCATTTAAATTTTAAATGGACGTACATGTGTATATGTATATAATAGAATTTTGAACTTGTGAACTTTTTAATTTTTTTTTTTTTTTTGCTTTTATATTCTTCGTTTAATAAATACCATAAAAATTTATAAAATATAAATATTTTATGTTGCATGGTAAATACATTATGTATGTCCACAACAATAAAAAAAAAATGAAGAAAAAAACACACGAAAAATGAACAAACAAAAGTTTTTTGAATATTTTAGAGAAAATTTTTATTAAATATTTTGCACAAGGTTAAATAAAAAAGTAATTGTATTTCATGATTTTTGGAATATTTTATTATTTTTTTTATCTTTTTCTTTTTAGACAGCCTGAAAATAAAAATCTACATTTTCCAGATTTGTTCGTTACCAATTCGATTTTTTACTGAAAGAAAACTTCTATTCTAAATTTAAGAAGAAAATTAAATATGAAATTTACAAAAATTAATAACTATTTGATAGACCTTCGTTTATTCAAATGTAAATAGAATATAAATTATAATATAATGTCATTAAATGTACATTGCAAACATAAAACAATAATTTAAAATAATGTACATACTGATCTTTTTTTGTTGTTGTATATTTAATTGAATTACATACAAAAAAGATTTTTCTTGCATGTAAAGGTATATATTTTCTAGTTGTATTCGTGTATGTATATTTAATCAATTTAATATGTATGAGTTGAAAACAAAAATTTTTTGAAATATCATTAATCTTATTTGTTGCTTTTTTTAATGTTGTTTTTTTTTATATATATATATTATTTCACTTCACTTTCGTTTACATTATGAAATTTATTTTATTGTCCTTGAAATGAGAATAATGTAAATTTTTTTTTTTACATGTAATTTCCATTCATTTCCTTTTCAAATGTATACGAATTTCATGTAAAAATAAATACATATACAAACACATGTATATAAAAACCGTTGCCAAATATTGATTACATAAACATTGTAGACATGAGCGTACACATACATAAAATGTAATAAAAATATTCATGAGAAAAAAATTCACATTTTTACAAAAGTAGCAAAAAAATAAAAAATAAAATTTTTTTCCAATTTGTTTTATTTTCATTTTTCATTTGTGTAAACAAACAATGGTTATAATCTTAATTATGTACGTTAGCATTATTTCGTTATTAAATTGTGTTATTATTTTATTTTTCATAATTACGTATATTCGGTGTACATAATTTATGTTTATTCGATATATTCATGTATATTTGTATAAAATTACACTTAAAATCCTTTTTCCCCAAATCATTTGTTTTTAATATTTTAAATTGTTTTTTTCTTGTTTGCTTTATAATTAATTTTTTGTGTATATAGCTATGGTAATGTAATATTTTGAAAATACGTATGTTATGTATCTTCTCCCAATTTTGACTCATTGTTCATTTATTTGTTTTAATTCAATTTTATTTTATGCATATTTTTTTGTTTTATTATGGATTTGTTTTTTGTAATGAATTTTTTATGTTATTTTTTGTACCTGAGAAAAGAAGACAAAATCACTTAAAAAATAATAAGCTTTCAACCGTTACAAGGAGAAAAGGTTTATTTATTGAAATAATAAATTTCAAACAGCATGATCATAAGAAAACAATTTAAAACAAAATAAAATGTCATTTGAAAGGTAATAAAAATTTTTTAGGATTAAAGTAAAAATTAACAATCATGATGGATTATATCTGTGTGTACACAAACAATACACAAGAATGACCATCAATTACCTTTATACATATTTAATGTCCTTTAAATCGATTTATTGTACTAAAAGTGTACAATAATCAAAAACAAAAATTTCAATTTCAATTAATGTGTCTAAAAGATTTGTATGAAGTACATTAGATACATTTAGATCTAAAAAGGATTCTCTTTTCGTAATAGATTTGTTCAACTACAATTTAAATTCTACATTTTAGGATTCAATTAATGATTTAAAATGTACTAACATTTATATAGGTATACATTTGTTCTCAGAATCATTATACGTACAATCATGTATGGTACATAAAGTCATTTACAAGTTTTCTCGTTCAAATGTTTTCAAAGATTTTCCATTAATTTTCCTATGCCTGTTTCAGTATACAAATGAATTCATATGAGTACTCTTTCAGTATAATCTTTTGTTTTGTTTATTTTAAATGTGTTTGAGACGTATTTATAAAAAGAAAATTCTTTTGTAAGGTTTAATTCTATTGTTTTAGTTTTTCTTTTACCTTTCCTTTCAGAACAATTTTTTTTTTTTTTCATTCTTTAATAGTTCTGAATAATTGTAGGTTGTTGAGAAGTCATTCAACTTTAACTTTAAGAAAAAAAAAAAAAATTATTTAAAAACAAACATTGGGTAAGGTGTTTGTACGCGAGCATATTAAGAAAAAGAGTAGAGGTAAGAAATATATTTAAAAGAAAGCAAATCAAATTCTTAATCATTTATGGTTTTTTTTAAGTTTTTGAACAACATGAAAATAATAATAACAGTGTCTTTTGAAAATTCATTCATTCATTTGAATTTTCCTTAATACTATATTATTTCAATGAATCACTTTTTGTTCATATAACAAATTATTGGGAATCTATTTATATAATTTGTGTTTATAACCTTTTAAAGATTTCATAATTATTATCATAATTTCTATACACTAATTAGTTGTTATGCCAGATTTTATTATACGGTTTCTAACGAGAAAAGGATCATTAAATACAAATATTATACATATTAAATAAAAAACAATAAACCCACTTTGAAATTTGAATTTGCTAATACTATAAATAAAAAGATTATACAAAAAAAAAAAAAAGGAAATAAGGGAAAAATAACTAATATTCAAAAAGGATTCATTTTATTTTATTTTTTGTTTTATTTTGATTCGAGATGTTTTAAAGTTAAAATGTTATAAAAGGTAAATATCAAAAATTTAATAAACATGTACACATTCAGGTAATAAGAAGGATTAAATAATAAATGAAAAGGTTTCTATTTTCATGGATAAATTGAATAAAAAAAATTTTTTTTCTTTTATTTTTACATTTCCTTTAATTTATTTCAATCGGATTATGTGTACCTAACATAAAGGGCTTTAGTTCATAATCAACAAAAAAAAAAAAAAAAAAAAATGAAATACATCATAGAATTTTTTTTTTTTTCAAATTTTTATTTTTTATCGACCAGAAAAAGAAAAAATCAACCAATACAAAAGAAAAAGTAAGAAAAGATGATGTTGACTTAAGTCGTATTGAATTGTACTATATTCGTAGCTGTTGAAAATTGAAAGGAAATATTTACATACAATAGTATTACATATCAAAGCAAATTGGTAATTTTAAAGCACTAATAAAACACACGTATATAATGTATGTGTTATGTGTACACTTACAAAGACGAAAACATGTGTAAGTGAAAAAGTTTAATACCTACACACACACACACATGTATTTTATATGTTTAAAGTTTCGTCAAAATAATAAAAATATAAAATAAAAATTATATGAATATTAACAAAACATTTGCGTAAATGGAGACTTATATAATACGATGGACTAGCCATACATACGCGTATACATATGAATGTACACATATAAATGTATATTTATTATCAATTAAAAAAAATATTTGTCTGTTTACATGGATACGTTACAAAAAATAATATCAAAAGAATTTTAAAAATTTTCATTACAAAAACATTTTTTATTGAATATTTAAAATTATTTCAATCAGTTATTATTTTGGAATTTCTTATCTTTAATGTTTATATAATATTGATGTTTGCATCCAAAATAAAATATAAAAAATAAGGAAGAAAAATATTTAAAAGTCAAGGATAAATAAAAATAAAAATTTAGCAAAAACAAAATGTAGATACAAAAAAAAAAGAAAAATAAAAGGAATTAAGTGAAAAATTTATTTTGCGAATAATCGTTGTGATATTTTTGTTACCTTTAGATTTGTACTTCATATGTATTTGTAATTCCTAGAAACAAAGATTTTTGCGTTGTTTGAAGATTTTTTCAAGAAAAAAGTTAATAAGGTTATATTTTTCGCCCAAAAAATGAGAAATATTTTTTTATCAAAATTCCATTTTGAGAAAAACAAATCATGATATTTGAAAAGAATAAAAACAAGAAACAAATCAACCCACTTTAGTGTAAATAATTTCGTAATATTTCAAGTGAATTGTAAGTATCTGTAGTACGAACTGTTTGTTTTGGTTTATATAAATTTGTACAATTTATCCAAACATTTTTAACTAGATTTTCAGTAAAACTCTACATATATAGTATGTGAATGATTATACGAAAAATGAATGAATCATAACAGAAGAATTTTTTTATATAAATATTTTTTATGGAAATATAAAATGACAACGATGTACTATAACATAATAACTTCTAATATTTTACATACATACGTATATATATACGTATATGTATATATATACATATTTTATCAAATATCAGATGAATATTTGTAAATTTCAGATAAAGAAAATTCTGACAAAAAAAAAATTTTTTTTTAATTTTTCATATTTCACAAGCTAATGTGTTATACCTACATATTTCGCTTTACACAAAAAAAAAAATAAAATAAAATAAAAATGAAAAAAACAAAAAAAAAAGAAAACAAAAATATTAAAAATTTTATTCAACAAAATATGTCGCACAATACATAATGTGTAACGTATAAAAGGAATGTTGTGAAAATGTACATTTGATTTTCCTAATATATAGTATGTATGTACAAGTCTAAATATGGATAGAAATACATAGGTATACTGCTATTATTAAAAATTTTCCTTTTCTCGTAAATATGTATATTAGAGTGATAATGTAAAAAAAAAGGAACATGAAAAAGCAGAAAATACAAAAACAAAAAAAAGTAATAATAAGACCTATGTATGCAGACAATCCATTAACTTTTTTTAGTCTTTATTTTGGTTTTTTTTTTTGTTTTTATTTACTTTGTGTTATTTCCAAAGTAAGAAGAAAGATTGTTTCATCAGAGACACATTTACCTTGAAATGCAGGGAAAAAAATATATGACAATTTATATTGCAATCTACACACGTACGTACATATGTATGTTAGTGTATGTTCATATCATGAATAAAATTCAAGAATTCAAGTAAAAAGAGACATGTAATCATGTACATATGGGGATGTATGTGTATCTGCTCATAAATGAATTTTTTTTTTTCAGTTACATATACATATATATTTTTAACCTATAATATAAAAATATACATACATATGTATATATATTACATTTCCTTTGTTACATGAATAAAAATATATCCAATGTATACACAATGTAACATCATCGCATGTACAGACAGTGTAGTAATCACGATGTAAAATTATTGTAAACTTTATCCTTTCCTAATGCAATATTATTTTATTTGTGTATATTGTTTATATGTTATTTTATATATATGCATGTACAAGTTAAACACGCATACATATACACAAATATCGTGACCTACACAAATATAAACGTAGTAACTATACATATTTGGTGTAATATTTACACACTTGCTTGTATGTAGTTTTTGCATAGCTGTTTGGTGTTTACTTTTGATGTATACATATCCTGGCTGTCCTTATGGCAAATATTATCAGGTATTATTATGGTAAATAATATCGAAATACTCGTATGTACTTGAAAATATCAGAAATTATATGAAAAAAAATTTACAATCAAGCTACAAACCAAAAAAAAACAAATTTTTCCAATTTTTACGCAAGTATACATATTCTGGAAAATCTTCAAGTATTTCGTAGAAACACTTTTTGTCAGATCAAGGACGTTCATTTTTCATTTACAGAATGAATTTATCAAAAACTCAAAATTTGTCAAAATTATTTATTTTTTTATTTGTCATATTTAATACATATGAGAAACAAATACAAAATTTTTTTAAAGGTTTTATGATGAACAGATAACCAATGAATTTTCCTATAAAAATTTTTCTCCATTTTTGGAAAAATTCTTATTTTTCTCTCATTTTCTTTTTCATTGAATTCTCTATCACTGAAAGCTTTTAAATGAGTAAAAACTATGGCGATGTGTTAGTTAGAATAATATACCTATATATGTATGTTGTGTACAAATATATGTGGACAAATGTGTATATAAGTATGTATGTACATAAATATGGTTAAAGACACAAATAAAAGGCACATATGTTACCGGGGATAATGTAAATGGGAAAAAAGGAAAACTTTATGCTTATGTTCATGAAAGAAGAGCTACACAGATAACAACGAATATACGCATACAAATGAAAATTTATTTACATGCTTACATACTTATATAATGATACATTTGTGTCTGAAGCGACAGGTGGTTGAATGAAAATTGTAGCAATTTTTTTTTTTTTCCTATACTTATGTATACGTGCATATATGTATACCGTGTATTTTTACTGGATTTGAGAAATGGTCCAATTCAATTGTAAATAATTGCTCTCATGTTTTGCATACTTATATTTTGTAGTTTGTATTGTACGTTCATTTTGAGCTTTATGGCAAAAATATACATATGTATGTTGATAAATTTGATGTAATTATATCAATGTATGAAAGTGCACATTTTTATGTGAAAATACATGCATACATATGTATGTACACATATGCACACAGATACATACGTAATTCCGCTTTTACATATTTTCTTTTCATGTTATAAATATTTTTCTTATTTTACATTTATATACATATAATGGTTATACATTTTGTATAATCATATGTATTTGTGTGTGGTAAATGAAAAATCCATAAAAAGAACCAGTTGAACTCGATAGAGCTTAGTTGGTTTCGTGTTTCGTTGGAGTTTTCAACAAATATTTTAACAATTATTAAAAAAATTCTAGAAAATAAACGAAAAGTTTGTTATTAATAATAATGGTAATGTTTTTTTGTTTTTATAATTTTTATTATTTAAAAAATAATAACCGAAATTTTAGACTAATAAATGAAAAATAAAAATTTTAAAAATAAATATACATATAATAAACTACACTAAAAAAAAAAAAAGAAAATTGAAAATTTCAGGAAAAATTTCTGAATGTGCTAAAAGTGATCAGTTAAAAAAAAAAGAACAAAAATAAATAAATAAATAAGGGTTTCCTTTTTTGCATTTTGATATGATAGTGCAAGTGAATATAGCAAGGTGAGGTGTCATTACATTTCAATATATAGTAAAAAATTCAGTTATAATTTAGTCTTTAACTTGTACATTTGTACTTGAAAATTTTTTATACACTTGTTGCATACCAGAAAAAAAAAAATTAAAAAATTAAAAATTTGACTTAAACAATTTTAAAATTTTTCAAAAAAAATTTTTTTTAAAATTTTTTCCTTTTATTTTGCATTATAATTTTAATCATTTGAAATCGCTTATATTATACATCGAAAATGAGTACATTTTTTTCATGAGTGATTGAAGTTTTAAAAAAGTAACAAAAAACTTCGTATTAATTTTCTTTATTCTAGTATATAAATTGTGAAAAAAAAAATTAAAAATTTAAGAATTAATAAATAAGAAAGTATTTTAAAAATTAAAATACGATAAAGAAAAAACAAATGAATAAATCAATTAAAAAGAAACAATAAAATATACCGGAGCAATTGTGAAAAATAAAAATTTCATTTTTACAAAAAATAATTAGAAAAAATTGATGTTTTTCTCTAAATGTTTTTTTTTTTCTTATTGCTTATTCAACGTAAAAAATAATAATTTGATAAATTGAATATAAAAACACGTATATATCTTTTTTTTTCAAGGATCAATGACTGATGGTACTCGTAGAAAAGGTTTATTTTATATTTTGTCTTACAATTACGTCGCTTTGTACAATTTTCGCCTGTATATCTTATTTTTTTCATTTACATGGTTTTCTTTTTTTTTTTTGTTTTGCATGTAACACAATCATATTTATCTAAAAAATGTCGTATTTAATATATACGCGTTGGGTAGTTTTGTAAATTTACTGGTAAAGAAAATTACAATTTATCTATCATCTTAAGAAACTTTTATTAATGTTGACAATTATAAGGATAAAAAATTGACATAATTATATATACTTGCCTTTTTATTTACAAAAATATATGTATTTTATACCTTTTATCCTCTTCAAAAAGGAAATTCACCAAAACCATCATATTCGTTATCATTATCATCATGATAATCGTCAATGATTTTAGATTTTTAGTTAATTGACAGGAATCACGCATTTTCCAGTTAATATTTCCTTTTTTTTTTCCCAATTTTTCTATTTATTTACTTATTTTCCTTTTATATATGTATAAATTATTTTGCAATACATACAAATGTTTGTAATCATTTTTTTTTTTTTTTGATTTCCATTTTAATTTTTGTTGATTACTTGAATGATTATACATATTTGTGTTTTTCATTAATTGTACGTTATACCAAATACTAAAGTTTTTTGCATTATACGTATTATTTGTAAAATATGTAAACACTATAATGAAGTCTTTTCTTCCATTGTTCATGAATATATAATTTATATTCACTACAAAACTATATCATTTAAATAAAATGTATTAAATACAAGTAAAGACGATGACTGACGGTGATGATAATGAAAACCTTCATCTTTTTTTTTTTTGCATTAAATGTCTGTATTTATATATACGCAGTAAAGGAAATTATATTTAATGACAAATAAATAATTACAATAAAATCGAAATGAACATTTTTTGTTTTAATTTCATATAAAATTCAATATAGAAAAGTAATAACGGAAAATAATTTCACAGTGAAAATTACAAATGAAAATATTAATTTTTTGTTTGAATAGTAAGTTTTTCACATACATAATTTAAATTTAAACGTTTAATAAAAATTTTTAACTAAAACATATTTCTAATGAAATTCACAAAATAATTTTAATTATTTATATTTTAGATTTACTTTGAAATTCTAAATTTAGAAATTATTTACATATTATTATGTTAGCACCTATAAGAATTTGAAAATAAAAATTATCCTCATGTATTATGTAGAATTATGAATATGAATGTTCAATATCCAAGTATTTACGTACATATAATGTATGTATATGTACATATGTAAAAATCAAACAAAAGAAAAATTTATTTTAAACGATTTCCCAAAGTGTTGAAAATAACGTTGTAATAACAAACATACAAGTTGTTGCTATTTTAGGTGGTTTTCTTTTTCATTTTCAAATTTCCACGCAGTCGGAAAAATCCAAGAATTATGTTACTTTAATGGTTTTTTATTGTAAATCATGCTGAGTAAACTAGAAATTGACTTTGTGCTTTCATATTTCAGATTTTCATTAATTTTTTTTTTTCAAAGAATGAACGATTGAACATTTTGCGTTATGAACAAACACTGAATATTTAACATTAAAAACTATTTTCATTTTTATTTTCTTTATTATTATTTAGATTGTTTATGTACACACATGTAGATATAAGTTTTAAAAAAAATCTAAAAATTTTGTTTCCAGTTCATATAATATAGATTTACAATAATAAAATACATTTACAGGGGCAAAAAGGGTAAAGGACATGAAATTCATAAATTTTATGATCTTAAAAGCATTTGATTACCTTTATAAAAATTTAATTTTCAAATAAAATAAAAAATTTCAAAATAATTTTTCTAACCACTAAGAATGGGAAATCTGGTAATTTTATGGCAAATCTAAAAAAGGCATTAACGTCGTTATATCATAAAAAGCAATGGAATATAGTACAATAAAATGACCAAAAAAAAAACAAAACATCATTAAATATGTACATTATTCGGTTCTAATATTATTAATAATAAATTAGATTTCATTTTATTATGTATATGCCTGCAATCAAATATACATATGTACATCTACATTGAAGTTTATTAAATGATAATTATATACGTTTATCGAAGTAATAATACAGTCATAGAGAAACAATTTATATCTGTCTATGATTACAATAAAATAACTTAAAATGTGTAATATTGCATGTTATGATTATGATAATAATGGTTAAATATGTATGTACATACCCTTAAATGATAGCGAAATAATGGTAGTACTTTTTATACATGAGATTAAATAGTTTATTTTATTTATTCATTTTATTTGGATCAGTTGCATATACAATATACACATGTATGTACATACATATATTTGTTTGTTTTATTTCGTATTACTATACTTTATACTGGAAATTTGATAATAATCACGTACAATCGTATGGGATGTAATATAGTTGAGTGTGTATGAATACCACATGAAAAATCATGAGAAATGATTGAATGTTTTCTGTGTGAATATTAAAGTGATTTTTATTACATGAAATGTTTATCCATTCACCACACATGTATCTCCCGAAAAGATGATAAAATATTTTATGTATGCTATAAACACAATTTAATAGCGATGATTTTTGTTTTTATATTTTTTTTTTGTTATAAATTTATATGCATGGAGATAGAGAATTATGTAAATAAACGAAAATTTTGATAGATTTTGATACACTACAGATGTAATTAATCCTTTTGATAAACAATAAAAATTGTATTATGCTTATGATTATGTATACAAATATATTTAAATAGAGAAAATTATATTTATTTTTAATACAAATATACATATAATGTTTATTAATACTTTTTTAATTTAATGATTAAATTTTAGCCTGAGTACCAATATATAATTAAATAAATAATAATTTCTAACATAAAATCTTCACACATACATAAGTATACTTAAGATGAGTAACAGATAAGTAAATTTCAAACACTTGAATAAATAACCAATTATGATTTTAAAATTAATCAATTGATTCTTATAATAATTTCATAAAGATGATCATGTTTATAAATTTATAAATAATTGATTTTAAATGAATTTTAGTAATATATTCCTAACATTTTCAAAATTTTAATATTTTGTGGTTATAAAAAGGATCTTTTACGATATCATAGAAACATTTTTCTATATATTTTTTTCCTATATATTCTTATGTAGGAGTAGGAGTATTCAAGTAGTAAAAGTCCTTGAAACAATTTTTTTTTTTTTTTAAATAATATACTTTACATATTTTTCACAAGTATTTTTTTAAGAATTAAGGTTTAAAATAAAACTTGATATTATAATATTAAATAATATTAAATATGTCCTTGTTCCTTGATACGTAATTTTGTTCCACTTTTCATCTTCGTTTTATTATTATTATTTGTGCTTGTTTAAAGAATGTAATTTTATAAATTTACGGTCATACAATTCGAATATTTATAAAAAAAAAATTTATTTATAAAATTTCAAAGTATAGAATAAAATACGTATAAGGATCCTATCACACAATACATTCATGTATATTTTAAGTCACAAGTAATTTTTTTTTGTACGTAGAAAATGAAATGAATTTTATTTTTTAGAATTTTTGATAAAATTAAAAAATTTCAATAGTCTAATGGTAAATATTTACTGAAAAATTTTCAAGATTTTCATACGGAAATTATTACTTTTAAGGAAAAACAGAAGAAGAAAATAACAGTAAGAAAAAAAATAAATCTTATTTACAGAAAGTACATTCAAAATTTTTCTTCCCATGGATACACGGAAAAAATAAAAATAAAAATTTTTTAATAAAATCCTAAACAAATATTTAACAATAATAAAAATAAAAAAAAAACTAGAAGCAAACAAACAAGAAATGACTTAATGTAAAAAATCTATGGAATAAAATGTAAAGTTAACAAATACTGATTTTATTCTTCCTTTAAAAAATGAAAAAAGATAATATCAAAATGAAATGCTGTTTAATTTTATTTATAAATTTAATAAAAAGAAAAATTTATTCAAATTCATTTGACCGAGTTTTGATGATTTTTTCAAAAAAATTCAAAAAAAATTTATGACCATTTTCATGTATACACATACGTATGTGTATTTTTCTTTTTCTCTTTTTTTGAAGTGAAATTTGCTATTTTTTCTTAATGACATGAATATCTCTATATTCTACAATTTCTTTAAGTAAAAACCTATTTTGTTTTTTTTTTTTTTTTTTTTTTTTGGATTAATGATGATAATCATGACGAAAGTCAAAACACGAAGAAGTATAAAAAATCTCTAATAAAGGTAAAACACAATTTTGAAAAAAGAAAAAAAAAATACAATAATAACCATGAATGAAAAATGAAAGACAAAAGTAGCAATAACTATGCAAAAAAAAATTAACAAAGAAAAACTTTTTCATTATGTACGTGAATCTGTACATACATACACTTGGTGTATGGGCATAAATATGTAGTTAGGCTTTTACATATGTATATTGATTTTTTGTTAAAGTATTTTGACTTTATTCCATATTATATAGATATTATCATGTAATCATTAGCCTTGTGAAATGTAGAAAATGCGAACAAGTACATATTTATGCTTATATATATGTATGTTCAGCAATACATAGACACGGAGTAAATAAAATAAAATAAAAACATTGAAATTATGAAATACAAAAGAAAAACAAAGTTTCATAATAGAATCAAATAGAATGTAATTATGTCTCATGAAAATTAGGTGTACGGTTTAGGTATTTATTGTTTACCTTGAAATTTTTAAAAATATATTATATATTTATACAAATGTTTTATATATATGTATGTATATAAAAAAAAAGAAAAAAAAAATGTAAAGCTCAATTTAACTTATTTATAATTGAATATGTTTTTGATTGTATTTCGGATGAATTACTTCAAAAATGTTCAAAGGTGAGAAAATTTACTTTATTTTTGGCTTTACTCATGTATACGTATTTATTTACGTATCTTATATGTATGTACGAGTATGTACATAATAAAAAGCAAATGTCAACAATCATTCTAGACCGTCATCATTATTGTTATTATTGTCAATCCTTATTCATTTGTGACTCAATAATACATGGTATAACAAAACTTTGTCAAAAATTTTCTTTTTTATTTCTTGTAAATTATATGGTTTGATTTATTTATTTATTTTTTTTATTCTATTATTGTATGTTATTCTTTTTTTCTTTTATTTTTATTTTTTTGCTAAACATTCGGAAATAAATTTTGGATAAAATTTGGAGAATATAAAAATATAACAAAAAAAAAAATGTATGAATCAAATAAATAAAAAAATATCGAAATAAACATCCTTTTTCTAAAGTTAACATGTCAACCTTTTCAAACAAAAACATGAAAAAAAAAAAATAAAATTTATATATTTTTTTCATTTGTTTGAAACATATGTATGTTCGTGTTTTTAAAAAAGTTTAAATTTATTTACTTATTTTTCATTATATATTTCAACATTTTTGATAAGTATTCATACATATGTATATACATAAGTATGAGTGTAACTTATATAATGTATACGATGTGTATGTATGTATGTACAAGCATATAGTATATACAATACGACTACAAAATATTATCGACATTTATATTGAATTAAATTTTTTATAAATCGAAAAATGATGAAAATCAAATAAAGAAAATCATATAATTTTCTTTTTATTCTGAAGAAAAAAAAAAAAGAAATACACAGAATTTTCCATATAATATGTAAACGTAATTATTATTCTAGAAAATTAAATTACGTAAAATTTGATTTTTATACAAATTAATATGATTTATGTGATATGACCACAGAGTATAAAATTTGTGGTATATATACACCAACGATCATTTAATTGTATCCCATGTAATTTTAAAATTCTATGAAAGATTTTTCAAAGATTGTTCAAAATCTTTTGAAAGGAAAACCACACATACTCGTTTAGTACTGCAAAAAGAAAAAAAAACAGAAAAAAAAAATGTACATTGTGTGTTAAGTGATGAATTTTCATAAGAAAATATATTTTGTTACTAGGCGTTAAATATACAATAAGCTGAAGAACTCACAAATTCAACGTAAAATACAGTTGAATATGTCAGATTTTTAATTATATTTGAATAATACATGAAAATTATACAAGGATATATAAAATTTAGTATATGTATTACAAATTTTTTTTTTTTTTTTTTAATACAAAATACCAATATAAAAATTGAAATCATATAAAAATTATTTGGTTTTATTTAAAATTTATATTATTTTTAATTTTCGACATTAATAATATAAATATTTGTTTAAAAACAATTTGCTTGAGTTATTTGATTTTAATTAATTTATAAATAATAAATTCAGAATATTTTATTTAAAAATAAAATTTTAAAGAAATATAAAATTAATATTAAAAACTTTTCCAATTAACAATATATAAATAAAAAATAAACAACAAAAACAATTATTATTTTATTTTATTAATTTTAAATTTAAGAAATTACTTTTAGGATTCAGTAAACAAAAAATGTATAATTTTAACAATAATAACTACAGGTATAACACTCAATTAACACTTCTAAAGAAAAATATAATTCATTTTCTATTTCAATATGAATGAAGGATTTAATTAAAAGCGAAGGGAAAAAAATTCAAAATATCTGAGAAAAAAAAAAATAAATAAATAAAAATGAAAATAATTTTATACTTTAAAATGTCAAAAAAAAAAAACATAAACCTTGTAATTTTTTTATTTTGATACTTCATTTAATTTATTCAATTGTGGTATTTAACAAGATTTTTATAATTAATTATAGAAATGTTAGGATAAAGATAAATTTAAAATTCGAGTAAATATACATAAATGAATAATAGAAAAGGGGGATTAAATATCTAAACACTTCAATGAAACCAAATTGAAAACAGTTTCCAGAGAATTTGAATTTGTATAAAAATATATGTATGTATGCAAAATATGTTAAAAAATTATATTATATTCTTTAAAATAAACCTTTTAGTTTGCCTGACATCAAACCTATGACTTAGAAATTCATAGTACTCCACTTACAAAGCTAAGGGACTTCTTTTTACGTTGTTGTATATAAATTATCAATTATTAGTTCATTTATTATTTCATCAAATTTGAATTTTATTATTGCATAAAATTCGTCATTAAGTCGCTCAATTTCAAATAAGTTGAAATTTTAATTATAAAAATATGTAACGTACATGAAGACTTTTTGTTTACATACATTTTAACCATGATTATTCTAAATATTTAAAATATTTATATCCTTCAAAAATTAAAGGATATAAATTTTTGTAAGTAATTTTATACGTTTACAAACATACTTGTGCGATAAATTGAAAACAAAAAAAAATTACAAATTTTTCAAATTAAAATATAAAAGAAAACATAATATACATACATACGTAAAACTCTATACAATAATTTATGTACATATATATACATATGGATATGTAGATATAAGTACGTTTGCATGTAGTATGGTATGTGGGTTTAAATATACACATAATTTAAAACACGAATTTTCCAAGTTATGAGCAAGTTTAAAAACAAATAAAAAATGTTGACAAAGAATTTACAAAAAAATAAAACAAGAAAATTAAATTTTTTTTTTTTTTGTTTCATTGTTTATATTTTGATTAACAATGGCAAGGTAAAAGAAAAACAAAATTTCTTGTTATTCTGTTTAAATCTCTTTATTCATGTACATAAAGTTTTTTTTTATTCATTTATTGTCTTGTTTTTTTTTTTTTGTGACAACTAGAATATTTGTGTTTTAGTACAAAAATTTTAGTCCTCGTTATGGATATTATGTTTTTCTTGTGCTTTATTTTATTCAATTAATTTTAATTTAAACATGGAAAAGCGGTCTAGGTATCAAAAACATGTTAAAGTATAAAATATGTATGTAAGAACTTCTAAGTATTTTTGTTTTTGAGTCAAAAAAAAATGTTGTGGGATTTTCTATTTCATTCTTCGAAAATAAGATTGTCTTTATTCATGACGACGAAAAAATGAAAATGAGAATATATTTTGTTCGTCTGATCTCTGATTTTAAATACTTAAAATATTTTGAAAATGCAAAGTCATGTACAGATTTATACTTGTCTGTTCTTTTTATCTTTTACAAACTTTTTAATTTAATTTCGTTTTTTGTATTTAAACTTTGATTATCCAAGAAATCTGATATTAACCACTCTAATGACATTGTTAAATTTTGTGATCAATAAATTAGAATTAAGGTTTGTTAAATTATGTCATATTTGAGGGTCATTCTTGTCGATGTCATACTGTAATTCGTTTTAATAAGCAATTTTCTTCACAAAATAAATGAGAATTTGATTGTTTATCATTGTTTTCCAATTTGGTGACTTATTGTTGGGGGAAAAAAAATTACAACAAAAGGTTAAAATTGAACCCTAAAAAAATTTTTTTAAAAATTGCGGTTTTAAATTATATATACGTTTTTTTGTAAATATAGAATAAAAAGATTTTTCAAATAATGATACAAATCCATTCAAATAAATTTTATTCTGTGTCTTTTATTTTTTGTTTATTTTTCTTTCCATTTCTGCTGTTGTCATTTTTGAAATGGCTTGAAAAGAACTTTAAACAAAATGCCTAAAATTTTAATTCAATTTTATAACAATGATTTTAATTAAAATTTTCATTTCTAATTATTAATATTTTTTTTGTTTTTTTCAAATTAAATAAATGAAATTTTCTACAAAGATTTTCAAGAAAATGTATTCTATGAAAGATGAATTGATAATAATCTTTCAAAATTTGTTTATCTTAAAGATAGAAAAAATAAAAGAAAAATAACAAACCAAAATATATATAACGAGTACAACTTTGGAAATAATGAAATGTTTTGATTTCATATTAATTCTTATACATCATATACTGAAGACACTATATGATATACTTTCATATAAACATGGTATATACAGTTTGCGTACATCTCAGAAATAATATTTCTCATTAAAAAGATTATAAAAACACAAAAAAACACTTTAGTAAATATTTTAAAATGAAGAAAATTTTAAATTGAAAATTTCATTTTTTTTTTCTATTTTTTTGATAATAAAATAAACGAATTCAACGAATGAAAACTTTAAATACATTTTTTCGAATTGGTTTCTTTTTTTAAATTTCTATTGGAAAATATTTGACAATCACAATAAAAGAAAATTTTATTTTTGTAAATCAAAATATAAAAGAAAATAAATTTGAAAGGATTCATTTCTATGCCAGGTATGTATGTGTACAAAATTATATAAATTTCAGCACGTGTTTTCCTTCTATTATTGCATTTTTATATATGTATGTATGTAGTATATCAATGGTTATACATAAGTATAAGAATTTATTATTTTATATTAGAAATAAATTTAAAATTTTCAGTTAGCATTATAACTTATTTCTAAAAATAAAATCTTTTCTATTTATCTTTGTATGGACTTTACAAAATGTAATTTCAAAAAAAAAAAAAAAAACTATTTTACTTTAACTATTTTGTTTTGTTTTTTACTGAGTTATAAACAGAAAGATATTTCAAATTGTTGTTAAATATGACGTATGTACCAAAATAAATTTAAAAAATTTTTTTGTAAATAAATATAATAAATAGATAATAGAAAGCAAAAATTAAAAAAAAAAAAATTATTAAATAACTAAACAAAAACTATAAAGAAAAAATGAAAAATAAAAATAAATACATACATATATTACACGTGCAAAAGTTAAATAGAAAACAAAGAAAAATGTTACAAACTACCAAAAGAAGAAAATTTTTTGGAATTTTCAAAAAAAAAAAAAATATATATTAAAGAAAAAGTTGAAATCCCATTTGTCATTTACTTAAGGAAGAAAAGAAAAATGAATTTATTCAAACGAAACAAAAGAAGAAAAAGTATGTATTGTCCACATGGAAAGTTACTACAATTAATTCAAGCGTGTAGTTTTGTACGTGTGGTATGCTATACATAAATAAGCAATGAACAATTGTGTGTATTCTGTATATTAAAAGAGGATTATAAACTTAAAAAAATAAAAAATAAACAATTTATAAAGTCCCTTTTATTCTATCACGACCATAATTGTTCCCACTTTCTTACTTTGTTATCAAGTCATTCTAATTACACTGTATTATTGTATTGTGTTATTTTTCATTTTGCGTATCAACATAATTCTCTTAAGCTGAAAAATACAAATTTATACAATATAGTACTTATATTAAATGCGTACGTTGAACTATAAATAATTGCATGTTCACTGTTTTTTTTGTTTATTTGAAATAAAAATTCGTATTCAAAATTATAAGGATTAATACTTTATAGTAAATTTAATGAAAATCAAAATTGAAAAAGTTTAATTCAAAAAATTCAAAAATCAACATTAAATCGAAAATTTAATAAAAAAAAACTTTTATTAAAGCAAAAATTATTGAAGACGTTGATTAATTGAACATTAAAAATTTCATATTTTGATAAGGGAATTATATACTGGTAACACATAGATTCTTGAATAATATTTATATGACGTATTTATATAGTATATCCGTATATCCAAAGTATATTTTCTTGCCTTTCTTGTTATATTCCAATTTTTCTTAATTATAAATAATATCAGGAAAATACGCATAAAAATATTGAAAAAAGGATAATGACTTAAAATTTCACTTAATTGATTACAAAAACTTTTTCAAACAAATTTTATTTTGATATAACGATGAAATTTATGTCAACAAATAATAATAATAATTAATTGATTCAAGATATTTTTAATAATCATATTTTCTGAAGAGATATTTTCCTTAATTCTTCGTTTTACTTAACATACATATAAAAAACTTATCCTAATAAGATAATTTAAGATAATAATTTATTTAATAGAACATTTCTAATTTTAAAAGTTTTTATATTTTCGTCAAGAAGTTATCTAAAATTTTTCTTTATATTTAAATACGAAAATTTATAATTCCTATTCCTTTCAAAAAACAAAAAAAAAAGGAAAAAAGATTTATCATTCTAGTACGTGATTACAATTATTATTAGTATAAATGTATCTCTAGATTGTTTTATCAAATATTTGATATTAAAGCACATTCCATATATTTACTATATATTTGAATTTAAATGAATTTAATATTTGTTATTTTATGATGATTGATCTAAGTCAAATAAGATATTGATTTTCTTTTGTATTTATGTACATATGAATGTCTAAATGTATGAAAATTTTATTTCTACATAAGAGAAATAAAGAAAAAAAACATATATAAAACTGAATATATTTACAAGGAATATTTTTGATAAATTTTGGATATTTAAGTCAAAAAAGGCGATCATTAAAATCCTCCAAATATTGAATGATTGATTATTTATTATTACCGTCAAATTTTATTTCCTTACTTTCGTCAATTATATATTGATTTTTTTTTTCTTATTATTATTTATTTATATTCAGGGATTTTGGTAATTTGTTCACCTTTTTAATGTATTTTATTTGTTTTTCTTTTTTTGGCTTTTTGGTTTAGAATAAATGAAACAAAATGAAAAAAAAAAAAACAGAAAAAAAAGATAAAATATTATTTCTTTTTTTATTCATTACTATATGTTGGAATTTATATAAAAATACAACGAAATTATATTTCGAAATTATATTTTCTACTTAAAACTCCCAGTTAATTTTTTTTTTTTCAATAATTTACGTTTTAGCTACATAAAGTCCAAAAATAATTTTTTTCAATAAATCAATCAAAAAATGGTTCAAAATCAATAAATCTAATAAAATATGATTAATCTTAGATTTTAATTTTTTAATATGTATTAAAACATTTTTTATTAATAAAAAAAGAAAGTTTGAAAAAAATCGCTTTCAAAAATCTATCATTTTCAATAGAAATTCAATTTTTCTAAACCTGTATAAAGCAGATTATAAACACACACATCTTGAAATCCTTATTTTCATTAGAATAAAAAAACAAAACTCATTTAAATTTAATTATTTTTTTTATTTATCTTTTTTAATTTATATTTTCATTTAATATGAATAAAAAAATTGTTACTACATGAATACGATATGTGAATGTTATGCATATCTTTCATTTATCTTTTAATTACTAGATTAATTGTTATATGAAAACATTTTCATATTTCATGGCATAACATTTCGAATATTGAGAAGAGAAATGTTCTTTTCATTTTTCATGTTTTTTTTATGCCTTTTTTTAATATTACGATTCATACTTTATAAATGCATATGCACACGAATGATGTTATAAAGTTTTCGCATGTTATAATTTGAATCCATTTTAAGCCCATGCCTATATACATATATGTAAATACATATTCGTATGATCATTCATTGTAGAATATTGTGTTTACTAGCAGCTAGCATGATGAATAGTCTGATTTAATGCTGCATATGAATTTCATTTCACTTATCTTTTATATGGATGCTTTTTTTTCAATTGATTAAAAATGCATGTAAAATGTTCTTGAACATTTTTTTTTTCTCATTTTTTTAATAAAAAAAAATGAAATGTTCAATCATAAATAAAAAAAAAAATATTTACATAGTACTCTTATATATACGAGTATAAATAATTCTATTCAATTTCGTTTTATTGAAACTTTATGCTCTTTAAAGAAAATTTGATTTAAAATTGAAAAATGTATCCTTTTATATTGCAGATATTAAATAGAAGCAAACAAATATTTAATACATAAATACATATAATAAATGATTAACAATAATAATTAAAAATAAATTTTGGAATTTATTTTAAATAAAATGATCAATTTATTTACTGAATTATTATTATCTGCATATATAAGATTATTTTAAACATAATCTGATATAGAATATTATCTTACTCAATTAGAATTTCCCCCCAAAAAAACACATTTTATAACAATTAATTACTCTTAATACCCATGAAAATAAAAAAAAAATCAACATCACTTTATCCTTGTTGAAAATTTATTATTTATCCTTCAACTAATTAGAATATTTATATACTAACTCGTTATTTACAGAGTTAAATAAAATAAATGATTAGAAATAATTTATTTACTTATGATAATAAACTTTGCTATTTTATACACACTGTACAATAATTTCTCTATGAATTTCAGTTCATTAAAGGCAAATACAACAAACTGAAAAAAAAAATGTAATTATATAATTAGGAATGTATTTTGTTTTGGTTTCATTTATTTCAAATTGTTAGTTACGTTTTTGTATGTTTTCATTCTTAGAGTATATTTTAATTTAAATTAAAATTTTATGGGTTTTCATTAAATCAAATTAATTATAAAAATTTAAATATACATGTTTAAATAGTGAAATATTGCAAAAAGGATATTTACTAATCATATTGATTTATTTATTCCACTATATTGAGTACAAATACAAATAACGAGAAAAATATGGTCATTAGTTCAATTTACTTTAATTTAAAAAAAAAAAAAATGTTTTTTGTTATTGAAAAAATGAATTTTGTTTTTTACCTTGAATAAAATGGGCATATATGAATAGATGTATGAATGCACGTTAATTGTGAGGGAATACATTTTTTATTTGAAATTAAAGTGAATAAAGGAGTTCAATAGTAAATAAAAAAAAAAAGGCAAAAATATTTTATTGGCATATGCAATAATGCTTTTGTGTCGGAAAATTTTTATATGAGAAAAAAATATGATGTTCTTTTCAGAGAGAAATTTTTATGTCATTTTTAATTTATTACTAATTATCCTTATTTTACATTACATGTACATAAAGAACAAAGAATAAAGAATATGTATGTGATATTGAAAATTTTCATATACCCACTTGAAGTTCATCGATTTTTGAATCTTTTTTATTTTCTTTTACTTTATTTCTAAAATTATTAAAATTTTTGATAAAAATTTTAAATATACATATTTAAAAAAATTTTTTATGTATACATTATTTTCATGAAAATATGTCTCATATGATTTTCAAGATTATTTCAATGTCATTTTGTTGTGAAATAATATACATAAAATTGCAAAACAATAACTACATTATGTAAGAGCATAAAATTTTGTTTTTATCGTTAATAAATTTATGTATGTAAAGGGGATTTACTACATTAATGGTTCATCAAAAATATATTTATTCAAGAAAAAATACATTAATTTTAAAAGCTTATATGATCATATCATACAAAATAAAATGAAAATCCTGTTTGTCCTACACATTTATTGATTTTATGAATTTATAAATCATTTACTATTTATTCTTTTTTTTTTTTTTCATTAAATCACTATCTAACGCAAAATAATGATATTCTGTATGAGGATTGAGGAATGTATAATGGTCGTAAGCTGTGGCCCATTAACATGATATGCATATTAAATATGCGGATTTTTCTATACCAATGTACATATTGTTCTGAACTGATGACTACATAATATGCGGGTAAATGACGAAAAAAAATGCCAGGACAGGATTTTTTATTTGTTGACATTTTTTATTTCTATCTTGCTTTTTTTTGGTTAAGGTCATCCATTTTAGTAATTACACACATATATTATCAATTTATTCTCTTCAGCACGTGTATATGAAATACATACGTCTATTATTGTACTGTACGCTTTACGCAGGTATTATGTGTTTGCCATATAAATTAAGCTTTTTGTAATTTTTCAAAATTGACTATACCTGAATGGGCCATTTGTGTTATATATTTTCTTTTATTTATTTATTTATTTTTTTTAACTTGACTTTCTATGTAATTGACATACGCAACACAACCGCATGAAATATAAAAAATTTTTTTTTTATTTCTGTTGTGTTTTACGAATGTGTCAGTTAAATACAAAGAAAAAATATTTTCCATTTTTTCTTTTAACTTAATCTCTTTTTTTTTCGAATGTATCAAAATCATTGTAGGCATACATTTAAAATTGTTTAATTCATAAATAGATAAAAGTTAGAACACGTAATGTAATACTATACACATTTACCATTATATCATATACAATTATACACAGATGTTTTCTACATATGTTACTAAATAAATAGAAAATGAGTTTGGATTAACAGATAAATTCATATATTCAAATGGAGTATATACACACATTGATATATAAAAAAAGTTTTCCCATTTGATTTATTTGAGAAATTTATCAAATCAACTCGATTATACATTATAGAAATAGACATACACATATATAAAAAGACATATGAATGCTATGATATAATCTAACACGTATTGAATGTATATGTAATAATTTCTAGTCATTTTTTAAATGTATCTTTTATTTAAGAAACAAAATTGTATCAGTAACCATATAATTTTTCATTAATTTTATACATATTCACATACTCGTATAACTCGTGTTTATATAAGTAATAACTTTGAGTAAATTGAAGTGGTTTCAGGGCATTTTTCAAGAAAATAGGCATAATATCTGTTAGTTTTAATTTATGTTATTAAAACCTAATCAAGATTAACAATTTTGGACAAAAAACCGAATAAAATAAATCACTTCAAATTAAATATTACTTTTATTGTGATTTTTAGTTTTCTTGCTTTTTGCATGATTAAACAGATACACATGTTTTTCATTGAAAAATACAATTATTTAAATTTCTGGATTTTCTAACTTTTTAAGAATTATAGAATACGTGAAAATTGTAAAAAAAAAACGTTTTCCATTAAAATAAACGTTAAATCAATTATCATTGTCAATATTAAATAACACATCATTATTTTTTGTAATTTTCATTTTTATTGCGTAAAATTTTCACTTCTATTTAAAATCTATTGATTGAAAATTTTACGCTCCAACAATTTGAATATTTTATTTCTACACGCAATTTTATAAAGTTTTAATAAACTTATTTATGTATATACGTGCATATTTATTGTATATACCCTTAGGGACGATATTTATGTACTTAGATATTCATTTATGTTTTTTATATATGTATGTATATAAACTTTGATATTTTGAACTTTTCCATTCAGCACTTATTCAATATAATACAAATATATATTACAAATTTCTTCTTATACCCAAGTGCTTATTATTCTGTTTTTCTTTACAGAATTTTCATTCTGTTACTAAATGAAATTATGCAAATGAAATCTTTTATTGATACCATATACACATATACATACATAAATATCTAATTTAAAGTATTTACATTACTATTTAATTTAAAAAGAAAACAATATTAGAAGCGTTTAAATTTAATATCATCAGTTATTAGACAATGATATGATATTAAATTTCAAGAAATTTAACTAAAAATGTCGTTATTTTGAAATTTGAATTTAAAAAAAAATTTCTAATTCGAATAACAATTAATGAGTAATTGTTTTTTTTTTCTTGCTGTACTTGATGTGTTTGTTTTAAAATATTTATGAGTTTTTTTAACTCTTAAACTTTTAAAAAGATAAAAATATATGAAAAGTAAATGACATGAAGAAAAATTTAAGAAATATTTTTATATTTAATCGCTTTCTATTTTCTATATATGGAAATATTCACGTTTATAAATTCAACCACATCATGATGATAAGAAATAAAATTCTTAATTAAAAGAAAATTTTAAAAAATTTTCAATTTGCTTGTCAAAAATTTTAATATACTATACACGTGTATATGTACATACGTATACATATAAGTATATATGATAATATGAATATTTTACTATTTAATTTTGATAATGATAATATAATAATGAATATCTTACTATTTATTATTTTAATATATTTTTTATTTTGAAGATTACTAAGAACTTGCAGCTTGACGTAACCGTTTAAGATTAAAATTATTTAAATTTTTGCAGCACATCGTGTTGCGTGTATGTAACACTGAATAAATTGTTTTTTTTTTTTTTGATCAAATTTGTAGAAAATGTAAGTAAAGTTAAAACAAAAAAAAGGATTGTTTTTACGTTATTAATTTTAATTTCTTTGAAAATAATTTAAAATTCAATTTAAATCATTCTAAAAATATTCAAAAAATAAAAAATATCAAAATTATGTAAAGATATAAAAATTATTTTAAAAAGTTTCATAATGTAAAATATTTGTGGAATTTTTTATTTGATGAAAATATATACATATACGTATGCGTGCAATATGTTTGAATTATGTATCTACCGTTTTTTAAGAATAATCTCTTTTTTGATTAGATGTTTTCTTTTCTTGATTTACTTTTGTTTTTTTTACTTGATCATTATCATCATCTTCTACAAACATCTATGAACAAACGTTTCAAATTTAAAATACATAAGATTTTATCCTAAAATTTAACACATATCATACACTGGGCACACGTATGTTGAACATAAAAGTTAACAAAAAGTTTTAAATTTTTCACATAATCACTGTACAGAATCTGAAATGTGCGAAAATAAACAACATAAATTTTTGGTAAATTTTGTGTTTATAATGTGTATATGTATGTAATAGAATTCTTTTGAAGCTGACATATGTAAATATACATATGTACATATGTTTGTGTATGCCTTTCAGAACTTACATATAAAATGATAGGCCTTGATTTTGTTTTATCTTTTGCCATCATATTTTTGTATCTTAACCTAGAAGAAAAACATCACATAAACGCAAAGAAAAAAAAAACTAAGTATGAAATTGTTGAAGATGGATGAGCATATACATAGTGGATAATAGGTACTACGGAAAATATTTCATGTAATGCCGCATTGAAATAGAGGATAAAATGTAAGTATCTGTGTACATGGGCCCATACAATGTATGGAAGCAGATACAAGTAAAAAATATTGTGATACATTAACATTTTATTTGATTGGTTGTTTTTTTTTTTTCATTTTTATTACTCCTATATGCAGGTAATAAATTTTTCTTGAAAATCAGAAAAAGGTTTTTCTTCGTACCACCTGACGTTTATCCTTGACTTTTATATTTTTTCGATATTTTTTTTAATCTTGGCGACGAATATTTGAGAAAAAAATTACATTTTGTAATTTATTTTAGATAAAATGCTTCATACATGAATATTTTTTCTCAAGTTTTCGTTGATCATCTTTTTCTTATTTACGTTTAAATTTCCTTTAAATTTTATTTTTATTTTTTTTCACTTCATTGGTAGATACATGTACACGCGATACATAAAAATAAGATGATAGGAGAAAATTTTTTGTGATAAATCTAAGAACACATTTTTACATTTTGTATTTGAAAGAGGAATTCAGTATAAATAAGATTTTTTTTATAGAATGCGTTGTAATGAGAAAAACAAAAATATACAAGGGAAAATAAAATTCATTTTCAATATCTGTTACACTAAATTAAAAAAGAAAATTGAATTGAGAAAAATGTTTTTTTTTTTTATTTTTAACTTGAAATTTGTGAAAATAAATTGATTGAAAATAACAAATAAAAGATAAATTATGCTGGTACAGATAAGTAATTTCATGTAATTTTGATTATATTCCCTAACATTTTTTCTTGTCTGTCTTAGTAAATTAAACTAATAAACATCACATTTAAAATATCCAAACAATTTGTATTAAAATATTAATGCTTGATATATTTTGTTAAATAATGTTTTTGTTTTATTCTTTGATTTAAATTGAATGAAAAATTATTTTGATTTTTGACGCATTTTTCTTCGTTTCCTTTTTAGTCTTCGCATACGTTTTTTACGCCATTTAGCCCTCATTTTTCATAAAATTTTTTTTTTTTGATTCTGTAAATTGATTTTTATTATTTAAATACGTTTCAAAAATAGTAATTTTACAATTTTTTAAAGATATTTTTCGTGTAATAAAAATAAAATTACCTTTAATTTTAAAATCAAAATATTTCGAAATTTTTGAATGATTTTTGCTGATTTTTGTAGATAGCACGGAGTGATAGAATCTTACATTAAGTACATACTTATATGTAGGCGAATTTTTTTTTTTTGTTTTGAATAAATTTTCAAGGATAACGTGATTAGAATTTAAATTTTAAATACGAAAAAAAGGTATCTTGGATGCTGTGTCTTGGATGAACGTAAACTTAAGAAAAATTTTTATACAGTTTTTGTAAAAATTTTCCATTATTACCTTTAAAATTAATTATTTAAAGTGCTAAAAGTATTTTAAAGTGGCAAAATCTAATAAATATTTTATTATAAACTCAAAAAAATTTTTAATACGCTATTTACAAAATTAATTTGTGTTTTTGGTTTTACACATATTAATTTCAAGTCAAAATTTAATTAAAATAATTTAAGTAAAATTTATAAATAAATACAAAGTTGTACTTAAATATATTAATTTTGATCAAAATGTCATGTATGTATATATATGTATATAGGTACATACACACTTACACATGTAAATATTCAAGCTATCTGTATATGTACGGTGTACCATTAACTTTGTTTAAATTAATTTTAAATGGTATTTATCATGTAAAAAAAAATTTACGCTACAATAATTATTTAAATTATTTTTGGATCCTAAATTTTCCACAACAAAAAACATTAGAATTAGCAAATAAATGATACAGAACATGTGTAGAAAATTATCAACGATTAACCAAAAACAAGAATTTATTATTTTTCTGTACACATGCCTTTTAGTACACAATATTGATATGTATAGTGTAATAAACAGAATAAGGCAAATAGATATTGTATTTAATCCTTAAACTAAGACACATTTTTACATTTACATATGTATCCCCATGAATTAGAATGAAATCCTTTTTTCGCTCTTACTCATATTGTGCATATTTTAATCTACGTATTATTATTTTTATATTTATAATTGAATTTATGTTTTTATTAAAAAGCCATATTAAAAGGTTTTTTACATGAATATAAACCATAATCGTAAATAAAAACGATTTTCATGACAATTGTATTATATTTAGTTTTACATTTAATTCATCAATACGAGTATACTAAAATGTAAACATTGCGTATAATTTTTTTTTTCTTTATTACTTTATGTACCTTGTTTTCGTTTTTTTGATTTATGAATTTACTAAAGGTAAACAAGCAAAATAAATTAAAATGTAAAATAATAAAAAAAAAAAACAGTAAAAAAGTGCCAAATAAACAAATAAATTAATAATAAATTGTGTTAATTAAAACACGATTATACTATTGAAAATAATAAAAATATTATTGTGTTAAAATTTATTTATTCAATAAAAAAAGGAAGAAAAAAACCAAATAAAAACACTAAATAAGCAAAATAAATAAAAATAAAAAAAAAATTATGGCATGTCAAAGAAGTCCACCATCAAGTCCAAGAGCACCAAAAATACAACAGGAATCATGGGATGATTGTGATAGCCCACCAATTGACTTATTTAATCCATGTCATCAATCACCACCATTGATACCACCAAAGAGTCCAAAATCACCACGGTAAGTAAAAATACATTTATGTTCACATATGGGCATTTTATTCATTTCCACATTTATGAATAAAAATTTTCATTAAAATTTTATCTCAATTTTATTTATTTTTTGTACAATTAAAATTACAAATATACATAAACATACTATATAAAAATTATTAATTGTGTAATTTATATTTTTTTGTACTTGTTTTAATTTTTTTTTTCCAATTTAAAAAGAATTATAATAATAAAAATCACATTGAAATGAACGAAATAAAAAAAAGAAAAAAAAAAAAACAACAACAGAATTAAAAATGTAGTGAAGAAAATTTCACACCCTATTAACCAACAAAAAATAAATTTTTTAGAACCAAAATTAAATTTACTTTGAATCAACATTAATGAGAAACCGTAGTATTTTTAGGAAATTAAAAAAAAAACGAAAGAAAAACTGAAAATAACAAAGAAAACATATTTTCTCATTTTTGTACCATCAAGGCAAATGTACATACATATGTATATACAACGTGTATAAGATTATAAATTTTTTTTTTTTACCTTTTAATCGAAAACAGTTGGAGATTACATAATTTTTTGAAAATGTAATGAAAATGGTCAAAAAAATTATTTTAATGTTAAGGACATTTCAATTTAATTTGAATTCATTAAAATATAGATTTTTGATGTGAATAATAAAATCATATTATGTACATATAATATATGACATTGTATAAAAAATAGTCCAAAGTCTTAAACACTTACTACAAGAAAATTCAAATTCACTTTTCATGTACACGTTTTCCGGATTTTTTAAAATGTGAATCTAATATACTTTAGATTTTTTTTTTCTTTTTTTTATATAAAAAAGAAAAAGGAATATGAAACTTCTTATTGTAAAAATTCGTATAAAGTTTGACCTTTATACTATATTATAAGAAATTAACATCTTAAAATTAAAAATGAAAAACTAAAATTCATTTCATGAGACTATTTGAATTTTGAATTCAATGTCATATTATTTATATTATTATTTTCATACGGAAATATGTATATGTACATGTGTGTGGTATACATAAGTAAATTAAATTTCTGTTACGTATTTTTGTATGAAATTCATTGATTTTATTATTAAAATTTTGTTTAATTAATTACCCAATTGGGAAATAAAATCGAAAACTTTGTAGTACGTATTTTATTTATTTACCATACAAGTGTTATATTAATATTATTATTGTGTCCTTTTCAATTAAATTTTTAACATCGTGTAACAACATAGCACGAAAAATATTTTTTTTTTTTTTGTTTTATTTTTAGGTGTTCTTATTTTTATTTGTTTTTCTTGTCTTATATTTTATTTTATATTTTCATTTCATTTTAGTCATGTATATTTATTTATTTCAATTAATTGATTTATATATTTTTTTTCGAGGCAGAAAAATAAACATAACTTAGAAAACTTTTATCGTAAATATGTGTTACTGTTTACTGTATAGGGTATTCATTGATATCAAATTACAACTTTATTTACTTATTCATATACTGAGTGTTGTCGTTTTCCAAAATTTGAAAGCAGTATAACATGTTCGAATAAATCACTTTTTAGATTAAGTTTCCTAATTACGGCACTCTTATATTTTTTCAGATGCTTTCGTTTGAATTTTTAAAATTTTCCTTTGAAAATAAGCAATTTTTTTTTTTTAATTTTCATTGTATACAGAATTTATAAATAAATAGAAAAATTTTATAGTTTCAATATAAAAAATGCAGCTGTAATTCTAAAAAGCAGTATTTTCATCGATACGGCAGTTTTGCAGTATCAGACAACAAAAAGCAGTATAAATACTGTAATTGTAGCAAAACGATAGCATTGAACATATTCTTTTTTATCAAAGAAATAATGGTTAAATGACTCAAATTACATAAATTGATTTGGGGTTAAATGTTATTTTTCTCAATTTTCCTCAAACATACATGCATTAACTTCTGCGTTAATTATTTCAATTTTGAATTTGATTGAGACTACTTTATACCTAAATTTTATTCAGACCATTTTGACCAAATTAAGTTTTAATTCTAATAATTACGTAATCACCTTGTAAAAAGTCTTACATATTTTTTTACATCGATGTAAAATAATAACAAAAAAAAAAATAATAATAATAAAATAAAAATAAATCAATATTGCCATACACACACATACATTCGCATAACACTTTAACCAAATAAAAATGAAAAAATTCTTTTTCTTAGTTAATTACTTATTTATAATGAATATATAGTCTAATTTAAGACTAAAAACGTGTTATTCTGTTACGTATGTGTTACTATGTAAGCTTAAGAAGAAAAATATAAAAAAAAAGCAAAACGAATGAAAAAGGAAAAATCACATCAAATAAAAACTCATTGAATTTTATTATCTTTGATTATTGTTATCAAGTTATATTTGGAGAATATTGAATTTTCTAGACAAAGTATACGTTTATAATTTTCTGCATTTGATTTCTTATTGTATTTTTGTTTTATTTTGTTATATTGCTATCATGGAATTCATGTTAAATCAATTAAATTAAATATGTTGTTTTTCTTTTGGGCACACGTTAGATTTGAAACATGTATACATGTACATTTATGTACATATGTATCTGTATCATTGGCCAAGAAAAAAAAAATAATAATCCTTATCACAACGTTTTTTTTTTTTTTATTTTCATTTGAAATTCGTATTCATGCATATGTGTATGTACACGTAGAATAATCGTAGAAATATTTCTAAAGACTTTTGAGATTTTGGGAATAAGGAAAATAACCATGTGAAAATAAATAAAACAGGAAAATTTAAGGTAAAAAGGAAATACATATGTAGAAACATGTAAAAGTGTATTTGTTTATGTAAAGTAAATTTAATAAATATCTTTTTCTAGTACATACCTGTAACATATACGTATGTATATAATTTAAAATAGAAATAAAATAATAGGACACTAAAATTGCGACTTTGATAATTCCCTTTTTACAGATTAGCAATTACCGTATACCAGAATGATCTTCTTTTTTTTTTTTTGTGGAAAATAAAAATGAAAATCCATAACAATTATTTAACTGTTAAAATTACATGTACATACATATAATATACATTCGTGGACATTTTTCATTATTATCTAGGGTAAAATAATTTTCATTTTTCTACAGAGCATAATTACACAATAAAATATATAAGTTACCGCACATTCATATTAATATAAATTTATAGAAAAATTCATTTAAGTGTGTAGTGAAAATTAATTTCAAGTATTTTAATTCTGTTGGTTATTTTAACTTATTCTAACGTTATATTACATATATGGTACATTACGTACTAACATACCTGAATGTGTACGTGCACAGTAAATAAAAAGAAATACCTATTTTAATTTAGTTTTTAACTGGTTTTTCTTTTTTAACTTTTCCATTCATTTTTCTATTTTATATTCTTGATAAATCCTTTCTTTCTTTTTATTTTTAATTTTTATTTATTTATTTATTTTTTTTTTTTTCATTTTAAATTGATATCTGAACTTTAATAATATTTTATTTTTTGCAGATAATTTTTATCTTTTCAACTTTAATCATTTTATTGATTTATTTACACCATTATAACTTTATTTTAAAATACCACATCTGTATATGTATGTTTGTAAGTACATGCTTACAAGTTAAATTATCGAGTATATTTTTCGTCCATTATTGTGTATGTATGAAAAAAATATTTAATTCATACCAAAAAAGGAAATCAGATAAAATTCAAAACTTTAACAATGGACTTTATGGTTTCTACTTACATGTATTTGTATGTTTGATTTATAATTTTATTGTATATGTATTTATTCCATATTATTTATTTGATAATAACCAACATAATATAATGATAATAAAAATAGTTTGAGAAAAGCAGGAAAATTTATTTAAAAAAATTTTCTTTTTTTAATTATCTCATTCTATTGAATTTTAAATCTCTGTGGTATTATAAATTTATTTAATCTTACAACAAAATGCGTAAATTATGCAAAAAGTTTTTGTTTGGTATTTAAATAATGAATAACAAGAATTATATCGATGTAAATGAATTTTCTAACTTTATTATTTTTTTTTACGCTTTTGATATACTTTACTTTTGACTAATTAATGTTTAATATTTTCTGGATTCATAAAGTATGAATTTTTCATAATAGATTTTTTTACCTTGGTTATTAAGTGCTGTTACATGTATGTACATCATATGGTTAATATTATGTTCAACCCTTGTTTTTTGTAAAAACATTAAATATTCATTATTTTTATTTATTTATTTATTTATTTTTTGTTACATTAATAACTAAAGAAATCAATTTTCCACAGAAAAATGTACATGCACATGACATATGATATATAAATAATTGTTTATATGTATGTATGTGAAAATAAATTTTTTTTCGAGGAATTAAGTTTGATATAATAATGTATGTATATAACAAAATAAAGAATTAATTTTTTCTTTTTTTATTTCATGTATGAATGATGTTCACATTATAAGAATATGAATAATCGTATAAAATAAAAATACACAAACATATTATATGCGGAGATGTAGATTTTAACCTATTTATTAACTGGCACGAGTGTGTTGCATTATCATAATTGAAATTAAAATGAGAAAAGAAAAATTAATTTCATTTATTTAAAGCTTTTATTTCTCATTTTTATAAATTTTTTTTTTTTTTTTTTTATAAAATGAAAGTCACATGAACATTATTTTTGCTATATGCGCACATTACATTAATGATTATTTTTATTATACCATTAACCATATAAAGTATTAAGCGGAGTATTTCCGTTTATTAGTATGTACAGAAAAATATGTATCTTATGTTTCAATAAATAAAATACTAAATAAGAAAAAGATATTTTTTATTATTTTTTTAATTAGTTTTCATTTTGTTATAAATTTATTAAAAAGCTAAAAATCGCAATTATAAACTATAAAATAAAAATTCATGAATTTATTCTTTTGAAATTTTTAAATATTTTGACGAAACAGCGTTCTTTGTCCTTTGATTATAATATATGGTTTATTTTGAATAATGGTATTGTACTATAAGAGTTAAGAAAATTTCTTCATAAATCTTGTGTTATCCTTATGTAATTTTTCATGTACTTTAAGTGATGACTTATTGTCATTATTATTACTTAATTCCATACATTACATTCGTAATGTATGTACATTATATATTCTCATCAAATAAAAATGCCTTTTTATTTTATTATTATGTATTTTTTTTTTTTCTTTTTCGAAAAATTTTCTTATACGTACATTATCACATACTCAAGTATATAAAAATTATATACATATATATATAAAAAAACATCACATGAAAAGGTATTCATAATGAATACCTTTATATATGAATATAAAGGTATGTATATACGTACTACACATACATAGGTATAGCATCAAATACCATGTACATATTTATGTGTTCATTTTTGTACAACTTTTTTACCTTATTTTCTTTTCAAATCACATCTTAACATTTCTTAATGATTATGATGATGATGATAACGATGATGATTCACTTGTATCCTTTTCATAAAAACATACATTTGTACATTTTTACAATATTATATACTTATTTGATTTTATTTGTCATATTTTTTCCTTTAAAAATCTGAAATTAGATACATAAGTACATATATTCTTTTTTCTAAAGCCATTTACATAAATCTGCCTTTAACCTATATTTCATGGAAAAATCAAAAAATAAACATTACCTTTAATTTTTGGTTTTGTTCTTTATACTTTTATTTTGTATTTTTCAGAATTAGTTTTCATGGAACAAATATAAATTCAAAATATAAAATATTATGTACATAAATATTGTATTTCTCTCGGTTTATATGTTTTAAATCTCTCAAAGATCTTTTTTATTCTTATACTACGTCTACGTATCACGTTAACGTATTGTTTTAAATTAAAAAAATATATATAACTTGATCATTCTTTTAGAGTCTATATCCTTACAAGTGTATTGTACATATCTACTGACACTTCATGAAAAAAACTTTTTAATTCAAATTGCAGTCAATCAATATAACTTGAATACAACAACATATCGTTTAATGTAATTTTTTCATTTTTGATTTTTGGTCAAAAATTTTCTATCAATTTCATGTTATAAATCACATGAGTGGATCTTCATAATTTAATACTACGCTTAAATACAATATAACATCTCTAAGATAAGAAGTTACATACACATGTTATGATTGTACGTATATATTCCTTCAGTCTTATATTTATCTGCTCTATAATATAGTTATAACTATATTAATAATACATATTACGTATTATTATAATAATACATAAACATATGTATGTACAATATCCATCAGTGTATAACTGACTTTTTACTTTCAAAATTTATGAAAAAAAATTTTTTTTTTTTGATTTATGATTTTGATTTATGAAATATTGATTTTAATTTATTAGAAATTTTATTTATTTATGTTCCTTTCATAGTTGTTGAATTAAACATTATAAAATAATGATTAATGAAAATTTCACATTAATTTTTTAAATTCTATTTACTTATTTTATTCTTTAACAGGAAATTCAATAAACCGATAATAATTAGCCAAACGCCACCATATTGTGATATACCGAGAAGACATTCGATCAAATCATCATCATCAAGATCATCATTTCACAGTACAAATTCTGATCAACGTAGTCCGAAGTATGATAATCCACCACGAAGTCCAAAAATTACAACAACATACGCAAACGATAATGATGATGATGGTATCAGAAATAGTAATGCTGATAATGATATTATGAATTTGGATAATATCAATGTTGATAGTGATATAGATGGTGTGGTTAATATTGATATTGGATCAGCAACAGGATGTTATTATCAAACGCCACCAAAAAATTCTAGAAGTCCAAAACCTTCGAGTTCATGTTATTACGAACAGAAGCAAACACAACAACAGCAATCATCACCACGTCGAAGCCCAAAATCACCTAGAAAATTTGTATTCGATGCAATTAGTCCCACCTATGAGAAAAAAGGTACATACATATGATAGATGGGTAATATAAATTAAATATTTTGAAATAATTTATTCATGAAAAAAATTTATCCTCATATCATTAATCGATACTGAAACCGTCTAATTAAATTTTTCCATGAGATTTCATCATGCATTCCGGTAGTCAAAGCTAATAATAAGTATGTATTTACATATACGATCATATGTTTATATGTTTTATCTTCTTTACATAATAGGAACTTTCCAAACACAACCATCATTAAATGACTAGTGCATACATATATGGTATCTAT
Organism: Anthrax anthrax; assembly: GCA_963971155.1. Taxonomy (NCBI): domain Eukaryota; kingdom Metazoa; phylum Arthropoda; class Insecta; order Diptera; family Bombyliidae; genus Anthrax; species Anthrax anthrax. Next base: position 5,647,057 of record OZ020118.1, on the reverse strand, counting down.
AATTCCCGGTATTTCCAATACATTTCTCATTCTATACAATCCCGAAAACTTTGATTTCACCGTCAATGTGCTGAATTTTTGTTTTTTATTTCATTACTTCGATATAATCTTGTTTTTTCAATGTTCAACATAAATTAGTGTATCTTGTTGAAACGAAAGCTATACAATTTTCATTAACCGTATCTTCATTTATAAACATTACCACAATTTTACATTGCATTGTAACTGTGTATACCATATAATAAATCAATAGTTTAAGTATATTCATATGTCAGACTACATATTTTTGTAATTGTACTTGTATGCATTTTATATTCTGTGTACTAAATAAAATGTAAAACGTTGTTGGTTTTGTATATTCTCTGTCCAGCGTATATCAGAACAAAACTATACATACATGTACAACAAAAAGTAAAATTATTAATAGGATGCAAAGTGTACCTATAATTGTTTGTATGGTATTTGTTATAGTCGTAGTTATATATACAGTACAATCATGTACCGTATTCACTGTACGGTGCTACGTATGTATGTATGTAGAAAATAAGTAACAATAATTTTATAAAATAACCATAAAATGAAAAAAAGCAATAAGCGAAAGCATAGCTTTAGATAGATCTCAGTTAATTAAAAAATACAATAATTAATATGGAAAAGCCATTAAAGTACACAACTTTAATTTTTTTTCTAGTTTTTTTAGTTTAATCAAATTAAATATTTTATATTGGTAGCACTTTAATATTTTGCATTTTTACATTCACTTACAGGACGAAAATTTGATTATTATGATCCCAGTACACTTGACATAAATCCTGATGATGCTGATGTTGAAAGTATTGACCAAGATGAACTAGATGGTAGATATATTCGAAATCATCCTCTTCGTTGTCAAACTCCACCTAAATCATCGTCTATCCACCATCAACAGCAACAGCAACAACAGCAACAACAACAGCAACAACAATCTATTTCTGCGTCATCTGAATTGGGAAATTTGTACGGTACGGCTAGTGGTGGTGGTTTGTTGCATCAAAGACGTGAAATGAAGAACTTCAATAAGAGTTTTTCTAAATCTCCAGATATTGGCTTAAATGGTAATAAAATGTCTAAAGATAGAATCGGTATATCCTCGAATCATGGAAATGGTAGTAATAATGGTCTTGGCAATAGTCGCTATCACTCACATTCACGTCATTCATCACACTATTCTCATTCTCATCATCATCAAGAACAACAAGCAAATTCAGGACATCTTTTAGATGAATTTCCGTCTGGAAATCGGGGTGGTTTATATGTTAAACGTGATTCCTGTATGACTGAGTCTACACAATTGTCTGGAGACTCATGTGAAACGAATGCAACCACATTAACGACAACAACAACATTTATTAGTTCAATGAGCACTGATGAAGCTGTAATTATGGAACCATCACCACCAGCATCTGCTACACAATCGTCATTATGTAATAGAAATCATGTGAGTGGAGCCGGTGGTGGTACTCATATTACAAGTAGTAATGGCGGACAATCGTCACCAAAATGTACTGTTGTTGGTTCTACTAGTGTTGGTGGTGGTGGATCTAGTATAGCAGGCAGTGATAAAGGATCTGGTAAAAAAGATTCCGGAAAAAGGAAGCATGCAATTAATATAACTTCAAATCCAGCATATCAAGTAAGAATTCCAATTTCCTTCTTTTCATCGTGCATGTGCACAAGTACATACATATATACATATGTACATACATATGTATATGTATGTATATGTAGTATGTATGTATAGCGAAATGAAATTACGTTTGGGCTTAATTATTTTGTTTTATAGGTCTTGCATGGTTCTCATTCAACCCTTGATCGAACTTGTTCAGACAGTATTGTCTCATTGAAGTATCGAAAATCAACAAGTGATTTAACAGATGTCGATGATGCAACTACTCCAATAATGTCATCAAAACCTAGACGTCGTGGAAGTTCTAAAGGTGGTCTAGCGTATTTAGCTAGTCGACGTAGTTCACGTGATTCAGTTAAAAGTATTTGCTCAAATACATCAAATTTTTCAAATGAAGATATTGGGCCACTGGCATTTCAATCTTCAACTCGTAGTCGACAAAGGAGGACATCAAACTTTCTTGAATTGCCAAGTAAGTAAAATTTATGTATATACATTATTCTGTGTATAAAATTTTCGATTACAAAAGATATACATTATATACATTATATATGTATGTATGTACTTACATATATGTATGTATTTCTTTTCTTTTAAAAATAAACAAAATAAAAAGATTAAAGGAGCCAGAATGTCTCAATCTAATAAAATAAATCATTTTTTATGCATACACATATTTTATGTGCCTACTTAATAGTTTTAGCTATCGTTTACATATCTGTACACGTCATGCATAAACAAGGATATTTATTAATTTTTATCATTAATCAAATATTGAAAATGTTTACAAAGATTTTTGTGGAAAAGAAAAATATCTTTTCACAATTTTTCATCAACAAAATTTTTGTAATTTGTTCCTATTTACTCTATCTTTTATATTTATGTTCTTTGTTGTTGTTTTGTTTTTGTTTTTTTTTTTTTTTTTAAGAAGTAAAAAACTTTTATCATTCAATTCCTTATTATGTGCTTTATTTATTTATCAAAGATGTTGTTTTTCCTGTTCTTTGGTGTATATGTATGTATATGTATTACATTTATGTTTATATAATCAAACTGCACTTAAAATAATCATGGATCATTAGTTTTTATATTCTTATGTATATACTATATGTACTCATTTTTATCTCCCATATACATACATACATATGTATATTAAAAATGATGAGCCTAAGTATTTTCTTGTAAAATTTATGAACAAAAAAAATATAAAAACGAACCTTTTTTTCTTTTTTATATTTTGATTTTTATATATATATTTTTTTTATTTTTATTATTTTCATCATGATGGAAAGAAAAACTTTTTATATACACTTTTCGTTTACTATTATTCTATTTTCATTTTACATGTTCGTTAAGAATCTAAAATATTATTTTAATAGCTATACTATAAAAATTCTTTAGGTTGAAAATTATTTGAAAAAAAAAATTTTTTTCGATATTCATGTTAAAATATGTATTTGTAACAAAAAAAAAAAAAAATTATTTAAAAACTATGACCTAGATTATTTTGTATACAAAAACATAACAAACTATATACAATTACATAATAAGATTTCACATAAAAATATATTTATGTTTATAAAACTTCTTGTTTATATAGTTTACATCAAGAAAAAAAAAAACAACAACATAAATTTCTTTAAAATAAGGATTTGAAAATAAGTTGTTTTTTTTTTTCCTTTTAAAGAAAATTAAATTAAAAAGATTAGAAAATAATAAAATGAGAAATAAATTATCCAGAATTCGAAAAAATTTTTTTTTAATTTAGATGATTAAAAAATTCAGTGAAATTTGTATTATAAAATTAATATAAATTAAGGAAACTTATATATATACCTTTTATTTCTTAAGATTATGATACAGATAGGTATATTTGTATGTTATAATAATAATTGAAATTTACACAGTTTTCACTTCAATTACAAAATAATTTATTAAAATTTATGGTTTAATGGTAACGTTCAATATTATTGAAATGTTCGAAATTTGAAATTGAATTCTCTTTAAGTGGAAAATTTTTAAAAATAAAAAAAAAACAAAAGATTCATTTATATTTGAAATAAAAGTGAACATAATATCAAAACAAGCATGGAAAAAAAGAAATTTTTATTTCTATAAATAAATTATAAAATCATAAAATGCTAAAATCTATACACATTATTGTATCAGTATTCGTTAATCATGAACATGTGCATTTTATTAAATCAAAATAAAAAGATTAAAAAATGAAAAACCTTCTGCTTGCTTTCATTCATTACAAAGTGAACACTAAAAAATTACTTACGCAATATTTTATTTGTTTTTAATTTTTCCATGAAAAAATATAGCATCAAAGAAAAACGTGTATATTATGCGTTTATGACGTATATTTACAATTATAATTATACAAAATAAAGTCTATTTATTTGCCAATGATTACCTTCATTATTATTATTATTAGTTTATTTCTTTTTTACTTTATTCATTCGTTGAAATTAAATTTATTTATTCAAAAAATTATTATTTTTTTTTTAAAATTATTATCTGATGATGATATTACGAGTAAAAATAATTTTAAAAGGAAAATACAAAAATATGATAGAATGTGGAAAAATTAAAGTTGAAAATGCTGATTATCATAATGACGGTTGCTAACTAATTAAATTTCTTTAACATAAAATAATAATTATAATAGACAGAAAAGAAAATAAGAATTTAAATGGTATTCTGCACGAGTAAAGTAAAATGATAATACATGTGTATATATGTATGTATATACATAAAAATATAGCTTAGGTTAATAATGTGTAAGTGTGTTGGTGTCTATAACTTTAATGTATTCGATATTTTCCATATGTTTTGTGTTACTTGTTTGGTATGCACGCATTTTGTTTATTAACTTTAAGAATACCATAGGACATTGACTTCTAATCACAAACAAATATTTAAATTAGCTATCCATTCACCTACGTAACAGATATCATGATATAATCATTTTTAACAACATTTGTTTATTTTCCAAAATAAAAAAAAATAATGAAAATGTAAGCATATTAACCCTGCTTCATGTAATGCAAAATAAACAAATGTATATATGTAGCTGAAAAAAAAAACGAATTAAAAAATCAAATGTAAACAACAAATATTTGAAAGTACACGTTTTCATTTTACATTATTCCATTTTGTTTTTCTTTTTCGTATTATTGTTTTTCTTCTTATTATTTTTTGTATACAAAAAATCTTGCAAAATTTGTTTTTATTCGATGGAGATTTATTTTCAATTTCTCCATGTTATTTTTTTTTTCTTTAGGTGCCTTTTATTTATATTTACGTATACATGAAAAACGTTAGAGAAAAGTATTTTCATGTTATGGTATTATATGGTATTTTATACATATATTATAGAAACAAATTCTAATAATCAAAATGAGCCCATTTATTATACATGTACATAAATAGAAGTGTATATAATTGAAATGCGTTTCAGATTTGTTTACAAAATATTTTGCTCCGATGATTATAATTTATTTTATTTTTTTTAAATTATTGAACATACATATTAATATATACTTTGAATTTTGATTTAATAATAGTTGTAATAAGGATTCATTAATTCAAAATACGAAACCAAAAAAAAAAAATATTGTTAATTTGATATATCAGTATACTATCAAATTATGATACTTCCATATTTATGTCCATCAATCTCTTAATTAAATTTATAATTATATTTAGATGAGTTTCTATTTACGCATAATTCAATTATTTAAAAAATTTAAAAAAAAAAATTCTCGGTAACTTAGTAACCACTTTATTAAAAAGTAAATGAAAAAAAATACAAAAAAATATGAAATTTACAAGAGCTGTTAAAGTTAAAATTATTGTATATAAAAGTTAAATAATTAAATTTTAGAATAATTTTAAATTTTTATGAGTTTTTAAAATATAATTGGACTTCATTGTGCGCTATCTGTAAATATATCAATAGTCCTTTTTAAAAGCTATACCGCACGCTTTTAAAAATACAATAAGCAGACATATATAGCTATATATACTGATATATGTATATACATAAATGAGACTTTAACATTTCTACAATTTTAATGTACATAACCATATATATATTAAATTTATATCCAGCATTGTCCTGAAAATATTTTGTTAATTTTATTTTGAATAATTATTTTTATATAATTTTATTTTTTTCGAGCTCTACGTATAAATCATAAATTTAATGAGATATTTCATTGATAAATTCGTATATATTATACAGTTTTTATTCAAATGTCATATGTGTATACATATATCATACATGATTAAAAACAGATAAATAATTTATAAGGCGCATTGTAGTACATACACATATGAGAATATCAATCAATTTATTTGTCAAAATCAATAATTCTCTTAATTTGACGTAAACGAAAAACTGTTATTATAATTATTTTTAATTTTTTTTTTTTTTTTTTAATCAAAATACGTTATACAATATTTTATTATAATAATATATCCTATGTACTTGTATGTGAAGTGCGTTTCTCTGCTAAATTACAAATTAAATTAAAAAAAAAAAACAGTAAAATTCAAATATGAAAAGGTGAACAAACAAAATAGCAGGAAAATAAAATATGCATGTGTAAAAAATGAAAGCACGTGTAAGTCAAATACACAAAATTTAACACATGTAACAAATAATGGATTGCGTATGATTATTACAAAGTATTCTTTAAAACAAACAAAAAAAAAAAAGCATAAAATAATGAAGAGAAAATAATAATAATAAAGATATGAACATGGTTTGTATCATACAATAAAATATTCAATTTATTTATTTATTTTTTCTTAAAGTAAAAATAAAAATATAATTTTCTAATAGCTTTTTTCGTTAAAAAAAAAAAAAAAAAAACATATTAAAAATGTTCGCCTAACTTTTCTGAAATAAACAAAAAGGATATAAGTTTAAAGGTGCTTAAAGGTTGTATTAAAGTACACAAGCGAACATTCTACGTATGTACATATGTAGGTACTTATATGTATGTTATGCATGTTTTGATATGTTGATGAATTTCTAATTCTCTTTATGCATTATACTTGATTATACTATGTACGTATATGTATATACACAATATCTAATACGTAATGTTTTTTTACAAACACACATTATACACATATACATACATGCATATGCGTATGCATGTCATACCACCTACAATACATGCGACGATGAAAATATGATTATGTTTATAAAATTAGGATAGAGATGATAGGATTATAAATTAAATTATCGTTTTATTGAATTTTTATGAAATACATATATACACATGTAGGGAAATTTGAATAATACGAATATTCATTTTTTTTTTCTAATTTAAGATAAATAATTTTCTATCAATAAATTAGTTCGTAAATAGGATGAAAATGAGAAATTATTAAAAATATTATTAAATTAATGACATGAAAATCATTTTCATGTTTTTTTTTTAGATGTATCTATTACCAAAGCTATTATGAGTACTATCTGGAGTACTGATATGAAAATTATTCATCACAAACGAAATGTTTAAAATAAAATCAAAATAATTTATTTTCATGTAATTAAAATTGCTTTGAAAATATTAATAATTACATAATAACATATGTACATATACATACATACATATGTGCCCGAAATAAATTTCAATCTGATCAAATTTACTTAGTTCATTACTTAAAAGTTAAAATGGAATTTTCAATTTTTTACATGTTTGAAATTTTTTTTTATTGCTGTGTAATTAAAAAAAAAAAACATATTTACGAATTTTTTAATACAAATAACAGATGAAAAATCTTTCAGGAAATTTAAATTTAAGTAGTTTTTTCTTTTAAATCAAGAAAAAAATTATATTTTTCTTTTATATGATACTTACTTATAAACTTAAAATTTTCAACAAATTTAAAAAATAAAAAATAAATTTTCACGTTCATCATCTTTTTGATGAAGTCTTTATTTATTCATCTTTTGATAAAAAAAAAAAAAACATAATCTTATATTTTTTCAAACAAGAAAATCTTTTATAGACTTTGTAGACAAGCATTTAAATGATATTTTGATATGTATTTTGTTATCACAGATTTTGCATACGGTATGTATGTACATACCTATCTCCTAATTATAGTGAATAAATAAAGATGAATACAAAATACGAAACAGTAAATAAATAAAGTAAATAAAGATGGGAAGTTTGGAATTTAATTTTGCTTTTTTTTTGCCATTTCTCATTTTTTTAATGAATTCTTTTCAATGTTTTTTTATTTATTTTTTCAATGAGAGCTAAACGTGTGTACATTTGCATGTTTATACCTCGTATACATCACCGATTAATGGCAAATCCATGTACCTATTAAGTTTGAGATTAAAGAAAGAACAGAATATCATGCTAACTAAACAGTAGGCGGTAATATAGATTTTTTAATACGAAGTTTGTTTTTCATATATAAATATAATCAGACCTATTCTATTTATGGTTGGCAAATTTCGCTAATTTCATATAAAACTTTACACGATTCGTAAACTTTGTATGAAAGTTAGCAGAATATCAAGTTAACGGAAACTGTTAACTACAACCAGAATAGCCCTGAATACTTGAAGAAAAATAAATAAATAAATTTTCAAAAAATTAATAATTTTTCTGTTTTATGAACATGATAATGTTGTTAATATTGATAGTAACCAAATTTTTGTATGGTTTTTTATATAAATCGTAATATTTTCATCTTCTTCCTTCCTGGCGTAACAGCTTGATGTGAGCCTGGACCTAATCATCAATTACGATGATTTTTACAGGACGATTCTATCATACGTGCACCTACAGTTTAACGTGGTTTGCGAACCACAGAGTTTGTTGAAGTAGAGACTAAAACTCAATTTTGTATGATAGGGCTTACACCAATCATTTGCTTTTGAGTTACTTGTTGTCAGCAAGTATACTCGATCGGTATTAGTAAGCACTTGAACCCATAAGCGGAAAGCTTATAGTACTCATTCAGAGCAGAGTGAACTTTTTGGGTGTAAGGTAGTTTTTATCCTTATTTTTTTAATAGTTTTTCATCTACCTTCAGAAAGATTTACGTAGTCACTAAAAAATTTTTCTTTGCATTATGTTAAAAAATCATGTAATTATCAAATAAATGTCATTAATATAACAAATATGAACAAAACGTACATACATATAAAGAAAAGAAAATACACACACGAATTTAAATTACCATCAAAAATAAATACCAAATATGAATACAATTATTAATTTTCATTGTTCTATTTTCTGTTTGAAAATGTTGAAATTTCTATGATAAACAAAAGAACTATCTAAAATTGTGGGTTTTTTATACAAGAATATACATACATACATATGTAGATATTTAGGCACATTGAATTATAAATAATTAATTAATATTCCAGGAAATTTCAAAACAATTGAGAATTTTGTTTGAAAAGTTATTTCTAGAAGTTTTGAAATTATTGAATAAATTCTAAAAAACTGAGAAAAAATTATTTATTTATATGTTGATATTTGTTGTATAATTAATTTAATTTATTATTATTTTTTGATTTAATAATTTTTAACAAAAAAATAATTTAATCACATACAAAATGGTTAAATATTCACATGGGTTTGTAATTTGAAAAACAATTTGAATGAATTGTATTTTACATTATGAAAACTTTTATAAAAATTAATTTAAAAAAGGTATTTAACTATAGAAAATAACACAAATTAATTTGTATAAGAAAAATATTAAATTATAATTTCAATTTAAAATAAAGCATAGTTAAAAGTCCTAATTATTTAGATATTAAAATGAATACAAATTAAAACACACAAAAGGATTATACATGAGGACCAACAAAAAATTCATATATGTACAGACATACTTATGTATACAACCTAATATCTGAAAAATGAACGAAAATAAAATCAGTTATTTGCTTTCATGCACATATGTATGTATGTATAGGTACATATTTTCATTATAGAAAATTTCATTATTCATTAGCGTATAATTAACCTTTTGACTTGATTGAAAAAAAAAAATGAAAAAATAAAATAAACAAAAACTAATCTTCAATCCTCCTACATGCATACATACTGGATACATATGTATGAACATATTTAATACTATTATACTATTCATATAATATTGTATAAATAATACATAGTTCATATGTAGGCACATACATATGTATATAAAATACAAAATTGGTTTTGTAAATATGAGATAATTGAAAAGTTTCTTTTGAAATAATATTTTCATGGTTTGTACACATGAATGGAATCAAAAGATTTTCAAATAAAAAAAAAAAAAAAACAAATGTAAAATAAAAATAGAAAAGGATTAGTACAATATTACTGATTAATTTATGTATTAAATCATTTCATGTGTGTATACTATATACGTAAATCGTATATGTATGAAAGTTTCATACGGTTTTGTGTGTTAGTTTTCACAAATTAGATGCTTTATTCGTAATACATATATTTTATTCATTTTATTTCTTTATTTCTTTTAATTTTGTCTATATCGTAATAAACGTATCACATCATACGTATCGTATCATTTTGTATATTAAACATTAAAATTAAATTAATATTAAATTTTTAAAGTTAAGTGTTTGTACTTATTTTCATATTGATTATTTATTTGTTTATCATTTAATTTCTTATTCGATTCATTTGTAGTTCCAGATCATATACGTCCAAGAGTCTGTTCATTACCAGATCGACCATATAATCCTCGTGTTAGTGATGATTTATATAGACTGAGACATTTTTCAATTAGTAAAGGGACAGTAGTTAATTGTGGTGATTCAATTATATCAAGAAGATCAAGAAGTAATACAAGTGTTAATTCAACAACAAGCAGGTAAACATTTAAAAATAATAATAATAATAATTTTTTTTTTACGTGAATAAAGAATAAAATGCAAATTTAAATTCCTCAAATGTATTATTAAAAAATATTTTTTATACTGTATATTTGATTAATAAATTTTAATTGAATTTTTCTCTTGCTTTATTGTTATGTACATATAGAGCTAGTGAACGATCACCTTTTGAAGGATCGTGTTGTGGAGGAGGTTACGCAAATGTTGATTCAATGCCACCTTCACCAACGGATAGTGAGCCACCACCACCACCAAGGTAAATTTTAAATGTATTCTGAAATACAATTCAATTAAATTGAAATAATTAAATTAAAAAAAGAAATTAAAGTCGCTCATCAGTCTCAGTTTTCTCTAGAATTTATCTTCAACCATTTATATTGTATACATCTTCATTTTCTAGTCTCTAATTCTAAACTGTCCAATGTTGTCATGAAATGATTTTTATATTTGTATAAATTATATAAAATATCAGAAATACAATTACATCTCATGTACTCAGCAAAGGATACTACGTAGTACTTGGTATTAAGTACTATTAAAAATAAAATTCACATAAAATCTGCAGTGAATACTATTAAATGAATTTATGAAACTTCTCGAAATTTAATATCTCATATGTATGATCTTATTAAATTATACTGCTCAGTAAATAACATTATTTGTACGAGACATTTACAAATTTGTACATTTTTATACTCAACAATTCCATATATGACAAAGCGAAAAATATAAAAGAACATGATAAGAAGGATACAAACATGTTTACAGTATACTCCATCTTATACAGCATAGCACTTTATAACAATGAAATTCAAAGAGCACGATGAAGTGCAATCCTTTTACTTTATTTTAATAATTTTTCCTTGATTTTATAATTTTTTGTTTTTCTCATTGTATTATTTCTATTAAATAAATTTTTAATGATTCCTTTGTTTGTCTTTCTGTATTCAAATTTCTTATTTTTATCTCTTATTCTTATATAAATTTTCATAATAATATGTTTTCCTTAGATAACAATAAATGAAGATTGTCATTAAATATATATTTTTTTTTTTTTTTTGAAAAAATTCATTCAACCATATGCATTTAATTTTTGAATACTTCTGCATTCAGTTAATATAAACGTAAAATTTATTATTTCATTTATAGATATAGAATTGTAATGCTTGGCGATGCTGGAGTTGGTAAAACAGCCTTAGTATCACAATTTATGACATCAGAATACATGCATACGTATGATGCTAGCTTAGGTATGTATATCAGCATTTTTGATTCATTTTCCAGATATTATACAAAATCATTATAAAATACAGAAAGTTACGTAAGTTTAGAAAACTCATACACAAACATATGTATAAACATACGATTTGAAAATTTCATTTTTATTAAGTTTAAATTTTTTTTTTTTTTTTCACTTTAAAATTTAATAATAATTACAAATAAACATGACAAATGAAATACATACACTTAAAATAGAATTTAATTAATTTTAATATTTTTACATTAGATACATACATACACATATGCATATACATTTATTCATAATATTTTCTTATAATTTTAATTTGAGTGATAGATGATGAATTCGGTGAAAAGACAGTTAGCGTACTACTTGATGATGAAGAATCTGAGCTTGTATTCATTGATCATCCAAGTGTTGAAATGAGTGTAAGTAAAATTATTATTATGAAAATAAACAAATTTTTTAATTTGATTAACAAAAATAAAAGCATTATAAATTTGAATTTACATATGTATTGTACATACGTATGTATTTAAATATGTATGTGAGTGCTTTAGATTTATTATATAAATGTAAATAGAATTTCTATTAAAATATCTTTAAAACATTGAAAATCCTATTTTATCTCTTCAAATTTTAAAAATCGTTAAAAGGTTTAATAAAATTTTCCATTTTTATAAATGTGAAAAAATATTAATTTATTTATAAAATAAAATTCATTGATTTGATATTGAAATGTAAAATTCCGAAATTAGATAAAAATAAAAATAAAATTTTTCTCATCGATTCAATTAAATTGGTTGTTAATTGAATTTCCAATTTATCATAATAATGGAGAATTTGTATATGTATTTTTTTTTTGTTTTTAATTTTATTTTATTTTTTTGATACTGCAATAGGTTGAAAATTCATTGACAACATATGAACCACATGCATGTGTTGTAATTTATTCAGTTGTTGATCGTAATTCATTTCGTATTGCTGAAGAAATAATTAATTATTTATGGAGTGAAAATATGACTAAAGATAAGGCTGTCATATTAGTTGGAAATAAGGCTGATTTAGCTAGATCAAGAATGATTACAATGTCAGGTAATTATAATTATTTACATAATTTCTTGCAAAAAATAAAATCTTTACAATTCCATATCTATTTATACCGGCTTTTTTAATAACGTACTATTCACAATCCTACGAGTATACAAATACAAAGTAAATCATATTCGTAAATGTTGTTGTTAACACGTGTATGTATGTTTATTACGTAATATGATTAAAAAATTTGGTTTTATTATTTTTTTTTTCTTTCAGATTTTATAAGAATTTCAAACTTTACAAATTTAAAGTTTAAAAGTTATGAAATTTAACAATTTCTAATTATTTTCATCTTTTTATATGTGAATAACATCTTGATATTACTGAAAATTTTAACAAAAAAGAAAAATCCTTTTTGAATTGAAGCTATATAGAAATAACAAACATATTGCATTCAATTGTTATTACATTCATTAGTGTCGTATGTAATGTGGGATTTACTTTACATGCATGCATACATGTGAATGTAATGATAGTTAAGAAAATTCTGTATTTCTTCTAATATGATTGAAATTTCTTTAATGAACATTAAGTTTTATGAATAGTTTTAGTTTTCTTTATATCAATTTGGCTTTTTTAATTACTCTTTTTACAAATAAATTATTTCATTTCTACAAAGAAAACTATAAGAACAACTTTAATACCATTATTTATTTTATACTGTTCTACATTTATACATGTACACAAAAGCAAACAAAATAATTATACAAATAAAATTTTAAATAAAAAAAAAACTGAGTTGTAAATTCAACCAAATATAAACTTTTAAAATATAAAATAAATATTTTTCAGTTTTTTTTTTTTTTTTTTGTTTTTAAATTTTTGAATTTATTTCAATTTTTATTCTGATTTTTAATGAATGATTGTTTGAAATTTTATAGAAGGAAAATCTTTAGCTGCTTCAAGAGATGCAAAATTTATTGAAACTTCAAGTGGTATTCAACACAATGTTGATGAATTATTAGTTGGAATTTTAAAACAGGTAAATTTTCATTCTTACAAAGTTTTAATTGAATAAACATTAATTACATTTCAATTTAAGTACAATGACTTATAATTGATGTATGTATTTACGTGATTTACAATTTTATTACATTAATTTTTTATTTAATTTTATGCTTTACTTGTTTGAAAAACCAAAATAAACAAAATAAAATTTTTTTTTTATTATTTTATATTGTAAAAATTTAAAACTAAAAAATATTAATTTTTCTTTTGATTTGAAAATGTTTTTTGAAATTCAAAAATTTTCAAATACAAAATTTCTTTTTTTTTTTTTTTTTACAAAAATGAGTAGAATGTAACATATCGAAGAATATTCATGATTATAAGCAAATTTTCATACTTAATGCGAATGCAAATCAATATGAAATTTAGAAATTAATTATTCTCGTCTAATTACTTGATCCTTTCTAAGAAAATGAAAATTTTTATTTATTTCGCATTTTATTTACGTCAAAAAAACAAAAAAAAATCTGATTCGTAATTATGTGTATTCATTCTTTTAAAAGATAAAGAGTAGATTTTTCTAACAAAAATAGAAAATAGAATTTTTTTAAAACACACGTACATACGTACGTATTTAAGAAGGGAATTTTAAAGCTTTCAGTAAACATAATAATATGTCTAGACGTTTTTATAATACATTCGTCATTTAATTTTAATTTTTTCTTTTTTTTTTCAAATTTTCAAAGAAAATCAACTAAATTTTACTCTTATTCTTCGTCATTTCTTCAAAGTGTGAATAAATAAAGGTCCCTTATTTTTATCTTTTATGTAAAAATTATCACATTTATGATAAAATGTTGATGGTATAGTATCTTTATTCTTGTTTTGACATTATAACCTTTTCAGTATATGTATATAAAAAGATACTTAGATATGCCTCGAAGATGTTTTCATAATTTAATTGAATAACCTGATAAGATTTTTTTTCATTTAAAAACGTGCAAATGTACATTTACATAATGAGAAAAAATATATGTACATACACACGATGTTTAAGTTGAAAGAAGAAGTAAACAAATTAGAAAAACATGAAAACAAGAAACTAAACTAACAAGACATGATTTGATATAAAAATACTATAAGATGACTAAAAGAAAATATAATTTAAGAAATTTGCATTTGATCTTTTTAAACCTTTTTTTTTTTATTATTATCGTTATTATTCATTACTTTTTTTTTTTTTTTAAATAAATAAAAATTTTGTGATGACTTATTTTGTAAAACTCAAAAAAAAAAATAAATTTTAAGTATTCAAAGTCTTTTACGTAAACAAAAAAAATTTTCTATTAAGAAAATATCTGTTTTGCTTTTAGTATTTAAATGAAATATACACGGACAATGTGATAAATACGATCAAAGTTATTAAACTTTTTGATTCAATTTAAATTTAAACAAAATTTTACTGATTTGTTTACATTTATGTACACGTATTCCTTTTTTGTAAATTTAGTTTTTCTATTCCAAGAAAAGGAAATTTATTAATTTTATTAGGCTTATTATGTTTGTTTTCATTTTCTATATATTTTCTGTTTTCTTTTTTTTTGTCTAATTTTTAAATTTTAAATTCTTGTTTTACTACAAACTACAAAAGTATCATCATGTATTTATTTACCCTTATTTATTACTAACAGATACGTTTAAAAGAAAGACGTGATAAGAAAGCGGCAATGACATCATCAAAAATGAAAAATTCACGTACACAAATATCATTGCATTTGGCTAAAGAAATTCTTCAGAAAATTTGTTTAAGTGATATAACAAAATCAAAAAGCTGTGAAAATCTTCATGTACTCTAAAATAAAAAAAAAAAAGTTAAAAATAAAAAAATTTAAAAATTTTTAAGAAAGAAATAAATTTTTATTTTAAAATAATTATTTACTATATTCTGCCTTTGAAAATTCTATTTCCATATATATAGAATTTGGTATTGAAAAAAAAAAAAAATACTGAAAATAAATTTCATTAAAATAAATAAAAAAAAATTTATACAGTTTAGAATAAAATTTTGAATTGAAAAATATGTCCAAAAAGATAAAGAAATTAAATGAAAAAAATTAAAAAAAAAATTCATTAAATTAAGAAAATAAAATAGATTTATTTCATATGTAAAACATTTAATATAAATAAAATATAATAAATTTGAGGCTAAAATTAAAATTATGTACTGTTAAGATTTTACGTATTAATTGCTAATTAAAGAACTGAATGTCAATTTTCTATTAAAAATATTGTATTATAATTGTATACTGTGTATAGATGTGTAAATTTACATGTACGTAATTTCTCTGTTAATTAATGTAATTAAATATTTATTAAATATTAAAAAAAAAATTTAAATAAAATTTAAAAATTAAAAATATATTTTTAAATTTACATAAATATTGTAGAATTTATCTATGCGAGCATTAAGTATGAATTAAAAATAATTTAAAAAAAGAAAAAAAAAAAAATTAAATGTTTCTATGTTCTGTATGTTGGATTATATACGGGAAAAATTTATCTCACTAAAGCATTATGAAATAAAAACATGAAATTCTAACCAGGGTGATTATTTAAAATATGTTAAAGGTGTAATACGTATACAGTGTATTCATTTTAAGCACAAGATACAAACAAACAAAAAATATAAATCTAGTAGATATAAAAAAATCTATATAAATAATTGAAAAATTAATTTAGTCATAATTACAAAAAAATTAGACATAATGAAAAAATTATATTTCCATATAAATATACGTATATATATATATATATTGAATAAAAAATTTATAAACTTTAAATAAAAAAAATAATAAAAAATTAGTAATGAAAAATTTATGAAAAAAAAAAAATGAATAATAAAGTTTGTATACCTACATACTTACATATATAACAAAATATAATAAAGCTTATTATTATTTTTTGAAAAGGAAAAAAAAAATGTTATTAAAGCAAACTAATTGTAAGTATGTACACATGAATAGAAATTATATTTACATATTAAAAAAAAAAAATTATTCATATAAAATGTACATTTATATACTTTTAGCTTTTAAATTATATTGTACATTTGATTATGTACGTACAAATTTTGTACAATATAACATAAAATATACATAGTATCTCTTATTAAAGATTATATTGCTTAGAAGAACACACAGGTTCATACTTATTGTACATGTATATTCATATATTTTTTGTAAGTCTTTCTAAAACCAATAATATAATATAGTTAAAAATAATGATGTATGTATATGATGATAAAATAAAAATTACATAAGAAATAATTGAAAAAAAAAAAAAAACATTTTAAAACTCCTATTATAGAGATATGTACTAATAAAAAACATACATTTTGGTATGTATGTGCCCATATGATGTGCAAAAAAAAAAAGGAAAATAAATTATATATTATTTCAAAATGCATAATATATTCGTTGAAATATAAATGAGTTATTTAGAAAAAAGATATAAATTAAATAATTATACAAATGAGTAGATAACCGGCCTAAAATTATGTAGAAATGCTATAAAAATAAATCATTACAAAAAATATTTAATCTTAACATACAATATTAATAAGATGTATGTAATTTTGATTACTCAGTAATCAAACTGGTTAACTTCTAAAAGTTTTCATCAAAATTATTTTATTCATTTGTTCTGATGGTATTACATTTTTTATGGTGTTTACGACATTCAAAAACGAGTAGTTATTATATTCAAAATAGCATTTCGTCTTGATAAAATCTTCTATAAAATTAGTTAAAAATTTTGAGTTAATGTTCAATTTTCTAAATAATCACTTTAAGTATCCTTGAGTTAAAACATATAGGACGCACATATACAAGTATATATGAGTACGTCATAACTCTCACAGGTTCTTAAATTAATAATAATCGTCTAGTTTAATCTTGACGTAATTTTATAAAGCAAAACTTGTTTGACAAATTTCAAAATTTCATTGTTCTATTCGAACTCATTAGTTAATTCGAGTTTAAATCCATATTTCATTTAACATATAAATTAAACATTATATAATAATTATGAAAAAAGAATAATTATTGAAAAAAATAAATAAAAATGATAAAAAACTAAAAATAAAACAAAAAACATGAAATCTATAAATCGATTAAAAATATTTAAAAAAAAATTATTAAAAACTTTACTAAAAATATTAAAAAATTAAAACAAAAATAAAAAAAAAACAAACAAAGTTAAAACTAAATTGACAGAATATTTTCTATAATAAAATTATTAAAAATTTTCTGCATTTAAATGCTGTAATGACAATCAAAAATTGTGTGGAAAATTAAATGAAGATAAAAAAAAACAAACTGATGCAGTTAAGTACCAAAAAAAAAAAGCAAGAAAAACTAAATAGGAAAACCATAAAGATAGAGTATAGACTATAGAGCATTACCGTTGTAATTCGTTTATGTTTTGTGTAAGAGAAGAAAAATATTTAAAAAAGAAAAATGAAAGAATAAAATAAATGAATTAAATTGGAAAAAAATTGTAATTTTATTTAATTTTTATATCATTTAAAACAAAAATCAAAAACGAATACAAAAAATCCAATCCACCTTCCCACACATTTACCTATCAAATCTCCATCAAATATGGTGTTAAAAAATTTTTTTTCTAATTTATTCGTTATGTATAAATTGAAATTTTAATTAAATGAATTTATTTCCATTATTTTATTATCTGTTATCGTATTA
This sequence comes from Anthrax anthrax, assembly GCA_963971155.1. Classification (NCBI taxonomy): domain Eukaryota; kingdom Metazoa; phylum Arthropoda; class Insecta; order Diptera; family Bombyliidae; genus Anthrax; species Anthrax anthrax. The sequence goes on along the minus strand of OZ020118.1, from coordinate 5,628,440 downwards.
ATAGAGTTCAAATCAAATTCATAAAATATAAACTTTTTATTTGACCTTTAATTATATCATAAAAGTTGATATCTGAATTACAAAATAGTAAAAAATTAAAAAAAAAAAAAATACAAATTATTTCAAATAATGGAATGGTAATAAATAAAGAATAAAATCTATACTATCTTATTTTATTTTTATGCTTTAAATTATTATTATTATTATTATACACATATACAATAATAACATTAGATTTTGTTTTAATCAAAATATAGAGCATTGATCTCATTTAAAAAAAAAAACAAAAAGGAAATGAGAAGATAAAATAATAGAAAAAAAAAGTTTTTGAATTGCCATATAAACATGTATGCGTAATGATTTGTTTTTCTTTTATATTTGCTAGATTTTATTTTTTTTTATATATATATATGAGCTTGGGATAAAAATGTATGTATAAAATGACTTTTATTTACTATATAGACAATTTGGCGTCAAATTAAGAAATCGATTTTTGGGTGGTGTTTATTTGATATTTTTTTATTTTTATTTTATACGAAATGAGTTTACAAACAAAAGTAGTCAAATTTTGTACAAATACATATGTATGTATGTACATAAATTGATATATGACATACATGAATAAACACAAAATATATAGTATTAGGTCAATGATAATTTCAAGGACATTGAACATTTCTGTTCCAAAATGAATTCGCATAAAAGGAAATGAACCTATATACATACAATGTATGTACATATATAAAAGTAAAAATAAAATCAAAACATAAATTATTCGAAAAATTTGAGTTCAAGGAAAATAAATTTCATAAAAACAAGAACAAAAAAATTATTGTTATCCTACGCTTGAATACGATAATTAATGTTTATGAAAACGATTAACATTAAAAAAAATGAAGGAAAAAAATCAAGCTAATGTTAACTATACCAAAACCGCAAACAAAAATTTTTTATCATTCAGTAGTAGATAAGAAGGTGTTCGTTTACAAGATAATAAAATCGTCCTAGATTTTTAATGATTTCATGATACTGTTCATCTTCCCTCAGTACATTTAATTAAATACCAGAATTATTTATATATATTACGATTGAAAAAAAACTCAAATGCAAAAACAAAAAAGCAAAAGGCTAGAACAAAAATAAGAACTTTTTTTTTGTAATATTTAATTACAATTTTGTCTCATTCACGAGGATTATAATTGTATCACAGCACAAGTCGAAATAAAAGTATGTAAATCCAGACTGAATTCATTCGCACAGATACAGATACATAACGTATGCGTATGATACGGACAATATTTACACGTGTTGTGATTAATTTCTTTAACATTTTGTAATTCCATTTATTCATTATCAACTAAATGATTTTCATCATTTCCCGACCCAAACTTATACTTATATAGTATTCAAAAGTTAATTTCTCTTCCCCTTTTATTACTTTGTTTAGTTGTATTTTTTTTCTTTATTTTTGTTTCCACATTTTGCCTTTTGCTTTATTATTATTATATTTTTATCTTTAATACCTAGTTATATTTTCTCTCTTCGTGTAATTTGATTTTGAAATGATTTTTTGTGTTTTGCTTTTTTTTTTTTTTTTTTAATTATAAATCGTCTAATTAGTCTTAATGAAAATATCATGTTTTCTACCGTACATAATCATTGTATCAAATTTCATCAAATACGAATTACGATTAATTAACTTTTTTACATTATATACCAAAAAAAAAATAAATAAATAAAAAAATAAAATAAACGATAAAATTAATGATTCATTTGTATCTGTATCTCTCATTAGTGACTTTTTTTAAAAAAATTCTGTATACACATTTTTATAGTTTCTCTGCAATTGTTTGTGTAATGAAGTTTAAATTTTTGTCATTAAATTCTTAAATAATCATTGAGTTTTTTTTCTATTCTCACTTAAAAATAAAAATAAAATTTCAAATGTGTTGGAACGTTTTATTTGACTATCATTAACAATTTATTGATCGCAAATATACATAAGTAGAGTATTTGAATCTGCCTATTGTACAAATAAAAAATGTCCATTCCATACAGACATTTTTAGAAGAAAAAATAAAAAAATTAATTTACCTGAAATTAATTACTTTAAATCGTAATGTAATAAAGTTTATAAATTCGATTTGAATTATTTTGTTTTCCGATAAGCATTGAACATTTTCTAACTAAAAATAGGTAATTCCAATTTTTTTTTTTGCTTTTGGCTGTTTCGTTGTAAACCAATGTAAATGAAAATTTGTGATAATTTTCAAATGTTTAAAAGTATTTAATTGGCTTTACTGACTTTTAATAGAAAGCAAACTTTTTGAAATAAAAAAACAATTTAGGGATTTCAGAATTAAGGAATTATTCTAATTTTAAATTAAAATCAATGGTCTTATCAGCTTTTAAATTACATATTTTATTCCTGTATTTTATCTATTTGAAATTTTATAAAAGCAAAAGGAAGAAACAAAATACCAAAAAATTAAGAAATGTAAAATACTAATTTTGTTTTCTTGCATACGGTAAAGTTTATTTTGACTTTTAATGTTTCAATTGATAAAACTGCTTTGTAATAAATTTATAAATACATACTTTTGATCTTGTTCTTCTTAAACTCGACTCATTTGTTATTGAAAAAGCAAAACAATATCCTTTTCCTAACATTTATTAAAATTAAAAAAAGGAAGATAGGAGGGTTATTAGATTTTTTTTAAATTGTATTATAAAGTTAGGTGTATAAAAAAATTGCCAGATTTTTTTTTTTTTTGTTATTTTTATTAATTATTAGTTTTATTATTATTACAAATTTATTTTTTTCTTTTTAATTGTTATATGCATAAATTTTTTTAAATGAATATTATATAAAGTAATTGTAAAAGTAGTAGTATTTCGAATTATTTTTCTAAGTATGTTAAATTAAATATTATGACTTTATAATTAAAAAATAATCATTTTTAGTATATAATGTTATTATGTTAATTAACAATAAAATAATTAAATATGCATTTACTAGGTAGTATTTATGTAGCATTCAATTTTTTTTTCGTTAATAAATTACATTATTATTTATTTTAATTTAAATATTTGTTTATTAGGAAAATTAAATAAAACATTAAAAAAATTCTTTTTATTCAATTATTTGCAAATAAACAAAAAACAAATTTGCAAAAAATTTTTCATATAAACTAATGTACACTGATCATTGTATAAATCATTACTTTATACAAAAAAAAAAAAAAAAACTCTTAAACGTACGAATTTCATTTTGATATATTTCAATTTTATATTTCATTGATTCCAAAAAATAAAAATAACACAAAAAGAATTTTAAAAACATGATACAAAATGGAATTTCTTCAAATCATATATTTCAAAAGTTTTTCAATAATGTACAGGTCAAGAAAGGAAGCTTTAAATATTTATTATTTACAATATGATGAGTAGAAAAAAAAATAATACATTGAAAAAAACAGTTATAAATAAATAAATAAATTCAATTTTTATTTATTTTTATTATTTTATTATTTTATTCAAATAAAAAAAAAATGATGAAAACATATTTTTCAAAAATTAATTACAAAATTTTTATTAACTTTCAGCTTAAATTCTTATTGCGATGAAAAATTAATTTATTAATATTTTATAGTATCTCGTTTTTTAGACAAGATTTTGTATTAATTTATTATGGTTTTCTTTCATGTCAACATTTTACTTACAATCATAGTATATAATTTTACTTTCAATTTAATTTCATTAGATTAGTTTTATTTAATTTTTTTTTATAATTTTATTTTTTATATTTTACTCTTTTTTTTGTTTTTTTTTTATATTTTATTTTAAATTTTCTTTTATTTTTTAAGAATATGCATTTATTGCATAATCGTTTTACAAATATTGTGTTATAAATATTCTCAGTATTACATTTTGTTTTTCTTCATATTTGATTACTACATATGTATTATTATTTTTTTTTTATATTTTAATTAGTTAAATAATTTTATTGTTAGTTTATCATTTTATTATTGTATGTAGCATAATTAATGTATAAGTAAATTGTAAAAAAAATTGTTTATGTCTTTTTTTCCTTTTATCATTTTTATACTAAAATGTTCAATTTTTTTTTCCTTGTTTTTTTTCCTTTCTTTTTTTATAAAAAAGTTTTGACAATTAATTTTTAAAAATATTTGAATACTAATAAGTAGCAAAAACAAAAGTTATTAAATCTTACAAAAGAAAAATGTTTTTTTTTTTAAATTTTCTTTTTTATACATAAAAGGCAACTTTGCTTTTAATTGAGCTTTGAATTTTTTCTCCTCTTTTTCTTGTTATTTATTCTGTTATTTAGAGTAATAAGTAGTTCTTTCTAATTGTTTATTAATTGTTTGTTTCTTTTTTCTAGAATTTTGGAATTTTTTGATTTTCAAATATGAGCAAATTAAATTATTTCTTTATTTCACTAGTACCAACTTCTCCTTCTTTATAGAGAGGTAACATATAGTAAAAAAGGAGAATTTTAATTTTTTGTTTTTTAGAATATGCACATAAATTTTGCATTGATTTTTCGTTGTAATTTTTATAATTTATTTTTAATTTGCAGTTTGTCTGTTTTTCGTTTCATATATTTAAAGTCTAAATGGTTCTCGTTGATTAACTGGTGTCGATCCACGGGATTTTCGTATTGAAGTCGAAGTTAATGTCGATTCAATTGATGTCTTTCGTGGTGTTTGCATTCCAGCTGGTGTTGAATTACCGCTCAAATTTCGTCTAATGTAAAATATGAAAAATCATTAATTTATTTAAATTATGAAAATTTGAAAAAAAAAGTACTGAAAAAACTATGAAAAAAAAATGAAAAGAATATTAATACTTCTTAAAAACGAAAACAAACAAAAAATATTTAAAAAAAAAACTCAAAGACAAAAAAATAAATGTATGAAAGTAAATCACAAACAAATTTAAATTGAAAACAATTCACTACGGTAAAAGTATTCTTATTGAAAAAAAAAAAGAAAAAACAAACAAATTAAGCTTAAACTAAAAATTCAATGAATTTTGTATTCATTTAGATATTGTTTTTTATTTTGTATTGTTAGGATTTAAAAAAAAAAATAAATAAATAAAAAAATAAAAATAAAAATAAAAGAATGAATAATATTTTCATTTCATAAAAGTAAATAAAATATTGCAAAAACGAATTTCACATTTATTTACTTTGAATAAAAATATAACTGGTTTTTTTAAAAAAATCTACTCATAAAAATGTTTTTTTTTATTGTTTTAAAAAGTCTTTTTAAAATTGTGTAATATTTTATTTGCTTTTTAAAATTTTGTGAAAATAAAATTTTCGTTAAACAAAACCAATAAAGACAAAAAAAAAAAAATAAAATAAAAAATAAAAAATTAAACAAACAAAAATTAAAATAAATTCAATGAAAAAAGAAAACACCATCATTATTTTGCTTTTTTACCCTGTATTATTTGTGAATGAAACATTTGATGAAGAAGAACCAGGAGAATAATTTGGTCGAAATTTATCATTAGGTGATAATCTAATTGGTATCCTGGAGCGACTTTTTTTTATTTTAAAAAAGAAAATTTATAGAAAGTACAAAGAGAAAAAAAAAAATGGTTAAAAAAAGAAAAAAGTAAGAAAATTACATTAGTATAAAATAGCAAGAAAACTTTCTTGTTATCGTCAATTTTTTTTTTTTTTTTTTCAATTTTATTTTGTCAACATTTTTAACAGCAATAAATTTCTTCACTATTATATACTTTAAACATAAGCATGAATGCATGGATAAAAATTATAAATGTAATCACAAAATAATAAAGAATTCTCTGTCAACATGAATTATCAAATTCTGTTTCAATTACAAAAAATAGAAATGTGAACTCGTTTCGATTTCAATGCTATGAATATCTTCAATACTTTTATAAATAAGCCCTTTAACCATGTGTTTATTTTTAGTAAAGAAAAATATTCTAAATACAGAATGATTCTATTTAAAAATTTTTGTTATAATTCTCATGAGAAATTTAATTAAATTAAAATAAATTAAATCACTCTGTATTTGTAGAATATTAGAAATTTGCATAATATTCTCATTTTATAAAGAGAATTTTAATTTAATATTATAAAATGAGAAAATTTGCATTTAGTATTGTATAAAAGATATTCCTACGTTTTAAAAGTGTTAATTAATAGCAATAAAAATATGTTAATCTGTGTATACAAAGTATGAAATGCCTATTTGTAAGTTTATATGTATAAATGCGAGAACACCAAAAATTTTTTATTTTTGCAGGAGAAATTCAAATACAGATAATATAATTTAGAATGTATGAAATTTACCTAGTCCTATAGCCAGTTAGTGCTGGTATACTAGTCGATCGAAATATTCCGCCATTACTGTTCCCATTATCACATGAATTGATGAATTATTGTTTTGTTTTTTTTTTTTTTTTTCAAACATTTTTTTTAAGAATGAGTTTCAATTTAAAAAAAAAATTTTTTAATGTTCAGTGAACCCGATAAAGCCAATTTTGTAGAGATTTTTGTTAGATTTTGTAGAAATATTATTTTCGAATTTTTGATTTTTTTGTTTTTTACATATGATGCAAAAGAGAAAGAAAAAAAATTTAATTTAGAAAAATAAAATGTAGAGCCAATTATGATAAAATGAAATAATATAAAAGCGATAAATGTTAGAAAGGATATTTCCTTTTTTTCCTTTATTCCTCTTTTTTTTGTTATTTGTTTTTAATATTTGAGATAATGAAAGTAAATTTCATGCAATTATCTGTTTCTTGTTTTTTTTTTTTCATCGATGTTTTTCATAATCCATTCAAGTTTTAATTAGAACTTTTTTTTCATATTTTTTTTATGTTTTGACGAATCAACAAAAAAAATTTTGTGGAAAAATTACCTTGTTGGAGCAGGACTGGCTGATCCTGATGCTGTTTTACGTGGAGTTGCTGTTCCACTTCGTGTTGATGTTACTGAACCTACAGATAAACGTGATGGACGTGGCGTGGCTCCAGTTCCGATCGGTGTCGATGTACTATTTGCTGTTCTGCGTTGTGGAATACGTGATGGTGTAGCATCATCTGAAAATACATTGAAATTTATGTTTAGTAACCAACTTAAAAAAAAAAAAAAATACCAAAATAGATTGATAGATAATTTTAAATTTCGTGTGCACTATAAATTTTTTTACCTGTACTGTCAAGTGAAAGATTTGATCCATGTCTTGATGGTGGTTTTGATCCCTGCCTACTTGCTGGCCTTGAACCTGGTTTTGAACCGCCTGGTGTTAAATTACTTCTACCCGTATATGATACCTTTCTTGGTGTATATCTTCCTGATGCCCCTAAGCTACCTTCATTATCACTTAATGAATCTGGTGTTGATGCTGATAATGAAGATCGAGATGGACGTGACATTGCTACTGAACGTTGAGAACGTTCTCGGACCTATGAAAAATTCAAGATTTGTTTATCATATTATAATAAAGAAAGAAAAACAACAAAAATATAAGATGTTTAAAAAGAAAAATAAAAATGAAAAGAAAAATTTCGAAAAATGAAAACGTAAAAGTACAAAAATGCAAAAATGTACATAAATTTTTTGCAAAATCAACTTACGGTTGAAATGCATTTAAAAAAAAAAAAAAATGTGTACAACAAAACAATCCATACACCATACTGTAAAATAAAAACTTTTTTTGTCCATATATTGGAATTAACTTACCCAATGCATTGGTTGATGGCAATGATGTATTGAATGTGGACTTAATGGTACCGAACGACTATTATTATTATTTGTTCGTACGAATATTGTACCGCCGGCACCCATATGCAATGGATATGCACATGGGATTTGTTCTTGTGCTCTCAGTCTTTCAAATATTGGCATTAATTCAGCTAAATGCTCATCAACTAAATATTTTGGTTTTTTTTTGCAAAAGAAAAATAATCATAAAACGAAATTTCAACTAATTACAAGATAAAAGATAAAAGATAATTCAAATTTGATTTTGGTCTAAGCAAAGTAAAAAAAAAAAAAGATAAGAAGAAAATCAAAAGGTGAAAATAAATACAATTGCAAGAAAATCTCACGATTCATTTGTACGTTATACTTAAGTTATACACTTTTTACGTATACAAGAAAATCACACACTCAAAATGATAATAAAGTGTATAACATAAAACATATAATTTGAAATGAAAACGGAAAATGATCATTTAATATTTGGAAATTCATTTTTTTTTTTTTTGGTTTACTAATACATAATATGGACTTCCGCATTTTTATTATTATTTTTTTAATTATATTTATAATTTCAAATTCTTTATCAGAGTTCATTTTTATTGGACATAACAATAAAATTGTATTTTTCAAAATTTTGCTGTGTTTGTAATTCAAATTAAAAATGAAATAGAACATCAACAGTCAATCAAGAAAAAATAAAGAAAAATATAAACAAAAAATAATTTACAACACAATTAAAATACATTAAAACAATATGAAATGAGAATGATTTAAGAAACATTAAAAATTATTTTTTTTTTTTATTTTTACATTTCATCAACTAATAAGCGAGCTTTAAATTCTCAAAAAATGGTCACGTATAAGGCAATCTTTTGAATGCATCTTTATACCCATTGGCAGCAAAAATTTACAACATTTACATTTAAAGCTTGCTATTAATAAAATTTAAAACGATTTCATTAAAATTACGATGTAATTAAATTAACCGTAAATAAATTTTTAGGATGAAATTAATTTGAATAAAATAAAACACTCGAAGTAAATTTGTTTTTATTAAGCCTAAAGCGATTATGGCAGTTAAAAGTATTTTAAAATACACATATATGCCAAAATTATATGAAATAATCCCGTTAACGAGTCAATAACCTCAAATTTCTTGCTTTTTTTTTTTTTTTTATACAAATTTAATGTTGGAATCAATTTATACAAAAATTATGTTATTCCATGTGCATATCTAAATTTTTATAATTATTTCCTGTAATTATTTTTATACAAAGCTACTGTGCAAAAATAGTGAAAATAAAAACCCTTTTCCATGTACAGTATACATTTATTCTAATCCATTCCGATTTTCCATGTTTACAAATTTAAAAAAAAAAAAAAACGAAATGGACATTTTCTTTTTAAACTGTAGATATTTTTAAAATTTACATATAAATTTACAATGTAATCAAAGAGATTTTATTTCATTTCCTATAAATAATGGAAAATTGTAATAAAATTTCATTCAAAATAACAGATCAAGTTATATTTTATCCACAGCATGTATGTTTTCTTTATTTTTTGTTATAATATGTACGTATGTATAAATTTTGTATGTATGTAAAATGTAATTTAATTATAGGCAAAAAAAAAAACAAAGATGCATTGAAACAAAATAAACGAATGACAGCACTTTAAAAACAAGAAAAAGAAAACAAAAAGTAAAACAAATAAACCAATAAAAGAACAAATTTCAACAATAGCGACAATTTCACAATAAATTTCCCATTCAAAATTTATTTCTCTCCAAAAAATAAAATAAAGCCTATACTTAACAATAAAATAAAAAAATAAAAAATAAAATCAAATAAATACAACAACTATTTGTTCACGCTTTATATCATGCTTTTTGTTTTTAAGGGTTTTATATTCAATAAATAAAAATCATTGCCATTTTATTTGCTAAAATTTCTTTAATACATAACGTACAAACACCAACCAATAAACTTTTTCAACTATCCGGAGAAGAAAACGAAATTAATTGTAATGCAAAAAAAAAAAAAAAATTTTTTTTTCCTTTTTTATAACGTATATGCAATGCATATTTTCATACACTTACCTTAAATAAAAATCATGTGTTGGACGTTCATTAGATTTAAATGAACGCCTTGGGATTTATACAATTTTTCGACTTAATATAAGTGTGAATATTTTAAAGATATGCATATTTGTTTTTTTTTTTTTTATTGATAATGAATAATATTTAAAAATGTGAATGAAATAAAATAAAAAAGGAAAAAACAATGAATAAACGTAAAATAAAAAATAATAATAAATTGCAAAGAAAAATGTAAAGATTAAAATTATATAATATTGTATATTCTGGTGCAATATTTAAATAAATAAAAAAAATTGTTTATGTACAAAAATTGTAAACAATTTTCAACTTTTATAATTTATTGTTGTTTTAGATTTAGTATTTTGGTTTTGTGTTTTTGTGTTTATTTTTACCTTCGTTATTGGTCCTTGTCCACTCATATATGGTGGGGTACCAGCAGATCCATTTTGTTCAGATGCTGATGATAAGCGTGGCTTAAATGCGGCCATACTTTGTGATACTCCATCAGCCAAAATGAATTTTTCACGTAATTCAATATTTGTTCTTCCTTTGGCTGTTTTTGATATGTTTTTTGAAAAATTTTTCCACAAAAATACGGGAGATTTTTTTTAAATAAAAAAATTTTGTTTGGTACATTACAGCGACACAAAATCAATGGTAGTGGCACAGCAGTTGATAGCAATATGGTAGTAGTAGTAGCAGTAGTAGGATCATCACGCACAAAAAAGGACGTCACAAAGCCGTTCATATAATCATCATCATCATCAGTTCAGGATTTTTCACAGTTAATTGTTTTTTTTTTTTTTTGTAGGCGTTATGTGTGCAAAAAAAGAGATGGGAAGTAAAAATAGCGTGAAGGGAATGTATGGGATTTTCGTTGTTTTATAGAAAGGAAAATAAAAAAAAAAATAAAAATGAAAACAAAATAAACATTGGTAAGCGGAAAGTAATACAAAAAAAAAACGAAGTGAAAGAATAAACAAAAACGTGGGGAAATGGAGGAAAACAAACAAATAAAAAACAAAATTTAAAAAACAAATGTATAAAAATTACCACAACAAAAAAGTTAAAACATGAAGAAAAAAAAAACAGTAAAACAAAAAACAAAAAAATTAAATTAAATAAAACAAAGTTGAAATAAATTATAAAAATTTACGTGTAAAAATAACAAAAAATCTGCATTGTGATAGCAGCAGATTTTACTACTTTCGTAATATAAAATTGTAAATTACTATACAAAAAATAAATATGCTTTTTAATATTTTACTCAAAAATACAGCATAAAAATTCATCGTGCCAGGGTAATGTGCACATAAAAAATATTTTTTTTCTTTTTTTTATTTGTACATCATTTAGAAAGAATTTACGTATAATTTTATGTTACTTTAATTTTTTTTGTATTAAAGTTATTATTTTATTTATTAGAATTTTGATTAATGATTACCGGTATATAAATTATTCATCATTATTTTTATATGAAATATTAAATTCGTAAATTCTTCCTTTATTTTTGCTTTCAAATGTGAAAATTTTGAAAAACTAAAAATTTTTAATTGTCTAATAAAATCATATTATCTACTTACGTACATTCCAACTGCTCAAAGTGTTTCTTTTATTATTTTTTTTATTTTTTTTATTTTTTTTAAATTTTCAATTTTTAATTGAATTTTGTAATATTTTTAATTTTTTTTATGATAATAAAAAACACAGTATTAAAGAAAACTTTTAAAAGCAGTGGAATGTTTTAAAATTTTTATTCTTTGAATAAATCCTTTCTATGAAAATGATTTCTGACCGAAATTCATTATGCAAAGAATTACAAAATAATTTTAAGAAAAAATATTCACTCATTACAAAGCGATTTCTATAATTCAGAAAATTATAAATCAAAACAAACAAAAATAAGAAAAAAAAATTTTTTTAAACAAAAAATTTATATCAAAATTCTGAAAATAATTTTATGAGTTTTTTAAAATGTGTTTTGATATTATAATTTTCTTCAAATCTTTGTACTTTGCATAATTTCTTTAAATCAATAAAATACAAAAAAAACAAAAAATCTTAAATAAAAAAGGCATTTTTAAATTTAATACAAAATAAAATTAAATCGTGAATAATATAAACCTATATATAATCTACTTGTGATTTAATAATATAATTTTTTTATTTTATTTGTGTTAAATGATTTAAAAAATGAGAAATACCAAACCTTTTGTTAGTAAATTGCATTGCGATTTTTTTTTTGTCTTAATGCGTATAATGTTAATAAGTATACAATTTATAAAAATGCTATTAAAATACCAAAAACTGATTTAATTTTTATATGTGTGTGTGGACACACTGTGCAGTAATGCTTTTAATTATATTTTTATATTTGTATAAAAGTAATTAACATATTTATAGCACATAAAAAATGTAAAAGAGAAAAACAGTAGTGAAGAATAAGGCCTGAAAGGCCTAGTAATAACGCCAGCGTTATTGACAGTTAAATATCGTCAACGTCCGAAGACACGCTGGACGCCTTTCTTTTTTTTTTTTTAATCTAAAGAAATAAAAATTAACACAGAAATGAAAAAAAAGTAGATATTGTCCAATCCGTCAAATCGAAATTAAACTGATGTTGCCGAAAATAATAAACTGTTGATGTTATTTAGCCCATTCAGTATTCAATGTACGAAATTTATGTTGTCGCTGTCGCTGACGCTATCACTAAGTCTCAGGTTTAATATGAAAGATACATATTATAACAATTTAGCTAAATCAGCCACCTAGATCCATGCAAAAATTTTTTTCTCAAAGTGGTCTTATTATTATTATTAACGTAAATCATGATTTTGAAATGTACTCATATCATGTATGTATGCATGTACAAAAAATTTCCTATGAAAATAATTTTCGGTTTACAGGTACACATTAAATTTTACTCACGAAATTTTTTAACAATCATATTATTATACATTTTATGATTTGAATACAAAATTTTCAGTATTATGTATGTACGCATTTCATTATACGGTTGCTATTTTTGAGGTAAATATTATACATACATACATAAATTGCAAATAGTATTCACAAAATCAATCGCTCAATGATTTAAAAAAAAAATTTTTTTGTATTTGAATATCATTATAAATACTGCATGCTTTAGCTTGTAAATACAGTCTACAGAAATCAATTTCTTTTTAATATGTAAATGCGGAACGTACATTTTCAGAACAGTTTTGAATGTTTTTGATATTCAGATTTTAAATTTAAATAAATTTTCAAATTTAAGAAATTCTATTTAAAAAGATTTAATTTGGAAAAAGTATCCCATAAAAATTTTTTCTATTTAGTATTTAATATTTTATATGAAACTTCAATTTCATTTTTTTTTTATTGAAAATATTTATTTTTTTAAAAAAGTGGAAAAATGAGAAATTTCTATGACAGTTGCGCTGTTGATTCAAAATTCTATTTAACATTTTTATTTCAAGAAATTAGAAACTCAAATAAAATACTTAATCTCAATCGCAAAAATAAATTTAAATACAAAACAAAAGCGATTTTATAGCAAAAAAAAAACAGAAAAAGAAAAATTAATATAAAATAAAATTCTATTCGAATTTATATGTAAGTATGTATACAAAAAAAAAGTTTGCTAATCACTTTTAAATGAAATCTTTTGTGATTTTTCGAAATAATTTTGAAATTTTGTGTTTTTTGTAGATTATCATTATTCTTTTTATTTTAATTCTGAGAACCAAATTATATTGATTATTTTTGAATTGATTGTATTAGATTTCATTTAATGTTCGATTCGAGTAAAAATATGCGAAAAAATATTTATATCGTATATAAAAGATAAAAAGGTACGCACCAGTTAATTATTATTCTTTCTCAGTTTGTTGACTCTTTGGTTTTGGCTCAAATTTATTTGAATTACAAATTGATACAATAATGTACACAACACGAAACATAATAATGTAAAAACTGTAATAACGATTAGCGACACAAAGTACGTACAAATTTACAAACATTTATATACAAAAAGGATCATAAACTTTTAATATTCTATTTAACACGAGAGAAAAAAAAAATTATACTTTCTCTTTTAATTATCTATCTAATAATACTGTGTTTGATGCTAGAAAAATATGTTTATTTTTTACTTTTTAACGCATTATTATCCATCCAATTTTGAAGTATGAGCTTAATTGGAAATTTTATATCTCTGAATATAAATGTGTACACATATACACATGAATTTAAAATAATTTGTATTATATAGTATCTGCGATATACGTACATATGTATGTACATATGGATGAGAATTTTTAAATTCAATTCAAATTGCCTACATTACTTGAAATTTATCAATTAAATAAGAAAATAAGAAAATGAAATTTATAACAAACGAACAAACAAACAACAAACAAACAAACAGAAACAAAATAATTTCTAATTTTATTATTATTATTTTTTTTTTAATATAATACATATAATTACTCTGTTTTTAAATTTTTATTAAATTAATACGTTTATTTTTAAATTTATTTTGTTATTTTGTGTATTTTATATTTATTTTTATAACCTATAAAGCATTTCATTTTATCACAAATACATAATAAATAATAAAATTTTTTTGTGTGTTTGTTGCATTTAACTAATAATAATCACTCATCATTAATATTATTATCATTATCATTTAGGATCACAAAATATGAATTTTTTGAATACAAACTATTATGAAAGCTACATTTGTGATTATATAAACCACCACGATGATCCCATGATCTAACAGCTAAATCATCATTTAATGGGCAGCATGCCTCATGTTGTGAAGGATCATTTGGATTTGGTAGTGGCAATACAAGTGCCACTAATGATAATGAATGATAAACAAAAGCACAAAAATTATATTAAATACACACAAAAATTGTGTTTGTTTTTATAATCAATTTTAGTTACAATAGCAACAAGCAGCATAAATTTTTCAAAAAATTCAAACAATGAAATTCACAGACAAAATGAATAATATGAAAACATTAAATGAAATAAATAAATGAAAACAAATATTGATTAATAATAAATTCAATCAATCAACAAATTATATTATTATTTCAAAATTTTTTTTTTATTTTAGTTTTTTTTTTTTTTTTTTTTGAAGCATAGTTGCCGAAAACCATGCAATTACAAAATTAAATATTTAAATAAATTTTTTGAAAAAGAAAAGAAATTAACAATATTGTATAAAATTTGATTTTTGTTATCACAACAAATAAATAAGTAAAATTATTATAATCGCAATCAAATCAATCATATTATTCAAATGTAAATATCCAAAATAATATAAAGTACAAAAAAAAAAAAAAAAAAAAAAAAAAAAAAAAAAAAAAAAAAAAAGTTAAAAAATAATACGTGGAAAAAAAGAAACAAAAATTAAAAATAAAAATTATAACAAATAAAAACAAATTAAAAATTTAATTTTTGAATTTTGCAAAAAAAAAAATTGATTTTAAACAAGTGATGATTTTTAAAATTAAAAAAAAAAAAATTAATAAATAAATAAAACAAAGATTTTCGTGAATAAAAAACAAACAATATATTAGGGGAAGAATAAGGGAATAAAGAGAAAAAAAATTGATGCCAATTAAAATTTTTTTCAATATAATTTCAATTATTATTTTCTATGCTAAGTTTTAATTAAAAGGCTTTTTTTAATCTAGAAAAAATCGAATTATTAAATAACATTTCACTAAAAATAAGTTATTTATTTTATGATATGATCTTTGACTTGTTTTTGGGAATTCATTCCTGTTTGTTTTTGTATTATTTGAACAAAATATTGATTTTAAGTATTTGCAATCTTGATATGATGTATGGCTATGAAATAAGTCTGTCAATGCTGCAAGATTTTTTACATGGATAATTCAAGAGGAAATTATTTTCAATTAACTATAATTACGACTTATTTTGTGTTGATTGAATTTAGAAAATTTGAAAAAAGTTTTCTAAAGTTATTCAGTTGAGCTTTTAGTGAATTTTTATTACCTAAAATTGAATGAGAGGTAAAAGATACGAATTATATTTGAATATGATTTATCAGTGTTATTTTTTTTTTGACTTTAATTTTTTCCACTTTCCAGCTCAATTCGTCTAGTTAAATGATCGATCGCATTTGATAATTGTATGAATAACTGTATAAATAGATCAAGTAAAATAATATTTTTCACTTTTCGTTGCAAAAGAAGATTTATAACAGATTAGTTGAAATTTTAATTTTCGTTCACTAATCTATTTTTTTTTTTTTTTTTCAACAATCACAAAACATTTAACAAAAGCCTAGAGCGTTAGTGATTAAAAATTATATTTTATATGCGTAATAATTAGTAACTTAAAAAAAAAAAAGATTTATTATGAATTAAGGAAGACAAGGAATAAAACGTTTTAAATGCATTTAATCCTCTTCCTAATTCGCTTTTTTTAATTATAAAATGCGAAAGCTTTATTAATGTATGTAATGTAATTTTTTTAAATTTATATTTTCTTGAAATTTTTTTTTTTTTAATTTTATATTTTATTAAATGAACACAGGTTATGTTATATTGAAAATGTTAATTAAATTAACACATAATTATGTATAAATATTGTATAAATCATTATTATTTGTTTAACATAAGAAGAAAATTAATTTGATTAACTAATTAAATGACCATTTCCTCCGGTATATAAATATGTAAATATGTAATAATATAATGTATGTATGTGTGAGAAAAAAAAATATATAAGATAGAAAGAGAAATATACGATAAATATGTAAACAGACAAATAAAGTATATTATGGTATTGGTAATATAATTAAATTATTAATTTTTTATGTATCACCATAGTAGTACATATATTATGAAAATAAATAACAGATAAATATTATGAGAAATATAATTTAAATAAATATGTATATATATATATGTGTGTATTTATGTATTTTAAAATAATATTAAATCACAATTTCTGGTTTTTATTTAATATTTTCTTTCTATATATATTAAATAATTTAAGTAATTTAATAATTTTGTTTAATAACCTGATATAATTTTGTATTTATCTTTTAAAGAAAAAATAGAATATTTTTTGATTTTCACTAGATAATGTATTAAATTTTTTCCATAAGAAATACACACGTTAAATTTTTATTTGTTTATTTTCTCCTCATAAAGTATATAGATATCTAAGTAATTTATGTATATAAAATAAATAGAAACAAAATTAACTTACCTCTGCAAGGATCATTCTTTTGTAAGAATTCATCAAGTGCAACCCATCCACCACCAACACGTACCATAACAGTACTGCGTAATATACGAACCAAACGAAGTTTTTGTGAATCGCCAAACTAATTTAATATAAATGAAATAAATAGCAAAATAAATGAAAAAAAAAACATAACATTTAGTTATATTACAAAAATGTGTTCTATTTTATTATTTCACTTACTCTATATTTTCCTTCTCCAACTTGAAATACTCTGAATTTTTGACGACAGGTACATAACATAACTAATCGTTTGACTTCGTCATGAATTTTATCAGCATCTGTTGCTGGCTTGCGTTCTTGCCAATCTGGTCGTAATGCGGCAATAAATTCTTGCCAATCAATAAGTCCTTCACCATTACGATCGAACAAATCAGCAACAGCTCCCATTTCCATGCGTGATGTATCAAATTCTATTTAACAAAAAATAATAATGATAGATAAATTACTTACAGTATTAAAAATAAGAAACAAAAATACATATTTTTTTTTTAACTTACTGGTATTAATGATTCCATCAATAAAAACATCTCTAGGTATTAAACCATTATTATCTTTATCCATTTTTCTAAATAGATCTGTTAAACGTGATTTTTTGTGGTTCATGAATTTTAAGAACTGAAAATCAAAAAACGTAAGTAAAATGTATAGAATTTAAATTTAGTAATAAATAAAAGTAAAAATTTACCCTCTTTCTCCAATCATCCCAGCTAAATTGACGAACTCTTTCAACATCTTGCAAGTACATTAAATGTTCATGTAAACGTCTTTGTCTTTCCCATGCTAACATCCATACATGACGCCATTTATCCCAGAGAAGTTTAGCTCTTGGTGATCGGAATTCACCTTCAGGAACATTGCTATTAAAATATTTGAGAAAAACGTAAATAAAATTTAACGTAACAAATCATTTAATCAACAGTAAAACAAAATGAAACAATATTACATATGAGAACAAAAATTATTTTGAGATGCAATAAGTATAGTAAATAATATGATTATATGTATTGTATGTGCAACTTAAAAAAAATATTTATGCGATAAATAAATTTATATATTACATGAAAAATGTAACTTAAAAATATATTTCGTTTTATTTTTGGTTAGAAATTTAGTTTTTACCTTGGTGAAAATCTAGGACCATAATGTGGTAAGCGATCTCTTTCAGGTGTATCACGACCTGGACTGATACGACTACAAAATTTTATGAAATTAAGTATTAAGATAAAAAACAAAACAAAAAAGACAAAAACATAAGACACGAACAAAACAAAAACAAATTTTATTTTGTATTTTTTTGTATAAGAAATTAACGGACATTATGTTAATTATGTCTTTTAGACTTTTTTTTACTTTTTCTTTCAAAATAAAAACAATAACAAATGCAAAATGTTTGATTGATTAAAAATTAATGGATAAGACTAGAAAGTAAAAAAAAAATATTCAGTCTTCCATGAATTTTTGAATTTTTAAAAAACATTTTGTATTTTCTGTTAAGATTTTGAAAATGAAAAAAAGTATGAGAAAAATTTTACGTTTAAAATTGTTATCTTATCTTTTTTCTCGTACTCTTTTTCAATTTTATATCTAATTAAGTTGGAATACATATATTTTTATATATTGTTTTTTTTTTTTAAATAAAAGCAATAAAAATGAAATTAACCTTGTTCTGCGATAATTGAGTCCAGTATCCCTTGAACCTTTGAAACTGATGGAGACGTAATACGTAGTACAAAGTAAAACGAACAATAACAAAAAAAAAAAGAAAATTGAAGAAGAAAAGAAAACAAATTTCAAAAAGATTAGAATTTAAAAATGAAAAAACACAAAAAAACTTAAAGCATATTTTAAATTAATTTCAAAACAATCGATTATATAAAATATCGATTTGTTTTTTTTTTCCCAAATTTTTGCTTACAATTTATACAATAATGAAGATATGAACATAAATATAAATGAATGATTTTTGATTAAACTTATGAACAATTTCTTAAAACTAAAAATTCGTTAGTAAATAAATAAAACATTTTTTAAAAAAAGGTAAACAAAACAAAAGATTAAAATTAAAAAAAAACAAACCTTTGACGTCTCATTGTACCATATTCTGGTGAATGTTCACGTAAATCTTGACTTGAACCACGGCTATTTTTTTGCCGAATATATATCATTTTTTAAATATTGCATTATCAAGAATGTAATTTTTTTTTTAAATGTATGAATAAACACGCAATAGATTGAAAAAACAAAAATGTTTTTGTGCAAAATTATATAGTGTTAAAAAAAAGAATAATAAACACATATGTAAACAAATATGACGATAGGCGTGTGATATTTTGATAATAAAAGCGCACACAGTGAGCATCACAATAAAATAAAAAACAAAAAAGATAGAAAAAAAAAATAAAAATTAAAATCATGCTTAAAAACTAAAAAATGAAAAATAACTAAAATATAAAACTAATTCTAATGTAAAAATAAGACAAAAGAACAAATGCTTATAAGTGTAGAGATAAATGACAAAATTTTTCTAAGTTGTTTGTCCACCAATTATGTTTATTTTTTATTTCATTTTTTTTCTTATACCGTTCATCTCTAATGTTCGTACACGTACGACACTAGATAATTTAAATATGTAATTTACGCTAACAAAATTTTTAAAAAATAATGAAACCACAAATAATTTTGGAGAAATTTTCAATTAAAAAAAATATGAAAAACAAATTATTTAACCATGCAATTACTTGCTTATGAAAATATGAAATTGTGCAATAGTGTGGATTCATACCAATTAGAAAATAAAATAGGAATAAATAGTAGAATAATTTTTTTTTTGTTTTTTACTTGGCTCTTTTTACATTCCCTAAAATTCCTACTTAATTCATATTTTTAAAATCTAAGCAAAAGAAAGAAAGTAAGTCAATTTTTGTACTTACATTGGTGCTTTAACGCCTTTTAATTGTTTACGTGCTTCTTTTGTGCCAGCTAGTGGTTGTTTTGGTTTACATGCACGATCAATTTCTGGTTGTCTACGTGCTGTATTTTCCATGAATTCTTTATGATCAGCAATTAATTGTTCCACAGCTGAGATTTCATCTGGAAGTTCTTCTTTTTCTAAATCTATTGTGAAGAAAAAATAGAAAAAATTAATTAAACGAAAGAATAAAAAATAAAAAGACTAAATTATTTTTACGTACTAAGCAATGTAGATTCCAAGCCAGTTAACCATGCCAACAATTCTTCAATTTGATCGTCTAAATCTTTAAGAGATTGTAACTGATCACGTAGTTTATTTTCTCTATTTAATGCCCATTGCGATACCTCATCCCAGCGTGAATTAATGATTGTCATCCAATTTTTGATAATTGGTACAGCATCCGGATGTGCTTTATCTAATATTGTTTGTGCTAAATGCAACGTTTGATCTTTATCACTCTCTTTTTCACGTAATTCTCTCATGAATTTTGTGTGCATATCAAGAAGTTCCTTAGCTGTATTCTCATCATCGGGGGCTGATTGTGCGTAACGAAGTTTTTGTTCAGCTTCAGATAACCATTCTAATAGCATATGAACTGATTTATGTAAACGTTCTGCTTCACGAAGCGCTTCACGTAAACGTGATGCTCGTTTCGAACTTAACGATTCAACTTCATTCCATATTCGCTGCAATTCACCAAGTTGTCGTGTAATTTCATGAGTGTCATCTGAGCGTTCTAAATCTCGTCCTGTCTTCATTACACTTTGCATTTGTGCTGCTCTCTTTTGTAAATCTTGTTCTAAATGTTTATGTTGTTCAACTAAAGACGTTACAGTTTCAAGATCTCCGTGAACAGGTCCTTCTTCCGATAAACGAGTTTTTGTTTTTCTCAGCCAATCTAATAATGCTTGTAAAGCATCTGAAAATTGTCCAGACAACAAGAGTGCTTCTTCTAATTTTCTCTGTCGTTCAACGCTCTTTGTACACACTCGTGTCCATGTTTCTTTAAGCTCAGTTAACATTTTATGAAGTGTCGGTTCATCAGATTTTGGTGCACGATCTATAAGGTTCTTTCCTGTGCGCATTGTTGTATCATATTGTCCCTGTTTACCGGAAATACTACGTTGAGATTCTTTTAATTTGTCTAATTGTTTCTTGATTCTTAATGAATCATTGCTTGAAGTTATTTCCTCAGCTAAAGTATCAAGAGTGGTTTCTGTTTCACGTAACCATTGAATGAGACTACTCCAAGCATCATGGAATTCACGAGCTTCTTTGTAACCGTGATCTAAAGCCCGAGTACGTTCAGCTGCCTTAGCAACCACACGTTCCCATCTGTGTTGTACTGAAACTAAGAGATTCTTAATCAAAATTACATCTTGTTTTTGACTAAAGTATTTAAGATGTGTTCCTTTTTTGTCCAATAACAACATTGCCTCTCTGTGTGTGCTAACGTCTTTTTGTAGTACTTTATGTTCTTCAATTTGATTTTGAATAGTTTCCAGAACTCTTGAAACTGGAGCAGCACCAGCAAGTTGCTTCTCAGCTGATGTAAGCCATTCAATGAAAGCTTGGAGAGTATCGTGAAATTCAGTAGCTTCCTTTAATGCAATTTCCAGTTTTATCTTTTTATCCGAAGCCCTTGAAAGTACTGCATCCCATCGTTGTTTTAACGTACGCAAAGTATGTTGTAAATTACTAGATGATACTTGCATTGCATTTTGTTTCTTTATGTATTCTTGTCCTTGTGCTTGAAGAGTTTCAACTTTTGCTCTGTTTTCTTCTAATTCATTATATACTTCCATGAATCTTTCAAGTTGTTCAGTTGCTGTTTCAGGCAATCCACCAACTGGTTTACTAGCTCCAATTACAGCATCAACATCACCAAGCCATCCCAAAATATCCTGAATTTCAGCTATAAATCCTTGAGCTTCGCGTAAAGCTTCTTCAAGTTCTAATTGACGATTAGAAGCCTTCTGTAGCAAATGTTTCCATTCATCATTCAATTTTCTCAATTTTTCTTGTGTTGCTGAAGCTTCTAACGATCCTCTTTCTGATTCAATTAATTGTCTGCCAGCATCATTTAAGGTGTCAACAGAACTTTGATGTGCCTGAATATCATTTGCAAGAACTTTTAATTTTGCCAATTCAACTTCAAGTAATTGTGGATCACCTGGAATCTAGAATTAAAAAAAAAAAAAATAAAATTACTATTACCTATTTCATTGTTAAATTGATGTTGTTAACTTACTGGTCTAAGTTGATCTAATGTGTTATCAGTTTTACCGATCCATATTAAAAGTTCATTAAGTGCATGTTGGAACTGTCCAAGATGAAGTAAAGCATGCTCTAATTGTTTTTGTCTTTCTACCATACTACGAAGAAGACCTTCCCATCGACGATTAACTGAATTAAGAGGTTCTCGTATTGCCATCGCTTGCTCAGGTGATGTACGTTCTGTAAGTTCGCTTGCTTGTCTGTATTTAAAAAACAAAAAGAGAGAAAACATTAAATTATTGCTTATTACTAGATACCTTTTTCAAAAGAAACTACAAAACAAAAAAAAAAAAAAACAATTAATGCAGAACATTGTTTTCAAACAATATTTAATCCAACAATTCATGAAGAAAAATGCAAAAAAAATATGTATAACTAAAAACATTTTTCCAAACACATATTATTAAGGAAATTGGCAAAACAATGAGTACGAATTTTACCAGAAATTTAGTATGACAATAATTTAAAATTTTATATACTTTTATGTATATACAACTAAATACTTTACATAACGCTTATAAAAAAATTTAATTAAAAAATAAAAATAAAAGGATTAAAACGGGTCGTTTTTCATAATGAATATTTTACAACATTTAAAATCATATCTTCAATGTAAAAAATACAGAATCAATGTTAACATTCAAAAAATATTCAAAATGTTTAACAAAACATTTAAAATTATATTTTTTAATTTTTTTTTTGTATAAATTCAATTCAAAAACCAAATGTTAAAAAGAATTAATTTCTTTTTTTAATTCTAAATAGTATTAGCGTAGAAAAAAGTTTAATAACTTCACTATCCAATAAATCAAAATATATATGTACATATGTATACATAGATCATTTGTCCGTGTTATGAAGTAACATCATACTACATGTGTATATTATACTTATGTATGACGTATAAAAATTTCAAATTACATCAAAATTTTAAATGCAATTCAGTTTTTTGAAAAATTTTTCGTGGATAGTAAAATTGTTAAATAATTTTCTCAATTTGTTTCCACTTTAATAATGCAAGCAAATTTTTGAAAATTAAAATATTGAAAAAATAAAATAAAAACAAAAACAAACACAAGTAAAAGCAAACAGTAATTAATCTTCTTAAAAAAGAATTTACTAAAACGTTAACAATAAATATAACAATAACAGGTAACTAATAACACAACAGTAAATATCACATTTTTGTTTCGATATATTTTCTTATTATTAATTTCTTGCCTTTTTAATGATCTGTACAATATGATGTGTAGAGTTTAATTATTTAAATCATGATTACGATTATTACACATCACGCATTTATAATTCGAAGAAAATGTACCATCAAAATCAGATAGTCATCGAATCCGAAATTAATGAAAAAACGAAAAATGAATTTTAATCATGAAAAAAAAAGAACAATTCAAACCAATTATTATTATTTTTTATGTAAGAAAAATAAAAACCTTTTAAAGATTGATAGTAAATTACAACGATAAAGTAATAATAATTTTACGTACCTATTTAATGCTTCGACTTCTACCATATGAGGATCAACATCTTCTTTAAAGAGACGAAGTTGATCGATTTGTCTTTTTACAGCTTCAATATCAGATCCTACTGGACCCAAATTTGAAAAACGATCTTCAGCTTTAGTTAAAAATTTCAATAGATTTTGTAATGTTTCATGGAATTCCATGGCTTTTTCCATAGCATCAATTAGATTCTCTTCTCGTCTAGCATATAACGCTGTGATGTTATCCCATGCATGATCTAAGTCTTCAATTTGTTTTTTAACTTCTGGTTTATCTGGTTCGCCGCAAAGTGACATTAAATTGCTTCCAGTACGTCGAACTTCTTCCACTTCCGGTTTTGTTTGATCAATTTCATGACGAATTTCTTGTAAAGCGACCTGTTGTTTTTGAATTTCTTGTGGTTGGGCTGCCGGCGCTTCTTGGGAACTTAAAGTTTCTTCTAATTCTTTAAGAGTATCCATCACAGCTTGTAACTGTCGCCAGAATTTCTCAGCCACCGCGAGTGCATCATCTAGACATGCGCCACGTTTTGAAGTTATGTTTTGTACATCGTTCCATAATGCACTCAATTTATCCAATTTCTTCTTGATATCACGTACAGCTGGATCAGATTTATTGCCTGCTTTAGCAATAACATCGTTAGCTGCCTTTTGCACAGCAGCAAATGCTTCACTTCGTTTATCTAAATCATCAATAATTGCTGAATTATCATCAATCTGTTCTCGAATTTTTTGTGGTATAGACGAAATTGGTTCTAACTGGTTGACTTGGTCAACTGTGTTGGCCAAAGCCCTCAACATTCCTTCCAGTTTGTCAGAAAATTGACTAGATTCTTGAAGAGCATTTTCAAGAGCTTGTTGTCTATCACGTAATTCAACACGAAGTGCGGAATATCTTGAATTATCTGAATCCAATATTTCGTGAATTTTAACCACGTCTTCTTCAGACACTAGAGCAGCAAGCGCTTCTCCTGTTTTATTTAGTTTATCCAACAATGGCTTATGTTCTGAGATGGACATAAGTAAACGTTCATTTTTGTCTTGTTGTGCAGTTATTTGTTCTGGTCTTAAAGCTGGCATACTTAACATCGACAACTGGTGTTCCATGTCATCTAGCCATGATGCAAGACCATTATGAGAATCAGCAAAGTGTTCTGATAATGGTAAAGCTTGTTCAAGAACAGATAAACGTTCACCACACAAGAGAACTACAGTTTCTACAACTTCCTTCAAATCATCTAATTTCTCGCGCAATACTACAATATTTTCATTTTGAGATGATTCACGAAGAACTTTTTTGGCACTGGCTGTCACATCACGGACTCTTCCTTTTTGGCTTGATACGTCATCATTTATTGATCGATGTTCTTGAAGTTGTGATCTGACAAGTTTTGGTTCCATTGCTGGAAGATCAGCATCACGTAAGCTAGAGTCCATATCACGGAACCATTCTAAAAGTTCGTCGATATCTGCTGTAACTTCCTTGGCACGTTGATTACTCAAATGAAGACGTTCTGCTTTTCTTTGAATTTGTTCAACGATTGTTTCAAACCGACGATTATCTCGTGTAACTAAGCTTTCAATTGTTGATGCACCTTCACCGGGTGAAATTTGACAAAGTTGCGGTCCAACTAAATTTACTGTTTCGAGTACTGGACGCATGTCAGCTAATTCTGCTTCTAAACGAAGAATATCATTTTGACGTGGTTCTCCTGTTGCCAAAACAGTTTCAGCTGCTTGCATCCAATCTACCAAGCGATTATGGAAATCATGGAATTGTTGGACTAAAGGAAGTGCTTCTTGAGCATGTTTCAAAAGATCTCCACCTTTATTGGTAAGTTCTCCATAGCGTCTTTGAAGCGAATCTAGCTTATCTTTGAGTTGAAGAGCTTCGTCGGAGGAAATATGCTTGATTAATTCTGAACCAGCTTCAACTGTCGATTCAACATTTGGAGAATGATTTGCAATGTTTTCATTTAATTCAACTAAATGATCCATTTGTTCTAAAAGTTTTTCTGTGTGCACGGGCACTATGCGGTAATTTTGAAGTTCTTTTTCCATTGAATCCATCCATGCGACAAGTTCTTGATAAGTAAGAACCAAATGTCGGAGACCACGTCTTGAATCAGACAATAATTGTCCAATTCGGTCGCTAGCATCGACAAGTGAAGTGTAACGGTTTGTTGTCTGCTGAACTTTTTCACCCAATCCAACTGCCTCATCGTCTCCAACAAGTTGCATTAATCGACCAGCAGTGTCTGCCAATTCAGTAAAATCTGATTTTTTGGACAATATTTCATCGTGTAATTTTTCATGTTCTCTAATACGTTGTTGAATTTTTTCTTCATCTGTTGGTACAAGTTCCATATTTTTAACAGATCTTTCTGCATTGTCTAACCAACAAATAAGTGGTAAAAGTCGATCTTGGAATTGTTTTGCGACCTCCATGGCTTGCTCAAGATCTTGTTCACGTACTCGAGCAGCATCTGTAAGCGCATCAAATCTATTCATTAATTCTTTCAACTGACGTTCAATTGTCGCTCTTTCGCCAGCATCACAATTAGCTGCTACTTCTTGTCCTAGACTAAAGAGAGAAGACATTGAATTTTGACGGTCTAATAACATCTTTTTAAGGAATTTTTGTTCTTGTAGTTGAGCTTTAACGACTTTATAATCTGCGCTTGGTGGTTTTTGATTCATAACCATTTCTTCAGTATCAGATAACCATTTTGAAAGACCATTTAATGCTTCTTGGAATTTTCCTGATTGAAGAAGAGCAACATCAAGACGACGATCACGGTCATTAATACGTTCTTTCAAATCATTCCATCGATCGTTAATTTTTTCAAGATCTTTTTCAATAACAATTGTTGAAACACCGCTTTGAGCAGATCTTACAAGATCTTGTCCTAGTCGATTTACTTCATCTACACTTTGAACTAAAGGTTCTACGCTACGTGCTTTGAAAATACCAAATTCTTCTTGTTGATGCCTGATTTGATCTAATTCTGAACTAACTGGTTTCATTTTCGTCAGCTGTTCCCCAACTCTTTTGATGCCATCCAAAGTATGTGAATGATGATCATAGAATTTCTGAAGTGATTTTAATGCTATTTGTAATGCTTCTCCATGATCGCGTGTGCGATTTTCAAGTCGATTTAATGTCTTCTTAAGAGATGTTATTTGTTCTCTGGTTTGTGCTGTATCTGTTGTAAATCCAGAGTCAACCAATCTCTCTCCAGAACGTTCAACATCACTTAAATAATCGCCAGTTTTTTCTATCTTTTTCAAAACATCTTCAACTTCTTTCATTTGTGACATTACAATCTTGATTTCACGAGCTGGAGGTGACATATTATCTACCATGGCTTCTAAATCATTCAGATCTAGTACCAAATTCTTGATCTGTTCACTAAATTGTGACATTGCAGTCGCAGCAGACTGGAGCTCACCACAGCGATCATCTAGTCTTCTTTGTAGGTCGTCAAGTCGATCAGATATTCCATCGACTTCAATAAAAAGATGTTCAGCATTTCCACCAGCTGCTCTCATTTCATTTATAATTTCATTTGCTAGATTTCTTAAAGCCTGCAATGGTTTTCTAAGTGCGTTCACATCTTCACGAATTCCTTTAACTCGTTCAAGTAATTTTGGATCTTTCGCAGCACCTCCAAGAGAATCATGAGCCACTAATCGATCTTCACATCTTCCTACAGCATGATCAAGATTTCTTAAATCTTCATTGAAATCACTTAATCGACGTGAGCATGCTTCAAGTTCTTGTGAACGATTAAGAAGATCATTATTTAATCGTTCCCATCTTTCTCGTATGTCTTGAAGTTCTGATTTTACTGGTTCTTTATCAATGTCGCACATTGATAAGAAGTTCTCACCAAGACCTTTAGTGTTTTCGTATTCTCCTGAATGTTTCCATACTTCACTTCTAAATGTCTGCAAATCACGTAATCTTCGATCAAGCTCGGATTTTTTAAGAACTCCAGGACGTAATTCAATCAATTTTTCTTCTGCTGTCCTTAACCAAACAAGGAATGTTTCAGATGTTGCACAATATTTTTTGCAATATTCCATGCAGGTTTGTAATCGATTGTGTCTTTCAACTGCTTCACGTCGAAGTTTATCCCATTGTTGTTGAATTCGTTCTAAATCTTTTTGTACTGTTCGATCTGATGTAACACCTGGACGTTGACTTAATTCTCTTCCTTTATTTAATAGCATTATAATTTCATGTTCGCGAGCCATAACTTCTCGATAAATTGGCTCATGTGTATCAATTTGATGTTGAAGTGTTGATTTGTTTGCCGAGATCAAGAATTTATCAGATAAATTTGATAATTCCCCAGCAAGCCAACCCAATGTTCTTGAACAACTTTCAGCAAATTGTCTTCCATCCCGCAATGCAGCTTCTGTTTCTGCTTTTCTCAAATCAAGTTTTTTCTGAAGTGTCTGATATTGTTTTTCTAAAGCACCAATTCTTGCATTCACATCTGCTCTTGATGCAGGATCTCCTAAAATTTTGCACAAAGCATCAGCGGCTTGTTCTGCATCTGCTAAAAGTGGTCGCTGTCCTTCAAGTTGTCTTTCTAAATTCTCAATTTTTCGAAGATTTTCCTCGTGATTTCTATCAATTGGCAAAGCATCTAAATTATCACTTATATTTTGTAATGCCTCACGAAGTCTATTTACAGCTGCATCGAATTCTTTACTGCTATCAGCGGCTCCTCCTAAGCTATTTGCTCGTTCATCCAATCTTCCTACCAATTCATCCCACTTATCTTGAATTTCTTTTAATTTTCTTGCAACTGCCTGTCCTTCTGGCGAAGATTCTTTAAGATGTTCAAGTACACTCCGACCAACTTGTTGCAAATGGTTAAGTTGTGGCTGTTGAGTTCTGAATTCTTCACGAAGTACTTGTACTTGTTGAACTTGACTTTGGACCATTCGAGGATCAGAAGATATTGGACCTAGTACAGTGAGCATACGTTCCTTGCTAACTAACCAACTACTGAGATGATCGTAGTTATCTAAGAAATCACGTAATTGTTCCGAAAAATTAATTCGATCTTTGCAAGCATCACTTAATGCTTTCCAACGTTCAACAACAATTTCTAACTGTGACTTCAAATTGTTAGCGCCGGCAACATCAGATTTTCGACGTAAAAGGTCTTTAATTTGAGCTTTCGTTGAATCTAATAAGCTTTGTTTTTCATACATATCTTCAAGTACTTTCCTAGCTTGTTTTGTACACTTTTCAGCTTCATCTTTAGTTCCAATCGATTCTTTTGGGACTTGACGTTGAATTTTATCCAAAAATGCCGACAAACTTTTCAAATTTTCTAAATGTTTCTTAACTTCTTCTTTCAAGGTATCTAATTCATTTTGACGATCATTAAGACGAACACCTATCAATCCATACCGATTGTTAATCTCACTAAGTTGTTGTTGTACTGGTGTTAAATCTGAAATTTGGAAACCATCTTGAGATGATCGCCGACTTCCAAATCCACTTGATCCGGGTGATAAGGGTGAAATAGTCGGACTGTAAATACCTTTACCTGGACTTGGAGTCCGTGCTTCACCTGACATTCGACGTAAGGGGCTTACACGCTTTACAGGACTGTAAGTTGACCGTTTTCTTCCTGGGCTTTCAGGTCTAATAAGCGCTTCATACTGCATTCCCAAATCATTTACTTTATCAATTGTACTCGCATAATCTCTGTAATCTTTCATTATCGGCTTCAATTCTTCAGTTTGTTGACGAATTATATCAAGATCTACTGCAACTGGACTTAAAGCATTTGTGCGTGTTTCCATACTGGCTAACCAAGCTAAAACTTGATCTTTAAGATTTTCATAAGCATGTAAATGTTCGGCTTTTTGTTTTGATAATTTCGCTTTCTCGTCAAGTGACATATCAAGATTTTTCCATTGATTTTCTAAGGCTTTAACAGTATCACGAACTGGACCAGTATCTGTTACATCTTTCATCGAAACCAAATCTTTTCCTAGTTGGATACATTTTTCATATTGTGGTCGAAGTTTGTCTTTTATACGAGCCATTTCAATCATTCTGTTTGCTAATTCATTTGCTGATAAAGCACTTAAATCGCGACTTTCAAGAGCTTCTTGTAAATGGCAAAGTTCTTGCTCTAAATGTGAACTGTCTTGATTGAATCTTATAAGATGGTTTAGAGTATCATCCAAAAATTCTCCTCGTTTAATTACTCTGTCCAAAAGTTTGTCAAATTTTCCAGTAACATCCGCTAATTTTGATTCAATTTTTTTAGCTAAACGAGCATTTGATGCAGTAGCCATTAAGTTTTGAGCTGAACCTGTTACGCTGTCAATACTGGCCTGATGTGATTGAATGTCAGCTAATAATTTTCGATGTTCTCGAACTTGATCTTGTAACCGTTCCTTAATTAATGACGCTGGACGGAATTGTAATTTGAATTTATCTTCAGCTTGATTAACCCATCCAATAAGAGAATCTAAAGCATCTTGAACACCTTGTGATTGTACAAGTGCAGTATCCAAAAGTTTACAACGATCTCCAAGTGCTTCAAGCATTTGTCTATATTTATTCTTTATATCTTCAACTGGAGTTTCTAGTGCGGATACTTCAGAAGGGCTTAATTGTCCAGATAATGATCTTAAAAGAGTATCCAAAGCTTGTTGAACATTATCAATTAGACGGCCTTGTCCCAACATTTCATTATACAAGGATTTTGCGACATTCATTTGATCTTGTACTGTTTGAGGATCAGCAGCAACTGGATCAGACAATACTGATTGAACACGTGGTTGGATAGATCGTAGCCATTCTCTTGCTTTATCTAAAGCATCTTGATATTCACGTTGACGTCCACCTAAACCAGATAATCTATCTGATAAAGTATTGGCACGATTCAATAAATCTTTATATTGTGCAGAAGCTAATGAAACTTCTTGGCGAATTGGACTATCAGAACTACCAAGTGGTTCAATATGTGGTAAACGTTCTGGTAATGTTGTTCTAAATTCATTTAATGCAGACAAGAAATCTTTACTTTCGTCAACGAATTTTTGTGTAGCCATCGTAATAAATCTAAGATCGGCTTGATGAGCAATAACATCACTAACAAATTCACGAATTGAATCTGATTGCGATGAAAGACGATTTAAATCTGAAAGTGATCTTTCTTTTTCTTCAAGTGTACGTCTAGCACCTTGTAACCACATTGAGAATATATCTAATTCTGAACGAAGTTTACTTAATTCATCACGTGCTGATTCAAGGCGTTTTAATAGACGTCCAGTACGATCATTTGCACGATCATATCTTGATCGAAGTTCTCGTCCAGAATTTTCTAATGTTGTTACTTCTGGTGTACTAAGTACTTCACCACCGGTCAATACAATTTGACGAATTTGTTCTAAACATTGAATAACAGGACGTGATTGACTTTCAATTTCATCTTTTATTTGCTATTAAGGATAAAATTTTTAAAAAATGTAAACACTTTTATTTATTTATTTTTTTTAATATACACGAATTTACCTTCAACGAATTTATTTGATTTCGTAAATCATCAATCTTTTCTTTCGGACCACCAATTTTTGCAATTTTATTTTCAATTGTTGCAATCCATTTTAGTAAATCAGCAACATTTGCTTCACATAAATTGAATTTCTCAAAAACTGCTTGCTATAGGATGCAATAATGATAAATTATAATTTTTTTTTAGTTTTTATTACTAAATCAAAAAATATAAACATTTAAACGAAATGCAAACAAATTTAAAAAAAAAAAATTAAAAATAAAAACGACTATAATAGAAATTAAAGGAAAACAAAGTGAAAAGTGTTTACCAATGAACTTTTGATTTTTTTGTCCTGTTTTCAAAAAATAAAAGTCAAAGTATAAAAAAAATACACAAAATAAAGCATTTTTGAAATATTTTGAAGTATGTAAAAGCAAGTAACATAAAACAAATAAAATACAAATAAAATAACAAAAACAAAAAAGAAGTACAAAATAGTTCGATAAACAGAAGAAAATAACAACAATACAAAAACAATAAAGCAATAATAATAATAATAATAATAATAATAATAATGAACAATCACACAAATTTTGTTTTATCATATTTTTATATAATATGTATAATATATGCCAAGCCAAAATAAATAGCAATAATAATCGAATTTTTCACACATTAAAAGCACACCTTTAAAACAAATAACTTTATTACAAACAATACCAAACAAATGAAAATTACACTTATGTAACAACAATTCACCAATAGACCTAACATTAACATTTTTATTTATTAATTTTTTTTTTTTCTTAAACCAAAAATTAATTTGTTAACCAATTCAATAATTATGATTGAAAAAAAAATTGTAATCAATCATGCTAATTAGTATTTTTTTTTTCTATTTAATTATCAGTTTAATGTTAGAAAACTTTTTGTATTCCTACATATGTAAAAAAATATCTTTTTTAAAGTAAAAAAAAAAATGCAAAAATAAATATGATAATGTACATATAATACCTGAAAAGGATAAAAATAAATATTTTTTTCTTTTTTAAAGATTTAAATTAAAATAACAAATAAATAAATGAGAAAAAGCTGTAACTGGAAAAAACTGAAAAATTATAAAAATATTACCTTTTTAAAGAAAAAAACTTAATTAAAAAATATGCTTTAAAAAAAAACTAACTAAAATAAAAAACTAAGACAATTTTGAAAAAAAAAAATTCGAATACATTCTACGCTAAGATTTTTTATCGTTTCAGATTGGAAATGTAAACGAAAAAGTAATTTTTTTCCCAATAATCCAAGAAAAAATAAAACATAGATGGAAAAAAGAATGTAAAAAGATAAACACAAAAAACAAAAGTTAAAAATGTGTTGATATTTGGATGTATTTAACATAACTAATCATTGATCAATGTTCAAAGAATTCAATCGTTTTGCTTTATCTGGATAAATATCAAATTTTAAACAATAAAAAAAATTAAAAATAATTAAAATAAATAAATAAATTACATAATAAAATTTGGTTAATTCAATTATGATGAGTTATGATAAATATTACCAATTAGTTTTATTTTTAAAATTTAAATTTAAATTTTTAATGAATTTTTTTTTTATTGCCGATGCCATTGATGATGTTTTTATATATCGATATAATGAAGCATTTTTGTTGTTGAATCATTAATTTTCCTAATACAACCAGATAATTATAAAAGTACCCCAAACTTGAATACACATTTACATATGTATGTAATATGAAGATGAGAATATCAAAGATTTTAAAATATGTTCACCGGATGCCAATGTAACGTATACACATTTGTGTTATGTAACGTATCCACAATATTTTTAAAATGGATAAAGTATGTATAGAAAATCAAGGAAATGCAAATGAAAAACACATGGATGATTTGAATTAATTATAATGAAAACATCGAATTTAGGTTAATTGCTTTTATATGATGACGAACTTGTATTGAATATCTAGAAAAAAGATTTTATTCATTTTTTGTTAATTGATATATTTATCAGACCATGAGAATGAAAATCATGCATGGAAAAATTAAAGACAATGAAAATTCTTGGCGGATTTTTTAATTGAAAAATTCCGTTTTTTCTTTTAAATTTAAAATAATTTATAAAATTAATAATTCATCAATATTATGGAAAACACGATAAAATTAGAAAATTTTAATTCATAATTTTTAAAAGCTATAAAAAAAAAATGCAATGCTTAAGCAAAACGAGTTTTTAAATAATTTTAACAGTAAGTTAAATAATGAAAACGAAGTAAATTTTTGAATATTTTTTATGAATTTTGAAA
The DNA here is from genome assembly GCA_963971155.1 of Anthrax anthrax. Taxonomy (NCBI): domain Eukaryota; kingdom Metazoa; phylum Arthropoda; class Insecta; order Diptera; family Bombyliidae; genus Anthrax; species Anthrax anthrax. Next base: position 5,594,641 of record OZ020118.1, on the reverse strand, counting down.
AATGAATTTGAGTGTTATTTTACAAAACAAAAGAAAGAAATCATGCTAACATATTTGCAGCATGCAAATTTTCAAATATTTTTATAATGTTTTGTTTTTGTTGTTTTTCTTTTTCTTAAGCAAATTAGCTAAAAAGTTTTCATGCTGCAGCGAATCAAAATAAATATGAACATTTTTGTTATTTAAAATTTACATACATACAAATATTTTTTGTACAGTGAAATATACATTTGAAATTGATATTTTTCAAAACACAATAAAAAAACAAAAACAAACATGTATGTATTCATATAAAAATTGTGAAATTTCCATTTCTTTTTTTTACATATGGAAAAATAAATAAATAAACTGCAAAATATCACGTGCATAATAAAAATTTTTGGTCCTGTTCAGATTTTTTATTTTTGCATTGAATTACAAAACAAGGAAGATTTTAAATTAAAATTTTAAAATGCAACAGAAAAAAAAAATTTATACATTTGAAAAAGTAAAAAAAAATCAATTTTCAAAACTTTGATTGCATTTTAAGTTGAGAAAAAAAGGTGTGAAATAACAAAAAGCAAAAAAAAGAACAACAATTGTCTTATCTTTCAATTTAAATTGATAAGTATAAGTATAATTGTAAAAAAATAATGTTATGTTAGAGAAAAATTAAATAAACAAAAATTTTAAGAAAAAGCACGAAACATCATGAAGAAAACAGAAACTTACCCGTTGCTCTGCAGGCAGCAACAAACCCTTTTCTTTAGCTTTAACAAAGTCAATAGAACCTTTTGTATCATTTTTATCTATTAAACGTCCAGCAATTGGATCTAATAAATTTGTTGATATAGCACTAACTAATGGTACTATATCACCATTACTTGGATCTTTAACAATAGTTGTTGTCGGATCAATAATTCCCTGTGAAATTGCGTCAGCCAAAGTTAAACGTTTACGATTTATTATGTCTGGGGACAATTGGAATGGATCATGAAATCCACCCGTAGTTGGATTATATAAATTATAATCGATGGCTTCTAAGAGATCAAATGATCTTTTTGGAGTTATAAGAAGACCAGTATCATATGCTTGTTGCAATGTTAATAATTTGGAAGATTTTGTATCTAAACAATTAGCTTTTGCTGCATCCATTAAACCTTTTCGGAATGCTTCAGGTAAACGAACTAATTTACGTTTGGCAACGTCTTTAACAAGAGCTGAATCTGGATCTAATATACCCAAAGAAGTGGCATCTTTAAGAGAATATTCTTTTGTCTCATCTTTAATATTTTCAACATCTTTCGTAGGCTCAATTGGATAGGAAAGCTTTCCCGTTGATAAGTCCAGACATTTATTTTCTATTGCACGATCGAATGTAATTGGTTCTTGTATATAGACGATTATAGATGTATCAAATGCGAAAAATAATGCTTTAGGATCGATTAGAGTTCGTTTACTTACATCAATTACACCACGCTCAATCGCCAATTTAACTGGTATAAATTTAAATGTAATGAGATCTTTTATGACTGCTGTTTCTGGATTAATTATTTCATATCCGATTGCTTCATTAAGTGACATTTCTCGAGGCTTAGAAACAATTTCAGTTTCAGGAGATTGAGAAAGATAATCAATACTGTCTCGACGTCGTATCGATTTTTCTATAAGTGTAGGTTGAATCGTTGCAAGAAGACCACGATTTAAAGCTACATCATAATTGTAAGATGATTTTGTTTTAGGATCAAGAACTCTCCCTTTTTGTACGTCGATATCACCATTTTCAATGGCATTTTTAATATTACTCTGTTCACCGGTTGCGAAATTTTTAAATACTGTAGTATCAGGATCAATCAATCCCTCTTCAATTGCATCTTTAAGATTGTAATATTCTCCGCTTATTGGTTCTATAAATTTCCCAGTTTCCGGACGATAAAGCTGCATTTTAATTGTCATTTCTATTGTTAACAGTTTCCTATTACTAACTATCAATCCTTTTGCACGGGCATCTTGTAAATCAATTTTCACACTATCAGATAATACATAACTACCATCTAAATCATCAATTATTTTATCTTGTATTGCATTCGTCAATCTAATATATTTTCCTGTTTTATTATTTTTAATTATACTACAAGACGGACTAACTATATCTTCAGCACATGCTTCTCTAAGAGTCATTTTTCTAGAACTAACTGGATGTATTATTTTTCTAGTTGTCTTATCATAAAGATTCATTGCTAAAACTTCGTAAAGGCCAAAGCTCGCACTTTCAATATCAACAATCAGTCCTAAAGTTAGAGCTTCATTTAAAGGCACAAATACATTATTACCTGGTTCGCGAAATACCCCTTCCCTTTTATCAATTATTCCTACACGACAAGTTTCTGCCAAATCAAGTAATTTTTCATTCTGTACATCAAAATAACAAGGCAATTGAGGATTAATGATAAACTTTCTAATAGCTTCATGTAATGTTATTTTTCGCCCACTTTTAGGATCAACAATTTTTCCACATTTTTCATCATAAAATCCTTGATGAATTGCTCTCTGTAAACTAATCGGAGCTTTCGTATCCGCAAGAATTCCAACATCAAAAGCATGTTTCAAACTGAATTTTTGTGTGTTATAATTAACTTTTCCCGTCATTCCTTCTATAACACCACTTTCAACAGCTTGTGCTAAGTTGATATTTTTATAAAGACCAGATCGAAAATCTTTAATTTGTACTGATTCCGGATCTACAATTTTCTCTTCTATTATTTGTGCAAATGTCAATTTATCACCAGATTTTGGATCCATAAATAATCCTGTTTTTTCATCATAAATATTTTTAACTAAAGCTTCTGATAATCCAACTGGTTTTTTTACTTCAATCAAAATTCCACGTTCAAATGCCTCACGAAAATCAACGCTATTCCCGTAGCTATCAAAAACAATACCTTTCTTTGCATCAACTATACCATTTTCGACGGCTAATTCAAAAGGTAATACTTTTCCAGAAACATTCACAATTGTAGATTCAGGATCAAGGATACCCCTCCGAATGGCATGTTCAGTTGAGAGTTTTTCACGAGTTTGTGTATTTATAAATTCACCTGATTTAGTATCATAAAGACCCCGAAAAACTGCATCTGGTATACTTCTTTTACGTTTTGGTGGAATTAGTGTTCGATTTTCAAGTGCTTCTACTAACGTTAACTTTAATCCTGATGTTGGTTCAATTAAAAGACCACCTATAGGATCTAAATAGCCTTGAGTAATTGCCTCACTTACACTGATAACTGTATTTGTTTTTGGATCTAAAATAATCAACTCATTTGGATTTATTATGTCTTGATTAAGTGCATCAAGAAGAGTGTAATCTTTATTATCTATATTAAATTTCCCTGTTACTGGATCATAAAAGCCTCTAAGAAGGCAATCGACAAGTGAAAGTGGTTTTTTCGTACTAATCAAATAGCCTTTAGCAAATGCTTCATCTAGCTTCAAGTAAGGACGTGTAATTGCACCTTCTTTTGGATCTAATAAACCTTCTCTAATCGCTATGTCAGCTGGTAATAAAATTTCTTTTGCTTCATCTTTAACAAGACAAGTATCCATTTCAACGAAACCTTTGTCCATAGCGTCCTTAAGCGATATTTCTTCACCAGAAGCTGGGTCTAAGACTTTTCTTTTTTCAGGTAAATAAAATTCTTTTTGTAATAATTCTGCTAAACTCCAAATTACGTTGTCCGTTTGTAAAATGTTTCTCTCGATACCTACACTAAATGGCACCATTTCATCAGATTTTGTATCTTTAATTCGTCCTGTTTCTGAGACTACAATATTATCTTCAATTGCATTGTTCAAGGAAAGAGTATGATTATTTTTTGTATCAACAATAAGTGAAATTTTCGGATCAACTAATCCTATTTGAATTGATTTTTGTACATCAACTTGATTTTGTGATTCAGAGTCATACAATTTACCAGATTCGGGATCATAGAGTCCTTTCTTAACTGCTGCTTCTAATGAAATTGGTTTTCTAGAACCAGGAACTAAATAACCCAATTTAAATGCATCTTGCATTGGTATTTCTTCTAATGTTTGAATGTCAACCACTGTACCGCGTTTTAGATCAACAACTCCCAACTCAACTGCCATTCGCATTGGGATCACTTCACCACTAACAGGATCACGTACTGAAATTGATTGAATGTTTACATAACCGGCGTCAATTGCTTCTACTAATCCCATTTTACGGCCGTCATTGAGAACGATTAAACCTGTTTCAATATCAATAAGATTTTCAATCGATTGGGCCTGAATTGGTTTCGCAGCAACTTGAATTATCCATTCTCGTGAAACACAATCGAAAAATGAAATCTTTTTACCAGTTTTTGGATCTACCATATGTCCTGTATGTTTGTCAAGTAGCGGTCGTTCTAAAGCTGCTTCCAAAGTTTCATATTTCTCTTGACTAAAATTCTTAACAAGTATTGTATTAGGATCGAAAATATCTAGGTCATAAACTAAGTTTTGGAAAGATGTTCTTTGGCCAGTGTTAGGATCTAAAAATTGACCTGTTTTCGGATCGTAAATTCTCAAGGATGTAAAATTTTCAGGTGTCAAAAATTTGTCCGGTGTAATAGGAGATTGCTTTTTAGATTCTGGAGTCTTAATTTTAATCACCTCTTTTGAAGCCACAATCGGTTCAATGTTTTCTATAATTTTTTCTGGTGCTGCAATTTCTTCTAAAGGTAAAGTTAACGAGGATTTTGGCTTTTCTTCGGGTACAACCACTTTTTCTTTTTCAGACAATTTATCTTCTTTTATAATTGTATCAGTTTTTTCCAAAATAACGATATCCTTTCTGCCGGGTAATTTTTTAATCTCTGTCTCTTTTTCTACCTCTTCTTTGCTCTTGTCTTTTACAACATCTTTAATTAAAGTTTGTGGACTAGTTTTTACCTCCAATATTGAAGTATTTTTTGTTTGCTGATTAGAAATAGATGCTTTTTGAACAGCTTTTTTCACAGCCTCGCCAACTGCCATTCCAGCAAGAACTGGAGCTCCAACAACTGCTAAAAGACCCATTTTAACAGCATCCTTTACAGAAATATTATTTCCAGACTTTTGTTTAATTTCACCAGACGACGGATCGAATAATCCTTCATTCACGCTTTCCTCCAATGTCTGAACTTTTCGAATTGTGTTGTTATAAACTGTTGATTTTGGATCAATTATACCTTCATTCATCGCTTCAGTTAGCGTAATATGTCTTGATGGGTCTTTTGGGTCACGGAACTTTTTCTCTTTTTCATCGTAAAGATTTTGATAAGCTTCCGTAATATTCATCTTAGGCAGAGATTGTTCTTTATCATCAATAATAACATTTATGCTTGAAATTTCTTTAGGTGTTATTTTTTCAGTTGTTGTCACAATATTTTCTACAATTTGTACACTAGGTTCTTCTTTTGTTTTTTGTTCATTATCTTTAACAATTCCTCTTAATTTTGCTTCATCCATCGGTATTATTTCACCCGTTTTTATATTTTGAACTTCATTTGCTGACAGTAAGACATGTCCTTGTACAAGTTCAATCGTTTTAGTTGTAATTTTATGAACAGCAGTTATTGTTTCAGTAATTGAAGTAATTGGTTCTGAAGAATGTTTAATTACGAATTCTTGAATAGGCTTAATTGTTAACAAACCAGCTTCTTCAGCTTCATTTAATGGTAACAAATCTCCAGTTGTTGGATGTCTAATTACACCTTTTTGTGTGTCAATAAGTCCACTATTTATCGCTTCATCAATTTCAATACTATCAGCCTTCGGCAGATGTGGTAAAGCCAAAATTAAATTTTCATCAATCGCTTGTTTTAATGTTTTCGTTTCACCAGTTACTGGATGCTTAATTGTTTTATCTTCAAGACTTATAAGACCTTTTTGTACTGCAACTGAAAATGTCATCGCCACTGGGGGAATACTTTCTGTTGGTTTACATGAATCTTCAACATCAAAAACTTCCTCTTGTATTGCTTCAAGTAAATTCAATTTTTTATTTTTTTCTCTATAAATTTGTGATTGATGTTCGTCTATAATACCTTTTCTGATAGCATCTTCAACAGTTACAGAGTCTATTAATTTTGACTTTGGATCTAAGACATCACAAATAATTGCTTCTTTTATAGACATTAAAGATCCGGTTTCAGGATGTATAATTTTCTGAGTTGATGGGTCAATTAATCCTTGTTCGTTTAGTTGTGGTATTGAAAGACTTCTTGCTAAAGGAACAAGTAATTGATTATTACTATCAGGATCAAGAATACCGCGGTCGATAGCTTCCTGAATGTTTATTTCATCTCCTCTTTGAGGATCAATGATTTTTCCTTGAGTAGCATCGATTAAACCTTCTTGAATAGCTTCACCAATTGTTAAAATTTCTCCTGATTTGGAAGTGAAATTTGTCGGATTTTCTAATATTTCTGCTGTCTTATTGTCAATAATTCCTCTGTATAAAGCATCTTTAGGTTTTAAAACCTTCTTTTTAACCTTTTGAAGAACTAATATTTTTCCGTCTTTTTCGACAGTTTGTGGTAATGTTTTTGCGGTTCCAATCGAAACAGTAAATTTAGGTTCAGTCACAGTTCTAACAGGCATTATTATTTCATTTGATGTCAATTTTTCAGTTTCCATTCCTTTAGTTGTATTAGAAATGTCCATTTGAACAGGTTCTTCTAACTTAAAGCTTGGTTTCATAGAATGAATATTTTCAATATTTTCTTGACTAGAAGATTTCGATTCAAATGATAATTGATCTCGTGAAATAATACCTCTTTCATAGGCAATTTCAGCGGGAATTTCTTCACCAGTTTGTGGATCTTTTACTAATTTTAAATTTTGAAGAGCTCCAGCAGCAGCTACTAATGGTGCTCCGGTAACAGCCAAAAGTCCAAATTTAATTGCACTTATCAAATCAAATTTACTTCCCATGCCATCGTTAATTTCACCTGTCCAAGGATCGACAATACCTCTTTTAATTCCTTCATGAACACTCATTTGTTCTCCAGTTTTTGGATCATTGATTTTAACCGTATCTGGATCTATTTTACCTTCACAAACAGCTGCAATAATATTCTCGGACATTCCAGATTGTGTAAATATTACGAGCGCCGTTGCTGGATCATAAATTGCATCGGAAGCTATTTGAATAGGTTCTGGACTTCCTGCTGCTGATGTTTGTTTTACTGAAGATGTTTTTATTTCTACAAATTCTGCTGGACTTTCACTTAATCTTCCTGAAACTTCAACTAAATCTGGTTGACCAGAAACTTTCGTAATTTTAATTAATCTTTGGTTTGTATGATCAACTTCTGATGGATTTTCTAAAATTATTTTACCTGCATTAATTGCTTCTTTCATATTTAATAAATTATTGCCATCTTTATAATGTCCTGTTCCGTTGAGTATTTTCTTTTCGAAACTACGCAAAATTGTTATTTTACGATTATTTCTAGGATCAAGAATACTAACTGAATTTTTATTAATGATTTGAAGTTTTATACACTCCTGAAAACTAACAAGTCTATCTGTGCCTGGAATGATAAAGAGTCCTGTCTGTGGATCGAAAAGATTGTTTTCGATTGCTTGCGATAAAAACCAACCTTCTGGTGGCATTTCTAATATCTGTCTTTCTGTAGTGATTTGTTGTTGTGGAGTTTGATTTTTTAAACTTAATGAATCTGGAACTGTTGTTTTTGATGAAATTTTTATGTCTTTTTCAATTTTTTCTAGCTTTTTGTCTTGTTGGAATGTTGACGAAGTTTTATCTTCTGGAAGAATAGATTTCTTTACAATTGTTATTGTCGATTTCGTACGCTTTTCAGGAATAGTATCATCTGAATCGGGATTCAATAACCCATAACTAAGAGCTTGTTGTACAGAATAAATTTTCTCAGTATTTGGATCTTTATATAATTGTCGATTTTCATCAATTAATCCTGCTTGAACAGCTTCAGTGAACGTTAATACAGGCTCAACAGATCCTGAAGTGACTGTTACATATCTCTTTATAGTCTTCGTTACTGTTTCAGTTGTTAGTGTTATATTTAAAAGACTATTCAAAAGTAAGGCACCTTCTGGTGTAATTAATTTACATTCAATTGCCTTATTTGTTGGAAGAGGATTTTTAGTTTTATGGTCAATAAGATAACCAGTTTTGGGATCTAATATTTCATGATAAACAAGATCAATCAAAGACAATTCATTATCACTATCATCTCTAACACCTATTTTACGACAAAGCATTTCATGCACTTCCGGACGCACACAACCACTCTGAATACCTGACTTTAAATCAACTAAATTTCCTTTCCCTAAATCTAAATAAAATTCACCACCCTTTCTCCTCAAAATATCTTTTCTAAGAGCTGCATTAAAACTCATAAATTCATCACTATGAGGATCTTTAAACCCATCAATATTAAAAATAGATTTTTGTGAAACAGAACTAATTAGACCTCTATTAACCGCATCTTGAATTGATATTAACTCTCCAGTTTTAGGGACTCTGTATAAAGCTTCTTCGGGTATAATAACGCCTTCTTTAATAGCTTGTGCTAGAGTTACTAACTCTTCATCTTGATTTATAACCGACTTTAAATTATTATCATCTAATAGACCCACACTCATTGATTCTAAAATAGTCAATTTTTCTCTTCTCATTGGACTTGTCACCTTCCCATTTTTATCCATCAAATTCAAATCACAAACATCCTTCAGTGTAAACGGCTTAACTATTAATTGCCTATTTTTAGCTTCAATAAATGTCAATTTTTCTTTAGTGACGGAATTAACATATCTACCAGTTTTTGGATTTAATATACCGGATTTTAATGCTTCATCTAATGTCACCTTAACATCCTTTTTCGCATCAACAATTTCACGAACATTTGGGTCGATTAGTCCTTGAGTTATAGCCGAATCAAGTCTGAACTTATCGCCAGAATTACGATCAGCTATCCATCCACTATTATCGACTAATCCATGTTCTATAGCATCTGACAAACATAATGCATTTGATTTTATCATAAATGATTCACTTTTTATTATATATCCACGTTCATATGCTTCAGCAATACTAATCATATGACCAGATTTCATACGATATTGACCAGTTTTAGTATCAATTTGACCAGAAGCAATGGCATCAGCAATATCTTTTGGATTTTCTTTATCTTCACTATAATTATTCTCGGAATTTTCTTTCATTACCTTAATTCGTTTCTCTGCAGCATCATAACCATTTTCAGCTTCCAATATTTCCTTTTGTATAACTTCTAACAAATTTAATTGTTTACCACTATGATCGATTGCTGCACCTGGTTGTAATAAATTATTAACTAATTGTGAATCAATAGCACCTTTACGCATTGCATCTTCTAATGTGTAACGTTTATCGTTTATAATTATTTCACCAGTTCTAACATCCAATATACGCATTTGTATTGCTTCACCAACTGTTAATATTTTACCACTTTTTGGATCATGTATACCACGCATTTCAAGCAAATATTTTGAATCAGTTTCTGTTGATTCATTTTGTGAACGTTTAAGGCTACGAATTTCATTAAATTGTACAGATCCTGGTTCACGACTAGATGATACATTATATGAAAATTTATTATTTTGTTGTTTTGTAATATCATTATTTTGATCATATTGATTATAATCTGTAGTTGTAGTACTTTCAAATGTCGAAGTTTTTGTTAATGAAGATTTAAACCTTAGAAAAAGGATAATAACAAATATATTTTAAAAACATGTTTCTTTACCAAAATATATTATAATTAAATACAACAGAAATTTAAAAGTTTGAAAGAAAGGACAAATATAAGTCATAATTCCAAAAAGTGGGAATATCGTTTGTTTTTAATTTTTAAAATTGAATATGCGTGTATTATATTATTTTTCTTTTCCAGTGAATACATATAGCCAATATTGCAAGAATGTATTTCTTTTTCAATTTTTATACTTAACTATTATATTTTCCTATGTACATTCAAAGTAAAATAATTTTGTTTTTTTTATATTTAAAAAAATATATTGATTCTTTCCAGAAAAAAAAAGGAAATCTATTTTATAGCTTTAAAGCACAAATACAATATTTAATTTTTGTACTTACTCAGTTGCACTATACGATGTTGTATAAATATTTTGATTTAATGATGAATACTGGTTATCACCACTGATTGAAATGGGTGGTGGTCCACCCAAATTGAATTCAACACGATACGTTCTAAGCGGTTTTTGCAGACTTTCCGCATAACGCTATGAATAAAATGAAAATTAATATAATAAAATTGATTAAAAATATGTACATATTGATTAAACAAAATAATATGTAATTTTGAACTGTGACATTACCCTAAATTCATAGGCGAAATTATAATTATCATTTCTCGACATTGTTTTAATATAAAATGAATTTATAATATATAAATATTTTTATCACTTTAAATAATTTTTTTATTTCCTTATATTGGTTTTCACTTCATTTTTTTTTTTTTTTTTTTGAAAATAAATTATTTAGTCTTTAATATCAATTGTATTTGATTTCAAATGTTTCTAAGAAAACTAAATGATTTGCAAAAAAAAGACACATACATAAAAAATTATTTGTCTACTAATACGGTCAGGTGCAGATACACGCAAACATATGATTATAATCGAACAAGGATATCATGAAAAATTAACATATGTTTTATATTTTTTGTTTTAAAAAATATATAGAATCTCTTTTATTGATATAAAATTATCACAATTGATAGTGATTACTATTTTTTATTAATTTTTCACTTTTATTTACCACGTCACTATTTTTCTCAAAATATTTTATTTATTAAAAAAAAAAAATTCAATTGAACAAAGTCTGGTTTTTATTCTCTATGTGTTCTACTTGTGTGAAAATATTATAATGTAGGAAAAATTGAAAGCTCCATAAATTTATTTCAATACTACTGCATATATTTTACAATAGAAAAAATAGTAATATATAAAAAGCTTATTTTAAAACTTTTAACAACAGGAAAATCATGTAATCATGAAAAAGAGGTTACAATGCCGGTATTTTTATTTCCCCTGTAAATATCTACCATAATAATTTTTTTGTATGTATTTTAAAATAAAAATAAGAAAAAATCAACAAAAATGTTTAAATTAAGCGAAAATAAGAGGTTATGCCGGTTGAACATTTTCTCCTATTTTTCTTTTGATTTCTAATAGCTGGAAAAATTCACATGATTTAAGTACATAATTCATAAAACAATGACACAGCAAATCATCATATTTTTTCAAATTATCGTGAAGAAAACAAGAGAATGAACTGCATAAAATTTACAATGTAAGTGTGTTCATACCTTAACTTATATATTCATGAATTCTATTAGAAAAATATTTAATTCAAAATCAAAACGAAATGCAAATCAAATTATTGACATATAAACAAGTTTTTCTTGAACAAATTTTTATTTTATATCGTCATTTCAAAATGTCATGCTAATAATTATGAATAAAATCATTATATAAAAGATCAGAGCAATTAATATGGCGTCTGTATCTTTAACGGCCTTTTTTCACTTTTTTGTTATTTTTGCAAATTTTATAAATTTTTTTTTCAAACAAAACACAAAAAATCTTAATACCGTATGCACACAATATGAAATATTTTAAAAACAATCTTTTTAGAGATTAATTTAGATCGTTTCTTTTAAAAGTTTTCGATTTTAAATATGGCTAGCTTTTAAGTATTATTAATGGGGGTTATGTAAAGGATTATCACTTTATAATAACAGAAAAACATTTCCTTTTTTTTTTGTTATTTTATTCAAAAAAATATTTTTTTTTGTTTATCTTAATTAAAAGCCACTTAAATAATGGAAACTTTTATCAGAATTTTAAGGCATTTTGCCAAAAACAAGAAAAATTAATGGAAAAAAAATTAAATCTTGTTTTTTTTTTCAAATTTTCAAATGAAAATATGAATAAAAGTATTTCTGACATTGATTTTAATTATAACTCCAATGATTTAGAATACAATACATCATAAATTAATATATTTGCATTGGAATGAAATTTTTATAAGTGTACTTTACCGGAATTATAAATTACATATTATTTGTAAATACAATCAAGTTGGAAAAAAAAGACAATTTATAACGTTCAACAATATAATTTAAATTGTTACAAGGTTTTTGCCTCCAACATGGTACACATTAGTATACACAAATATGTATACGAATACAAATTTGCACTTGTATTAAAAAAAAAATAAACCTTTTGAAATACTTTCTACTTTTATTGTTCATGTGCATGTCATCATAAATTTATCATGAAATAAAAAACCTACAATCAAACAATTTATGATATAATCAATAAATTAAGAATATGATGATATGAGTAATGTAAGCACAATTTGACAACACAATTATTTCATTTTTTTTATTTTATTTTTATTTTTGTTTTTTTGAAAAATGTTTTGAAAAAGATATCAAACTGAAGATTGAAATTTTGATTTTTATTTATGATGTATTCATTCTTCCATATTTAAGTTATCATTTGATTAGGATATCTTTGGATTGAAAAAATTTTGTAATGTATGATAAATGTTTGCAATACATAGATTTGCATCATCTATAGTACAATTAATAATTGCAATCGACAAACAACATTGATTTTTATAACAAATATTTATATCTCAATTTAAATTCTTTACATTATTTATGTACATATATGTATTCTTCATTTTTAATCAAGATATCGTATATACTTGAGGAAAATTGATTAATCTATTCGAATTATATAACAAACCAAATTCAAAAAGAAAACAAGGTACAAATACTTGCTATAGATAAATTCAATTGTTAACATCAATGATAATAATAATTATTTATAGATAAATGCAATGCGATATATTGGATGTAATAAAAACGTTACAAAAATATTTTTATAGCTATACAATATTTTTCTTTTCCCAATTAAAATATTTTACTTGAAAATACTTTTGATATTTTAGAAATTTTGTTCAATTAAAACAATTTAGCAATTTAAAAAAAGAAATGTATAAAACGATAATAACAATAAAATTAAATCTTAATCATTATATTAAATCTTGTTAAATCTGGTTGAATGGTGTTATCGTGAAATTTATGCATAAATTTTTATTTTTTTGTTGATATCATTTTTATTTGTTGTGTAGACATTATAAACGTAAATATTTAACCTTATTTAATTTTCTAGTTTAACTTGAAAACTTTATAATAATATGTTTTAGTTTTTCTATTTGTATTTTTATTCATATAAATTTTAAATTTTATTACTATTGCAAATATTACTGTTTTCCTTCTTTTTTTATTAAAGTTTTTAACGGCAGGCACCTCAATATATCGAAGTGACGCAAACCTACATATAAGTTAGTTATATTTGAATTTTAAAATACGATGAATAAAAGATGATGTCAGCGTTATTATCAAACTAAGAAAAATAAAATAGTAATAATATAGGTATATAAATATAAGAAATAGTGGGCTCTATACTTGAACATATTGTGCTTATATGTTTTTAAAAAAAACACATGTATGTATATGTACTCGTATAATTTAAAATTATTTTTTTTCGCTTTATGGGTAAAAGATACGTGCTGTAGCCTGTAACTTTAAATGAATAATAAACGGCTTTTTTGCAAAAGATAATGATATGTTAGTGGTTATCAAAAATTGTTTATATCAAAATTTCAACACCAATCACGAACTTATATTGTAGATAAATTGTACAAACACAAAAGCTTTAAAATGATAACGTTGTAGTCATAAATAAACAAGAAAATAAAAATAACAATTTTATTTAATATTTGTAAATGAAAATACAAAAAAAAATGACATCGCCGATATAAATATGACATTGAAGATTTTTTTTTTTCACCCACATTAAATTTTCAAATTAAAATATAAATTGGAAAAAATAAACTAAATAACTTGTTTTTATTAATTATAACTTAAAAATAATAACAACAAATTAACTATTAATGGAACAATGACACTTGAATATCGACATGTAAACACATACATATGTATATGTAATCATGCAGAGTCTACACTACATGATTTACGTGAAAATTTAAACATATTTCACAAATAATCATAAAATTCATACTATAATTTTAATTAAAAACAATCAAAATTTTCAACCATATGTCTTGAATTTTCGTTTTTCACGAAGAGACCATTTTTCATTGAAATATTTTTTGTAGATACATTTGTATTTCCAATAGACACAAGAAAATTTTATAATTAACAAAATATTGTATTTTATATCATTTTTAATTTTTTTTTTTTTGTTATCTACAAAACTTTATGTATTCATAACCTTATGTATTTTTTTTTATTTTTTTTTTAAAAGCCAATATATAACAAACGACTAAAACTCATACATCTACACGTATAGTACATACGTACATATATATAGCTTACAGTAGCTTTATACGTAGAATACAAAAATAAATCTATCGTCAAAGCAATTATTCACATATTAATTACAATTTTCTATTTCCTTTGCGATAAAATTTTTATTGAAGTTATGAAAAAAAAATATAATTTCCTCTAACATTAATTTCACTTTTTAACAATTTTTGCTTTTGCTTTATCGTTGCTTTTAGCTTAAGTTATTCTGTTGTTCTATTTAAAATGCACTAAAAATACAAGCAAATACAAGGGACTTAACATATATATTTTTGTATACGTTGAATTATTACCCCTTGTATTATAAAATTAAATAATTAATTTCACGAATTTTGCATTTAATCATATAGATAAAACAAATACAAAAGAATTTTTGTTTAAAAAAAAAGAAAATAAAAATCTGTATCTAAATAATTATACAAGAAAAGCACCTTAAATGCATTCAAAGTAGACTTTGTTTAGTTTCTATTATTTTGCATTTATTCAGTATATAGTATATGTATGTATTCTTTTTTTTTTTCTTTATTATAAATTTATTTTTTTAATTTTTCTTCACATTAATTAATTATTACACGTAATATATTCACTGTCACTTTTTAAACTAAAAAATTTTGTTTGCCGCTAATCGTTATTTTAAAGAGAATTTTAATTTCAATATTATCACAATACATTTACATTATGATTTACAATACTTTTTCGTCTCGTCATTATATTATGAGAAGAAAATGAAATTTTTCTCAATTTTATTTTTCAATACAGTCAGAAAAAAATAAACAAGAAAAACAACGAAAACAAAATTATAATGTAAATATGTAAAAAAAATCAGATTTTAAATTCCCCATTCGTTTTGTATTAATTTTGTAAAAAGTTTGTATTTTCAAAGTTTTTTCAGTAAAAATGTAGTAGTGGTCAATAATAATCAATTTGAATAATATACAATAACAAAAACTAAAAACTGAGAATTTCATTTGAAATATTTATAAAATACGCATGCTTTAAAATGAAACTTTATAAAAGCTTAATGTAATACTAAAGAAAACGTAAATCATATAATAAAATTACCCAACTTATCTTATTATGTGCTTATAAGATAAGAACCCCCACAATTTTTGTATTTTCATATTTTTTTATATTTTTGAAACTTTCAAAAAGCTTAACGATTTTTTTAAAAAAATTAAACGTTAAATTTTCAACGTATTAACAGCATGATAAGTTGTACAACAATTTTCATATACATGGTACTGTAAATGTTATGTATACGTATTACGGGTTATCTCATAAATAATCATCAGAAACAACAGCAACAGCAACAGCAATACTATCACCATTATGGGTTATGATATTTGTTGCTAAATTTAGAGCTTGTCAAATCTTAAGATACATACATATGTACATAGGCACATACAACTAATACAGACGATTTAAAATATTTAAAAAAACTAAACGAACATAAAATGAAAAAAAAAAATACGTAACAATTTAAACTTTTCAAACTAGAAAGTAAAAGTGGATGGATAGATTTAATTCATTCAATTAATTTGAATAAAACAAACATTGAATAACTCATTAAAAAAGATATACTATATATGCCTATGATGTTATATTGAATTCTAAGTATTTTAAATATTTTTATACTTCGCATAATAATGAATTTTTTTTCTCATTCTAACTATAGATTTTGGCAAACCAATTTTTATTCAATGAATCAAAATTTTATAATTTCTCAACTGAATATCATTGTTTTAATGTATAACTTTATGCGAATGTATTCGAATATTGTTGGAAATCAATGAAGAAATTTGGACGATTAAAATAACATGATATCACCAATTACTTGAAAACCGTGCAAGGTTTCTTCATTTACATATTATTCAATGTTGTTTTAATAACGTAATGGTAAACATATGTATGCTTGATATAAGTCAGGTAGATGATTTCAATGTTATAAAAACTTTTATGATGACAAAAAAATATGAATATAATTTATTTTTGTTTTTGAAATGAAAGAATTTTTTTTTAAAATGAATTAGAACATTTTTAATAATAAATGTTTGGTCTAAAAAAAGCGAAAAAAAAATTATTTACATCACAAACATGTTATGTACATATTTCGTGTTTATATTCTCCTTGATTTTTTTTTTTCATTTTGTAAACATTAAAAATATGTTTAATTTTAAAAATTAGATAACCCATGTTTCAAAAAAATATAAAATTTTCGAAATTTCTAATCTTTTTTTAATGCTTTTGGCAAATTAATGTAAAAAGGGGTAAAGTGTTTATTTTTTTAAAGGACAATTTGTTTTATGTCAAGGCAAAATTAAAAACGGATGTTTCATGGTATTTAGAAAGAACAAAAATAACTTTCTTATGTCACAGTTTAAATAACAATATTTTTGATATAAGTAAAATAATAAATGAAAAAAAGAAAACATTCATGTTTACTTACCAAACCACTTGCACCACTAACTTCGATTGCTGTTTTCAGTCTTTGTGATAATGTTTCTAGTAAACGTTCATATTTTATATTTAAATCATCTAAACGTTGTGTATAAACTTCTGTTGCACCCGGATCTGTATCTGATGGTCTTAAATCTCGGCGAGTTGGTGAAAATGATGGTCGAATTTCTACTAACCAATCGATGTAATGCAGGCATTTTCCATCATAAATCTAAAGTTGTTGTTTGATGATATTCCAGAATTTTCCAGTACATTTTTTTATTTTGCATTTTGTTTTTGTTTTTTGGCACCAACATTTTAATTAATTAATTTAAATTTTATAGCGTTAGTAAATGTTATTAAGTGTTGGTTAAGTCTTTTTTTTTTCTTTGTAAAATAATTTTAAAATTTAACGATAGGAAATTTAAATATAAAATTATAAAGCCATTATTAATAAAATTATGAATATTTAGTGCTTTTTTGTTTGGAAAATGATCTATATTAATTATTTTATCAGTTGCAACAATACTTTTTTAATGAATAAGTATTACGTTTACTGTATTTTGATATTTTAATTTAAAATTTTCAATGTTAGAAATAGAAAGCAAATTGATTTGTTTTTAAATATTTAATCCTATTTCCAAAAAGCAATAAATATACCAATTTTCTCATATATCAAATTTTCAATCATTCATCATCATCATCTTCACCATCATTACAGCTATAACAAAATTTTTCTTTCAATAATTTTTCAATATTCCACTTGACATACAAATTTATCGTACATATGACAAAAATATTACATTTAAAAAATAAATAAATAAATAACACAATTTTCATAAAATTTCAAACATAAACACACTCTATACACCTACATAAAATGTATGTATCTCATCATAAAGTACTTAATATCTCAATTTTATCATAATATTTAATTTAAAAAATAAAATAAAATAAAAATAAATTTATCATCATCAACATATCAAGCAGAAAAAAATCAATTACCTTAGCTTCTCGTATTAAACGGCCTCCAGTTATATTAACTTGTTCAATTTTTGGTTTACGTTCAATTGCAGCCCCAAGTAAACTCTGTCATATTGAACGTTGTTTTTTTTTTATTGTTGTTGGACATTTATTGGTTGAATTATTTTTTATTGTTATTATCAATTTTTTTTTTTAAATCGAAAGTGTTAATTGTGTGTAGGTTGTAAAATTATGTATCGTGTAATAAAATTGTGTATCGTTGTTTTCAGTTTTAATTATTAGTTTTTTTTTGGTTTTTGTTGTTGATATTGTTGTTGTGTTGATGATTGTGCACATGTTGTTGTTGTGTTGATTAAAAGTTAAGATTGTTTTTTATATGAAGGATTTTAGGAAAAATAAAAAAATAAAGAAAGAATAAAATACAATTAGTTATAACTATGGGTGTTAGAACATAAATAGTAAAAGTTAATTTAATATTTTAATATATAAAAAAATTATTTTTACATATAAATATTTGAAGCTATTATATATTTTGTTTTTTACATAATATATTTCAATATTTTTATATGTATGTATATACAAATTTTTGTGTTTTGAATTTTGTGCAAAATTGTGTATAATAAATGGCATTTAATTTGTCCTTTTTTTAAGGTTTTTAAAACAAAAATTTTCATTTTTTTTCATTCAAATTAAATTGTAATTAAGATTAAAATTCATCATTTTTTTTCTTGGAATAAAATAAATATTTTAAAAAGAACAAATTAACAGTCATTTTGATTTCACATTGTATTTATGTTGTATCCCCAAATTAATTGTATTGTGTATACCTACAATGTTACTAAATATTTTTATTTTACAATAAAATTATTCTCATTACGAGTATATCTACCTTTTTATCGTACATTTTACAATATTTACATTTAATAGATAGAAATAACACAAATACCCAACAAATATAATTTATTTTAAAAATATCATCCCCATTTTTCTAATTTGCTTTGTTTTTATACTTATTTACAGGACGAGAACAAAACAAATAGATTTATATAAAGACTATACCAAAATAAATAACATTCTTGTAACATTAACAAAAACAAAGTTCCCATGATATTCACATAGAATAGAAAGCATTTTGCTCTATAATATACTATGTATATATACATATGAATGTATATAAACTTTATTTTGTGTTTTTCTTTTATCCTTCATTCAATTTTAAACTTTTTTTAAAAGAATAAATTTTTTTTACCTTTTTTTTATGAAAATTGCATTTATTACAGTGATAATAAAATTTTCAGAAACAAAAAAATCAACCTAGAAAAATTTATTCATTTTTTTTTGCAATGCTAAAACAAAAATGCAGCATATATAAATAATGATAAATTCGTGATATATTTTAAAATTATTAACGATTTTATATTTTCTTTATGTTTATTATTAAATTCGTTTGCAATACTTACGTCCAATTCAAGAGCTGATGTTGCTGTTGGCATTGCCGATAATTTCTCAATAGTACCATCGACCCAATTTTCTTCAACTTGTATACTAGATTGTAAATTCTTCATCAAACCGATTGCTGCTTCGCATGATCGAAGTCTAAAAATTTTTTTAATAAAACAAAAAAAAAAAAAAAAATCGAAAAAAAAAAATTAGTTTTGTGTTATTGTCTACATGTTATTTACATATACATTTATACGTATATACATATGTACATGATTTAAAATAATAATTGAAATGATAACGCTTTGTTCCCATTCATTTATTCATTTATTTCTCTTTTTATGTTTTCAACGAACTATATTTTAATCTTAAAATGAAGACACACCTTGATTTATGTATCAATGATGATTAACACAAAACAATCCAGATAGTAATTGAGATGACAATGTATACAAATGGTTAAACATAAAACAAATTTATTGAAGCGTATCATATGGGGCATTGTAAAATATTTTTTTATTACAATGAGGAAATAACAAGTTAAATAACAAGTGAAAGATTTAATAATAATGGTAAAAAGAAAACAAGTTAAATAAATTAGATGCAATGAATTATGTGTTATGCCAAAAAAAATGGTTCAATGATTACAATATATTTGTCAGACCTACCTGTCAGCTAATTGCATGCATACATTACTCCAACGTGTATTTAAACGTTCAACGTTTGCATGTAAACGTTTTAAATCACCTAGAACTTTTGTTGGTACACCCATACGTCCTAATTGATCAGCTGAATCATTCATTTTATCCATATGCGGTTGTTGTTGAGTTATAATATCTTGCATTGCTGATAATTGCTTAAATACAGAATGTAAACCTTCCATTTTTGATGGTAATTCTTGATGTTTAGCCAATGCACCTTCTAATTCTGATATAACCTGTTCATTATCCTCTAGACCAGCTAGAGATTGTTCAAGTAATTTTAAACGATCACCATGTAAATTACTTTGAGTATTTAATTCTTTCCATAATTCTAATAAGTTTTCTAAACTCTTCTTTAATGCTGGCGTTTTTAAGGCAATTGTACGGAATGTTTCTTGTAAATGTTCAATATCTGGTTCAAATAGTTGCAAACGTCGCTTAAATTCATTATGAATTTGTACAGCATGCTCTAATGAATCTAAATCTCTTGGCATTGGTGCTAATATAATACGGTCAAGTTCACGTGCCATGTCTTCAAGTTTACTTTTAATTGATAAACATTCTTCAGTAAAAAGACGACTTGCTTGTTTACTTTCCTCTGAAAAAAATAAAAATTAAAAAATAAAATCAAATTAAATTTTAACCAAAGATTTTCCAAGACCAAGAATACCATTAATATTATTAAAGGACCGGAAAATTCTTTTCATTTTGAATTACGAATTTATAGATTGTAACAGTTTCAAATTTAAACAACGACTATTCAAGAAACTGTCTTTTTAAACATGAGAAGAGTATTTTCATACTCTGTTTTCAATGAAAAAACATAACAATGAAAATGATACTGTATAATAATATTAAATAAAATAATTCAAAAACGCGAATAAAATTCGGAGCATATACATGTATGTATCTTTACTGAAAGCAATTATCCAATCAACTTAACTGTAACATTCTAAATTGGTAGATATAACTATATATGTATATGCGTAATAAATACTTATACCAATTTACACAAGCCACATATTTATATTTTAAAATCATTTATCACTGAATTGAAACTATCCAAATTTGGCAAAGTAATTGCTTTTCTTAATTAAATCAAATTAACTTAAGAAATTTAATTCATAGTCTTCTAACAACTTTGAAATATTTTTATTTGTACAATATTATAAGTATTTTACCTTCAGCTCTAGCCCGTTTTTCGAATTCATCAAAAAGTCTATTGACTTCATCCATTTCTCGCCGGAGTCTTCTCAATTGTGGATCAGCTGGATCACCCTCACTCAACAATTTTTCGGCATCGTCATTTAAAGCTTTTCGAATTGCACTTCGTTGTTCTGGACCCATTGCCAAAAATTGATCGAAATCCCAACCTTTAACTACTTTAATTGTAGCGAAAATCATATTTTGTCTAAGTCGCAATTGTTTCTTTTGCCATAATGCTACACATCGATCAAACAAACGTTTAAGCCTTTCGGCAGCTTCAATTGCTTCTGGATCTGGTGGTGGTATTAATAAACAGGCACCTGGTACTGATCCTTCTACACCCTTTGAATTACGTATACGCCATTTAACTCTTCCAGATGTATCAAGTAATGTGCATGTTTCAGCTTTATCAAGTAAAATTTTATCTTGTTGTCGATAAGCACAAATTGCTTGAACTTGACATTGTCTATTTACGGGCTGTTTACGTTGTTTAAGCGGTACAATTGATTGTGCTCTAGTTTGAAGTGCTTGAATTGTTTCACCAAATGTATTTAATTCTTCACGTAAATCTTGCATACCACGTAATAAGATTTCACCTTGATCTAATGTGAAATCTGATTGAGAGTACTTTGTATTTAGAATTTCTTCACGTTTTGTTAACCATTGTTCAGCATCTTTAATTTCACCAAAGAATTGATGATATTCTGTTGCATGTTTTAAGTGCACTTCTAAGCAAAGTGTTAATTGTAGTAGCCAAGACCATTGTGATTGCAAAACTTGCAAATGTGATTCAATACATTTTGATGCTGGATGTTGTTGTTGTACAAGCAATGCATCACCACGATCTAATATTGTAGCAAAATGAAGTTCACGTTTTTCGAGCTCAGACATAAGATTCTAAAAATTTGTAATTAAAAAAAAAGTACAATCAATTATTGATATCTCCATTATTTTTTAATTTTACACACAAATAAAACAAGGACTAAAAAAATACTAAAATAAATTGTAAACACCATATCAATCGCAAAATAAAACAAAAATTTCACCGATTTAACTTACATCATCACCATTTCCATATGATCGCTTGAAATTAGACTGAAATTATAATATTTGTTTTGAATAGACCAATGTTTCAGAAATAATGGACCACATTTAATTAACAAAGGAATCTCATTCAATAATTAAAAAAAAAGATTTTTACTAAATTATTAAAATATTTGGCATTATTTCTGAAACTATTTTGATAAAGATTTTTTGAATTCGAATAAATTCCGAAATTAGAAGCACATATGTTTCACAAAGTAAAAATTTTAATCAATTTTTATACTAACCTCATAATAACGATGTATTCCTGTTAAATCTAAATTCTTATCGGCCCAATCACGACTAATTTCAATTTGTTCTTTTTCATTAAGCCATTGTAGTTCAGCAGAGGCTTGTTGTAAGAAATGTTGTAATGTATCCAAATCTGATAAACGTTTTGTTGATGTACTTAATAATTCAGCATAAAGTTTTTGTAATTGATTGAGACGTTGCTGATATAAATTCAATTCATCACCAGAGAAATTTGTTTGTTGTCTTTCAGCGTGAATTACTTTTGAATGGAATTGATCAATAATTTTATGTTCTTGTTGATGATGTTCTAATTCAGCTTTAACTGATGGTAAATCAGAACCATAATCAGCAGCAAGAAGTTGTTTCTAAAAAATTTCAATAAAATTCATATAAAAACTAAAATAAAAAATTCTAATTTTATCTAATTACCAATTTTGTTTGACACCATTCTATATATTCTTGCAAATCTCTGAAGTATGGGTTTGTATCGATTTGTCTTGTTTCAACAACTGTTCTGGTTTGTCTAACAACAGTTG
This sequence comes from Anthrax anthrax, assembly GCA_963971155.1. Lineage (NCBI taxonomy): Eukaryota > Metazoa > Arthropoda > Insecta > Diptera > Bombyliidae > Anthrax > Anthrax anthrax. Next base: position 5,571,526 of record OZ020118.1, on the reverse strand, counting down.
TTTCATGTACTGGATAACGTACATTACCCAATTTTTGCACCAATGTTGTATGGAACGTTGTACGTAATTGTGTCCATCTTTGATGTAATTTCGTTACTTTTCTTTGTAAATCACTGGCATGAGAATAACCACCTTCTTTTAATATATGACAATCTTGATTCATTTCTTGAATTGGTTGCTCTAAATGTCGAATTTCAGTTTCTAAACTTTCAACAATATTCTTTGCATCAATCGGGTGTAAACGTTCTATTCTACGACTCTCTTCAATTATTCGAGTTTCTAATTCTGTAATTTTTGAATCTGTATGTTTAATTTCACGCTGCACTTTATCGGCAAGTCGTTGTAATCTTTCCATACGGTCAACTTCTTGTTGCAAAATATGATCACGATCTGCCATGGCAGTTTGTAAACGATACCATGCTTGTTCGATCGCATCTGGCCCTAATTCTGGTTCAACTTCAATTTCACCAATGCTTTCAAAATATCTTTCTAATTCTTTATAAATTTGTATTAATTTCGTTTTTTCACGTTTCTTTTGTGGTACTTCTTCATTACGGAAACGATTTAAATCATTTAATAAACGCTTCATTTCAATGAATGTTGTTGGGAATGAACGTTCTTGTAAATAAACTGTTTTTTCACGGCACCAATATAGGAACTGTTGTGATAATTCCTTATATTCATGTACACGACGTTGTGATTCAATATCAAATAAAGGATGTATGGACGGCGGTTCAGGGAATACATCATACAATGATGATATATACGTAATAAGAGATTTCTCGTCTGGTTCATTTGTGTCAACATCTACAAAAGAAAATTACGTAAATATTTTTGCAAAATTTAAATAGCATATTCGTTTATTCATTTTCTATTTTTACTGATTTATTTATTTATTTATTTATTCAATACCTTCTGGATCCAATAATTTAGTAACACCATATTCTCTTTCAACCAAATGGAATGCGGTTTCAAGACGTTCTCTGACACGAGCTTGTCTTGCTTTACGCCAATCAAGTAAATCTGGACGATTACGATGAATTAAAGCAGAGAATGCTAAACCATCACGCCATGATGTTGTAAAATCATTAACACGTACACCAGGATAACGTGCTGTTGATCTTCTTGCCCAACGTAATAAGGCTTCTCTAGCCGATACATTATCTTCTTTACCAACAACAATATCAGATATCTGTAAAAATTACAAAACAATTTGAAATTAAATAAAAAATACATTTACCAAAATTTTTATTCTTATATAAACACTTATACATATAAAAAATAAATTATACTAATATTGTTTATTATTTGGCTTTTGCTGAACTTGCAGACTAAACAACAAATATAAAAACTACATAAAATACATAAGAAAATTTTTAACAACAAAATACATGATTTTATAAATTAATATAAATATCTAAAAGCTTAAATATCCAGTATTATAAAAATCCTGAGAATAATGCTATGTACATGTATTAAAAAACTAATAAATTCTTTGGTAACAATTCTAAAACTACCTATTTGAAAATGAAGAATATTTATTTATTATTCGCATTCTTATAAAAGCGCTAATGTAAATAATATCGACAAAAAGTAATATGAAAGTACTGTAAATAAATGTCAAGAAAAGATATGTATTTTATGCAATACAAAAACGCTAGAAAAAAAATTATTTTTGAATAAATTCAAGACACATTACCGAAAACAAATTCAAAACGTTTAAAATAAATTGGTAAAAAGATTAAAGTACCTATTTATATTTTTCCTAAATTTTATTATTGAAAATTAATAGAATAGAAATTATAAAAATCGTTGCTTGATCATATTATTAAAAATCTCTATTTGACTATATCTGTGTCTACAATTACTGTTGAATCTATTTACTCATTTTATAGAGAAATTTACAAACTCAGTGTAATTTTTTTAAAAACACACTGATCATGATTAAGTATACGTAATGCATTTTATAAACAGCAACAAAAAATGCAGATATTTTTCTTTTCCGGTCAGAATAAACACTACCTATTATCATTTAATTTGATTACATCAGGTTAGTAATTATTTATAATTTATAGAAAAAAATCTATAAAATGAAATCAAATATGTTCATCAATAGCCTCACGCTTATTCTGACCTTGATATATAAAACTACATGTGCGCTAAAGATCGTAGATTACATTACAATTGAAAAGAAAAATAAAATATTTCAAAAATTTATCATTTCAAAAAAAATTTTTTGAGAAATAATTGATTGAAATAACAAAATTCTGGAACATACATAATTCAAGGGAAATTAATGTAATATTTCAAGGTTAACGATTAATAATACAGATTTGAAAAAATACACCTAAATCTCAATGTTAGACGTGTTAAACAACATTAAAAAACAAACAAATAAATATGTAGATAAACAGGATCCTCCCAAACATATTCAACAGAAGTTCGTGTGACATGTAAGTGTGTATTTTTTTTCTTTTTTTAATATGGCAGCAGCATAAACACATGCAAACAAATATCTCTTCAACTAAAACTTTTTTGAAGAGGTGTGAACCATTTCTTTATGTTATAGCATATTTTGATTTATGAAAAAAAAAAAACACTTTTCAAGTTCATTTTTTCAGGTTACTATTATTAGACAAAATCTTGAATTTTCTATTTTTTACGTAGGATGAATATTAGACATATTATAGACCTTGCCCGTTCAATAAAATTATTTATTATATTGATCATTATTGACAAGAAGAGAAAAAAATCATTACCATATAACCAATAAATATGTGTAGGAATGTCGTCAAGAAATAAAAAGTGTGAAATAAAGATCAGGTGGAAATTTTTCTTTAAAAAAAAAAAAAAAAAATCAATCACACTATTGAATACACCTTCTTATAATACCTTTGATCGTTTTGCCTGGCTTCCATCTTGCATCATATAACCAATTTCTGTTGTACGTACATTCTTGGTATGACTTTCATGTGAACCTTTTCTTACAGTTTTCTCTTCAGCACGATGTGTTTTCGTCATTTTCCTAACAACATGTGATGTTGTTATACGACGTTGACTACCATCTGGAAAATGTTGTACTTCCACAACACTAGATGTTGGTGGTGACTGTTTACTTTTTTCAACGACAACATCTTTCGTGAAAGTATGTTCTTTTGGTATTTTTATCGGTTCAGATGAAATTTTACTGCTACTACCTGGCGGATACTCTCGTATAAATGCCTCAACAGTTTTCTCATGTTTAATTTCTTGTTTGAATCGTATATTACGATCATCTAAATTTGTCGTTATCGGAGATCCTTTATGTTCACCGGTATGACGTTTTAAACTTGACCGATGTTCATGATCTCCGGACGATGTTACAGTTGTACTTGAACTTTCTTGCATTCCTTTTATAAAAACACGACCAGGTGGACGAAAATCTTTATCAAATTCATACATATTTTTAATTTTTTTTTTTTAAATTTCACTAAAACTTTTTTGTTATTAGTTTAAGAATTTATTATAGAACACTAGATACAATTATTAATTCGAGCATCATTTCTGACACTTTAAAAACAAAGAAAAAAGTAAAGATAAAGAAAATCAAGTTTTTTTTTAGTTAAATTTGAAAAGTTATACAAATTTTATCACTAATGAAAGATTTCAAAAATATGAATTTGTTAACGAACAGAAATATATATTTTCAGTACATTAACTATAATTTTTACATTTTCATAATAATTAACGTGTACTTGAAATTTATTTGTAATAAATCATATTTTGTTTTTTACTATACCGAATTTAGAGCAATATTACATAATAAATAGTTAATAATAAGACATTTGATTAAAATTAAAAAAAAAAAAGTATTTAAACATGAAGAACTTGAATAGAATATTGGATTATTTAATCAAAAACGATTTAATGTGTAGGTGGAATTTGATTGATTTCCATTAAATATAAAAAAGGTGAGCTACAACTACATCAACCTAAACACACACCTTAAATTATATCTATAAATATCAGATGTTTACAAATTTGTATATACTTTTATAACTTGTACACAATCTCTTTCAGTAAATCTGAATACACATGTACATATTTAAGTATTTATATGTGTATTATACGCTATGCTTGTATTTATAGTTAATTAAATTCATTCTCTATACTATATAATAGATCATTTCAAATTCTAACATTTTTCTTCGTCACATTACATAAAAAAAACTTCAAATTTGATTTCAGTCAGAATAAAAAATCCAACGAAAAATCAAGCATAAAAAAAAACCTTGATCACTATCGGCAATTAAATAGGAGTATGTAAATTTCATTCATAAAATTATATTAATGAAAATGAATGAATGAAAAATTTTATTATTTGTGATACATAAATGCGATCATCACGAAGTCAACTAAAATTGAAATATGTACATATACGTTTGTATCAGTAAGTATGTATGTATGTATGTATATATAGTAATCAATCGTAATTTAAATTGGCAGCGGACATAATAAATGGTGTTATAATAAATATATACGAGTAATTGTTACACCTTGAAATTGTATAATCGAATTTTTATAATTTTCGCTATCTCTTTTTCTTTTAAATTTAATTATTATTAATTTATTTTTTTTTTTTTCTTATTCAAATTATTACTTTTGTGTAACACGGAGTAAAATCTCCCACAAGATTTTACTTTTTAAAGATATCATATAATTACATACATATGTATGTATTTAATCATAATAATTTTATTTTTGAAAAATTCAAAAACAAAAAACAAGAATCCTGAAATGGATATGACAACTATATGAAAGAAAAACAAATAAGAGAAAATATAACATGATGTCCTTCGAAATTTGAACAAAAAAAAAAAAAAACAAAACAAGTCAAAATAATTATTGGTTAATCATTTGAATTTGTTTACTCGTTTTAAAACCAATAAGTGATGGGTCATGGTAATTGTATGAAAAACACAAATTTACTTGAACATTATTGTAAACAACAAATAAAAATTGGAAAAAATGTGTAGGAGGATTATAAATTCCAAAATCATTTCATCACAAATTTAAACTATTTACATATGTAATAAGTAACATAATGACGTAAAATTATTGGAAGTTGTCAATATGCTGAAACTATTACTTTTTTTTTTTTGAATATGTAAATTTTGAATTTTTAAAACGTAGTTCTAAATGAATCAAGTTTTTTAGAAATATCATTAAAACGTGAATTATGAAAAATATTGCAATTTTAATTATATTTTTCATAAGATTTAAAAGGATTATCTTGGTAATACTCTTAGATTTCTTTTAAATAGTTAAATCTATGTATTTTATTAGTTCTGTCAGAGATTATATATCATAAGATATAAATTCTTTGGTTCTATTGACTCTATTATGTTACATGTGTAATATATGTACATATGTATACACACCACAAACAAAATGAATGCAAGTTTTCTGGTAAAATGACACTATCAATAATATGTCAACAAGTCACTAAAGTTTATAAACAGCGTTTTCTTACATTAAAAAATTTTTTAATTTTAATGACTTTTGTACTGAAAATATAAATACATACATATGTACATACGTTTTTTGTACGTACATTTTTTGTTATTCGATATAAACCATCACGAATTTAAATCTAATAAAGAGAATTATATTACAAAATTTTTCTCACATATTTAATTTTTTTTTGTCATGAAATTTTATTTTATAAAACAAGGTACCAGTTTTTCATGAATTAATAATTGTTCTGACATAAATTAATGAGTACTAGTTCTATAAACTTTTTAAGTTAGATTAAATGAATGAGAATACGTACAGGAACTGCACACATAAAATTTGAAAACATAAATTCTTGTTTTGCTCAACTTTTTCTTCTTTTTTTTTTAAGCACATATCGTGTAACATAATGGACTTAAGATTCCTATTTTCAAAATAATAGCACTCATATAAATGCAAATTTAATTCCTTTTCTTTACACGTAGAATTAAAAAAAATTTATAAGATTTTAAAAGTAGCTATACAAATAAAGCAAAACTTATCAAGTATGAATATGTTATTAAGCATGTTCATACATACATACATAAGTACGTTTGTATGTTATAAATGTATAAAGGAAATGAAGAACTATGTTTTGTTCTTTGTATGGTTAAATGACTTCTTAAAAATTGTTTAACCTTTTAAAAATTTTTGTTTAATGGTTTTAAATCATGTTTACATACATATGACCTCATTTAACTTTTTTTTTCTCTAACTTCTATATTATATTTTATATATGAATATTTACTCTGGGAAATTGCTTTAAATTTTGTATGTGTTCGTTCTAGAAATATGCATATGAATGAATGGATACATACAATACATATATATACTGGAATCAGTTGAAAATCACTGATGTGAAAAAATATTCCTTTATACAAATTTTATTATAATTATACAGTCTGATGGTTAAAGAGTTAAATGAGAATAACTTTTTAATTTTTGTTATAATAAAAGAAAAATCGAAAAGAAAATGAAAATCGATAACAAGAAAAATAATAAAAAAAATGATGAATTGATTTGAAATTCAATTATTTGTTGTTTTCTTTTTTTTTATTTATTTCAAAGACATAAAATTATTTTAGAAAACAATTTTCATTTTTGAAAATTCGTTTATTTCTTTGTTTTAATTTCTGTTCAATAACTAAATATTTTTAAATAAAACCTTTTCTATGCTGATAATTTTTTTTTTAAATTTACTTATACGTGTAAGTAAAAGATCATATATTTTGTTAACCCTTAAATTGTTCAAGTTGTATTTATTGCTCCTATGTTTTTTTTAATCCTTTAAAAATTTGAAATTATGCACCAAGAGTTTTTTATAAAAACTTTTATTTAATTTATATTTAACTTGATTTACTTTTATTCGTAAATTTTATAAAGATATTTTGTTTTTTCTAGTCGCTGTTTAAAAAAAACATTAGCAATATATTTGAAATCTTTCATTACGTTGTTCATATTTTAAAAATAAAAATTTAGAAAAAAAAAGAAAAAAAATGAAAATTAAATTTCACACCAAGAACGTTATGTCAAGGAAACAGAAGAAAAAATAAAACTAAACGAACCAATATGTTTTTTATAATCCAATTATGTGTTTATTGAAAAAAATTCGATTTTCTTTTTCAAGTCAATATATACCATATGAATTATTATTTATTATTAGATTTATTGCAACCAATAAAAATAATAAATATAAAAGGTATATAAAGACAGTGACAAAGATTTATTTGAGTGCACTTTTTATTATTATTATTTTTTTTATTTTTTCTTTTTGCAAATAAAATCGTTTTTATTTTTCTCGATTTTCAAAAATCAAAATAAAACAAAAATTCTTATTTTTGAATTTTCTTTTTAATGGTTGTTTTCACTACCGATATTCAACCACGACTTAAATTAAAATCAACAATTGTGAATCTCAAATAATAAAAATTATATCATTGGATGTACAATGATGTACGTACTTATTTATACAATATATATAAAAACAAAAATGTTAAATGACTCTCAAATTAACTCACAGGTGAGCGCGAAAAAAAAATATAAATAAATAAATAAATACCAGTGTGTATATATAGTTTTATAAATAAATATACAAACTTAAAATGACGTATTGTTTAGTTAAGTAGTTTTGCCATCCATCAACATATTTTATAAAATATAAATAAAAAATGAAATCCAAATAGAGTTAAAAACAAACCATGTATGGATGAATATATATAGATATAACATTTATATAAATGTTTACGTTTAGATATGTACATTTATAGTGGTAGCAAAATTATATATACTCATTATAATAATAGTATGGTTGACATGATGTTCTGATTATTACATATAAATTTCAATGTATGCACAAATATAAACATAATAATACATACATACATATGTATATATGTGCATATAATCATATTAACAAACAATACTGAATTGGACATAAATTAAAAAAAGATTTATTCTATGACGAGTATGCCGATTATAATCACAGCTGTGTATACCTACATACATACATATATATGTATATATTTACATTTTTACACAAATTCAGGTGTAAATTTAAATGTATTTGTTAAAATACAAAAAAGCAGCCAATAATGGTTAACATTTTGTGTTATGACGTACATTTCTATGTGTGTATTTTAGCAAAATATACTTGACGGATTTTCTTAATATTAGACAGGTGATCTACATTTATATACATATATTAAAAATCTTTTTAAATTAATGTTAGTGAGCAGGAGAACTATAATATAATGTTAATTTGTAATCGCCTGAACCACAAAACAGCTGGAACTTTAGATATTTGTGTTGGCGGTAGCATTAAAATAAAATAATAAATAACATTCCATAATTCTTTTAAATTTTTTTCTTCTGTACGTTTGTATTTTTCTTTAGACTTCAACCACATATCTACTTATAAACTTACTATAAAAACTGTTTCGCTTGAGTACATTTTTTTCCTACCGCAATTATTGCCATTTTGTTAAGAAGTTTTAATAAAAAGACGATGGTGGTTAATAGTAATGGTCATGCCATGGTGGTTGTCAAGAGGTTAGAAAAACTTATTATATGTATATTAAGTAAAATAAAATTTGAAAAATAATAAAAATACAAATGAATTTAAAATGCAGAAATATCTAATAAATGCAATTATTACAGTATCGTTGTTGGCACTGTATTTCAACATTTTACAAAAAAAAAATGGTAGACATAAGTTGAATTGAATTATCTTAATATAATTAGTGCAAAATAATGTATACGAGCACTCTATAGAAAAACCTCTATACCATAGCTGTTGAACACTGTACAAATGTATGCAATCAACAAATTGTTAACAGTGTATAACCCAAGGCAAAATGTAAAATAAATAAATAAAACATTTTGATTTAATGATAATGAATTTTCAATTTTACTTAAATGAAAAATGTTTGTTACTGATATATTCAATAATATAATTATATTATTGACAAAATTACAAATCTTTTTTGGAAGTAGATTAATAATATGGTGGCAAAAACAACATTCCAAATGAACAATTTTTTGGTTTATCTATAATTTTTTTATGTTTTTTGAGTTGGCGGCTTATTTGCAAGATTATATACATACATATATAAATAAATGTAGTGTTTGTATCATAGCACACGATAGCATACGATAAAATGTCTTTTTTAGAAATAAAATTAAACAACTATAAATATACATATGTAATACAGATGTATTTATCTAAATAACTATTTGTTCACATGTATGAATTTTACATGAAAAATTGAATATTTTGTGTAGGCGACTTTTGTAAATACTTTTATAAAACAGGCAAGGTTCATGATGTAATTTTATGATTACGTCATTTGTGATATGATTTTAAAATTGAAGGTACAAACATACATACATACGAAAAAGAAAATAAAGAGGGAGAATTCTGTATGTACTCAATAAAAAAAAAAAAAAACTTATTGTGGTAAACGTGTGGGTTTCCTTAAAGTTATGCTATAATATAGCAACACTTTTGTCTTTTTTCACAAATTATTGTTAAAGAAAAACCAACAAATGTTAAAAGACAATTCGATTTTATGTTGTCCAAAAATGGTTTTAGAAAATATATATATATGTAGTAACATTAAAAGTACACGACATATATAATATTTTGTTTTTCATTTTCGAAAAGAATGTTTTTGTTTTATTTATGGAATTTTTCATTTTGTTTTTCTTTCAGTATAACAAAAGTTAAGTTAAAGCTCATAACAATAAAACGTGACATTTTACATGACTGTTTATATAAAAAGTATGTACCTATATACATATGTATGTATAAATTCTTCAATTCCATAAATTGAAAATTATTTAATAATTGTACTTCAAGATATACAAGCATTTGACAAATAAACGTACATATACATAATGAAAATTTGATTGTGAAGTTTTTTTTTCACGATACAAAATGATTTTATATTGTGTGTACCTACACATACGTAAATTTGTTGAATTATTGAATAACTGAATATTCTGCGTGTCATGTCAAATGTTAACAAAAGAATTTTTAAATGAAAAATTGAAAAAATTTTAAAATCAATTTCCTTTTGAACTGAATACATTCGCGAAGTTTTTCATAAAAGGACATTTATAAATTTACGTATACGTACGTCAACTAGTGGACCAAAAAACACAAAGACAATATGTATTACATACATGCATATAGAAATATCTTCATTTAACTTTCAAATTAAGGAAAAGTTTTTTTTATTACCAGTTTTTGTTTGCTTTTGATATTCCAATTTTACATTGGAAATCTGTAATATCTGAATAAAATAAACCATTTAGTTGAGTATCTCTATTTGACAATAGTTGGCCAAAATGTATACTTCCTATACTTTTGTCTTTGATTGACACGCTTTCATTCAACATCTATTGAAATAATAAAAAAGAAATTCAGGATTTGTAATTTGCGATTTTTTTTTTGATTTTTCATATGATCTGCATTTATTACATTTATTTTTTAAAGTTTTACATATTCTCATTGTTTTTCAACGTAAAAAAAAAAAATCTGTTATATTTCCTTGAACCGTAACATCTCACGATACCCCACATACCTGTATGTATATACATATGTGGGTACAGTATGAATATGCATTTAGCATTTAGCTATTATTGTTTTTCCGTTTTATGTAATTACATATGAATGTACACATATGTATATATATACTCATGAACAAATTTAAAAATAAAATCAATGTATAAATAATTGTTGTTTTTTTTTTTTTTGTTTTTTTTTTAACAATTGTTTTATAACACATAAAAAAGACTGAATTCATAATTAGCCTTTTGATTTTATATTGTAGATAAAAAAAAAGTAGCATTGTAAATGGTTTTTAACTTTTTTTTATTGCAAAAAATGAATCTGAAACACAATGTGTGTGTATATCTTTAAATGTTAAATTTTACTGCAATGATATTATCATCATAAATTATTTGATATTTTAATATAATTATAGTATAATTATTGTATGAAAAAATAAAAATAAAAAATAAAAATTATAAATTGTTCTGTGTTCATTCATAAGGTACCTATTTAATACAGACAATGTAATTTGAAATGAACTTGAAAAATTATGATGAAATATTATTGATTTGTAAAACTTGTATGTACATATTAATCAAAACAAATCATCAAATTTAAAATTTATAGGCTGTATCCAAGTAAATTATTATATAAATGACTACAAAATAAATATTGCGTGCTGTTCAATTTTTTAAAATAAAATCCATGGAATTTAAGAACTCAAAAAAAAAAAAATTCAATAATGATATATCACGCTATAATGTAACCATTTTAGATAGTTCTATTAATTTATCGTAATCATACATGATTTCAATTTTTTTTTTTTTTTTTTAATATTATACCTATGTACACTTATGTACGTATATATGTATTCCATTCATTAGTTCATTGAAAAGATTTATGATTAAGATTATTATTTAATTTGAAGTTTATAAATTTATCTAATACTTTTCCATGATTAAAAACCAATCTAATGATGAATCTAAAAGAAACCTTTAAGAATTTTTTTCTAGGAAAACATAAAAATTGAATAAAAAAGTTTAAAATAAATTTTACATATTCATTTATCAATTGAATAACAAACAGATGCACTGTTGCAAGAATAAATTTTTTTTTTAATATAATCTAATATAATATCAAATGTGATACAATTTTAAGCTATTCGATGCAAATTTAATGATCGATAATAATCTCAAATCGTTTAAAATTGTAATAAAATGTGCATTTATTTATATAATTTGTACACAGTGCAAGTTATATAAAATTAAATCATTTTTTTTTTTACATAATATCCATTAAATTTGTTCAATTGAATGACTGTCTGTAGCAATAGTTATACTCTCACAACAAAGTATTGCTATACAATTGACACTTTAATTGGAGATTTTTCATTTTTGAATTCTAACATGTAGTGCTCATATCTTTTGCATTAAATCACGTCTACACATTATATTCATAATTTCTGCAAAACCAACCGTTTTTGCATTAAATAACATATAACATGTTATTGAAACTAGAATTAAAATTTATTCGTCAAGTCATGAATTAAATCAGCAAATCAAATATTTAAATCAATGAAATCTTTTGAAATTTCTAGGACACGGATTTTGTTTTTTTTTTGTTTTTGTATTTTGCAATTGAATTATGAATTGATTTAAATGATTTTGATTTCTTGTATTCCTATACATATAAATAAAAAACTGTATAAAATTACATATATCAATATTTGTAAATTAATAAATATAAATAATTTATTTGATTTATGATTGTCATACATTCATCAAAATTAATGTGAATTTATTACCAAAATTGAAAAATGAACTCAACTAATACAGTATGTTGAACTTTAATAACGTGTCCACAAATAGATTGTTAACATTTAAATACACAATTTATATTATTGTGTATACTGTATATATGTTTGATACACGGACATATGTAATTTATACGTTTAATACAAATGTAATGAAATATCAATAACAGAATAAGCTAAATAAATACATTTTATTATTAATTTTTGTAATAAAAATTAAAATATTGCAATTTCAACAAATTTATGTATACATTTATGAATATATGACACTTAATTTCAATTGAAAATTAAGAAATATGATCGATTAAAATATCATTTTTAAATAACAAATATAAAAAGCATAAATCTCATTTATTTATTTTCTCATTTAATGTTATAAATTCTTCTCAATTTTCATTTCAATTAAAATTTCTTGAATAGAAAAAACAAAGTAAAAAACCAAAAAGTCATAACCTTATATAATTGCACATCAATATACTTATTTAGTATACATATTGCTATTATTGTCATTATTATTTGTCATCGTCGTCATCATCGTTGTCGTTCTCGATTTTATCATCATTAATTAGACTTATGTATCTTCACATTATTCATATCTTTTAAATTAAATTGAAATATTAAAAATACATATGTACATGTATGTTTAAGAGTCACTTATTTATAAAGTATGTACATGTATTATAGTATGTGTTATAATCGATTAGTTATTAAAAGCAAAACACCCATCAAAATAACGCCACTATCATCAAGTAATCAACCATTTTCATCATCATTTTCAAGTACATTATGTCTAGAATATTATTTGTACGAGTACATACAGAAGAATATTTCAAGATTTTTTGTTTTCATATTGCAATTCAATATTGTATCAAAATTTTTAGTTAATTAATATGGTAAATTACAATTTTATTAATTTAAAATTTTTTTTCATTGTATTTTATGTCATTCTACTTATTTTCTAAATTGATATTTTAAATATTGATTAAATCAAGTGATAAATTATTATCATTTATAAAAATTTTAATGATTATTTCAATATACACTTGCGTACATATTAAACCTAATCATATTTATATTGAAAAAAAAAAGACGAAACATTGATATATTGTAGCGCCCATATAATGTTAGTAAAAAACATTCGATCATTTCCATAAATTGACCACAAAATTCAATTTGTATCAATATCTCTGATATTGAATAAAAATATCATATCATCTATTTATAGATACAACATAATTTTTTACCACAAAATTTTATTTTATTGAATGAAATAATCAAAGCAAAAACTAGTATAAGTATTAACTTAACTATGAAACAATTTAAAAACAAGAAAAAAATCATTAAATAGAAATATTCTAATGTATTTTAAACAAATTTTACTTTAAGACATGTTTTTAATATGTATTAACTAATAATATTGCTGATTACCTATATAGTATATCTAAAATTTTAAACGAAACAAAACAAGTTATAAAATAAATTTGCAAAACATAAGATTAAAAAAATGCCTTTTCCTCTTATTTATTCTATTTTTTATTATTATGTACATATATCAATTTTGTGAAATTAAATAAAAGTTGTTCTATTCCATAAATGTTAGATTTAGACAGTATGTAATAAAACATAAAAATCAATATCCTACGCAAATGTACTCAATTTAGTTCGATAAAATTAGCATATGTGTATATTTGCTGCTTTACACGTATTTATAATAATTATAACTATATAAACGCATACACAGCTAAAATAACGTACATATGTATATCACTCAATAATTTAAGATTTTCTTTAAAACAAACAAAATAAATAAGACTAATAGTATAATGAAGAAAAAAAAAATCTTAATAACTTTATATTAACATTTTACGATTAAATACTTTTAAATACCTACACATAAAATTTTTCCGCCTACTTTTTATTTTATATGAAATATTTAATTCATTTTAGTACAGACAAATACAATCAGTTACTCATATACATACATATGCCTATATAAATATGTATGTATGTGGATTTGCGAATTGTTCAAGACTTTATTTGGTATTTCTTATGCCACCTTTATGATATATATGTACATATTCTTTATGACGACAACAGGTAGAAATACCACAAATATTTAATAAATTGAACTAAATAATTGTAAACTAAAATCTAGATTTTTTCTTTATCATAAAAAGAAAAACTCAGCCGTGCATACATTTTTGGGTACGTCATTAATTCATTACAATAATTATTTTTTAAAACTATAATTACAATGTAAGATAGAATGTAGGAAATACTTGTTCCTTCTGACCTACATAAATGAACTTAGTTTAAATGTTGCCCATCCCATAAATGTAAATTTGATAAGTACCGTATTTTTAGTTTTAAAAAATTATACGACTTTTAATGAACCCATTAAAAAGTCAAATACCTATATATCTATCCTCTTTTACAATATATTAACATTTAACACTGTTTACTTTTTTGTTTTTGTTTCATTACTGCAAATGACCTAAAAAAAAAATACCTCTAATCAACACAAATTTTTTTTTATGTAAAACTTTTTATGTAAAACATAAATTTACTATGAAACACACCCTCTAAAATTTATCATTCTAGATTATTAAAATACGTAAATGCGCAATTTTTTTTTGATACAAGACGAAAAAATTGATTGATAGGTCAGTCACGATGTTACAATTTATACAATATATAAAATAATAATTACAAACCTTAACGTTATGACGAGGTGAATGACACTTTTACAAAATAATTTAAATCATCTTAAATATATGTACGTACTAAGTATCTAATTTAAGCTCTTTAAATACTTTTTTTTTAAATTTAAGTAATTAAAGTGCTTTGCAAAAATCACAAACAATGAAAATTCAAATCGTAAATTTAAAATGTCAGATCCTTCGGTTCGGTAATGTTAATAACATAAGAGTTAAGTTAAGTTAAACTAACTATTCTTTGAAAATTTTCGATTAAAAAAAAAGAATATAAAAGGATAATTTTTTTTTCTTGGCATGTACACTTTATATAGTTTTAGTCTTAAAAATTGAAATAGGTACTACTAGGTACCACATTATTAATAGTTATACAAAATCAGATAATATGTGAACATATCATTATATACAAGAGATAATATCACAACAATAAGTAGAACGGATCAATCAACGAGAGATAAAAAACAATTATAATTATACGAACAATAATGCTATTGACATACATACATATTTTGTTACAAGTAAAGTATCAATAATAAAAATCATGAAACATCGAAAAGCTTTTTAAATTTAAAATATGATAGCTATACAGTGCTAAACAAAATTAACTTGGTATAATAATATACATATATAATGTAATATATAACAAATTAAAAAAATTGTCTTTAACATGTGCATAAAAAGATTATATCTCATACTGTAATGAGGACTATAAAGTATGTACTTTAAAGTGAAAAACAAAAGCTATTAATTTTAATTGTAGAAAATTAGAAAAATGTCGAGTAAAAAGCTCAATTGAAAAATAAAATAAATTCATTATTGTTGTACTTTTATTTTCGTTGTTTTATAATATTGTTATTTTAATTTTGCATAGCACTGTACTTCGAATATGGTACTTTTTAACATGAAAACATAACACTCAATATTTATAACAAAACAGCGTAAATATAATTTTTTAAAATTCGAACATATCATACATATGTATAAATATATGCATACAAAATTATTTATATTTTTTTTTTAAATTTCATAAAACGATAAAATGCACATACATACAGGAGTATGGTGTTAAATGTAAGTTTATATGAGTTTTTTTAAAAAAATTTGTTTAGTATGAATATATTCAAAAACTCAGAAGCATTACAGTTTATAATTATTTCTATATTTTGCTTGCTATTAATTAGGTAATTTTTTTTAAATTTATGTTTTTGTTTTTGCAGTACATATTATGTTTCTTTTTTTTTTTTTTTTTTTTTTTTGTTAAAGTAGTTTGCTAATTTTTGTAATACAAAACTTACCTGATCTATCCACTATTCGAGACAAGTGATATAATTACATAATGATGTATGTTATGCAGACAAAAAAAGAAGAGAGAAATATACATACAAAGAACATGATAATCAAACAAAAAAAGAACAACAAAAGTAAAATATTTGTATGTATATGTATACATGATGTACAGTATGAATAAGATTTCTTACTTTTTCTTATTATTTATTCTTCTTCTTTTTTTTATTCTATATATTATCTAATAATACCTTAAAATTTATATCAAATATATATATAGCAAGATTTCGAATGTAGTCTAGCAAGTCCAATAGAATATTTTGCCATTTTCTTAATCTAATTTTATTCTAATAGTATCTTCAATATTATAGATACATAAAAATCACAAAAAAAAAAGAATAAAATTCACTTACTTGAAAGTGTAATATTATTGTCCATATTAATCCCAACGTTAATTTTGGATTCCCATCAACAATATCTTCAGCACGTATATTAACCAATTTAATTTTTTTATATCTTAAAAAATCCAGAGCCATTTGAGCATTTTGTAGCATATGAAATCGCATTTTACCTTTCTCTCTTGGCTGTTCAAAAATGAAAAAATTCAAGAAAAAAAAAAATTAGTCTTGAAATAAAAAATATTTTGATTTAAAACAAAATCACAATAAAAAATATAAATAAATCACT
This sequence comes from Anthrax anthrax, assembly GCA_963971155.1. Taxonomy (NCBI): domain Eukaryota; kingdom Metazoa; phylum Arthropoda; class Insecta; order Diptera; family Bombyliidae; genus Anthrax; species Anthrax anthrax. Next base: position 5,554,443 of record OZ020118.1, on the reverse strand, counting down.
TACAAGATGTTCACCAGAAAGAACTTCCAAAAGTGATAGTAAATTGTGACCATCACGTAAATCTTCAAAAAGATCATCGACACGTCTAGACGCCTAAAATTGATAATAATTAAATTAGTACATATGATTTCAAATTTTGGTTTTCAATAATTGCAAATAAAAGTGAAAACTAAAAACAACATGCTATACACTGTAACATTTATTTAGTACTAAAACACTGAACATTTTCACACATGAGATGTTATGCAAAAAAATCTAAATTTTGTATTGAATTTGAATTGAACTTTACAAATACAAATCAAATTTGGAGAAGAGAACCATTTAGTTCATGCATAAGACAATCAATAAAATTAATAAAATTGAATATGAACATAAAATTATATTTTATCTAAACACTTTTAGGATTGAATAATAATCGAACATTACATTTTTTTATTACATTTTGGCATACGAACGTTCGTTTTGAGAGATATGTACATATGTATTGATTCAAATTTTATTACAGTTCATTGACTATCAAAATTGTAAAAAGAATAATTGAATACATAAATATCTTGTTTCTTTTTGATTTTAGTATAATTTATTTGATAAAATAAAAAGATTTATACATTGAAGAGGGATAAACAAAAAAAAAGTGAATATTGATTATTTCTTGTATAACTCAATTTTTAAAGAAATCTTACATAATAACTTTGCCAAAATGGAGAAATTACATATCTTTGTACTTTGATAATTTGCCAATTACATATTACGTGTGTACTTGGACACGTACAAAATATTTTAAAGCTTTTAGAATTATCATGATAACACATCATCATAAGATAACAAGAAAAAATAAAACGAACGTTACAAGGAACACAATTAGGTGTACTTTGTAGAAAAAAATAAACGTACATAGCAAATAACAGTACTGGTATTATTCCAGAATTATTTTTTAATGGAATGAAAAGGAAAAACGAAAAAAAAACAACAAATTGTACCTTATTAACAGTGCATTAGACCATTTGTTTCGTTTATTTTTATTTTTCTGCAGTAATTAATGTTTACATAACTGAGTGCATATTCAAAGCAAAAATTTTAAATGGAAGGTAATAAAAGTAGAAAATTATTATTTAAAACTAAAAAGCGTGTACCAAGTACTGTAGAGATTTGTATAGTCTGAAGGATTTTGAACAATTAAAAAGTTCATAAACATATGAGATGAATAATAATTTTTACAAGTGTTACATCTTTAATACATACATATAAAACATCATTTTTAAAAAATTAAAATAAAAAAAAGACAACAAAAAATATTGTCTTGTAAATATCATCAACTTAAAAAAATTAATGTTTTACAAAATAAGCAATTTAAAATTTATTATAAAATTATTCGTGCATTTCTTCTCAATGAAAAAATAAAAATTAAAAAATCACAAAATAAATTGTAATAGTATAAGGAAGAATTTAAACACAAATCTAACTTTATTTGTCACAATGAACAAACTTACTGCTGGAGGACAACAGGGGGATCCATTAATATTTTGACAAACATGTAATAAGGTATAGGTCTGGAAGAAAAATATTTTATAACATTTAGACAAATAATGTTTAGTCAATTTTCATTGAAACAAAACATTCTATTAAATTTTCTTTAATATTAATTTTAATTAATATTATCAAAATTAAAATGTACCTTGGCTGCATATTTCCAATGCTGCATGAAAAAAAAAAGTCAAATAAAATCGATAAATTTTTAGTAAATTGAAATTTACATTGAAATGAAGTGAATAAATCGAACTTTCTCTACAAAAATTTTATAATAAAACCACATGTAAAACTTGAGTAACAAATATAAATAATAAATAGAATTTCTTAACATTTCGCTATTAAATAATGTAAAATATTTTTTTTTTAATTTTCTATTAAAACCAAAATTTTCTTATGCAAACTATACAATGACAAATAAAATTCGCCAAATAAAATTAAAACATTTACTTTATGGTTATTATATGCCATAACAAATTAAATTATTTTTAATTAAATACATTATGTAGTAAATAATTATAAATAAATATGTAAAATTGTAACTTTATAGTTTATAGCATATTTCTGTATATGTATTTAAATATAATGAGATAATTGCCATTAACAAATCTAACTGAATTTGAAATAAAAATATAAAATAAAAATCAGAGTGTAATATACTGAAATTACAAAAAATCCTACAGTCGATAATCAGCAGGTACCAAAATAATCGGAATAATAAATAGGGAAAAAAAAAGAAAAATGTATAAGCATTTGCATAATGTTTGTGTTTAGATTACTATAGGTTTCGTTTACATATCTAAAAAAAAAAAAAAAAAAAACAGATAACAAATGTTACATTGCTTTAAATGATGACGTTGACTTGTGTTAAAGCATTAATTTGATAATAAGTAACAAATACTTGTTTAAATAAAATTATTTAAAAAAAAAAAAAACAAATAATAAGCCTTTGCGCACATATAACGATATATGTTTACATGAGATCATATGAAGTAGGAGGTTCCCAAGGAGGTCACCGAATATTCAAACGAATCAACATAAATATGTACACGTATATAGGTACATATGAAAATTTATCAATAATAATAATAATAATTTGAACATTTGAATGAAAAAACTTATGTTTTTTTTATTTACAAGGTAAAATAAATAAAAAGACAAATTAACGTACATATGAAATAAATAACTACAAAAAATATGACAACATTAAAAAAAAACACACAAAATAAAAAACAAAAATGGTTTTTTAATTAATCAAAAATATTAGTAATAACAATAATAATGACTGATGTATTCATTAAATTTGGTGGTTTAAAAATACTGTATTTGTACATACATACATGTCCACTAAATTTATCTAACCGGTTGAAAATTATAAGAATAGTTAATAAATCTTATTTAAATCGTAATCTTTGAATTAATCACATATTAAAATTATTTTTTATTTTTCTATTGTACCTGATCAAATTTTTAAAAGAAAAAAAAATATATATATAGGTATCCATATTTTTTTTTTTAATATAACAAACAAATTGAATAATTATTATTGTTATTACAGACACTAAAAATTTGATTACTATAATAACTGCTTTTTTTTTAAATCTTATTACACGACGTTTAATCAATATCTCAACTATTATTTAAGTTTATTGTGTATTGTAATATCTTTTTGATATGCTGATTAAATGTTTTTTTTTTTTCACTCTTTATTTCTTATGAAATCAAAACAAAAATTTAATTAAACGAAAAACAAAAGATAATAAATAAATTCTTTTTGTTATACAATTTTAATTTAATAAATTATGAATATTTAATAGTGAAAAATGTCAAATGTGTACATGTTATTTTTATTTTACCATCATGTTTTATCAAAATATTTTGAACTTCAAAAATTTATATGTACAATAAAACTTTTACATATCCTTGAAATTTGATTTGCCCTTAATAAAGAGTTAAAAATGTCATAGTCACGTACAAAATAAAAGAATTAAATTAAAATATTCTTTGAAGATACAATTATATTTTTATAAATTTTCCTAAGATAAAATTAAAAATTCCTTGAAAATTATCAAAATACATATGTATGTATGTATGTAATTTTCTTACAATGGATGCATGTATGTTGTTTTTAAAAAATTTTTAAACATTTACTGTTCCCATCATTAGAATTGACATACATACATACATATACCATATATGTATGAATTTGATAAATCGAAAAAAATTTAGAATTTGTCATATAGATTTCGCAGATAATTTTTATAAATCATTTTAATTGATGTTTCTTTTTTCATTAATGTCATGATTAAATAAAAATGACAAATTAAATGAATAAATAATTAAAAATAAATGCTAATAAATTATTTGAATGAAGACAAAAAATAAAAATTTGTAATACATCGTATACATATATGAATAAATTTTATAAAATAAAAAAAAAATAAAAAATTATACAAGTACTTTAAAAGATAAATAACCTTTTTCTATATATTTTTACCTTTTTAAGATGTTTATTAACCCATTTTGTGAATGTCTTTTTCTGTATGGCATCTCGTTCATCTGTGAATTAGAAATATAATAGAACATTAATTAGCATTCATTCATATTTTAAAACGATACCTAAATACAAAACAGATACATTTATGTACATATAATGATATAGTTTAATAGTGTGAATAAAGTTTGTTAAGTACGTATACGCAATTAGATTTAAAAAAAAAAAGAAGAAACCAAAGAAAAATAACATTTATTAAGAATATAAATGAATATATGTATGTACATTTTATCTATTCAAGTTTTCATTATTTTTTATGTCTGTTTGCTCGTATCTAATATGTACGATTTTTATCATTTCCTTGTATGGTAAACAAACAGAAAAATGTATTATATTTATTTTAAATTGTCATAACACACCCACATACGGCTATATTGTCGCGTCATCGTTAATTAATCTATATTTGCAAAACAAGACAGTATTCATTTATGTTTTTGTGTTCTATTTCTTCCTTTTTCTATCATTTGCCTTTCAATATATCAACATGTTACAATTAATTTGCTTCGTCATACCTCATAAAGTAGTTGGCGTTTTACTATCATTCATTTTTTTTTTTGAACTACACATTATTTCTTATAGAAAATAAATTAAAAGTGATCAGTTAAAAAATATTACAATAAATATTCGATACAATTTCATTTTTTTTTTTTGTCTTTTGCTGTTAAAAACAGGTGCACCCACGAAAAAATATAAATTGTTAATTTCAATATAACAATTTATATGATCAATTTTCATGCACAAATTTTTTTAAAATAATTATAAAATAATACGAGAAATTTCAAACAAAACACCCTGTGCACGTGAAAATTATCGTATAAATACACTTCCATACATATTTGTATCCCATATATACAATTAATACGCGTGTAAAATATTTATTACATAAAAACCCACTATGCTATAATAAAAATCATGATATACAGATAAGTATGTATGAATCTGGCAATTTGTTTATATTTCAAACTAATTAGAAATCAATTAATTGATAAATAATTGATATTTGATATTCTTCCATTGAAAAATTTAAAAATAAATTAAATATTTCTTTATATAAAGAAAGCGTAGAAAATATGATAATGAAAGTTGTTAATAATAAAATTCATTGTATTAGGAAATTAATGTTGTGTATTATGTCATTTTTCATAATTTTGCAAAATCATAGCGTGTCTACATTTATTTTTATTTTTTCATTTTATTAAAAGGAGTAACAAAAATATCTGAATATATAATACCTACATACATACATATATTCGTGCATACTTATTCCATGATCTTAAATATTATTATCTTATGTACGTGTTTGTTTTCTGTAAATAAAATTTTCTTTTTCTAAACAATGAAAATTATTATTTTCATACATCGTTATGAGCCGTTGAAAACATTAAAATATATATGTATGTATGTATGTATAAAATGCGTGTATTAAACCATTAAATGATAATTTAAAAAAGTCAAGGTAACATAATATAATTAAATTACTTATTTTTAAACAAAATTAAGCTTTTTGCTTATCATAAACAATTTTATTATGATTCATGTTTTATGTTATATTATATAAACTGAATTTTTATATTGCAGACTTTTTAGTAAACATATCTGTAAAGATTGTAAGGGTCAAAGTCAAAACAAACACATAATTATGTATGTGTATAATTTTAAATGCAATGTACAAATAACATTGATATCACAATTACATTATTTATTGCTAATATATATATGTACGTACATATACTTATACATATATAAAAATTAATAATTAAAAATTTTATGATTTCATTCATAATCTGTGAATATCACATTATAATATCAGAAATTTTATTAATTCATAAAATCGTATAATTGAGCTTGAATTTTTATAAAATTCAAAGATAAGATTTTGTTTTTAAATTGAATTATATTTTAAAATTTATTTTTCAAATCAAATAAAAATTATAATTATTTTTTAAAGTTTTTGTGAATTTTGTATTTTTGTGATATTTTTTAATTACATGCTCTAAAAATGAATTATCTAAACTCAATTTAAATATTCATTTTATTGTAGAATATAAAAGAGTATATTTTAGACGTATCAAATTTTTAAAACATTTTTATTTATCAATTTATTGTAATATTACATATCTAATTAAATGAAAATTATACGTTTTGTAACAATCAAATCAATTGATTTAATGCATTTTTTCATATGTAAATATATTTATTCATGTGTTAACAAAAATTTTAAAATGAATGAATATAAACAAGTAACACTGAATATGTAATTATTTAAATTGTAAATATTTGAATTTATACTTGTAAGTCGTAATTAATTTATTACCTATTATTATTAATCTTTAAACTTAAATTTATATACACTACAACTTATGTACTGTGTATTAGAAAAATGTAAGTCGATGTCTGTATTTCAATAATTTTTTTTAACTTTATTAATTTATTGTTTTTTTTTTATTTTCAATTTGTCATGTATTTTATATAGATATTAACTGATTTAATAACTAACATTGGCTATAAATTTTCATTTTATTTTCTTTGTAATTTTTTGTTTTTTTTTTTAATTGAAAAATGTATATTTAAATTTTAAATAAATATTTTTAAAAAACTATGCACAAAATGTACTCTAAATTTTAAAATAAATTACATGTTTGTAATCGATAACCACAATTACATATAGATACACATAAATAGATTAGAACCTATAACTAATGTTTTTCAAGGGTTCACATTGAGTATTTCAGTTTACAAATATTTTTCTTTTTTTATATAACTCTATTTTTGTAGTTGACGTAACTTTAGAATTTACGTAAATGCAAGTTTTACGTATTTGAATATTTTACTTTTAGTTTATAAAAAATATCCTAACATTATTAACGTTTTCAATTGATAATTTGATTTGAAATAATAAAATGCACAAATATACATATATAAAAATTTGATTATCATAAAATTAAAGTTTAAATTTTCAACAAAATATTCTGTTTTTATGCGGTATTTTTCTTTTAAATTCAATAATTGAAAATAAATTGAAATTTATTTTCTTATTTATGAAAATTTGCTTGACTTATTGCACTTCATATTTAATATTGTTTAGAATTAATGTTTATAGTTTGAATTGTTTAATATCAATTTACAAAATACTAAATTAATAAATTAATTAGTTGCAAATGTTTTCCTTTTGTGATTGAATTTATAAAATCATCTGTCAATCATTATATAAAGTGATAAGAAAATATTAAATAAAAATAAATTTTATTATAATTTTTTTTTGTAAATACGTTAAGAAAAAATATTTGGAATTATGATTTTTATAATTAATTAATTATTATTCGTATATTCACATGTAAATACATGTGATTTTTATATGATAAGAATTAGTATCTGTGATTTACATATAATTAAAAATTGCATTATCAATAAACGCATTACAAGGAAATAAAAATCATATAATCATTTACAACTTCTGATTTTCATCATGTGTATTAATGTGAATTTATTTAATATGACTCATTTTTAAATGCATTAAATTATTTACAAAGTCTTCAACAAAAAATAATTTTTAAAATACAACACCGGTAACCGGCATTGAAACTGATTAAGAAATTCATATGAGCATGTTTCCATATACGGTATGATGATTTTTTAAAACGACTCCTACATTAAAAATTGAACATATCATTTGCAAACTTTTCGCATAAATACGGTATTATTATTTTATTTTTTTACATAAATGTCTAGAAAAAATTACTCATGATTTATGAATTTTTTTTGTTTTCAAATTTCATTGTGAAATGAAAAAGCTGTGCGATTATCAATTAACACCCTCACATTTTTGCTTCTTTTTTTTTTTTGGGTTGTGCTGTTAACCTTTTTTTTATGCTATTGAATAAATTATTTTCTTTTTTTTTCATATATGTATATTTTTGTAAGGACATTTCGAAAGTTATTGAAATGATTTAATAAAATTACTTAATTTTTGATTATAAACCACAAACAAGTTTATGAATTTGGAGCTTAATAAAACATAATTCAAGGACAAGACTTTCAAAAGAATGAGTTTTAAATCTGATTCATAAAGATTTCATTATTATATAATTTTAGTAATTTCAAATTCACACAATTAAAACATGCATATAGTTAAAGAAAAAAAAATCTGCACCTTTTTATGTACATTTTGTGCTATTTTTTTTTAAATTTTTAAAATTGCATTTTGTCTTATCAAGTAATCAAATTTTTAAAAATGAAGGTATTAACAAAACACACAAATACATATATAGAGATTCAAATAAAGTATGTATGAAAATTTCATTACATTGTAATAAATCTTTGTGACATTATACGTATATTATAGTGTACTACTCTATATGTACATTTTTTTTGCAATTTTCATAGTACATATATATAGCCATTTAATTAGCCAAACCAGTTAATGTATATATAATTTAATAAAAACAAAATTAAAAAACACGATTTTCCACTCAAAAGCTGCAATTTCTTTTCCGAGCAGTCAGCCATCCACACATTGCAACGGAAAACTGCTTTTTGCTTTATAGCATTATATACCAAAACATGACATCGACTTACATACCTAAAAAATCCCAATTTTCGACGAAATACTGCCATATTGACATTGTACCTTTAAATTGTGTTAATGCATCTTCATAACCACCAGGACTTTGTTTTGCACGTTTTGCTGGACTATCGTATTGATCATAATGATTATTTGGTGAAACCGATATACGATGATGTGTCGATGAAGAACTGCTATGATGATGTTGATATTGATGATGTGGTGAAAGGCTTTGACGACCTTTTACACCACTACCACTAATATTAACTCCGGTACCACCATTCGTTTCATAAAGAACTTCTCTTGGATCAAATCCTAAACGATCCTTATAATACGATTGTGTCGTCATTTTTGATTTTATCTCATACAATTGTTTTTATAAATAACGCTTATGCGGAACTGAAGCCACAAAATCACATTAGTACACTTTATAAAACTTTATTATCAGGATATTTTTTATTTTTTAATTAATATATTATCGTATTAGTATTTACTTTATAAGAACAGAAATTATTTAAAATCGGTAAAGTGTCGAATAAGTATCGAAGTTTTATAGCAAAGCATTCGAAGAGGTTTTATTTTTATATATTTCAAACTTTTTAATGGCACTTAATTTTCTTTTAATTTTTCATCAATCTACATATACATATGTACGTGTTTCAATTCATGTTTATGTCTTTTTATGAACTCATATGAGTTTGTTTGTTTGTTTCGTACAAGAATTACACAATTTTCTATTTAAAAAAAAATATATAATTATTATTTATTCACATAATTTAGTAAAAACTGTTTTAATTTAGCTTCGAAAACAATATTTAAAAATATTCAAAGTCGTATTAGAAATTCGTAAGCAATTAATGCGATAAATGAAAATAACGAATACACAAAGAATATAAAAAAAACACAAATTTATTAGCGAATAAAAGCAAAAATTAAATTTCAAGTAAAAACTAGAAAATTAAGAAAACAAACAAATTTCTCCATTAAAATGTAAATTTATAATTAAATCTTGTCTTAATTAATTTAAATTAATTAATTAATTTTTTATTGAGTTAGATTTTTAAAAATTGAAAAATTTGTTGTTTTTTCGTAATAATTAATTTAAGCAATTATATCATATCATGTACAAAAAGATATAGGTACATGTTGGAGATTTATAAAAACAAAAAGATCATTTAATTAAATATTACGTTAAGAATTTAAATTACATATCATTTAAAAAGTCATTTTTTTATGTCAAATCTGAATTAAATAAATTGTAATAATAAATATTCACATGTTTAATGTTCATTCAAAAAAATTCATACATTACTTTTCAAGCATATTTTTTTTTAAATATTATATGTGTATGTAGATACATACATATATTATCTAACAGTTATTAATAATGTACATGTAATCTTTATTTTAAACAACAGGTATAAAAACACAAGCCGAAAAAAATTATTCAAAATTTAAAAACATTATGTATTTAAAAAAAATAATAAACATATTGAATTTTGTATCTGTAATTTGAATTAGTTGTTCATACTATTATCGGTATCAGTGTTTTATACACATATCTTGTCGGATACGTAATACAAAAATTAATTTTATATACAAAAATAGAAAACCAGTTTAAAATATTTCCAAAAGAAGATAATATGGTCAGTTTAAACATCAAAGATAAATACATGTACATATATATGTACATATTATAAACGAAAAAAAAAATCACAGAAGCAAAATAGTAGCATTTAATCTTTATAGAATATAAAGTGATTTTTCTTCACCTTTTTGTAAAAAAAAAAGGTATACACATCTACACATATGCATACAAACATGTTTATTTATTTATTTTTTCTTTTTCTTTTTTTTGTTTAATTAAATTTATGTTATAAAAGGAAACAAGTTAATAAGGAAAGTAGCACGATAAAAATTTTTATTTTATCTTTTTTGTCATGGTGTTCTGTTTTTCTTTCCCCTATTTTCTTTTTTTTTCAAGTTAATGTTTTTATATATTTTTCTTGGAATATTACTCATAAGAAAAAAAGTGTATTTCTCTTACTGAAATACTGTGAGAAATTTCATTTTTTAACTATTTGTTATTTTTGTTTTACATGAAAAACAATAAATTGTTTCCTATGTTTCTTATGAATTTCTTTTTTACTGGATATAGGTACAGTACAATGGTGTAATAAGGTTATTGGCGCTATCCTAATACATAAAATTAAATACTTTCTAGTAAAACAAATTTAATCTTTTATTCATTATAATCTAATCATCACATTTATATCAGTTTTAAATATCATTGAAATTAACCATTTATTCAATAACTGAAAATAATAATAACTAAATTGTTCTATATATTCAATGTTACGTGTTACAAGTGCAAACGTAATCTACGTGAGTACACACATATTATACATATGTACATATAAACGATGTATAAAAATTCGACGTTTAAGCTAAAGTCAACTTGTTAAAAGTTGAATACACATTCATTATACATATATAAGTTTTTTTTTCAAACTTGCTTCATACTTTATTTCAAAATTTCACAAGTTAAATAACAAAAATAATTTTATTCTAATTAACATTAGATACAAATATACAAATTTCATATTGACAATTTTGTATGCATATGTCAGCCATATTTAATTAAAGTTATACATTCATACGAAAAAAAAAAATAAATTTACAAAATAAAAATAAATTGTTACAGAAAAATCCATGACAATGTTACAGTTACGAACAGTGAATATTTATTTATGAATAATAATAATAAAAAAAATAAAAAAAATGATTATTTCTCTTTGTTTGTATTAACCAAGCACAACATTCATTTAATTTCATCATCATTAAATAAATAATTTACTTTTATAGTAGTCATAGTATTTGCAAATATGGTTAAGAAATTTGCTTTCACCGTTTTTGCATTGTATCTTTTTTTTATTTTATTTTTTATTAATTTTCCGTATACATATACTGTTATTGTTGTGCTCAGTTGAAATAAACAATGAAAGATCTGAGAAAATAAATATTAAAATATAATTGGATAAAAAATAACATATTGAAATGAAGAGAAAATATAAGTAACAGGAAATAAAAAAAAATTTCAACGAGATATGTATGTTTTTTCGTCTGTTTATCTGAATTATTTTTTTTTCCTTTTATAAAATTAGTTTCAGTAATTGTGTATACGTTTCAAGGTCATGTATCAAATTATCGTTTTTAAAATTTTCTAGTTTTTTTTGTCCATATATAAACTAATCAATTTTTTTTACATTAAAATATTTTTGTTATTCTTAAATTCACTGAATGATATTATAATAAATCGAAATTCTAAATATTTTTCAAAAATATTTGACAGCTAAAAATGCAAACACGAAACAAACAAGAAAAAATGTAAAAGATAAAAAAACAAAAGATTTCAACACAGAATAAGACACGAACTTTTTCTCTGTTCATTTATAAATTCATGTACGTACACTGATGAAAACTGCGGGGAAATTTCCCGTTTTCAGGGAAATCGAAGCCTTGAAAGGGAAAAGGGAAAACAAGCCGAAATTAGGCGAAAAAAAGGGAAATATCGCCTTTTTGAAATAATTACTAATAAATTTAGAAACAGGCTGAACACAGAAACCTTAGATAGTATTTTACATGCAAAATGATTATTCAAAGATGCTAACTTTTTTGATTTAAATGTAAAACAAAGTCAAATCAAAAAATTCGATCAGTTTATGTATGTATGTACATGAAAACAAAATAGAGTTATAAAATGTATTGCACTTTTAATCAGTTCAATTTTGATTTATGTAAATTTTTTAAAAAGTTTGTTTTTTTGTTATCTATGTTCACTTTATATTTGTTAATTTTTTTCACGCGCTGTTTTCTATTTTTTTTTATTCCGTTTATATTACTTGTTGTTTTAATTTACATGAATTTATTATCAATAATTAATTAAAACAAAATATAAATATACATATTTTGCATAATAAACCTTCTGAATTTTTATATAATTTTTATAGCATAAAATTTGAATCAAAAAATTATAAAAAGGGAAATGGCTTCTGAAAAAGGGAAATTTTGAAAGTGTTAAAGGGAAATGTACTGTAAAAAAGTTTTCATCACTGTGTACGTATGACACGTATTGTGTAAGTGTATAAAAAAGAAACACAAATACAACTATATCGCAAGTACACAAAAGAGTTATTAACAATATATGAAATGACTTCGTATATTTTTCTTATTAAATAATTTTTATTCTACATAATTTTGAATGATTTGAATATTTTTTTTAATGTTATATATACATTCTTTGTTGAACATTTTGTTATATTGTTTTCGAACTCAATTTAAATTATTACAATCAATTATATTACTTTTTAATTAAATTATTTTATATTTGAAATATTTAAAAAAAAAAAAGTTAAAAGCAAGTATTGAATATAGAATTTTTTTTTTCACTAAATTGAAATGGAGGAAAAAATAACAAACGATAGAAATTGTACCGCTCGAAATAAAGTTCGTGAGAAGACTGACAACGGATCACCACAATTCTTTATTCAACTTAACTATCTTTTATCTACCCACCTAACTAAAGTAAGTAAGTAAGTAAGTAAGTAACAAAAAGTTAAGCCCAGCAACCAGCAGTAAGACAACAACTCAACCAGTAACATCAAAAATAGCATAGCCACGAATACAAATATGGGCTATATGAATTAGAGAATGTTAAATGTATACAAGTGTATATATTGGTGAATGAATTTTTACACAGGGCACATGCATACATATATACATATTAATTCATCGTAAATAAAATACATTCATTTTTTTAATATGTATACGAAAATATGTGCCTGAAAAAATGAAGTTTCCATCTATAAATAAGTTGGCATAATTGTACTTAAGAAAAGCTTGAAAAACAAAGTTATAATGTATGTACATATATGAATTAAGAGATGCATATATAAAAGCTGAACTTTAATTGAAAGAATATGAATATAAAATACAGAAAAAGTAATAGAAAACACCCCTGGGAATATCATAAAATATCGACTGGTTAACTAACTTTACTCAGTTAATACCGGTTTAAGTTTTAAAATATGTTTTCAAAAAATCACAATTTTCATCAAATTCCTACTACTGTAATGTATCATTATCAACTTCAACAATTCAAAAGTATTACACCAAAATACAACACTGATTAATTTTTACAAATAAAACAGATTTAAATGCATATAAATACTGGAATTTTTGGTAAATATATCTAAATATGCATCGCATGAATGCATTTATTTGTTTTTATGGTATGACGACAGTGAGGTGTATAGTTAGTCATCATTTTTAAAAATATAAGATAAAAGGCGATTAAAGAAAAATATATTTAAAACGAAATTATTATATTTAAAGCAAAGAAAATAACAAGTAAATAGTAGTTTGCCTACCTAATTTTTGTTATTATTTTTATTTATTTTTCTTGCTAGTGAACATACCATATGTACATACATATGTATATATTATATACGATCATATATTTGTATGTATGTACGTGATTTCGAGTTCAATTATAATAAAAGTGATAATGATAATCCAGTTTGCCTCCATGATATGCGTGTACACAAGGTACAGTACAGAGTACAAAATTTACTCAAATTCTCTTATGATAAGTCTTTACGGGCACTGCACATTTTTGTTGATTATTACCCACGATAATCGTCATACCTTTAATTGTCGCCATACCTACAAAAATATCTACACATATGTGTATCTGTATGTGTATGTGTTAGTGATAAAAAACCTCGTAATTTTATACAGAGGTATGAAAATATGTTTATAATTTTATATAGAATATAAATACATATGTACATTGTACGTATGCACAAATGAATTATTAAAAAGTAAATGCAATGCATATATGAAAATTAAGTGGATCAGGGTTGCCACCTTCGCTTCTAAAATTTGCGTAGTCACATAACAAAAAATTTAGTTTTTCTGTCATTTATTTACTTTTTTTTTCTAGAAAAAAAGTGACAATAAAAATATATTTTTTGCATAAAATGTTGTAAGATCAATACATTGATATTGAATATCATTTAAATAAGAAATAAAAGTACATATTAGATACATCAATTGAATTGAATTTTTTTATACCAGACGATATAATATGTACATAATATATCATACATTACAATGAAATGTTTCTCAAACACGAATATAATATTTCACCGTAATAATAATTGTCACCTGTTTCCTGTTGAATCACCAGAATAATACATAATAAAAATTTTGTAGGTGGGTTTTTATCTTGTATACAAAAGAATGAAGGTGATAATATTAGGAGAATATTAAGGAAAAAACAAAACTAAAAGCAAAATTTAAATTAATTTAAAAAAATAAAATAAAACCGAAACAGAAATGTAAACAACATTAAGTAAGACCCTGTTATTTGATTCTCAAGTTTCACTTTTTATTGGATACACCTGCTTTTTGTGTATGTTTTGTGTAAACAAATATTTCTCAGTGTTTTTTTGTACCGTATTAGAAAGAAAAAGAAAAAATATGAAAAATATGTGAAATAAAAAAGTAAGTATTGAACATTAAAATAATCTCATTGTCGGTTACAATGAAAATTACTTAACAAATTAATAATGTAAAGATCTTTTCGTACAACACGTGCCACCCAAAAGAAAAAAAAACCCCAACAATGACGTATCTTATTCAATGTTAATTAATGAAATCGAAAAAAATGTTAAAGAAACAATAAATTTTTGTACACTAAATAAATTGACATTTTGATCAGTTGTCTATTTTTAAATTTGCCGTATGAATTGTACTATATGTATGTACAACTTATATTTATAGAACCACTTTTTAATCTATTTGCTATTTAAAACTTTCAAACAAAACAGCTACATCACAAAACTGATTTTATATTACCAATTAAATAACTCCAGCTAAGGTAATAACAAGATAATGTTTTAAAAAAGTTATTTTTTTTTCGTTGCCTTTTGGTTTTTTATACATTAGGCAGGTGTAAAAGCATTCATTTTATTATTCGTCTGTAATATTATGCCTGTATGTATGTACATATGTACGTATAAAGAGAAAAATACAATTTTTATGTACATATTTGTATGATATTTTAGCAATTTTAACAAATATATGTAAATGTATTTATTATAAATAACGAAAAAAAAAAAAAAAAAAAAATACAATTTATAAATCTGACATCACCAATGATTGTCATTGTCCAATCATTGTGTTGGCATGGCAATATCTCATCAAAATCGAGTAGTCAATTAGCGTACATATAGTATTCGATAGGGAACAATATAATAATTTATTGTTCATACATTTAACTTTACTTATTTTATTTAAAAAGATAAATACTAAAAACATGCACATGTACATATACTAAATAATATACATATATGATCATTAATGACTAATACACAGACACTACAATATACATATATATATATGTATATGTATATTTCAACTGCTGTACTAATCTAAAAACACAAGGCATAATACAAGAAAGATATATGAGACAACTTTTCGATTCATATAAAGTTAAATTTGGTAACAACATGTAAATAAAATAAATAAATTGATATAAACATCAATTTTAAATCATTTTTGCTTTTTTTGTAGGTGCGATGTGCGATTGTAATAATAAAATAAAATATAAAAACATAATAGAACTGTAATTTGTATTTTGACTTAAAAGATGTATTGTATGTATGTATGTATGATGTATTGTCAATTTTTGGAAATATAATTTGTTTATACATATTTGTATAATAATCACATATTAAGAATATTCATTTTTCAATCTTATTTAATGACAATACGGCCATGTAATGCAAATCAATAATGTAATTTCTTTTCCATTTTATTGTGTAATGCATTTAATTAATTATGAAGTAATAAGAAAAGAATTTTTTAAAAATAAAACGCTTATCGGCGGAGATCTATTGTTGCTAAAACATCCTTTTAATATATTTTTTCTATTGAATGCTTAAAGCACTCATGCAATTGAGAAAAAATAATACATTTTTCACATGAATATTCAATTAAACCTACAAATTATAAAAAACAAAATAAATTTGTAGAACAATTGTCTAATGTAAATAATTGTCATTATTTATTTTAAAATGTATATTTTGTGATTTCCATATACAGCAGTAATTGTTAAAGAATGCGATTGTAAAATACGAAACAAATACTTCAAGATTTGATTGCAAACTTAACATTTCAGTTTCGCAAAACATTGAAATGTATAGCAAAAATTATAATTAAATGGCCTTGTTAAAAAGAAACCCACAGAAATATTATTTGTAGGATTAAAAAGCATAATATATTCAAAAAAAATTAATTTTCTTACAAGTTCCTTATACACATGTATGAAAATATAACTTTTTTTTTTTTTAAATTTCTTTGCATGCATATAAAGTGTATTCCTACGCATTAAAACATTCACGCAATTTTATAATTTTTATTTGTTATAAATATACGTAATAACAAGAAATTACCAATATAATATAATAATTTTAAAACTAATAACAAAAATAAAAGAGAAAAAAAATGTTAACATGACATAAATTATTTTAATCATTTTTTTTATGTAAAATACTTCCTAAACTAAATATTTTTTAACACACTATTTGAAATGAAAAGTAAACTAATAATTTCTGTTTCTTTTTTAAAAGCAGAATTGTAAATGATGTTAATGACTAAAAGCATTAATTTTTTCCTGATGAGTTACATAGTCATATTTTGTACATGACGTTAGATATGTACACATGCAATGAATTGTGATGAATATTTTCATAAAAATGAAAGTGAAATTTCTTTAAAAAGAAATGAAAAAATTAGCAAGTTTTCTAAACATCATACCATAAGTGTACATTATGTAATGAATAATGAAAAATAAATACGTATATTCGTTACCACACTTTGTTTGGAAAATCTAAAAAATAAATAAAATAAAAGTTTACATTTATAAGTCAACGGTAATCATACCATATGTATGAACATTCATGAAGAGACATTGACTAGACAAGATAAAATAAGATATGATTAAATAACTGAATGATCAAATCAAATATAAATGATCATTGCATAAATATATGTACGTACATATATGTAAACCTAACCTACGCTTATTCTTATAACTTTTGTACATATGTACCACACCTTGTTTACTATTATTTATCAAAAATCTATTTATGGACCTTGTATCTAAAATTGTATAAAATTTATTTTTATATATTAAAAGAAAAATACCAATATCTTTTAAAATATGTATAAGCTGTAGAACATAAATAAGTCATCTTTCATATTATTATAATCAATAAAAGATGATTACCATTTTTAGAGATTACTACTGTAATCCTCATTGTGTTTAAATTTCTTTAAAAAAATAAAAAATAAAAAAACAATTTATTCATCATGAATAAAATATATTTTATTTTCGAAAAAATTACTGTAGAACAAATATAATAAAAATAACAAAATTAAAATTAATGATTTATATTATCATCAAGTTTTCAAAAAATATTTTATGATGTCAATATACATACATACATACATATGTATGTATCTACACAATATTATATGAAGTAGATAATGGCAATTTTCATGGTAAATCAAAAATGAAAGAAAATTTCCAAATATTCAATTTTCAATCATTATAAATAACAAAATAAAAATAAAAAATCAAAATATTATAAGATACATATAACATGAAATTGAAATTTCAAATAAATTTATAAACTATAGATTCAAATATATAAAAAGGATTAAATATTATCTTACATAAATTTTCATATTATGCACGTATAACATATAAAATAAATTTCGAAATAGTCTCATAAATTTTCTTATGGTTATATTTGAGCATCATTTCTTTATATAGCAAATAGTTTTATGTTAACATTAATGTCACACTAATTTAAAATTTCGAAAGATTCATAAACTGATACAGACATTTCTAATACAGCATACAATATGCGTTATATGTTATATTATCTGGTTGTATGTATTTTTGTGAGATCAATTACACGTACACTGTATGCGTACTATATTCATTATTCGTTCCGTATGCTCATATGTCTACAGAAAATTGTTTGGAAAAGTAAAAAATCTTAGTTTATAATTTACTTTAATTATTATTAGATTTTTTTTATTTATCATGAAATAAATTTTATTTATTTATTTTTTTTTTTTTCTATTTAATGTACACGTACTATATTGAAATCAAAAGTGCAAGAAACAAAATAAAAACAAATATAGATTTATTTCTCTTATTTTGTAATTTTAGACGTACGCCAAATGAATGAAGTCATACCAAGTCATAATGTACATAAAGTACTCGTATGTTTATTATATATTCAAACTTGCTCAAAATTTATTTATAATCCTTATGCATCGTCATAATGGTATTATTTTTGGAAGACCTATAAGAAAATTTAAATTCACTTTGAATTTTTTACAGAACTCGATGAATTCACACATAATATGTGTATGATGGTACGATTTAGTTTGATGATGTGAAGAAATGTAAAATTCTTTAAAAATGTTCCTACTTTATTTATCCTTATAATTCATCTATGTATATATAATATTTCAGCATTTTCAGCATAATTCATTTTGTTACATATTTTTGACTCATAAACAAATGTAATATGAAATAAACGTTCCATAATGATGTGCATAAAGTGCGTTAAGATTTTATTTATGGTAATTTTTAGTTACAACCAAAATCTGTTTTATAGCGCATATATCAAATCAAAAAAAAAAAAAAAAAAAAACAAGAAATGATGAAATTAGCGAAAAATTAAAATTTTACTATGTTGAAAAGCATACAATACCAAAGCCTAATATAAATGCATAACACTTTCATATTATTTGTGCATGTAGGCTTATTCTTGCGAAGATTATTTTAATTGACACACGGAAGTCTAAATATATAAATGTACGCACCATTAGTTTTCTTTTAAGAAAAATTGTTTAATTATAAGTAGGTATATGTTCTATTCTAAATATACTGAAATACAAGTTTAACACATACATACATAAGTGAACCAAATGTACTTTTATGAGATAATTTTCAGACCATTAAAGTATGTATTATTTTGTCTTTTTTTAATATTAGTAGAAAATTGTTCATGTACTAGTGCATATTCAACAAATATTTTACATGTACATTATTAATGATTTTTCCGTCATTTTAGCGTTTTCAAAATAAAACAAGAAGAATTCGTTTAAACAATATGGGTATGTATTACATTTAATGCACACATAATTTTTATTGATGAAAATATAGTGTGTATACTAAAGCATATTTATCATTCTCATAAAAATTATAATGGCTTTTTCTAGTTTAAAAGAAAATAAGAAACAAGATATGCATTTTTTTAAGCAAAAAAAAAAAAAAATGAAAATCTATTTTAGCTTTTCCTGATTTTTCTCTAGGTTTTATTTTTATATTTTTCTTTTTAAATTTGAATTTCTCTACCTTTTTAGTACTTAACTAATGAATTGATGAAGACATACTTTACGGTCGTTGTCCATATATCTACATACACATGTATATATGTATGTAGATATTTACAGCCTTATTTTTTTCTTGTAATTTGTTTTCGTTTTAAATTTCAAATTCATTTTGGAATACCAATGAACGATATATAAAGCCACGTGTGAACAATATATTATTTAAAAGGGTCACATAGATATGGTAAAATGCACAAGTATTATAATATATTGTATCATTCAGTTTTATATGTCATCATGTATAATATAGAAAAAATTTGATATATAAATACATACATATGTACATCAATATACCTTGTAGGTACATTTTACCTTTTCTTTCACCTGTATATTTAATTTACCATAATTTTTGTTATTTATTGATCATTATTGTTTTATTATATTGTGATTATACTACAATCATTTGATTTACATACATATACATAGGTAAGTATATGTAATTATTAATTTTTTTAAAGAAAAAAAAAGCATTTTGTTCCAACAAGAAAAAGTTATTTTATTCTACGAATATGCATGAATTTTAATTCTTGTTAAAATGAAATGCATTTGGAATTTTAATTTTTTTAACGTTCATAGGTGTAGTTCAATTTGAAATTTGATGTTCATTTCAAATTCAAAATATGTTTACATATAATAAACATGTCATATTTATTTGATTTTATTATTATCTATATTATTTGTATGTTAATGCATATGTATTCATGAAATTATGCAATAATTTTAAATAAATGAAAAATTTATGGTAATTTCTTAATGTACGTACAAAGAAAATTAATCAAAAATAATTTAGACTAATGTATCCTTCAAGATCAAAATTGAAAAATGAAAATAAAAATAAAAATTATTCAAATTCTATATAAATATGTAGGTAAGGACATTCATTTAGGAATTTATTTTTTGAAATAATTACACACAAATATACGTGTATGTACTTGAAATTATATAAATTAGAGTGCATTTTTCATGAAAGTTAGGTATCTATTTAATTTTTTTCTGTCTTACTTATCTTATTAATTTCATCAATTAACAAATGTTCTATATAACATATGAAAAAATTCTTGTTTTATCATACCATCACAATTAATATGTGACTGAAATTTAAAATTTCAAGATTATTATCACTATACATAGCAAAATTAATTATGATACAAATATTAATTACCTCAAATATTTCCAATCCATAATAGAAAAAATTTTCTAATTGAAATTCTTTTAACACCTACAGAGAAATCATTTTTGTAGATTAGCAACAATTTAAATTTTCAATAAAACAACACATTGGAATTTACAATTTGCAATGTATAAAAATATAAATAAACTTAGGTACATACATATATACATATCGTCAATAAGAAAATTTGATAGAGTTAGATATCTAGAACAAGCAATCAATTACCTTCATGGAGTAGGCTATCATTGGAGTAATTATCAAACTGTAACTATTATTGAATAATAATTTTATTTTCTTAGAAATGAATTGATATTGACAACAAAAGAATTTTTCAATTTGCGCTATAAAACACATACTATGACGTAACATGTACGTATAATGTACAGATATAAATATGCAAAAATATTCTAAACAATATTCTTATAATACGATTTTTTTCTTAAATGTTTGTCATTCATTGTACAGAAGTACACTTTTGACATGAATCCAGACATTTCAAATTAAATATTCAAAAAGCATTTACAGGAAAAACCTAATCCAAAAAAGAAAACCACATACACGTAATAAAATAAAGTTTTGTATGTAATGTGTATGTCAACGCAGATAAACATATCTTAAAATGTGACATAGAGAAAATCTAGAAATCGATATGATGACAAAAAAAAAAATGTTTACATTTTTTTTTTTTTTTTTTTGTTTTACTTTATTGTAAAGGAACGACAACATTATGTATGTATTAATTTTTTAAACCACAAGCGAAATCTAATTCTACAATTTTCTGGTTTTTATTTATTTTTATTTTTATTTTTTTTTAGTTTAAGAAAACGAGAAAAAAATGTAACCCTAAAAAATAATAAATGTTTTAACAAACTAACTATAATGTTTCATCTCATCTATCATCAAAGAAAATAACATTTTTAAATTTAAATTTTAAATTGACAGTCTTAAATGCACTTATTGTACATATGTATACGTATATTATAATGTATAAAAATAAATTTGGTATATATTCTTCAAAATATGTACATATAATATGTTTTTTTAATGTTATTTTTGTATTTTATTTAAAAACTAACTGCAACAATGTATACAATATAAGACATTTGTTTCCACTTGTCGTTACAAAAAGACATTTTAAATGCATTGACATAGATACATACATATGTATATATATACATATGTGTGCATACATACATACATATGTACTATGATGCATATATGATGGAAAAAAATTAACATGCATTCTTATTCAAAATAAATTATATTAAGTATCTTATTATGCTTTAAAGCATTCTTATGTACTCATACAGCTAATAATGCAGAAATTGATATATGAAAGAAATGTATGCATAAATGAAATTCATCTTTTTTCATTTTTCATAAAATTAAAATATAATTCATTCAATTGATTTCAATTTTTATGATTATATATAAAATAACTAAACTCTCTGGAAATATCTTTACAAAATTTTTGAATTAAGTGTAATATAATTAATAAAAATAAATTTTTGATTGTGTATGTACATAGTAAAAGTATTGTATAAATAAATCTGCAAATAATCAATGAAAAGAATGATTTGCAATATTAATACGATTATAATGATGTTAATGACACCAATAAAATATTTCAAAGAAAATTATATCTAAACAGAGGAAATGTAATATACGTATATACATAAATATTATGTATAGCTAAAAAGAAAACGATTATGTATTAAAAACTTGTAAATTTTTACATTTAAGAGAATACTGCTTTGAAGTTAAAATGTTTTAATATAATAATTTGAAGTTGTTTTTGTAAAAGCAGAAATTTAAGAACGTCAAAGTCATATATCAAAATATATATATTTTTTTTTAGATTTTTATTTTCAAATTATGTGTAACGGAAATTAACTAAATGATAAAAAAGTTCATTGTGTATGGCATTCGATTATCTTAAATTAGGTGTACGTGAGAAAGTTTGCACTAGTACTTTTTTTGTTTTCTATAAACAACAAAGTAGGAAATTAAGTATTGCATTCTCGATTACAATTTTTTCTTGAATTTCTAAAATTTCAGCTACATATGTATATACACAAATTAACTATGTACTTTCTATTCAAGTTAAATCAAAAAGAAAAAAAAAATGCGAAACCTTTCAAAGATTACAAATTGACACGTGATATTGCGAAAAATAAAGAAATAGGTAAATTGTTTCTTATCATTTCATATAGTTATACATTTTAACAAAATGAAAAAAAAAAAAAACTTTTTATTTCGATTTAATCAAGCGTAGTAAAACATTCGTTTGAATTTCCTTTTGTTATGGTACAAAATTTTCTGATTTTAATAAACTATTTTTGATGCATTTTTGTGCTAGTTTTTTGATTTAAAAAATTTTTTTGGTGAAAAAATAAAAAACAAAAATCTTATAGTCTACATACAACTTTTTGTATATTATAATACTTGTCGTATAACTACACATTCAATAATATTATATTTTTAGATACATTTCGTACAAATGTATTTATCGAAATTGTTCTATTTTTCACTGATAATAACACAATAATGTATTTATTTATTATTATTTGATAATAAAAAATTGGCTAACAAACCAGGTCTGCAATATATGGCTATTCACAATATTATTCATTATATTTTCCATTAAAACTTTGTACACATATCAAGGAAATATTTTCTGTATTTTTGTAATTTTGATAATTTGCCAAATAATTACCGGATTACGAATTGTTTAAATAACAAAACGAATTCCGTTGTATTACCAAGTCAAAAATATCATACAAATTTTTATACATATCATATATCGCAATGATATGTTTTTATCGCAAAAGGCAAAACTTATGTTCTTAAACCAAAACAAAAAAACAATTGTATTTCGTGTCTTTTCTCAAAATTATATGACATATGAAAGTTTCACAATTGACACCGTTTATTTACTCTTATCAATTTTATGTTATTTTCATTTTGTTTTTCTTTTTTTTTTAAATTATACTCTCACATTTTAATTACTACATTTTTATTACACAATAATATTCATGTTATCATATGAAAATTTGATGCAATTAATTAAAAATTTAATTAAAACTTTAATTTCTGTTTTTGTTTTTCATTTTCAACTGATAGAAAACAATGATAAAATTTGAAAAAGAGAAATTTATGTAATTAACATTTGAAAAAAAAAATAATAATAATAAAAACTCATTTATATAGTTTATCACTAAAAAAAAAAAAACTAAACTACATCATACCAATTAACTGACTAAATGAAAATTCACATTCACATAATTTTTCCGATTGGAATACATCAGTACATAATAACTGAATAGTTAAATAGAAAATTTTAAAATTACTCAGATAATTAGCTGACTGAATTAGTGTTTAGTACTGCCAACTCAACAAAATTTTGAAACAAAACTACATATGTATATTAACTTATGTGGCTTTATTGAACATTAGTTGATTATACATATATGTACATATATGTGCACATATGTATATTTGTATTTGTATTTGCATTCATGCACATTTACATTCATGCATAAATTATTATGTGTATTTATGTTTCAAATAAGTTCCAATTGTACAACATATAAATTTTATTATGTGGCATAAAATACACATTCGACTATCTTTATTTATATTATATCAACATACTATCACAGACATGTACATATTTGTGTACACAATTCACCCAATGATGAAAAATAAACAAATTTACGTATAAATACAAAAAATTTTCATTTAGGTTAGTAATGAGTAAATTTTATAGTCAAAATTATGGAGTACATATACAGAGACATATGTACATATATGCATACTTGTATGTGTAGATATAAGAAATAATAATATCCAAAATTCAATAGTGAAATCTATATATAACATACATATATATATACATAATATGCACTATATTTTTACACATATACTGCATCAGATTCCCCAGCTATTTATATAAATATATATATATATGTATATATATACCTATATGTAAATAAACACATATTTACATATGTGTTTGTATGATACGACATATATATATAGGTATATATATATATATATATATTACTGTATATGTGGATATGTATTGTATATATATAAACATACATACATATGGATTGTACTAATACATACATATGTATTCCTATCTTGTTTTCCACAATATAAAATTAACAAAGAATTTGTATTTGTGTAAAGAAATTTTACTGAAGGCTCTCTCAAAAATGTTTACTATCATACACACACCTATACATACGAACTTAATGAATATATACAAAAAAAATTCATAGGTGTAAATATTCTATAAAAATAATCTAGGTGTGAAAATAACTGTGGTTTATATATTATGGAAAAAAATACATGAAAATTCATTTTTATTTACAACGAATATTTAGCAATCGGCATACGATTTGAGTGTATAACACTATTAAGTAATAGTCACAAGACAATGTAATTAATTTTTTCCATTTTGAAAAATTTTTATTCATTCAAAAGTATGTACAAGAATACTTTGACATTTATTAAAAAGCAATAACGTAAATATATTGCATAAAATTGCACACAACTGCATTCATGTATGTTGTATGATCGTATATATATATATATATATATAATACGTATATTTATATATATACATAGATACAATAAAATAAAATGCAACTTTGCGTAAAGTTCAATATGCCTCGTCATTCATTTTTTATTTTTTTTTTATTCAATTAATATACTCAACACTCACATATACACACATACTTGCGTGAATAAATCGTCTTATATTCCAAAGATTCCAAGTATTGATATTGGAAAGAAAAATTAAAATAACAATATAACAATGTTGAGCAAACAAAATTCAAGAGATATAAAAATTTCAAAACACAGTGACTCACAAAATCTATCAAACAGATATTTTTCAATCAAAATAAACTGAAAATTTTTGATTAATTTTTTGTCATGGTAGCTAATAAAACTTTAATTTAAGATCAATAATATCAAAAATCATTAAAATCTCAAGATTAAATAAGTAAATCAAATATTTTTTTTCTTCACTTGGAGTTATTGCCAGTGCGATCTATGCATTTTTCTCCCTACTGAGTTTATGTATGCGATTTACATGCACACATACACAAAGTACGTAAACACACACATTAGATATGTATGTATGAATGTATGTATGTATCTATATATATATATATAAATTTATTTTTATGTACTTACATACACACATATATATTTTATATATAAATATAAATATATAATTTATATAAACAATGAATTACAGTTTCATACGAATTTTAAATTTTCTCAGTTAATGTAAAAGGAAATTTTATTAAAGCTTGTTTGAATATTCCATCGTATAGTTAATTCTATGATCTTGGACTCTTTTGATTTATACTTTACTTTACTTCTTTATTTTGGTTCTGGGATTAGTTTGGCAACTAACACAATTACATTAAAGCAGAAATTTTATTTTATTTTCTCATATATTTGAAAACTGTTCAACTACGTGCAACACTCTGTTATTTTCTTAACAAACGGAATGAACTCCAAAGTAATGTAGTTTAGTTAAGGAATCTTTAAGTCAAATTACACCACGTAATAACTCATCATAAATGAAATATGTAGACATAGACCTTTTTTTATTAAAGAAAAATTAAAAGAAAAAATATTATAAAACAGGTTTAAAGTATGTAGATATATGTATATATGTATATTATACTTGTAATTTTTAATTTTATTTTGCAGATAAATCTTTTTTCTTTAACATATGCTTTTCAACAAAAGATACACAAAATACATGACTACAACTAAATTGTATTTGATTATATTCATGAAAATCTGTTCTTTTATACATTCGCATATATATTATATATTTCTTGAATTATTATACATACATACATATATTGAAAAATACATATTATGAATGAACTGTTATATCTTGTTTTACAAATAACACTAAAGCATTAAGTTGTTGTATTAAAAACTATAAAAGAATCTTTTTGAAACATTAACAATTTTTATTAGATACTAAAGTAGATGAGTCAATGTAATTACAGATATAGGTACGTATGTTAGTGAATTTGATTTTATTTCACATTACGCTATAAAAAAAACAACACCCTCTTTTGTAGGTATAGTAGGTTTCATTGTAGAATTTTCACAACACAAAAATTTTGTTGGAAATATGAAGAATAAGAAATGCATTCAGATGTGAAGAATAAATAAAGACGACAGATTACATATATACGAAACATGTACAGTATACATTTTATAGTTTACACAAAACAAAAAAAAAAGAAAAATGAATAAAATAATGAGCAATGAAGTGAACAATAAAAACATGTGAAAATAATGCATGTAAATCATACGTACATGTACATATATAGTATGTAAATGTACATAATATAATGATATAAAAATATTTTTTTGAAATTCTTAGAAGAAGGTCATATGATACACAACTTTAGTTTATTCTTTAATAGTTTATTTGAGCTACACCGTCCTTTGTAAAATAATAATTTTTTTTTTTTTTTAAATATTATATGTACATAAACACATATAATATACAAAACTGTATGTACTGTCATAAACTCTATTTTAAATAGATACTGTAAAAAACAATAAATTAAAAATAAATTTAAAGTTATTATATGTATATGTATGTATTTCAGTTAAATACATTCTAATTTATATTTAATATATAATTTAGATAACTAAGTTGTTCAATGAATTTTCAATATCTTTTTAATTTTAGTTTCCATAATTCAAAATATTTACAAAGTAAAAAGCGACTAATAAATCGATTCACTAAAAAAGAAATCACACTGAATAAATTTTACACAAATTTTAAAGTTTTTTAAAATTATATTCCCTTCCTTTGCTTATATATATATATGTACACGTGAATACGTACGTACGCATACATGTACATACATATGTATGTATCTATATATTTTTTAAAATGTAATATGAGCACATTATTATGTACGTATATTATATTATTGTACTTAAAATGTTGCTTTTCTATATTAAAATTTCCTTTTTCAAATTTGTATATTTTATTTCAATTGAAATATGAATAATTATAGTTAAATGTTATCAACTGAAAATGGAGAAAATTAATTTAAAATCTTAATTTCAATGTGCTATAGGTACGTACATATATGATTGTTTAAAAGTCAACATAAAACGCATCATACTTGAAAGTTGAAATCCCTTGTTATATGTCTAGACAAAAGCCTCTTGAATGAAACAAGAAGAAAAAGTATCGTTTACTCAAGAAGCCAACTAATTTATATTTCATTTTTCTTCCTTTTTACGAAAGGAATTTATTCATATGTGATTGTATATTTTAACTAAATATTTTTCACTTCAGTCTAGCAATGTTTCACTTTCCTTTGACCATCGAAATTGTATAAATAAAGATGTTTAAAAAAAAACATCTGGACTGATGTATTTGTTACCACCAACATGCATAATATGATTAATGAATCCTGAAATATCTTTGAAATTTTCACATAAATATTTAAGTAAGGCAAGACAATTTTTTCTCATAAAATTTCTGTTAAAAACTTTTCATGGTCTATGAAAACAGTTTAGTTAAAGTTAAATAAACTGTATTCTTTTTTTTATTTTTGGAGAAAAAAAGATTAAGCAAAGACTTATCACATAAATAAATCAATGAAACACTGAAACTCAGGAGGTCATCAACACTTTATAAATTTTTAAACATTTTTGCATGTATGCATTAACCAATGTGAATGTCAATATTTGAAATTTTGTTTACAAAATTAATTCACGATAAAAGTTAAGTAAATAATGAAATTCACTTAATTTGTTTTTGAAATTCATAAAATAAATAAAAACATTAGAAATTCAAATAAAAAAACATTTTCAAATGAGTACTCATGTTAAATTTCTTTTATATAAAATACTTATCGTCTATTTACCAGATAAGCATAATGTTTTCTTTTATGGCGCCTTGCTAATATTTTTATTTTAATTTTATTCAAGTTGGACCAGTTTTATTTCATCTAATTTGTTAATCACTTACTTAATTCAATGCTAATGGTTTTGATAAAAATATAAATATAACCAGATATAACATAGCTGTATAATAATAACCAAATTATTATGCGTTACTTGAAACCAATTAAATTAAATATTTCAGATGTACACATAGCTTTTCATGAATCTTAATATATTCGAAATTAGGTATATTATTTTTAATTAAAGAAAATGAAATGAGTACTCAGTATTCTATTGCAAATAATTAATTATAAATATGCACATATAATCCCTTTTATGAATGTAGCATTAGAATCAGAAGCAAATACATTAATTGCTTTTTAAAATTTCTAAAATGAAAGTTCAGTATTTTTTGACCTTTTATTTTTAAAAGATAATTGTTCAAAACAAGAATCAGGCCAAATACTAATTTCTTGATATCATAAACAAAAATTTAACATTTTTGAATATATATAATTATGAATAATATCAAACAAGGTCAGACAAATTTTTATACATACATATGTTACGTTATGTATGTATAAAAGATTGAACTAAAAACTTAAATGAATATCATATTAGCATATTGGTACTGGTATTGGTACATATCAAATTGTCTTTAGATAAATGTACGTATATATATTCATAACATTAAGTATAGGAAACTTTCTTGGAAATTTTTATGCAATCATTTTTATTATTGAAAAAAATATCAATAACGATGGCATGAAACCTTCTTATAAATGGCATATGACATCATTTCAAATGTATTTATGATATTACAAAATAAGCATATGAATATCCATAAACGCCCTACCCTGCAAATTAAAATAGAAAATATTTCACCGCAGAGGAATAAATAGAAATAAAATATAATTTAATTTAAATTGAGTAGAATACAATGTAAGTGTTATCAGTATGGCATTCATATAAATTACTGTAAAAACTTTGTTTATCCTTCAAACAAATTTTTTCAGCATATAAAAAATAACTATCAAATTAGCATAAATATAGCTGTTGTGCAAAATATACTCGTTTCTTAGTTATCACAACTGTTTGTTTTTAAACATGTATGTGTTAACTTTATGTTTATCAGCAAAATGTATAAAAGTATCTATTATTATATTTTGTTATGTACACAACGTATGTACATAATTTTTTTTTAAATGTGCGTATGAATACGCTTTTTCTAATTAAAAGTGAAATATTCATTTTTAAACAAATAATTTCTATTCAAACATATGTTTACTTACGTACATTGAAAAAATTTCAAAATCAATATTAAGGTGTTTAATTTAATTCGTATGTTTATGTTAGGTTTAATTTACATACGAACTGAAGATGAATAACAGTCTTCGAAAATTATGAATAATATTTCAAAATATAATAGACTTAATTAGAATTCAAAAATATATATTTTTTTAATTCACATTCTTACAAATTCTGCTAAGATATTTAATTGGCATTAATTGTTTTTAAAGAGATTATTATTATTAATTAAATCAATCTATTTTAAATGGAAAAAAAACTGAAAACTTGACATGAATATAAATTTTATTATGCTTTTAAAATACATGAGATTATATTTATATACCTACATATAATGTATATGAATACGGCTGTATTGTGTGAGTGAATAATTCTTAATTTCACATATAGTATCTATGTAAATACTTCGATATGTTTATGAGTGCATTAAAAATGTGTGCTGTAATATATATGTAGTACAACCCAAAAATTGAATGTATATACATATGTATATACATACAAAATGTTACATAATGAAACACTTCCTATTCAAATAAAATACATACTTTTGAAATATTTTTATGCAGTGTTCTGGTAAAAACAACACGTGGACAAGGATAATAAACTCATTTATATTATAGTTGCTTTTCATGAAAAAAAAAACCTGGAGTTTTACAACAGGACACTTCCTTAAAATGCATTATTATTTTAGTAATAAAACAACCCTTGCATAAAATTTTCAATTTAATTACGCTCTACGTAACATAGCTCCTACATCCTGTATTACCCTGCATAAATGAACAATAGTTATAAGTAATTGTAATTTTATATAAAACATGACAAACATCAAAGACACTCAATTAAACGAAACATGTATTTCTTACATACACAAGTTGGGTCGAAAAAAAAAAGGTTTTTTTAGCATAATTTTCACCTTTGTGTTGCTAACAGCATATATCTATGCCTGTAATACATATGTATGTATATAACAAACTTAATAATTTATAAACAATATGCATGTATGAGCAATAAATAATTTAAAAAAATATAATATAGTATACGTATACGTACACATGATTTCATACGTGTTAAATATCACATTTATATTATTATTAAAAAGTCAGTTATTGAACTACTAATTGCAAATAAATGCAACTAAAAAATATGATGTTTAAATTTATATACAATGGAAAATAAATTTTTGAATGATTTATTCAACAATGAATTGAAATGATTTGTAATGAACAGACAATATCCACATATTACGTATAAATAATCGTATAAGCTACTTTTTGAACTTTAAATACAAATACTATAAATCATGAACACATGTACATTATTATGTACACATACCTATATTGTATATTATATACTAAAAATAATAAGTATGCAAAACATGTACATGTGATCATCATCATTCTCATTATTTTTAATATATTATA
This sequence comes from Anthrax anthrax, assembly GCA_963971155.1. Taxonomy (NCBI): domain Eukaryota; kingdom Metazoa; phylum Arthropoda; class Insecta; order Diptera; family Bombyliidae; genus Anthrax; species Anthrax anthrax. Next base: position 5,522,401 of record OZ020118.1, on the reverse strand, counting down.
ATTTAAAATAAAGTAAAATTATTTTTTATTGAAAAATACATTATGATGCAAGGAAATGTATATTTTTATTTAATTTATTCGATTTCTGTAATCTTAATGTCACGATCATACTTTTAAAAGTACACGAAATTTATACAAAAGTAAAAATACATTATCATCTGTACGTACATATATACATATACTACATATATATGTACGTATGATAAGAAATTTTTCTTTCTTTTTCAATTCAACGCAGATAAGTTCATATCAGTGGATAATTTATTTTAATTAACTTAATTATTTGAATTTTAATTAAATTATTTCTACTCATAATTTTTGAATGTTATAAGTGAATTAAAATTAAAAAGGCATGTATGTACATTACTGCAAAAAGTATAGAAGTTTATATTCTATCAGTTCGAAATAAAAGAAAAAATGTATCAATGAAAATTAAAAAAATTCTCATTTTTTACATACTGTTTATTTTAGTAATAAAAAAAACAAAGCAAAAATGTTTTGGACTTTTTTATCGCACAGGTAAAAAACAAAACAAATTAATAAAAAAAAATTTTAAAATTCAATATAATGAAATTTAATCAAATACAATGCGACATAAGCTCTTAAGTTTTGGCTTGCAATAAATTGTACATATTAATACTATAAGATGTACAATTTTCACAATCGACGGAAATAATTAGACGTCTTGGGAATTTTGTTTTAATATGTAAATAATTATTCAGCATGATAATTTAATTTTTTTTTTCATGTGTACACATTATTTTCAACTAATAATAATAATAATGAAACATTAAAAAATCTCCAATATTTTATGCAAAAAAAAAAAGATATAAAACGGAAATTTTATAATTTTTTGACAAAAGCTAATTATATGATTTTACCAAATTTCAAGGAAATCGTTAATGAAACCTACATTTAAATAATGTGGACAAATTAAAAATTTAAATAAAACGTACCTATATCTGTGTAAATAAATAAAATCTCACGCAATCTTTTTAAACTAGTTTCAAACTATCAACAAAAACAGACTTCATCATTTCGTGAACAATTCACAAATTATAAACAGAATAATTTTTAATAAAAAAAAAAAAAAAATTTAAAAATATTTGAGTTAATATTACATACACTCCTTCAACTTCTGTTTTATGTGCACCAAAGTGTCATAAACACTTATAGATATGTAAAAATTAAACTTAATATCAGTCATTTAATAATAATTTTAAAATTAAATTTAAGTCTTTCATTTGACCCTTAACAATCTAAGGCAATAAAATATTTGATCATTAAATAATCAAAAATTATTAGCAATTAATTAACCTTTAACATCTAATATTAACAGATAGTAATTAATTTGTGATCGTTTTTTATATTTATTTAATTAAAAGCATGTTTCTATTATTTATCATATATATAATATTATATACTTGTGTGAAGATATATATATATACTATTATGTTGTAGAATTTAAATTTAAATATTCACAAACTTACCTGCAATTCTTAATACAGCACGATCAGCTGGATCCAATTGAAGTATACTTAATGGTTTATCTTTAGCCCATTCACTTAAACTTTCACGATCCATGATGATCACGTTTTTTTTTTTTTTTTTATTTCCTTTTTAAATTGATTTGTTATAATTTTTGATTCTTCTTATTTCGTCAGTTATAATTTTTTAAAATGATTATTAATTTCTTCCATATTAATATCATTGTATATTTTTGTTTTACTTTTTAGCATTTTTTGTTTTTGTTTTCCGTATTTACGTTTACAAATTATTTTTATTTGTTACGAACATTTAATATGCAGATAAGTAAATATAAGAAATTTATGTCATATATTAATTTTTTTTGTTTTTTTATAATCATTAAATTTTATTAGAAAAAATTCATGTCACTTTAAAATTTCAGAACATTCTAATAGATGTGTTTATTTACTTGCTCATTTTTTTTTTTTTTTAATTTGAATTTATATTAAAATAATATACGTAATTATTTATTTTATTTATATTCTGTCACTTAATTTAAAAAAAAACATATTCATATTTTATACACAGTCGTGTGTATTATACCTTGTACCTATGTATATTTTTTTTAAATATTTTTTTATCTCTTGTTTTGTTACTTTGATCTTTTTTTGTTTTCATCAGTACTTTTTTATTCATTATATTTTATGTTGAATAATTTTGATTAAAATTGTTTTCTCTTTTTTATTGTGTACTATCTACAGTATAATATAGGTATATGTATATATATATACAATTTGCATATCATTTTGATTCACTTTTAAGGTTTGTTTTGTTTATTTATATTTATTAATAGATAAGTGCAGAGTTCATTTTATTATTGTGTAGGAAATTTCATTTAATATAATTTATATACAATGCATACACTTTTATATATATGCACTACAGGCACTAGAAACTACATATAAGATTACATGAATATACATAAGTATTATAACACTAATCAATATTTTTTGCTCGATTAAATTATTAATTTTATATAATACCCACGTATTAGAAATCACTTTAATAAAATAGTAAAAACTGAAAAATAATAAAAATGAGGAAAATTAAATTATATTGCAAACAAAAGAATATAATGTAAATTAATTAAATTTTTTAATTGTTTTTTTTTTTTTTGCTTTTGTTAATAAAAAAAATCATTTATAAATCAAAGTTGTATGATTTTTTCACTTCTCTTTTTCTTGTGTGTTTTGTTTAAAGTCATTTCACAACAAATATACATATGTACATATATGTACATGGTTTCATATGCACAACTATATAATATATAGTATGTATGTAAGAAAATACATTTCCGTACTTATCAATTGCACCTTTCCATTTTAAAGAACAAATTAAAATAAAATAAAAATATTTCACCGACCGGAACTAACACTTTTTTGTTCTTAAGAATTTTTTTATTATTCTTATCTTTTTTGGATATAGAAACTTTCTTTCCTATTTCATAAGAATTTATCGCTATACATTCAAATGCAGATACATTATATGTATGTGTGTATTATAAATTTGAATTAAAGCCTCTTCGTTCGTCGTTATTATTGGAATGCTATAGACTAACTAAAATAATTTTATTATAAACGTGATACAATTTGTATTACATGCAGATACAATACTCTAGATATTTATCGTTTCTTAAATATTTTTTTTATCTTCGTCACTCATACATATACCGCTAGCGAACAGATAAAAAAAAAGTAAATATGAATGTTGAAGAAATCATGAATCATGATTCATTAAATATTTAAAAAAAAAAAGAATAATTAAAAAAATAAATAACGAATTACTAAGCAAGATATTTAAATTATGAAAATGTACATGTAATAATTTCAAATAGAAGTATAAAATGTACACAGCATGTAGGTACGATGAATGCTTGAAACACAACATAGACGAACGACGAAAAATTCGTTTGTCAAAAATTTTGAATGGTCCATGAAGTCTGTGTATTGTTATACGCAAAAATTTGAATGCAAAAGTATTTAAAAATTTCCAAATAAAAATTGGCATATTTGCCAAGTTCTTTTTTTTTTTTTTTGAAATATTTACTGACAAATTTTTTTTTATGTTTTTGAAACGATATTAGAATGAAATTTTTTTACATTTTTGCACAAGTTTTATTTTTGCCGAAATTATTTCAAAAAATTTTCAAATCAAAAAAAAATTTTCGAGCACAAAATTAACAAAGAAATGTTTTTTTTTAAATCTTTTCTGAACAATAAATTGACTCTATAAATAAATGTTAAAAAACGTTAATTTAGAATATGTATTAAAATATCAATAAAAAAGTATCAATAATACACATATGTAGGTACATATTTACATCAAGGTACTTGAATAAAACATGATTTGTTTGAGTAGTGAAAATTGCCGACATAAACAAAATCAAATCAATGAGTATCTAAGAGAATCTAATTTAAAATACTACACATGTGTACGTAAAATAAGTGAACTTGCATATTACTATAAAAATACATTAAGTATGTATTAGTGTTATTAAACAGTTATAAGTAGAATTTTATCTTGAATAAATATTGACTCATTAATTCTTCTTTAAACACATAATTGATACAAGAATAAGATAAAGTTTAAAGAAAAAAAAAATTAAAATTAAAGTAAAAATAGATTATAGACGAAATAATGATGTAGATATTTTTAAATTTAAGAAAAAAAATCTAATTAAAGTGTTAAAGACTTTTTTTTGAGTTCTAAAAATAATTTGTAGAAAAATTTCTCCAAAGCTTCTTCTTCATTACGTAAATAATACAGTCAATGTTTCATTAAACGGATTGTATTTTAGAAAAGATACAAACATAAACCAAATACACAGTAATTTGAAACATGAATACATATATATACATAACATACCTACACATGTTTATTTTACAATGAGATGGGTTAATAAACAAAACGCAACACTACTTTTAAGTTGTTTGAATAAATTTGTAATTTTTATAAAATGAAATGGGTATGATGTACGTGTTACATATATTAAAAAACGGCATTTAAAATTCTAATTAACAATAATTATTTGAATACTCCTATTATAAAACAATATACCTGCATATAAAAATAATTACATTATGATATGTATTTTGTAAAAAATTAAGACACACGAATGAACATAAACAAATATTGTATTGTAATTTGTACATGTCTATAATGAGTTCGTCAAAATTTTGTCAATTTGAGCTTATGTTCTTTTTGTTATTATACTATTATTATTAGTTTTTGTTTTGACATTCCCCCTTATTATATTACACAATATCAAAAGTCATTATACTATTCACCAATTACCATCATACCACACTTGACATAGAAAAATTAAAAGTACAAGGTCAAAAACAAATTTGTTTTTGAAACTATAAAACACTTAAAGATTAATGTTTTATGAAAATAAAAAAAAAAGAATCTATTTTTATTGATGCACAAAAGATATGTATGTTGTAAAACGGAAATAAGATACTCAAATGCAAATTAATTTATCAAAATATAGGTATGTAAAATTACGTGTAAAATGTCTGAAAAAGACACGTGCTCATACATGTACAACATTATACATACATATATAAACATTTTTGTAATTGAAGATTTTATTTAAATTTCAATAAACTTACAATGAATTTTATATTAAATAAATATGACACTAAAACGACATTGATGAAGGACAATCAAAAATAAATTAAGCTTCTGAAACACGAATACATAAGTGTGTATTAGAAAATAAATAAATAATAAAAATTACAGTATCACAATAAATATACACACTCAAATATAAAAATTATAATTGATATCGAATACATATATGATACGAATACACACATAAGTAATTTAAAGCTTTGAAAATTTGGGTCATAAACAAATTATTGATATGATAAATAAAAATATTTTTAATATACGCAAATTCTATATTATGATGTAATATACTCAACAATTTTTATTACTATTATTTATTGAACATTCTTATGCATTCTCATAAGTTCTTTAATTTATTTTTATTTTTGCTTTTAACAACCTGTTATACACTTTATTCATAAAATACGTGTATGTTTACGCAATATTCCATAAGGTAGATATTTGAGGCCAATGCTATATTTTACGTACAATTAAACATAAAGAAACCAAAAAATATAAACAAAAAACTAAATTATAAATGTAACAATATATTCATCAATATATTTATAATGTATTATTGAATAATAAGTGCAATTTAAGATATTTTGTACATTTGGAAATCGAAATTATTGAAGCAGAAATATTAGGGTACCTATAATATTAAAAAATTTTATTGTTTTAATATCAAATTTACTAAGATCGGAAATTTCAAAACGAAATTATAGGTAACTATTTTTCTGTATAAAATGTCTTCCACAAAGAGTTCTTCTTAGCAAATCCTTGAATATTCTTTTACCAACGTATGTATGTATCATCAATGACCAATAGAGCATTCAAAAGACACTTGCATGAAATTTAGTAATTAATGAATTTTAAAAGTATCTATGGATTCTGATACTATCTTTTGATAATTTTACGGTTGATTTTGAAAATAGAAATTTGATACTTAATTAAAGTAGGTATGTACCTATGTATATATGCAAAATTTGATAAATTATTTAAAAAAATAAGTTAAAAGTTGACAAATTAATTACTTAAATAATCAATATTTATACAATGGCATAAAAAGTGGCAATTTATCAAGTAGAAACACGTGACTCTGCATACACATATAATGTGCAGATGCACATATAATAGGTCACATATACCATATATTTTAATATATACTTTTCTTTTAGTATAATAAACGAAAAAAAAATTATTCTCTGTTTTTGCTTACTTTTAAAAAATAAAATTCAATTTGCAGAAGAACATTTTTGTTTTACCCTAAATAAAGTACAGGCATATTTCATGTTTTATAAATTATTAATGCATTCATGAATTCCTCTTGTGTATGACCTACATAAACACAAATACTACATACCCATGTACAATTTATTAAATCCTATGAATCTTTCTCTATTTTATTCCGTTATGTATGCATTATATTTATATTTGTGTACATACGTAAAGTATGTACCTACATATATTTGTTTATTCACATAAGTATATGTACATTTGTGTATAGTGTACATTATATGTTTAATAATTTATACATAATGTATCAAATAAAATACATTGTGTATAATATGCAAAATAAATATCTCATAAAAAAAAAAAATAGAGAAATACACATGTATATGTATTAAAAATTCGCATCAAGAAAAACTTCATCAAAACATCACCATAATTAACATTACAAAAAACATATTTTTCCGCATTTTGTTTTCCGTCTCATTTTCTCTTATATAAAATATAATCTTTTGGTCATGATATTGTTATTATCTTCATTATTACATTGCAATTGTAAAAATGTTATGTGTATTGCAATACATGACGTAGGTAATTGTGTATAAAAGTACATTCATTTATACAGAGTCAGAATTTTTTTTCTTTTAAATAGAAAAAAGAACCAAAAAATTTTAAAAAAATAAAATAAAATGTGTAATAAATTTACATACTCTTTGGTAAATAAATTATAAATATTATTCTTGCTACTGATAAAAAAACAGTTTTTCACAGTTCATTATATGCATTGCCATGTTTTATACATTTATTACGGAATGAATGAATGAGTTATAGGGCTGATTGCTATAATTTTACATATTACTGCCTAAGAAGAAAAAAAACCTAAAGTACACCACACATGCACTGGTACATGCATATGTACGTGTACGTAAATAACGAAATAACTTTGTAAATATAGGCTAAAGGTTTATTTGTAAATTGACCAACTTTATATTAACGATGATGATAATGAATAATGATGATGATGATGATGATTATCATCATCACATCATATTAAAATTAATAATATTTATGCTTGCAGCGATACAATTTAATATTAAAAAATTATAGGTTTTTATCATATGTATATTACATTTAATGCATAGTTCCTACTTTTTAACTCATTCATTTTTAAATTTATTTTTTGTTATACAGAGAGTTCCAGAATAAGTATCACAAACAATATTTTTCCTAAAACTCAGACTGTTCCTAGTGAAAAATTATCCTAAATCTTTTCCTGAAATTCACCCTTTTTGAAATAGGTATAAAGATTAAGAGATTGAAAGTGTTTGAACATGGCGTCATATATGAAAAAATATAGTTTGTGACACACATTCTAGAACACCCTGTATAGTCTTCATCTATATGTATATGTGTTATTGTATGTATGTATGATCTTATAAACAAGTCAAGTAACACCTTTGTTTTTGTTTGTTAAAATACATATATGTACATGAATATCTATAATCTACATTTATAAGATACCTATATAAGTAAGTAAGTACATGTGTACTGTTGAAGTAATAAGTTTTGTTCCACCCGAATTATTATTAGAAGATTGTTAGTTGTGTAAAATTGAAAACTATATGAATTTTAAATAAGAAATTGCAATTCTTTATGTCTGATATGTACATATATTATATCAAGGTATACACAATGATATGCTATTTTTATTACGAAGCCGATCAGTATACTATACAAAAAACCAAAGAAATCTTGTTTTAATTATATCTAATACTTATTTGAACCGGATAGTATAATTTATTCTTTATGTTAATTAATACATACATGTGTACATATACATATGTATGTAGAAACTTTCTTCTGATATACCTACTTTATATAAAATCTTTATTTTATTTTCATTTTGTTTAATTAAATTTATTTTAAAAAGATTAATTTTATTTTGCGTATTTAATTGACCGACAGTTGACACATTACACAATAATGTAATATACAAAATTAAATGAATAACAACAAAAACAGATATAAGAAAAAGATTTTTGTTAAAATTTTGATTAAAACAAAAGCAAAGTGCAATTTACATATAAATTGTATTCCTTGTAGTAATAAAAAAAAATGAAACGTAAAATTTAAATGATTAATCGAAAATCGATTCATGTACAATAAGTATGTACCTACATATATTTAGGTAAATTACTGTTTTAATATAATTTCTTTGGCCTTCTATTTTAATAACAATTAGAAATTTCAAACTACGTACGTACAATACATACACACATATACGTACATACATCACCCTGTATAAAAGAAAGTCAGCATTTCTTTTTTTTTAGAAAAAATTGTATGCACTGAATACTAGAACAACAACAGTAATACATTTAATAATGAATTCTTATAAATCTGATCATGATGATAATGATAAACGTGGTGCAGAAACATGACTACATATTCATACAATCTGATATAATTTTGTGTGAAAATCTGAATTCGAATCCACTTTTAGCGTATTCTACTGTCTCTGATTCAGTTAAAGACATGATCCATTCTTTATACAAGGGTAACGAATACTTAATTTAATATTATCATTCTTTTATTTTATCATTACGTTATAAATACACTTTTAAATGGCAAGGCACAATATATATACAAACTTTTCTTTTAATGCACCTACATATGTATACCTATGTATACTAAATTCGTTATTAATATTTTTTACTTTACTACACACATTCTCACGTTTTTTATTTGTACCTACTTCTTATATTGTTTTATTTTAATCATTTGTTATAAACACTCGAACGTTAATTCAGAAGTATTAATTTTTTAGTATCTATAATTTGTATGCTATCACTGCTATCTTTTACCACCTTCAGGTTAATACATCTTTAGCAGTTTAGTACCTACTGTATCTATCTACATATATTAATAATAATAACAAACACTTTAACTGCACTCGAATGCTATGTTATATACGTACTGTCTGTATGTTTTCTTAACTTGAACTAATAATATTGATTAAAATACCAAACAAAATTTGTATTCCTAATGACAGTTTTGTATGCGTACATATGTATGTGTGTTCAAATAAAAAGGAAATTGTAAAAAAAAACGGAAGGAAAAATGGGAAATTCGATTTGAAAAATTCAAATATGAATAAATACATATGCATGATTCTTTTATAAATGCATAATATAACCTACTGTATTTTATGTTTATACTTAAATAGATATACATACAAGGCTATCTTATGCACGTACGCGTACGTAGGGAATGTAAATATAGAAACATACGTAACCATTTCTTTACATCATATATCTATAATGTACGTACATTAGCACATATATTTAAGTAGGTATATATAGTATATATGATTTGGTTTTATATATATAAGTATACCCATACAAGAATATCAGTATTTTTATATGTGCTGTCAACTGTTGTACAGTAACATATGGTAGAACTTTAAAATATTTTTGTTGAAAAATCGATATCATGGTATCATCATCAAGAAACAAGCTCTATATAGAGGGTGGAAGGTACATGATGGGTGATACGATAATGATGACCACAAGATTGTGGTTATATATTATTATTTTATTATTTTTTATTATTTCTATAAAATATTCAATATCTACTCAAATTTAACATTTATATAATTTAAAATTTTATTTTATTTTATTTGTAACTAACTACCTATCTTTCATATAGCAGTAACATTACATATTGTTGAAATAGAAACAACAACAGATGGATTATAAGCATTAAACAACTGACTAACTTGAATACACATTTTATTACGTGTACTGTAGTACCTACCTATATATTAAAATACAATACACACAGGTTCAATGGCTTCTTTCTGCTCAAGAGGAAAGAGCCAACAGCCCAAAGTAGTCGAGTCATATCATGCACTACAATATTATATTTATGTGCATATTGTAAAACAAAACAAGCATTTTATTTTATACAGAATAGACTGAAGAGATAAGATACAGTTTACCATATTTTACTCATTTTTTCTGCTTTAATGAAAAAGATCTTCATTTATTCTTTATCAAAGCAAAACAAAAAAAAAAATCAGTGAATAAAGAAAAAATACTATAATACCGATAGATATTTTTAAAATCTTAGTATCTATTTTTACTCTTTATTGTTGTTAATGAATAAAAAAAAAAAACTTTTATTAAAATCCTTAATAAATTTTTCTTTTTAATTATGGATATAAAGAAATTTTCTTAAACAAATTAAAATAAAATATTGTATAATGTATATATATATATGTACCTACATACATTATATATGTGTACAATATAAATGACAGTTCTTTTTTTAGTTTTTCTTCTCAAATATATGTAGAAAGAATAAAATAACCTTGAATATGAGGATGATTGGATTTTTCTTCTTTTAATGATGGAAAAATGCATTAAGAAAAATTATTTCATTCTTAATATTATGATTAACATTGAATAAAACCATAAAAATCTCTTTAAGAAAAAAAATTATAACACAAAAAAATTTATATATAAGTAGATAACTTTACATGATGTAACACAAATTTAAATCCACTTGATTGCAACTTTAATCACTTAAAATATTAAAGAAACATTTTAAAATTATAATAATTTAATTCTTATATTTTAAAATAATTTTATTAATTGAAAATTTCTTTAAATAAAATAGCACTAAATAGGTATTTTTTTCACAATAATTAGAGTATGCACTCATTTTTAGGAGGTTAGACGATTGAGATGATTTTATCAACAGCAAAAATAATCATATAAATATCAGATAATACATACATACATACTTTATTCATGTACATATGAAATGTACTACATACAGCAAATTAATTTTTTCTTTTATACATTACATTTAAAAATTTAAAAAAAAAAAAAAAACATTACATTATAACTTTTTTTTCACTTTAAACTTATATGTAATCATATAACCTTTATTTTTTATTTTTTTTTTTTTTTTTAATTTATATTTTTCATTTTCAAGATATTTCTTTTTATTTTATTTTTTTGTTTACTGTTTAATTAATTTAATTTTAAATTTTATTTCACCACACATATTTAGTTAATAGGAGTATTAAAAATTTATACATTTAAAAAAAATAGAAAAGACAAAACCGAAACTGAAAATAATTTCAACAGTACAATATAATATTAATACAAAATATAGCTACCGTTAATTGTCATTTAAGTATTAACTAAAATAATTAATTTATTTTTTTTTTGTATAACAATAACAACAGACAGAGCTTAATTTAATATGTAGTATACTGAATACTTTAACTTCTCTGTACGTCTGCTGTTGCTGTATTCATATGATACTGTGTGATAAAGCTGTAGTACACTGTTTGCTGTGTGCTGTGTTTATTATAATTTATAATATAAATTATAAATACACAGGACAGAAATCAGAATGAAAAGCCAACTCAACTAAACAGGCAAGCAATAGTAAATAGTGATAGTATTATATTATATTATATGATACACGTACATATATGTACGTACACAACCATCAAAAGGGAAGAAAAAGAAATAAAGGAAATTTATAGAACGACTAATAAAAAGTACGCGAGAAAATAAGTATCAAAAAATTGTGTTAAATGTGTGTATGTACATAAGTAAACGTATATGTACTCTATATAGCTTTTTATATATATGTACAACATTACATACATATGTTACACATTCACTCTTCAACAGATATATATATATACATTATTAATTATGTGTATACTGTATACATATGTGTATAAAAAAAAAATGTAATGAAAAAAAAATTATTAATCATCATTATTGCCGCAAACGTATTTCTCATTTCTAGCTAGCACTTTTCACTTTACCAAAACTTTATTTTCATTTACATTAACTATACTACTATTAACTACACTATGAACGAACTACGAACGAAGTACAGAGGAGTATATAAGTGCTTATTATGTACAGTACAGTATTTTTATGGCTAAAATGCTAAGGCACCTCAATAACTTCACTTCACAAATTTGAAATTACTTCACAACAGAACAGAGTACAAAATAAAGTACAGTACCTGTCAAGAATTATGTATGTATGTACAATTATTAAGCACAGCAACAAAAAATTGGTTGGCAATAATAAAAGGCTTTTTTCTTATTTTACTAATAAGCGCCCAATCAAACTAAAACTACACGGCACTGGACATTTTATTCGCTTTTACGCTTATCAAATAGTAAATTGTTGTTTACGACAATGACAAAAAAAAATCAAATATGAAATCATGATATAAAATAATGTATAATGACGTATAAAACCAAATGATAACGATAATAACAAGAAAGGAAGGTGATAACTAAAAAAAGTAGAAGGAAGACAAGAAAAAAGAATGAAATTACTGAAATTTGACATTTGTTGTTATTGTTATTCTTCCAAACTATACGTTATCGGTTATTCTTCTGCTTATGCGGTATTGGAAAAAAGAGATATAGCGGCATTTCGTACTTTGTCGGCATTCGTAAAAGAATGTGAAAGAAAATGAAAGAAATTTTGCTTCAAAAGGGAAAATGAAAAATGTAGTTGATGTTGTAATGAAATATTGTAGCAGAGTTATGAATCGGAACCATTGAATCGGAAGTGAAAAATAAAAATCTCAAAATTTAAAAATTTAAAATATCTCGAAGATATTATTTACTTTGTTTTAGAACAATTTTTAATTATGATTTGAATAATGTTCATGTGCTCATCATACATTTTAAAACAGACATTTTAAACTCAGTAAGTTTAGATACATATTTCACATAATTGTATTTTAATGATTTAAAATATTCGTTACCTTTAGACCAATAATTCAAATTTTTAGTATTACATGCACGTACATATGTATGTACATAACTATGTAATATGGTATTTAATAATAGTTAATTTAAAATTATTGTTTATGGAATTTTAATTGTATTTTGGCTGTATTAAATTTTATGTGTTAATTATGAAAATTTTAACTGAGAAAATTTATAGTTTTAACCGTGTAAGTAATATTTTTCTATTTTGTATTATGTACATACATACATACATATCTGATTGTGTATCATTCTTTTAATTTTACACAGAGAATATTTAAATCGGTGTGTTTATTAAGTAATAAATTTCGATATAAACAAAAAATATCAATAAATACCCATGTTTCACCAGTTCAATTATTTTCACAAAAAGAGCTTCTTAGACTTTGTAATAGTTCCATTCAAACAAAGTTATTTTTCTCTTCATCATCGTCTTCACCATCGTCGCCAACGTTGAAAAACACGAAAATATTACCTGAAACTTTGATTATTTCAAATAAAAATATTAGTTGGTTACAAAAACTTCTTGAATCAGAAAATGTTAAAATTAAATTTGTACCTTTATCAAAATTTCAAAATTTTCAATTTTCTTCTACAAATAAATCAATCGAGAATGTACCTGAAGACTTTTCTGATCAAAATGAACAATCAGAAAAGCAAAAATCTATGAATTGTGCAAATGATAATCAATTGAATAAAATTGATTTTAATGAGAACTTAGTTGCACAAAATAGTGAAGATGTATGCAAAAATGTATACATTCCGATTTTACTTATAAATAATTCAGAAGATAGTATAAATTCAGCAAAGCAAGATACCATTACAGAAGCGAGTGAGTTTAGTTGCATTGAAGAATTTAATATTCAGAAAAATAAAATAGTATTTAATAATCAAGAAGAAAACTCAATTGAATTAATAAAAGAAAATAAATGTAAAGAGTTTTCTAGGCATGATGATGAACGTCAGGTAATTTCAAATCTTGAAAAAATGGCAATCACTAGCTCTATAGACCACACCAAAAACTTTGATAATAATTTCGAACATGAAAAAACTCAAGATTTAAACATAAAATCTATAAAAGAAATTCAATATTCACATAGAATTGATGAGAGTGAGAATGTAATAAAAAAATCTGAATCAGACAATTATGTTTTGCCTGTTCGTTTTGAAATTGAAGTTAAAGGTATTATGGATGTAGACGCTAATCAATTTCAAATTTGTGATCAAAAAGTTACCACCATGCATGATCTTAGCAATTTAGCTATGATGATCACAGGAGGTGTATGCAATAAAGCAAAAGACTTTAAAAGCGATAAGAATATTTCATCTCCAACAGTTGTTGAATATTCAACAAAATCTTCAGGAGGAGATAATAAGAGTCAAAAGTGTTACGGAGAAAACGAAGATACTTGTACACCAGGCAAACTATTTCAAAGTTATAAGGCTACAAACACTGAAGAGTGTAAAACTGATATTAAACAAAAAAATCCATTGGAACGTACTTTAAACAAATCCACAAATCAAAAACAAAAATTTGAAGGAAAACAAACAAGTAAAACAGCTCAGAAGGAGTCTCAGTACGAGACTGAAAAAAGAACGCAAGAATTGAAAAAAACTAAAGAATTACAAAAATCTGTAGAGAATCAGAAAATGAAACTACAAGAAAAAAAATCAACTCCCGAGAAAATAAAACCTACTCAAGATAAAAGTAATAAGCCAGAGCAAACCGATCAGAAATTAATAAAACAAGACGTAAAAAAAATTTGTCCTTGTGCAACAGGAAAACAAACTAAACAAAAGGATTCAAGCGATTATAAAACGCAAGCGATGAAACAGGATTCTCAAAAGAAAGACCCCCATAAGGATTCTAAAATGGATCTTAAATCTAGAAGCTCTGAAAAAAATCTAACCAAAAAGCCTTCCCAAGAAACAAAACCTTGCATTCAGGATAAAGACGGTAAACCAGAACAAACCGATGAGAAATTAATAAAACAAGACATAAAAAAAATTGGTCCTTGTGCAACTGGAAAACAAACCAAACAAAAGGATTCAGGCGATTATAAAACACAGGCGATGAAACAGGATTCTGCAAAGAAAGATCCTTATAAAGATTCTAAAATGGATCTTAAATCTGAAAAAACTAAACCTACGAAAGGCGAAAAAGAGGACTCTAGTAAGCTAAAATCCTCTTCAACAACTGATTTTTGTCAATCAGATATAAAAAGAAATAAAAAAGAAAGGACAGATACAAAACAAAAAAGTAAGAAGACTTCATCATCAAAGTCAGATCAAAGTGTTATATCACAAGGAGGCGAAAAATCCAGAACTGTTACCAAAATAACGAAAGCAAAAAGTAGCGATACTGATACATCATCGAAAAGTATTGGTACTATCGTATTAACACCACAAAGAACAGAAAGTGATCCAGAAGGATCAAAAAATGATCCAAAAAAACCAAGAGATGAACCAAAAGGTTCGAAAAGTAGTCCACAAAGATCAGATTTAGATAAAAATAAAAGCAATGTAAGAACTTCTTATAATTCAATAATTGCTAAAGATTCAATATCTTTCGAGAAAGCTCAAACTCCAAAAAGTTCAAAAGACCAACCAAAGAATCCAGGTAACATTCAAAACAATTAAGTTCACTTAACTTTGATGTAGTTTGTTTTTGAATCGATTAAAAGTTTATATATTCCTCTTAATTGTTCTTTCGCGACTAAAGCAGGTATTAAAGATAGCTCAATAACAATGCAAAATTCAAAATCTACAGAATCAGATAAGAAAGGTTCATTCACATCTGAAACAGATATTAAAGATAACTCAAAATCAAAACAAATTTCAAAATCTACGGAATCAGATAAGAAAAGTTCAACTCAAAATAAAATTTCTACTGCTTCATCTACTAAACATGATGGTAGTTCAAGTGGACCAGTTGAAGAAGGTGGAGGAAATAGAATTGTTACCATCACAGGACGTTGTGAATTAGTGATACGAGATTGTCCAATACCTAAAACTAATGACTACGGTGAATTAAAATATATTAATAATTCTGTATACATTTGCAAAATTTATCCGTTTCAATTCCTTTTTGTCTTTAGAAGTTCTTGTAAAAGTCAATATCTGTGGAGTGACTGGAGCCGATTTATACATGTATAAAACTGGTGGGCAAAATTGCAAGAATATTATTCTTGGTCATGAAGTATCTGGAATTATAGAGAAAGTAAATGAAACCGTACATAAATATAAATTCATACTAGTATTCTATTAACATACTTTCTTAGGTGGGAAAATGTGTAACACATCTCCGACCAGGGGATCATGTAGCCGTTGAGCCAGGAGTTTGTTGTGGTTTGTGTCACTATTGTAAAATTGGCAAATACAATCTTTGTCCACACACAATTTATTTGGCGTCAATGGGGAATTATGCAGTGCATCCTTGTGATTTTTGTCATAAATTACCAGAAAAAATTTGTATGGATGACGGAGCTTTAGTTCATTCAATAGCTTTAGCACTTCATGGTTGTTGTAGAGCAGAGGTATGTCCTAAATCTCGTGTTTTAATAATTGGTTCATGTCCAATAGCTTTGTCATCTGTAATTTGTGCTAAAGCAATGGGTGCATCACAAGTTTCAATTATCGGTTAGTTAATCAGTTTTGAACTTTTATTTAACCATTAAACATTTATTTATTAAAATACGTTTATTTATATAAAATAGATACTAATGAAAAAAATTTGGAAGTTGCTTGTAACAAATTCGGTGTTGATCATTCGATCTCAGTACAACCTAATATGTCTCACCATGAAATAGTACAATGTATATTTGATAAATTAAAATGCCATCCAAATGTTGTTATTATTTGTTCTGGTTGTTCAAAATCATTCAATGTTGCAAGTAATTGTTGTGAATGTGGTGGCAAAATTGTTTTAGCTGGTTGCCATACTGAGAGTGCATCATTTAATATTTTACAAACATTAACTAAAGAAATTTCAATTATTTCTAGTTTTAGGTCATGTAACTCGTAAGTTTTTCTTTGAAATTCTAAATTAATTAAAATTTATTAATTAAATTAATATATATTTTTTGTTCGTTTGTATATAGCTATATACCAGCAATTAATTTAATCAGTAGTGGTAAAGCTCAGCCATCAAATTTTATCACACATCGTTTTCCGTTGAATAATGCAAAGAATGCATTTGAGACTGCTTTAGATCCTAATAAAAATGCAATTAAAGTTATACTTGAATGTCAAGAGACAAAATAGTCAATATTATCGTTTTCAATGAATATCAAAAATATGGAAAACAGTAATTAAAAATTTAAATTAAACTATGTATTAATATTTTGTTAAAAATTTCAAATTATATAGTGAGTATTTAGTGAAATAAAAAATTTATCAATTTTTCTTTATATTGGAAAAATGTATTTTTTTTTGTTAATATTTGCATATTTATAAGCATATTGAAATTTTCGAAATTATTTCGGAAGAAAATTGAAAACAGTTCGAGGAATTTTACTGGAATTTTTTAAATAATTTGAATATTTTATAAATATAAAATGAAAAGTCGCACAGGTATATATCATATATTTATACGCATACTGTAAAGGGTATGTAAAATAATAAGCAATCCAAAAAATTATGCAAATAATCATGAAATACTCCATCCGTTAATAAATTATCCAAATAATCATGAAATCATTAAATTTTCATGTGATTTACTATAACATCATGTATCAATATAAACACGTCATTGCCTTATAATGATCTGAATTTTTTGATTTATTCGTAAAAGAAATTAAATTGTTAGGCTTGTGATTTTAGTTATCACTTTTGTATATTATTGTAAGTGTTAAAATATTATTTAAATATTTCATGTCACTTAAATTCGAATTACAAATGAAAACTTCATGTTGTTACTAATCAAAAAATTAAAAGAACATTTTTTATTGGTAAAGTAAGGCATATTTTTTGTGATTAAATAACAATGAAAAAATAACGTACAATATGTATTAATTTATATTGACGACAAAATTAATTTGAATAGTTATGTACATATACATACGTAAGTAGGTAATAAGAAAAACAAATTTGTTTTGAGCAATTGACTTAGTAATTTATTGACGTTATTTATTGTTTTTATGATTTAGTGTAATTAATTTATTCAAATATTTTTTTTTTATTTTCTTGTATATTTAAAATTCTTTAATTTTTCTTATAATTTTTAACTTTTTTTATAAACTAAGAATACTTAAATCTTAAATCTTATATCTAGATCGTTACGTAATAAAATAATATTTTTAAAATATAAAATTTTAGAAATTTTAAGATAAAAAATGTAATAATGAAAATAACAATAATAATTTAAATAATTTATATCATCATACCATGTACTACAGATTACACGAGCTATGAATAAAAGAAAAAAATCGATTTTTTAAAAAATATGAAAAGAAAAAATTTCATGGTTTTTTATAATTTCATTGTTTTTAAATAAAAATACCATAGATCAATGGCTAAATAACTTTCAAAAACAAAAGTATATTATTCATAGTGAAAATTATAACAATTTTCATTATGTTGTATCACGCGCTTAATTTGCGTCAATTATTTTTGTCGCAGACGACCTGAGAATTGTAAACAAATGAATGTGTATGTGTGTAATTTTAATTTATTATACCGATGATATAAATCAATACTATGTATTTACTTAATTGTAATTTAAAAAAAAAAATTAATAATATTAAAAATTAAAAATACTAAAAACACAAATTAAATTATATACATATACAGCAAATTACAACATTTTTTATATATATAATATTTACGTTCTTCTCATTTTAAAAATCACAAACATTTATGCATGTATGTTTATTGTAACAGCCTCAGTTTAATTTAATTTTTTGTTTTTTGTTTTATAATTTAATAAAAATTTATAACCCATTTAAATAAAAATGTTTTAATTGATTTTTCTTTGTCGACGAAATTTTTTTCATTATTTTATTTATACATATACATACATAATCATTCATTTAAGGCACAACATATCATTTAATTTTATTTCAAATTAAATTAATCCAATTGATTTGATTTATTTTATAAATTTTGTCGAATTACGTAAAATGTTGCTAGTCACAGTTTTGCATACATTTACTAACAATTATTTACAATTTGTTTATTCTATAGATCTAAATAATATTTAGATTTTATGTTATTCTAGTCATTTATATTTAAATGTACGTATTGTAAAATTTTTATATTTAGTAATATTTTAAATTATTTTCTAATATGAAACATAAACTTAATTTTTTTTTTTATTTCTAAACATTCGCATTTAGTCTTCTTCTTTTTAATCCTCTAAAATTTTTATTATATTTAAACGTATACAAATACATTAATAATTTTAATATTTATTTTTATAATTTTGTATTGTTTGTATTTTTACCATTCTCTAAATTTTCATCATCATTTTTCTTTTTATCATTCCAAGGTTGAACATTACCAGATCCAAATATCCAAAATATAATAGCTGGGATTATATATGCTGCAGCACCAATTAAAAATATATATTTCCATTCATAGAGTGTATTCTGAAATATTTTATGAATTTGTAATACATGCACACAAAATAAAAATTTTCATTCAAAACAAAAGTATTTTTAAGTATCTATCAACATTCACATCATTAACACACATTTTACTTTATACTTACACAATTATGAGTATAACGTGTACAATTAACAAAGGAACTATTCCATACAAAGTTTAATCAATAAAATTTTATTATGATGTCAATGATTTTTAATGAATAAAATTTTATAGATAGCCTATATACTTTTTTATTTATGTATATGTAGGTATTTTAATAGAACTTACTCTATCTTTTGTGAAATATCCAACTAGCATAGGTGAAAAGAATCCAGCCGTTGTACCAACAAAATTTATAATACCATATAATGTACCAGCGAAATTTGGTGCTAAATCTTGTGAATTTTGTAAATTTGTTAATGTTGCTGCACCATTAAAACCTAATGATAATGTTATAATAGCAACACAAACAAATGGATTTTTAGCAAAATATGCTAAAATAACTAAAAATAAACCGGGAATCACATGAGCTAAATTTAAAGAAAAGAAAAAAAAAATTGTTATTAAATAAAAGTTATTAATAATTTGGTATTTAAATAATAAACTTACAAAATACGCAAAAATATTTTCGAGTTTTTGTAACTGTTAAATAGTTACGACGTCTTATTGCATCACCAATTGAACCAAATACAAATGCACTTACAAAACGTACAAGATATGGAAGACTTGATAAAAATCCAGCAGCAGCTAATTTAAATCCTAAAACCTGTATTCAAACGACGATTTTTAAAGATTTTTTTAATGTAACCATAATGAACAATATTAATTTATATATTTTTTAATGTACTTACTTCACTCATGAATTTTGGTGCAGCTGTAATCAAAAAATAAAGACCCCATAAATTACCATAATGAAGAATTAAAAGTGATAAAAATGGTAATGATGTCATCAAACTTAAGAATGGTGGCCAAGCCTTCAAGAAATTAAATGTTAAAGAAAAATATTTTTTTTTTATCAAATATTCACTAGACTTATGTACCTTTGTTTTAGAAACAGAATCTCCTAATGCTTCTTCAATATAAACTTTTTCATGTTTCGTAATTGTTTTATGCTCATTTGGACTATTTGCTACTAATAAAAACCATAATAATACGATCATACCACTAATTATTGCGACTGCATAAAATGCCCATGTCCAACCAAGTGTTTCAACGATTGCACCTGACAATGGCCATGAAATCACTGTCCCAAACGTTCCACCCATTAATGCTGCCACAAATTTACCTTTTTCATCAGGTGGAGCCCATTTTGATATCAAACAATGATTAGCTGGGTATAATACACCCTGATAAATAAAAACAAAATTCAAAATAAAAACCCAAACTAAATTAATTTTCGAATTTAATTGTCTGTACGATCTAACAATTTACACTTAAATACCCACATGTAATTCGTAATAATTATTTTTTACATGATTCCAATCAGTTTATACATTCAAGCATGTATAAATTAGTTATATTTAAATGTGAAAATTTTACTATTATTTTCAAAATGCACAATAATTTTAAAATTATTTAAAAATATCATTTTTCTATCAACATAATAATACATAATTGAATTTAAAATAATAAAGTGGATGCATGTGTACTACACATACATTTGCTTACACTTACCCCTAAAAATCCAGTTAAAAATCGTACAATAAAAACTGCCCAATAATTACATGCTGCTGCTAATGGTGTTAATGCAGTTAAAAATGTACTTAATAATAATGAATAACCAACAACAGCCTTTCCACCAAATTTTTCAGCTATAATACCACCAGGAAGTGATGTAAACAAATATCCCCAAAAATATGAGCCTAACATAAGACTTTGATCTTTAACTGACCAATTATATCTAGGACCATACTATCATACATGATAAAAAAAAATAAAAATTAAAATCACATATCAATATCAAATACAAAATATATACACATGTACACAATTGTACATTGTATTACTTACATTCGGATTCAAATCTTCAAATGTGGTTGTATTATTAACTCCGTTTGCATTTGGTTTTTTTACAACCATTGCAATTATATTAATTGATAAATTAACGCGCATCATATATGATATAAAACAGCTAAAAAACAGCATCACAGCAATATTTGCTCTCTTTGGAATATAAACTGTAATAAAATTATAATAAAAATTAATAAAATTTCTGAGTTTTTCAGGAAAATTATGATTGAAATTTTGAGTAGTTTTTTTTTAATTTTTTGAAAATACAACAAAAGCAGAAATGATGTTCACTTTCTACAGAACAATTAAAAAAAAAATTTTTTTTTTAATTGAATTAAATTTAAAAATATCTTTGATAATTATACCTGTTTTAATTTTTTAATAAAACGTAATTAACAATATAAAAAGAATTGACTAAACCAGTCCATACATATGTATGTATAAAAATTCAATACAATAAACACTATTGAAAGGTGTCGAATAACATTGCAAAAATGTGCATTTAATACCTGTGTATATATGCATATATATAACGATATCAATAAGATGTTTTTATTACTTGCAGGTACATCTCAATCTATTTTAAAATAGTACTCTACAAATATGTATGTTTATACGTAATTCTTAGAAAACAGATTTATTTACGCTTATCTTTAAAATCTTGTTATTATTTACCTGATAATGAATTTTACAAGTGAATTAACATAAAAAAAAAGTTTATTTTTCATTTTTATTTTCAATTACTCTATCTAAAGATGAAATAAATACAAAACTGTTATTATATACCATAAAGATAAAAGATATTGGTGTAATATACAATGTGTAACAAATATTTAGATACCAATGTTTACTCTGCCCAAAGATGTTTTCAAGTATAGATATGATGGTATTGCATATATGTACCTGTGAATACTGGAAATGTGTTGTATATTTTACATAGGTATACATATATTGAGCAATCAAGCGAAAGCAATATAAAATTTCACTTAATCATTTTACAATAATTACAAGTGTTTACAAATCAGTATTTGAATTGTTATTATAATTACATTAGCTACTATCTATACATCTATATTTTATAAACACAGAATTACGATTTACAGTTGCACAAGGACATATGTACATATGTGCATATATTGTGCAATTAAAATAATTAAAAAAAATTTTTTAATCAACTTATGAATATACATTTCACAGTAAAGAATTCCTAAATAGGTGTTTTTGTTTTTTTTTTTTCTTTAAAATGTTTATAGGTAGAATTTTAATTAATTGCACACGGAATTATCCTATTTGTATCATTTTTGTACTTTATTGTAATTACCACAGATTTACTGTCTCTCAATTCACTCATGATAACACGTAGGCCTTTAAAGTTACAGTTTACAGATGTATCTGTATCTATGTATATAGACAAAAAATATGCATTAATTAAAATTATATTAAAAATTATCCGTATACATGTATATGTGTACTTATATCATTGATGAAGTATTCTATATCATCCATTTATAATTCATCCACGCTTATATATAGTATGTACATAAATAAGAAAAAGAAATTTAATTCATTTCATTTATAGACTATATATACACGACATACGTTAGCTACATTACGTCTATGTGTACCTGCGTACGCATATAACTGGTAACATGTTATGCATTGTTTTACATTTCAATTTTAAAATTAAATTCAGATTAAATAAATATTGATATCGTATAGCATTTTGAAATTGTCTAATATAAATTTATTATGGTAGTCACGCGTTTTGTATGATTAAATTTAAAACAGTTATTATGTACATGGTTTTCCTTCTATTTTTTTTTTTTTTTTTTAATGGTTATTACCTACATTTTATTTCTTTTCTAATAACTGACATAAATTTCCATTGAAAATGATCATTTACACGTATATTATAATTTATTCGTTAAAATATATTTAATGAAAGATACAAATACAACAGAATTATAAAAATATTTTGTGTATCCATTTGTATTCATAGATATGTGCATATGCTCGTAAATTTAAACTTATGACTGCTGCAATCGTCATTTATTATATCATTATTATGTAATTGTCGTTTTGTCGAACACTTTGATTTTTGATTATCAAGGAGTTTTTAAGGCTACTTTTTTTTTTTTTTTGATACATAGTTTTTAAGTATTATCATAAAATTTACACGAAACTAATTTTCAATATAATTAGTTTGATAATTTAAAAAAAAAACGTTAAATTTTGTTTTTCATATCACGAGTTAGACGTAATCATTTTTTATTATAGTTGGAAAAATTGAACAATGAAAATATTTGAGCTTGCAGATCTAATCAAGGCAATTAACAAGGACGATTTCTCTTGTAACACGCTCTTAGTTTCTCATATTAATCCTATTTGTCATTATTTCCCATGTCTTGTAAACAAGGTAATTTTATTAGTATATTCTTAATTATTTTTAGCAACGGTTTTTAGGACATAAAATTTTCATTTTTTAATCTGAATTACAAATCGTAAATGCACAACTTTTCCTTAATCGTTATGTAACAAATATTTTTATAATTTACAAATTTTTTATTTTATTTTTTTGTTTTTAAGAGATATACAAAGGATTCATAATATTTATGTTTTTTCATCATTTTCTATTAATTTGAATTTATTTTCATTTTTTATAGGTAAATTTTATAAAAAATTACAATAGTTATTTCTGTTATAATGTGACTATTACATCTATTACTTATTTACATATTACATATCAGTCTTTACAATTTATATAATTAGCATAATCAATAGAAAAAACATCAATAAAAAAGCATGTAAAAATTAAATTATTAGAATAATTTAATTATTACTTAGTTTGCTTAAAAAAAATTTTACGTTTTTTTTTTAAATTTTAAGATAAAAATATATAATAAAACCGGAAATAATGATAAATGAACATACACGCGAGATATATTGGATAGTTTTATATTAGTTCATTTAATTACATATATTACGATATTATTATTATTTTTATTTACTTTCATCTAAATTCATTTTGTCTAATTTTTTTTTTTTTTTTCTCATAACGATATGCAAATTATTTCAATGAGGAAAATTTAAAAAAAAAAAAGCCATGTACAAGTAAATTACTATGTGAATTGCAGTAAATTTATTTAATTTTTAATTTTCTCTGTTAAGTGTGTTGACATGCTCACCATGAATTTCATTTTAACAACAGTACCAATTCATGTTACAGTAATGTGCATTTAATAACAGATTTTCATTCACAATTTTGCGTTGTATTTTTTCATATACTACCTATATGCTATGGAAAGTTGAATGCAAAAATGCAAAAAAAAAAAAAAAAATTGCAATATTTTTGTGTGTACACATTTACCATAAAAATAATTTATGTGTAGTAAATTTTCCTTTTTATCACATTAGGTAATCTAAATGACAATCAAAAACTAAACAAATTTAAATAAATTATTACTTTATTTCTTAATATATCAACATAGATATGTATGTACATTATGTATTGTATGTATATATGTAATTACTTTTTTTTAAAAAAAAATATAGTGTTATTAGTTGAAAGTTAATTTTACGTGATCATTAAATTTTATTATTTATCTTTTAATTTTTATTGTTCTAATATTTATTTTGAATACGATTATATAATATACAATATAGAAATAGATTCTAGATAATTAGAAAATTTAAAAAATTTATAACATTTATCATAGATTTTATACATAATATACGAATAAGTAACCTTCAAAAAGTTAATAATAGTGATAATTCTAAAAATTAAAATGCAACCTTTCAATGTCATGGTTATGTACCATATAGTATTGTATTATGTCGTATATACATACATACATACGTATACACCTACATTATATTTATGACTTATTATAAATTATCTGATCATATGTTATTTGTATACACAAATACAAAACTGTTTTTACACAGTTACATACATACATATCATATATACAGGTGTGCATAGGTATGCATAGGTTTACTTTCTAAACTGGTCAATTCACTGTGATGCATTTTATTTTCCAGAGATCTCATCTTTATCTTTTATATTTGTTTCATGTATAAAAATGTTATTTATAGTATCTCTACTATACACACGCAAAATTCGATCTTATATATGTATATGAGTATACCTATATGTAAGTACAAATTTACGGTATATAACATGAATTCGATATGTATATATATTATTCGATTAAAATGTATTTATTTATAACATTTCGGGTTGATTAATCGTATTATATTCATATTATTAATAAAACTGGTTAAAGTATTACATAGTAAGATGTTTCACCAAATGATCATATGTTCGTGAAATTAAAAGAGTTCAATATCTTTTAATAAAACTCTTATAAAATATGCATTTTTGCATTTCTATATATATATATATATATATTTTATATTTATTATCTTTGAAGGTTGCATACCTTTTGAAAAGGTCTTTTTATAGAATTTCTTGAATATTATTTTTTAAATTTATGACTTTTTTAATTTATAATTTTTTAACGTATAATTTATTTTTCTTACATTCACCTACGTTCATAAATTATTAAATGTAGGTATAATATGGATTTTGTACTCTTATATATGAAATCATTCGAGCGCAATTTTATAATAAAATGAAATTACAAAAAAAAAAAAAATAAATAAATATTTCATTTTTATATATGCACATATTATATTTATTATTGCATTTTTTTACAGATAGAAACGCGTGTTATACATTATGAACATGCATTGTACAATAATATTTATAAGATTGCATAATTGTAAATTATATTGTTATTAAATTTTGTTCCATCAGTTTGTTTACACATGTGTACATTGGGAGAAAGAGGAAAATTAAAAAAAATTTTTTTGTACATAAATGACAATTAAAAAGAAATATGTATATAAAATATTTGATATTACAAAAATTATAAAAAAAAAAAAATCGATCTTAAAAACAAAATATGTATCGACATTGTATACATAGTGAATGAATTTATCAACTATAAAAGATCAGTTACTGGTGTATGCATTACAGCACTACAGACATATTTTTGTCAATTTGTCAAAAAATACATACATATTTATATCTACTGCATTTTACAAGAATCTAACAATAATACAATGTCATTGCGATGTATGCCTGTAATGTATTTTTTATTTCATATTAAAATTGTTATGATCAATAAATCATAAACAGTATTTTCTTTTCAACATACAAAACGAATATTTGTATTATTGTATGCATGATGAGACAAAATTTGTTATCAATTTTATATTTTGATAAAACATCTATGTATGTAAATTAAAAAAAAATAATAAAATAAATAAATTTTTATGTACATTAGACAAAACACTGTGTAATAAGATCAACATAACCGACAGTGTAAATTAAATAAAAATAAATAACGAATATTACTAACGTATGTAGTATAAAAAAATTTGGTTTTTCTGACGAATTAAAAATATTTAAAAAATATTTTTTGAAATTTTTAACGAACATATGTTGATAAGAAAACATACTTTATATGTTTTCATTTAATATTTTATTTATTTATTTTATTTATTTTTTTTTTTTTTAATTAAATAATATATAAAGTTGAATAACTGAAATTTAATTGAAATTGAAATTTTAATTATTCATACAAGTGAACATTACATAAAAATTATTAAAATTAATTTTTTAAATATTTTAATCACATCTTTCGCAAACAGACATAAAACAACAAAGTAAAATATAAAAATCATAAAAAAAAAATATTTTTTTTTCATCATATTTCAATATGTATAAGTACTTACATTTTTTAATTATTGATTCAAAACTGATGTGCACCATTTTTCTGGTTTATATTTTCCTTTCCGTTTTTGTTTATATTTAATAATCAAATTAACGAATAATTGATTACAATAATAAATTGTATAATAATAAATTGAAATAGTTTTGAATTATAAACACATAAGAATATTATTATCACAATTAAATTTAATATCACTCATTTATCACTTTCATTTCGTAAAAAAAAAAAAAAAAAAAAAATTCAATATTAATGTAAGTATATCTACACAGTTTAATTAAATTTATTTTATATTTTTCGTATACACATACATTATATACTAGGATCTTGATAATTAAACTATTTTTGGATATGTAATTTTTTTAATTTGTATAGAAACAATAAAGTATTTACCTATAATATATGAAAAAAAAAACAAAAAAAAAATTAATAAAAAACACTTTTATAAATATGTAATATTCAAAAATCTCATATTTTAATTTTTTTTTTTTCAAATTTTTATTAGCACAATTGTTTCAAGCAACACGATTGTATTGCATGATGGATTCTTGTATCAATAAAATATCGTTCGTTTGTTAAAGTAATCCGTTTCTTAGATCTCAGATGACTACAGTTAATTAAATATCTTAGTACCTACTATTAACACATGTTTAGAAAAATATACACACGTACTGAATAAAAAAGTATTTCTAATTTTTTTTTTTCTAAACAATATCGATCGTATTTACATTTTATCATTTTATAAATTTTAAAGGAATTGTAAGTAGTACATGTGTACTTTTTTTTTTAAACAATTGTATGTACTATTTATCATTATACTTTTAATTAAATATAATAAAAACGGTGGGTAAAACAAAAATTTTATAAACGTGTGTATTGTCAACACATACGTATGTATGTTATGGCGCCGCTTTGTAACAAAAACTAATATTTAGAGGATTTAAAAATCTTGTATTTTGTTGTGAATTGAAAATGTGTAAGTATGTATGTACATACATATAAGTACCTTTCTTTTAATAACTGATGAGATGAGACATAACATATACAAATGATCTAAATATAATTCTGCATTAATTGTATATTAATAGGTAGGTACATATACTTATGCATGCCTCTGGTTTATGTTCAAAAAAATCTACACGTCGTTTTAAAAGGTAATTAAATTAGATTATCTTTTTTAAATTACTCGTACATATATTATTTTGTCTACTTAGTATATATACAGAAATATGAATTCATTTAAATATCTATAATTTTGACTTAATTTGCAATGCCTACCATTACCTATAAACACCTGTAAACTAATAATCATTCATTATAAAATTAGGTACCTACCTACCTAAATACAAATAAATAATTATTTAAAATCACACTAATTAAATGACAATAAATTATTTTATTTAGTTATTTTTACATGCAGAGGTCTATGAAATTCTAATTACCAAATTTCAAACTTGAAAAAAAAAAAATGTATACATACATACATATTACATATAATGTATAAATAATAGGTATATTCGATTTTTCTACTGTGATTTCCTATCACATTAATAAGCGATTTGACTATGTATGTAAGTTTTTTCATTTAACTAATTTGTAATTATGTACATGATATACCTATGTATGTACATACATATAAAAAAAGATAATAATTGTATACAATCAAATGCAATTTAATACTACCTATGTCAAGTATGTATAATTATATTTTATGCCTATTTGCGATTTGTTAGTATTCAAATTTATTTTTAGTATTTTTATTACATTAAAAATATATTTAAATTATGGGTGTACATTAATATATCAAATACATATAGTAAATAAGTTTGATATTATGTAGGTAATAAAATCTGGTTTTCGGTTATTCACAATCGTTAAAAATATCAAAAATAAAAAATCGAATTTTTATCGTGATCAATCAACCTGTTATCCAGTCCAATATAATCATAATATGAAAATGCATTCGTAATAATTTCAAAATTAATTTTGTTTTTTCTTGTAATTTAGAAGTTTTCAATGTTTATACCTATCTAAAAAATTCTATTTCATTAAAATTATTTTGATAACCTTGAATTGAAAAGGGAAATCCTAAAAATCACCATTAAAAATCAAAGGGGTTTTCATCTGAAACGTGATCAAAATGTAACGTGAGCCTAAAAACTATTACTATAGTACAGTATGTATCAAATGTACCCACATATAGGTACATTTTAGAATTTCAAGAAAAAACCAGAGTTTGGTTTATAAAGCTTGGCTGGCTTTTCTTAACAATACGTTATTCTCAAAAGTATATACATATGGTCATATTTACTTTGTATATTTACATAAGTACACAATTTGTTTTTTTAAATCAAGTACAAAAATTTAATTGTACACTTGCAGTTTTAATTTGATTTATTATTCGTATTATATACATAGGTACATATTTATTAATGCATGTTTTGAGCATACGTACATGTGTTTGCACAACTGTATAAACATGAAAATTTTTTAAAGAAAGTATGCAATAAGTAATAATTCATATATGTATGTACATATTTTAATTTTAAATGACATTATGAATTTTATTACTTAGAATAAAAGAAAAAGTTAAATATTAATTGTATATTTCAAATTTTTGTTATCATTATTGCTAATAACATTACAATGTATGTATACAAGCATTAAATAAAACAATGAAAAATTAAATTTTCCATGAAATGAGTACCTATGTAGGTATATGACATAAAAGTACCTACATCATGTATTTAAATAATTTTTATCATTTAAATGCGTGAAATTAACAAATAAGATGTTTACATTTTTTTAATTTAAATTTTAAACTTTACTTTTACCATACAATTTTTCATTAAAAAAATATTTACATATATAAAAAATGGAATTTCTAGGCATTCGTCACTTTATCATATGACATACATATGTACATATAATATAGTATTGAAGACAGTAAATTGTAAAAAAAAAAATGATAAAATAAATTTTAGGGGATTTTTGTGGAAAATTTTATTTGTTTTGTAGGTGCATTTTGCTACACTTTTATCATTTATTACATGAAGAAGCATTTTATTGTAAAAGATAGATAGTACGTACGTATCACATTCGTATTTTTGTCCCCCTAATGTATATCTTAAGAAAATTTAATTAATAAAAAATCAAGTTTTAAATTCACAATAATCTAATCATCAATTTTAATTTATTTTATGTTAGTTATGTTACATATCTCTCATTTTATTTATCGTTTGCCTATGGTCTAACAAACCATTAAGCTAGACGAGGGAGAGATCCATAAACGTTTCAGCTAGACAGTCTATTTTATAAATGTGATTAATTTGAAAAATATTTGCTCATATTTTATTGATAATTTTTTTTTCTTATTTTATTTCAAATTGAATAAAGCAAAACAACAAAAATATGATTATAACACATATAATAAATCAATCATAAAAAATACGACAAATTTTTAAAATTTTGTCAATTTAATTGATTTTCCTTAAAATTTATCAATTCTAATAATAACATACATATATTAGAACAATCAAAAACAGTAACATATAATCAAATAAATCAAAACAAACAATTATTTTCTTTGTTTTTGTTTAGATTAAAATTTTAACGGAAATAATTTGATTTAAAATCTTATCTTGAGTTTTTATTGTTGTCTTAACTTCTTAATAATTCATTTAACTGTTTATATAATTAAATTACAAACTATGTATGTATTAATTTTTTTTTTTCTTTTCTGTTAGTTTTATGCTTTTAAAGTCACACAAGCAAATCTATAAAATTTCAATTCGTTACATTTTATGATCATTAATACGGCAATAGGCATATTTTATATTTTATAGAATAAAATTTTAACTCTTACTTACGTATATTCTATCATTTCAAATTTAAAATACAATTAAATTTTAAATTATGTACATGAAGTAATTTCACTTTCTTTATTAAAATTTAATTTACATTCCAAGATATTCACTTTTTTTTTTATTTTATTTTAAATCAATCAACAATCAAATCATGAATGGATTTTATTATAAAGTTTTCCTATGTAATTAAGGAAATACGTGAATATTACGTGAAATTACATCGAAAAAAAAAAAATTTTTTTTTTTTGTTTTTTTTTTTACTTTCAATAAATTAAAGAAATTATAAGTTAATAATAACGAAGAAAAAAAAAAAGTAAAATTTCTTTAATTATTTTTTTTTGCATTTTTGTTTTTGTAATATATATAAATCTGGAATTTTCCAAATACACTTTATTCATGCATATTCAGTGCCAATGACACAAATCTTGAAATTTAACATTTTTATTTTACATACAAATGTACAAAGTATACGCATTGACCATATTATATACGTATATGTTTGTATGTATGTCTTGTATTGCAGAGGAACGTAACACAGATATGCCATATAATAAATATACTCTATATGGCATATTGTAACTATATCAAGATACCAAATCCAATAACCGGTAGGAAATCAAATATAGAAAAAAAAAAGAAGAAAAAATATTCAGTTAACAAATACTTTTGAATATATTTTCATATTCATTACGTATAAATATATGAAGTGAAGGTGGTTTTTGCACATTTTTAAAATCTAAAAAAAAAAAAAACAATATTGAAATTATGACATAAAATTTTTTTTTTTTTCAAAAAATAAATTTTATTACTTTATAATAAAACTGTACTGATCATATGGAAATATTTAAAACATATGATCAAGATTTTTGTATAGCATCAAAATTAACATAAATAATCATCACATATTCTACTTTGCTATTTTAGTTTTGCAAATATCTAATTTCATCAAAATTCATCAAAAATTCAAATTAGTTCACTAATTCAATATAGATTACTTTAACAAATTCAACTTAATTATTTCAAATATTTTTTGATGGAATTTAAATTTTATTTATATTAATAACTTTTTTTTTTTGCAATTTAAAAAACAAAAAATGCAGTAAAATTAAAATGTTAATATTTTAACGGAAATTTATTGTTCACACATTTTTTTCTTTTCTTTTGCCAAGTTGTTTATTGTTATCATTATCGATGTTTTCATTCAAAAAAAAAAAAATATATATATATATAAATAAATAAATTGGTAAAAATCTAACAACACTAAATTATAAAAAAAATTTCTTTTAATCAACCTTATTTACTCCTCATCACCAAGAAAAACTATAACAGACTGATATTTAAAGTAACAGTGCAAGTAAAATTATACCATTTTACCTTCTACAATATAAATGTACATATGTAGGTACTGATATTTTGTGATATACATATACATACTTACGTTAACTATTCTACATTCAACTAAAATAATATGTACATTATGTACTTGTATTATGTATAATATTTTGTTGTAGCGCTGCTTTATATACATATATGTATGTAACTTAATGTAATATTTTTGCAACTTCACCAATTTTCTTATAGACATGAAATTTATGAAATGATAATATAAAGTCATAATAATAACAACTTTTATACAAATAATTAACAAATTAACTTCAAAATTATGCTGTATATACTGAAATTACCTAACGTAGGTAGCTAATTGTGATAAAATAAACGACTACATGAAATTTTTGAATATTATTTTATCTATGCTTAATTTCATTTATTTACATTTTATATTTTAATTTTATGTTAAAATTATCTCTTTTAATTTAAGTAATTTAATAAAATAAAATTTTTATCATAAACAGATTAAAATTTTAAATGAGAGAGTAAGTAAAATGTAAGTACATACATACATACAAGTTCATATTTACGTATCTGTTTAATTACCATATGAAACGGAAATGAAATTTTATTTCCTAAAGTTTTTAATATCCGTATGTACATAAGTCAAGAAAAAAACGCCTATCTTTATGTTTAAAATCAAAAATTCAAAAATAATCCGAATTTATTGAATTCAACAGACCATTTTATTCTATTAGTAAAAGGACATGGTAAGCAAACAAATAAGTATAGTAATAGAAAATTTGTTAAAATCTAAATAATTCCAAGTTTAAATTTATTCAGATAAAAATTCAGACTTAAATATAGTTTAATCATTTTATTCTACAAATATTTCATTTTGATTGACATTAAAAGATATAATTTTATTTCCAATAAAATTTTTTTGTTTTTATTAAGTGAATTTAATTGAATTTCAATAAAAAACTAAATTTTAATTTTATAATCATTTACTTATAGTATTTCAAATGTTTTGCCTAATTTCACGTTTATATTTAAAATAATTTTGATTTTTTTTTTTCGCTTTTAGCTTATTTTCTATCAGCAGAAATTATGTATATAAGATGTATATAATTCTTTTTTGTAAAATAAACTAATAAATTACAATTAATTTGATTAGTTTAAATTTAAAATCTAATCTAGAGAAAAATATTAAATATAAGCATTGCTTTAATGTACATATAACATTCGGTGAGCACATTTTTTGCCAACTAAACGACCATATTGTAAAATTGTTGTCGCTTCATCATTATTACCAATTAACTAGAAATAAAAAATTAAAAAAAAATTTATTTTA
Organism: Anthrax anthrax; assembly: GCA_963971155.1. NCBI lineage: Eukaryota > Metazoa > Arthropoda > Insecta > Diptera > Bombyliidae > Anthrax > Anthrax anthrax. The sequence continues at coordinate 5,488,267 of OZ020118.1, read as the reverse complement.
TAATTTAGTAACTTATTTAGTAAATTTTCAACAAATAATAAAGGTTTTAAATTAACAAAAAAAAAAAAAAAAGACTGCATAATACTTGAAAATAAAATGTATGATGGGAAATAGAATCATCTATATAATTAATTGTTTGTAGCATTATAATTCGAAATTTCTCTAATGTTTTTTTCTTTTTCTTTTACAAGACAAATATATTTGTTATAAACTTTTTTTGAAAAGAAAGAATTGATAATTTAACCTTTACCTCATCATAAATTCTTCTTCTTATGAATTCCAGCATTTGATCTACACTGTTAATGTTGAATGACTGTGAAATATTTAAAATACTCATATGTATATGTAATTTCTATGTGGTTAAAATTTATGTGGTGACATTATGTTACTTTCAGTTTGTTCAAAATTTCAAATTTATTTTGAATTATTTTTACTTTCCAATGAAACATAATTTTTCAAGTACATGCTCAAAAACTTTAATTAAAAAGTTTCAAAAAAAAAAAAAAAAAAAAAAAAAAAACAAAAAAAAAATTTATTTATTTACTCACCCTTCTATATTGTTCGTACTTAATATATTTAGTCTCATTGATAAGAAGTAATACAGAATCTAAATCATTTTCTGTAAATTCATTTTCATCTTTTGCATTTTGATCATCATTTAATCTTTGATATTTATTTTCATCAAGTCTCAATTTCATTTCTGTAATATTTAAATTTATTACAACAATAATATGATATAATTATTATGGCTCTTAAATTCATATTTAATACTAACCATCAGTTAATAAATGCCAACTGTATACTTCTGGACATAGTAAATACGATTGAACTAATTTACCTTTATATCTCATTTTTGGACATGAATGAATATAGAACCCCATGTAATAATACTTTAAAGAAGGAACTTTTTCAGATAATTGCCTTGTAAAATCGATCTCTCTAAAAACAAAAAGATTGGTTAGTATATTGCAATTTTAATATATTCGAATTTGTTTTTACCTTAGTGAGCCATAAGTACCTAATGATAGAAAACTATAATCCGGATCATAGAAAAAATAAACAGAACTAACACAATATGGTAAAATATCAATTACACCAACTGCAATCAAATTATCATCAAGCCAATACTGTTGATGAAATGATCCATATCCTTCAGATGGACCATTTGATACTTTTTTGTTCTAAAGTAAAAAATTTAAAAATAGATTATTTTCATTTATTTTTATTATTTCTTAATTAAAAATTGAATAAATAGGTTTGCTGCCTTATTTCTGTACAAATATATACTCGTATCTTACGCATTTTATTTTGTATCATTTTTTAATACCTTCAATGGTGACCTTTGTAAAAAATTTAAATAATCTTGTACATCATCTGGTGGATCATTATGGATAATTTTTTGATATTTTTCATACAAACCATATGTATGCTTCAAGGTTGATCGAAATTCGTCACTATTTACATCGATTAGTTTAATCTTAGAGATATATATTATGTGTAGTATATAAGTGGGAATAAAATGAAGGTCATCGTCATTGTTGTCATCATCATTGTAATGTATATGTACATTTATATTTTTTTGGTTCGTGATGTTAATTAATATGAAAGAAAAAAATATTTATTTTTTTAAATTAACCTGTAATGGTGTTTTCACAAGAAAACGTTTAAATGATGAATTTGTTATTTTTTGTGGTGGATCCTTATGGACAGCCACTTGATATTTACGATATAATTCAATTACTTTATCGGTGACCCCCTTATTGGATGGTATTAAAACAACCTACAAGAAAGGAGAAAATAAACAGAAAACACAGACAAAAAACAAAACAAACAATAAGGAGGTCACGATTTTTTTTTTTTTTTAATTTGTCTTTTATTCACACGATTATCTGTTTATATGACAAAATTATGAATTCCTAATCATAAATGTAAATAAAATACAGAATTTTTTTACATACCTTCAACTTATGACGTCCATTTTCTGGCATACTATTTATATACTCTGACAGAGTCTTCTCCTGATTTTTATTTTTCTGAGTTTTATCATTCATAAAATCTTCCATTGAAATACCCTTCGCTTCTAATTTTTGCTTTTTACGTTCTAAACGAATTTGTTTTGCTTTTTTGCAAAGAGGTTTTGAATCTGACGGACCTATCCCTTAAAAACAAAGATAAAACATTGACTTCAACATTACAAGAAAAAACAAAATTAAAGTGTTGTCAAAATCAAACCTTTTTTAATTTCCTTTTGACTAGATGATGATACACTTGTTTGAGTGTCTGTTACACTTGGCTTAGATGAAATTTCAATTTTTTCTTTTGAAATTTCTGAATTTTCTGTTTTAGAAATTATCGAACCATCTTTAATTTCATTTACATTAATATTTCTTATTGCGATATTCGGTATATCTGGTTCCTCTTTAATTCCATGCGATGATGAAGCATCTCCTATTTTATCTCCATCCGTCATACAAAAATCATCACTTTTCTGTGATAAGCATTCATCATTCTTATCTTTAATACCATCTGTTAAAAATTTATTCATCTTTCGTAAGATCTTTTTATGTGATTTTGATAATTTAAATTGTTGTGAATCACATCTAAAAATAAATACAAATAAAATATTTTATATCAGATATTCAACAGAATAAGATAAGATATGTCATGAACAGACTTTATTGTATAAGCTGGACAACATGTTTTGCTATTATTTGGCTTATAACAATATAATCCAGATCTTCGCCATCCACGATCAATAAGATCCTGATAATCCTGTGCAGTCAATATATAAGCATGCATGCCTGCAATTCCATAAATTTGAATTAAATTTGTTTTAATGAAAAATGTGAGAAATATTGAATGGTTTGATAATATAAGACGCATTTTGTATTTACAATCGTGTTGTATGTGTATTGAATGAACATGTAGAATTTCAGTATATATTATGAAGATACGTACCATGAGAATAACTGCTATTTGTTTGCTTACAATAACCACATCTACTTTTATTTTGTTCTCCATAATATTCTACAACCGTAAAAGACATTTTTCTTTTCAGTGAATATTTCTTTTAACGCGAATATTACAAGAAATTTTGTTCTTTAAAAATTATAATTTTTAAAATTCACATATGAAAGACAAAAACCTTGACTGTTCTGATATTTATTATTTTTTTTATTCAATATTATTAATCATAAACATATGACAGACAGTTGTGCAATCAAATGCAATGCAATGTGCATAATGCATCACACCAACAAATTGACAGTTCCCTTGTTTCCAACAGTGTAACCAATGTGATTGTACAAAATCGAAGAACCTTTTGAAAAACTCAAATACAATATTCAGGAATCAGGATTAAGGGTGACTTTTTTTATTAGGTATAATTTGACGGCTTTTAAAAATTTACTGAATAAGTGTACTGTATCAGTGAAGTAAATAACTGGTATCAGTAATTAATTATGTTAAATTTAATGTAAATAAACAATTTTTCACAACAGAGGTTTTTAGAAGAGAGGATATTTTTAATACTTAGGAGGGTATTTTATTAAGTATTAAATTTTGAATTTAAATGAAATTTAGAGACATACATACATTAAAGAAACAAATTAAAAACTCATTTTATAAAAACTTAATATCAAATACACAAAATGCATTCCCTTAATACACAAATGACCTTTAAATAATTATTCTGGTGCGACATCGGACATATGGTTTGAAATGAACGGTAAATGCTCAATAATGGGCTTTTGAGAGCCAATTATAGCAAACTACATTACATTTTTAAACTATAACATCTTGATCATAAAAAAAATGACAAAAACAAATGTTTTCTTTTTTTTTTTTTTAATTTTTATTCTTTTAAAAAAGCGTAATAACACACCATGATAAATTACTTCTTCTTAGATACACCAACAGTACGTCCACGACGACCAGTTGTTTTTGTGTGTTGACCTCTTACACGAAGTCCCCAATAGTGACGCATACCTCTATGTGCATGAATTTTCTTTAATCTTTCTAAATCTTCACGTAATTTTGAATCCAAATTGGCTGATGTTAATTGTGTGTATTTACCATCAACAATGTCCTTTTGTCTATTCAAAAACCAATTTGGAATTTTGTATTGTCTTGGATTTAAAATAATTGTGACAATTTTTTCAACCTAAAAATTACAAAATTGTTGATTAAAACATGATTTTTATTGTTCAAAATTAAAATACATATAATAAATTGTCAATTACCTCCTCTTCAGTACATTCACCAGCTCTTTTACTTAAATCAACATCAGCTTTTTTTAATACAATATTTGCATATCGTCTACCAACACCTTTAATAGCGGTCATAGCGATGGTAACTTTTCTTTTACCATCGATATTTGTACCCATAATACGAAGAATATGTTGAAACTTTTCTGGAGTTACGAGAGACTGAAAAATAAATTAAAAAGAAAAACATTTTATCAATACCATCATATATGTATGTACGGTCATTTATATTATTGTTGAATTGAATGAAATAAATCAATTTTCAATTAAATTTTATTTAACTAATATTTAAAATGTTTTTAATTTTTGTTTTACACTTTTTTTAAAACAATTTATTTATTGATTAATATGAAATTTAAGGATTTTTTAGCACATACCATTTTTGCTCTTGTATTTTGACACTACACAAAACTGAAAAAGAAAGAATGTAGTAACGAAAATGCCGGAAGAAGATGAAATGTCAAAAAAAAAACAACGGAGTTAAATATAAAAATTTCAAGTTGATTTTAGAGACATCTATATTCGAATATTGGGGAATTAAAATTTAAACTGAAAATTTAATATTCAAAATTGTAGTATTTACAATCTCACCTACATTACCCACTTGCGTATTTTCCATTATTATTTTTAATAGTTTCAAGTTTCTTATTTTTTAGATAATTTTTTATATTTGTAACTGAGCAAATAAAAACACATTCTTTAATATATAATAATATTCGAACATTTTTTAATTAATCTATGAGTATTTTTTTTCTTTTTTTGTTTGTTACATATAATTTTATATAATATATATTATTATGTACATATAACAATGTAATAATAGTATGTACACAATGATAATATTTAATAATAATATTAAAACTAATAATTACATAATTAATTTAAAGAGCAAATTATACATAATCATTTAAATAATACCACTATCATAATTGACTGCATATATAATGCGTCTTTTATATTTTAATCATGGTTATTTTATTAGTCGTTTTTTTTTTCAAATTCTATGTTTTTAATATATTTCTTTTTATATTAAATATATTTAAATAGAAATCATAACAAATTCAAATTTATATTGTATATTTTGTTTTTATCAATCAATTTTGTCTAATTTTCTTTTTCAATTATTGATGCTAATTTTTCATTCCTTTATTTTCTTTAATTTTATAAATATTTAAAAATCGTTTACTAATTATTATTATTATTTAATTTTATGTTTTTCTTATTAATTTTTGCTTTTAATTATTGCCGCATATCAGGCACTCATTTATAATTTGAACAACGGAGCATGTAATAAGCATTCCAATAAATCGTTTACAAACATTTTTTTTTTCTTTCTTAATATGTAAATATACAGCTGCAATAGAGCGTAATTGTTTTATTTTATATTTGGATTTGCCTTGTACATTTTTATGTACATGCACATTACGATAATTGACAAAATATTGTAAACATGATAAATATATACTTTTGAATATAGAATCTTAGTAAGAATAAATGTTATTTAATTTAAAGTAATGTTTAACATAAAGTTTTTATTTTTAACATGCATCTTTTTGAATTTTTTTTCTCCAAAAGAAAAAATGTAACATTTTAATTTTATTTATTATAATTTTTTCAAACATGCAAATATTATAGAATAAGAAGAATACATTGAAAATATTAAAGAATTATGGAAAATTTGTATTCGGAAAATTTTTTAAAATTAAATTCATGTAATAAGATAAACTTCAGAAAATGTTCAAGAAGTGCATAAAATTTGTATTTTAAACTTCTGTTTTACTTTTTATGTTAACATATTTGAAATTGTAATTGAACTTTTAATTTTTAGTTTTTTATGTCTGCTATAACATGGTGATACGTTGTTTGGGCCCAATGTTTATATTTTCGTTGTTTAATATTATTTTTGTTCTATTTATTTGTGTTTTTAATATTATTTCTTAAATTATAATTATTTATAATTTAAAATTAATTTTACAAATTTATTGAAGGAATGCAAAAGAATTTATGAAAAATAAAAATTTAAAAAAAATTAAACTTACATGCAAAACGTTAATGTTAACTATAAATTAAAATAATAGTTCAAACAAAAAGAAATCAAAAAAAATCATTATAGAAAATAACAATATTTTAATTTATCTACTTTAGTGTTTAGACGATTCGCACATATTGAATAGACATATAACGATATCAATATTCTATGTAAATATAAATTAAAAGGAAACATTTTAATTGGAAGCCCAAATACCGTATTTATTTTCTTATATTTATTTAATTGATATTTTTTTGCTTATTGTAAACATTCATACTATTGAATAGAACGTTAATTATATAATTATTTAAAATAAGTTTTCAAGTATTATTTTTTTGGGAAATCGAAAAGAAAAATTATTTTTGTATATTGCACACAATAATTGCTGAGATTTCATAATAATTGATTTTCATATATGTTTATCTATTAAAAAGTATATTATTGATTTTAATAATAATACATACAATTTTACATTCATTTATTCATTGTCATCATCGAGCATTTCAAGAAATGCTCTAGGAACTAATCCTTTCAATAGACCTTGTTTACCAAACATATAATCACTGTTTGGTGGTGAACATTCAGCAACAAGTATAACCTGAAAAAAAAGAAGAAAAGTTGAAAAAAACCGTTAAAATTTCGTTTAATATGGAATTTCCATTACATTACCTCATTTGATGTTAAACTTAATTCAGTATGATCTTTAGCATCATATGAACATAATACTCTAGCACGTTTCATTTGATCAGTTGATTGTGGGCTATGTGCATTTTTATTTTGCTGTTGTTGATTTTGTTGTGATTTATCATCATCATCTAATCCGACAGGAATATACGGTGTTGGGCCTCCCAGTCTATCATTATTTTATGTTTTTTAATATATATATTTTTTAAATCATTTATTCGTTTTTGGTTTGTTTTGTGATTGATACATTGTTTTTTTTTTCAGAACAATAATTTCATTTGTAGACATAACAATAATAATAATAACAAAAATATAAAAGCCAAATATTAGTCTCTTTCAAATAATACACAAAATAAATATTTAATAGAAAAAAAATCAATTATTAGACTCTCAACAAAAATTATTATTCTAAGTTAATAACAAATAAATTAAAACAAAGGTAAAGTAAAAGAGAACATTTACCAATAAGCAAAATTGATGAGAAAGTAAAATAATCATTAATTTTGTTCAAGAAAAATTTTACTTCTAGCGTTACAAAAAAGGTAACATTTGTCTTTTATTTTTTCCACTTTTTCAATTAACCTAAGTAAATTGTAAATTAAATATAAAAATTACACGTTCGAGTTAATCGTATATGAACTAAATAAATTAGATGAAAAATTTTTATTCCGTTGTTCAAATGTATTTATGCGACTCGTATACTAGTATGTATGCTTAAGGTACATTTGTATACGTTAAAATTTTATAACTTGAAACAATTTTAAAATAATTTTTCAAAATATATTTATTATATTATAGCACATAATATTTTGATAAAATTTAATTTTTATATATAAATTAATTATATGTGCGTATATATACAATACAATTTATGATAACCAATTGTTTATTTTACTTTTAATAATAAGGCATCAAAGGTTTTTGAAATATTTCTTTACTTTAAAAAATTTCTAAGTTTTATTACGTAAACAACAAAAGCTATACATTATTTTATTTTATTTTATTTTTTTCTAAAACGTATACACATTTATCAAGCAATAAAATTTGATGTATTATCTATGTATTCTAAAATATAGATAGAATTCTAGAATTCATATTACGTATTTAAATTTTTTAAAAGCAAGTTCTATTTAAGAAAAAAAAAATATATATATAATAGAAAAAAATAGAAAAAAAGAGAAAAATTCTAAACACTTGAAATATCAGTTGATTCATATTCTACATCAATTAAAGAATCTAATATATCATTTTCAATAGTATATTGTGGAGAAGTTATATTATGTGAATCTGATAGTCTTGTATTTTCTGTAGTTGTTTGAATAATGGGAGGCCCATCATCAATTTTTTCAATATCAATATCTTCGCTATTAATACGTAAGCGAGGTGTTTCTGGTCGCATGCTGCAAACCAAAAAAAAGTAAAAAAAAAAAGAAAACAAAAGTAAGAAAATAAAAACGAAAGAAAAATAAGGAGATGGGAAAGATATGAGAATTAAAAAGTAAAAAAGGCACGAAAGGAAAGTGTTAATGAATAAAATAGAGAAAAATTGAATATGTATTAAGAACTTTTTGAAAACGTAACATTTAAATATCAATAATATGAGGATATAATATTAGGCGGGGAAATAAATTCAATTTTTGAACGACACTCAAATGGTAGACTTCTATACCAATGTGTACAAATTAAAAAGCATAACTAAAAATTTTTCAATTTCTAAAAATTAAAAAATTAAACGAAAATACAATTTATACAATACGAACACAATTACGACACTAATACGTTAATAAATTATTTAAAATTAAAATTGTTTTTGTTATTTTACCTTGCAAGCTCCCTTTGTAAATCATTCATTATTTGTAGACATTGCGCGTAATAACGCGATTGAGTTTCAACAAATGAATGTAAATATCTTAAATGGCTTGCTTGTGATGTACTTATACCCTCTAATAATAATTTTGTTATTTCAGCTTGTCTATCAAATTCAGCTTGGGCAACACGTAAATCACGTTCAGCCTAAAAATAAAATAAAATAAAATAATTTAATTTAGGATTTTTATTTAAATGTACTTGGAACAAAAATCAATAAAAAGAAGCATTTCTATAAAACAAAAATTAAAGTTTTATTGTTGAAAAATGATTACAATTACTAAAAAAAATACTACAGCGAACATTTTGAAGAGCAAAAAGAAAAAGATAAAGAAAATAAACTAAACAAAACAAAAAAGTTATTTGTTTTTAAGTAAAAGAACACAGAATATACAGAATATTTGTATACCTGTTCTAAGACGACTTCAGGTGATATACCATCCTTCTTTATTTTTACATTCAACAATTAATTGTATGCAGCATAAATATAAGAAAGTTTTATTCTTTACTTTTATAGGTTTTTTTTTTTTTCAAAACAGAATTATTAGGAAATGTGTATAGTATTAATTTAAATTTATCTAATTTCATAATACAAAAAATATATTATATTTACGAAATAATAATTCTTACCGCTTGTTGTCCAAGCATATTTCTTGCCTTTCTTACACGATTTTTGCATGCATCCAAATCTAATCTGAAAATACATTTAAATATTATTGTTATTTAAAATTTTTGTGAAAAAGTAAAATTCGAAAAAATATGTTAATTACCTTTTTGTTTCCAATATTCCTTTCTCTTTAGTTATTGTTTTCATTTCACCATCAAGGAACTTTCGTAATGGTTGTGTAAAACATATACCAACTGATCCAATAAAATCACGTTCACATTGTCCTAAACGTTGTTCAGTTTGTCCAACACGTATCAATGAACTACCATAGGCACTATCTTGTCCAAATTCACCTCCAGCTTCAATCATATCCAAACCCAAATATTCTAAATTACTTAAACGATTTGGTTTTTGTTTTTCAATTTTTTCAAATATATAATCTTCTACTCTATTTCCTGGATTTGGTATTAAAACTGATTCAGCATCACGAACAATTTTTTCTGTCCAATTTTTTGTGCATTCAGCACGTTCAGATAACATTTCAAAATGTGAATCCAATTCAGTTTTTTCAGCGGTACCTAATTTTTCTTCAGTTAACTACATATTTAAAATAGAATGGAAAATTATAAAATAAATAATAATAACATTTATTGTTGTTTTTTGTGTGGTTTTTTGTTTTCTTCATTGATTTTCTTTTTAAAATTAAAATACAAAGAAATGACGACAATGATTTATTAATAAATTTAATTAATTAAATAATAATATCAAATGAAAAATGTTGAAGTATAAGGACAAGGAAATAAAAAAAGAAATAAAAATCCATAAATTAATCATTTTACCTGTACCACCCTTGATAGGGTACTCCCTGCCTCTTTTACTAGTTTTTTCACATTAAAATCTGGCATTTTCATATTCATTTTGAAAATTTCGAAATTTTTTCTAATTAAAACTGAATAAAATTAGTAATGTTCTTTGTTTGATAAATTTTAGTTCTTTAGAAATCAATTTTTATATTTTCCACTTTTATAATAAATTGTATTCTAAAAAGTTTTTCAAGGCTTCTTTTCTGCACTTACTAATCAATCACAATCACAATCGCTATTTAAAAAAAAGTATATAACGTTTGACAGTTGTCAATTTTTGAGTCATCTTGCAGAAGTACAAATATAGGGTGTTCTTGAAAATGTTATTAATTTTTTTATCCATTTGTTGTCTATAATTTGAATAACAGATGGGGGTGTAATAGATTAAAAATGTTTCGGTGTGATATGTTCGATCATGTTTGACACTCGAAAATTATTGTCGAAATTTATTGACAGTTGACGTCCTGTTTTGTTAATTTGTTTTCGTTTACGATTTGGACGTTGTTTACAAGTTTTTTTTGTAAATATCAATTATCAATAAAAAAAAAATGATGAAATTGAATTAATTGTATTTGTGATGATAAAATTATTAATTCAAGTTTAGCTACAAAAAAAAAAAAAAAATTGTTATCCGGTAAAGTGTAGAAACTATGAAGGTAAATTTATTTTATTTTTTAAACATGATTAGGATTAGACCTATGTACATTTTACTTTTTGATTATTATGATAGTTACATCAATTTCAAACTATCATCATTTGGATTTCAAGAAAACCTTTTAGTTTTTTTAGTTTTTGAATATTAAGTTTCTCCTATTATTTATCATTAATACTAGAAAATTATGAAAAAACGTAAATAAATGAAATACATTGAATTTTATTTAATCATTCTTACAAAAATATTCGCTTACTTTATAATGTTTTAAAACTTAAAAATTAGATTTCTTATTTCTTAAATATTTGTTACAGAATTTAAATCATTTAATAATAATATGCATATAAAAAATTAAATAATTTCAAAACTAGGAGTAAATTTACTAAATTACTATTTGTATGTGTGAATCCTTCAGAACATTAGGCTACAGTGTTTTGTTTTAAAGATATCGCCCTTTGTAAATCATTAAATACATTGAGTGTAGTTTCACGATCTCATCTCTGTTAATCATTGTTATGTTAATGTAAATTAATTTATATTAAAAATGTGATAAATATTTATTTGAACTATTTTCGATAATTGCTTTTTATTAATTTTTAAATAAAATTATTAAAAAAAAAAAAAAAAAAATTATGCTTGATTTAAATATCTTATACCTTTTATGATACCACCATTATTATTCGTATAAAAATTATTATAATCATTATCATTGTAATTATCATTATCTAAAAATTGTATACCTTTAATTTTATCTGAATATAAACTGCATGGATATTCAGCACCATATGAATTCTCATTCCATATTATTTTTATTTCATATATTGAATTATTTGATAATATTAAATTTTTATGTAATGTTATATTTATATCACAATTATAATTAATTTTTGGTATAAAAATTTCTTGTTGATGTATTAATAAACAATTATTTGACCATATATTTATATAAAATGATTCTGTATAATTTTGTATATCATTTACATGATTATTATTATCATTATTATGGCTATTTGTATTATAATTATTTATTTGTTGTAAATGATGATAATAATTATGATTATCAAATGTTAATAAAGTTTTCATTCTTGGTAATATACGACCATGCATTGCAAAACCTAATAATGTTATAAAATGATCAGTTTTAATTTTTGTTGAAAATTCATAACATTGTTCATTAATTATAATTGGTTTACATGCTTTATAATAGATACGTTCTAAATAATTTGGTATACATAATTTACCTTTTAATGTTATCATTTTATTATTATTATTATTATTATTATTAATACCATTATTATCGTAATAATTTTCAATATCATTTATATTTAAATCTTTTAAAATTTTATTATGTTCATTCTCTTGTAAACCCAATAATTTACATTCATTTTTAGACCATAATTTAATAAACCATATTAATGTTAAATTACCAGCATCTTTAATTGAATTAATTATTAATTTTAAACAATCACGTGATATATGATAATAATTTGTTTCTAAAATTTTCATAAATTCTAAACCACCAGATATACAATATTTATTTAAAAAATTCATTAATATTTGTATTAATGGCTGTAAACCCATATAATATGATAAATCTAATGTTTGTAATATATTATTATATTCTAATTTCTTTTTAATTTCATTTAAACAATCATTTATTAATGAATTAATTAAATATTTTTCACTACTATAATATAATTCAATTATAGTTTCTAATGATAAATTTTTATAATCACATTCACCAGTATATATATATTCAATTAAAATTTTAAATGTATCTGGATTAATATCAATAATTTTTATATAATTATCTTCATCGATATTTTCTTTATTATTATCATTAATATTATTTAAATTATTATTTGTTGTAATTATATTTTTATTTGACATTGGTCCATAAAACATTGCTTCAAATACTGGACTAGCTGTTGATAATACCAATTTATGACAATTAAATAATATATTATCGATTTTAAATGTACAATCAATATATTTTTGTGAATTATATAAATTTAAAAATTTACGACCTAATATTGTTGTCGGTTTAAATGTTGACATTGTTGTTGTAATATCATTTGAACTAGACATCTGAAAAATAAAAAAATAGCATGAATGCAATTATCGTTAATTAAAAACAAAAATTTAAAAAAAAAGTTCTATATGAAAGTTTTATAATAAATATACATATATAAAACATGATAAATAATATTATCTTATCTTTTATCAGTTTGAATTTGAAAACATCAATAAGAAGTGTATTATTTAACATTTTTAATACAATTAAATAAATACTCAAATTAAATAAATATGTATATATGTATATACTAAATTTAAGTAATTAATTAACGTTTGAACTGATTTTTATTGCTAATAAAATGTAAACAAATTATTTAACATTAGCTTAGCAATTAAATCATAAACCATAAGTATAAATACAATGTACCTATTATTCGTTACTTATGTTTTATTCAAATATCTTTTGATTGCTGTAATTACATATGTTTCTCTATTATTATTATTTTTTTTTTTTTTGTCACATATTAAAATTTTTTAAAAAATAAATTCAAATTTCCAATACAAGTTTTTTTTTTTAAATGAATGTTTACATTCATAGCACCGACATTTTTAAAAATTTTATTTTAAAATTCTTTGCTTGATGTTAGATGAGGTTTTTTTATATTTTTTTTGTAGGAAATGTATTGTGTTTTTATTTCTCATAATTGCACATACTCGTAATTTAAATACATATTTGTTAGATAATCCTTGACAATATAAATAAATTTATATTTAGAATAGTATGTTTACCTTGAATTTTTGCGTCTAAAATGTTAAGTAATACAACAATATAAAACTTTAATGACAATAATTCTTTATGGCAAGCAGTACACACTCCCCCTAATGATTTTTTTTTTCTGCAAAAGAAAATTAAAATAAAATTAATTGGAGTACTTGATTTTTTTCCTATTTTTAATTAATTAAATCAATGAAATTATAGATATTATAGATGTGTGGTATTATATCTCAACATATGACATCATTTGTTTACTGATTGTTTACTTTTCTACATTTTATTTTTATGGAATATTATAGATAGCCATTATCAGTGATCTAATAATTTATAGGGGTAACAAACAATCTACAATTGTATTTTGTTGAAAAAAAAAATGTTTATGTTTGTGTAAACAATGAGATATAATTTTTTAAATGTATGTATGTACATACACTCAGAAATCAGAACTGTTGTTTTTAACACCTTGAAAAGTCTCTACCTTATTTTGTACGTATTTTTTTTTAAATACACATACAATATTAATATTGGTTTACACCGTGTTTAAATGTACAGTATGTGCATGTATCTGAAAATTTATTAATGAAATAAAAATATTTCGTAATGTAAATTAGTGTATAAATATACATAGCACAGGTAAATATGAATGTAGATATACCTATGTATTGAAATAAACACATGTACATATAACAGAAATGACAATTTTATTGATAAAAATTTCAAATCATGGACGTTGTAATCACGTTGTTATTGCGATGATTGTTATTCAGAGGTAATATGTATAATTTTCTAAAAAATAATAATAATAATAATAATAAGAAAAACATGTAATTGAACGGAATAAATTTGCTTTTTTCTTACTTATTAACATTTTATTTAACATCTTATTATAACTTAATATCTCGAAAAAACTAAACTTTTTTTTCTTTTGAAATTTTGAAATTTTTCTAAATTAAAAAAAGTAAGTTTATCAGTTTTTATTTAATACGACAGTATAACATATAATTTTCAATTAATTAAATTTTTATTTTCTAATTAACAATATAATAGTAATTTTTTTTAAAATTATTTTCATTGGTGTTTATGCTTAGATTTTTATTTGTCTACTTTTATTATTAGAATAAATGATTTTCTCATGAAACGATGATGTAATATATAATAGAAAAAGTTGTATATATTGAATACATATAGTAGATATTAAGATTTATTCTATTAAAAAGAAATTTTTGTTATATAACAAAAGTAGGAACAAATTTTTTTTTTAATAATTCAAGAAAGTACAGTAGTTATTTTCAAAGTCCATTACTTAAAATTCGCACACAATTTTATTTTTATTTTAATTTTTTTTTTTTTTTTTTTTTGTTTTGAAAGAAAAATAGGTATTTATTTAATTTGAATTAAAATTTGAAATAAAAACAATGAAATTTGTATTGAAAATTTCAAGTAGGTATATCTACATTTATAACGTAAACATTTTTAATTTGCTCATTAAATTTATGGATGTTTATTTTAATTTCACGAATACACGAAATAAATTTTAAATTGATCGTTATTTATTTATTTTTTTTAAATTTTATACGTTTATAAATTCTATATGATGTTCGTATTTTAATGGAGCATGTGTTGGATGTTGGTGGAAATAGAGTCATATAGTGCTCGTTATATTTATGCGCCTATTAATAGAAATACAAATAATTTTATTTTTATTTTTGAATGAGATTTCAAATCGTTTTTTTTTTTTTTCTCATACTAATCATATATACTCTGTCCACTAATATTATGCACTTAAGGTCTTATGGCAATTACTTAAAGTGGTACCATTTTACATCACTATGTATTGATATTTAAAAAATTCATCTGATATCAGATATATGATAATAGCTTTGTGGATTGTAGTAATACTGTTCGTGAAACAGTCTAATTAGAAATTATAAGAGAAGAAAAAAGACATATACATTTATGTACTTCCATAAGACCTGAAGTGCATAATATTAGTGGACAGAGTATACGTATGTATATTCGTCTGTTATATACGAATTCATTAAACAAAAAAAAAAAAAATTTTTTTTTTTCACATAATCAGAAAATAAAAAAAAAACGATTTTTGCAATCATCATATCAGCTGTTCCATATATAAGATAGATAAATATAAAAATTACATTGATTTGCTTGAATCGTTTTTTTTTTTATTGAAAAGAAATTTTAAAAAAGTAAATTAATACAAAATGTAACGTATTCCACGGTGTAGTTTAATTTTTAAATTACACAATATTCAACTAAAAGTCTATAATGAAAATATAAGATTTTTTTTTTCTGTGTACACAAGACTATATAACACGATTGTATACCGTGATTAAGAAAAATCAATAATAAAATAAAATAAATACACGAAAATATCACATGTATAAACATGTATCTAATATTAAAAGAAAATTATTATTAAATTTTTCTCTTTTTATTTTCACTTTATTACGTATTTAAATACAACAAAGAAATTTTAAATATGCATCTAAACATTTAATTGTATTTACAAATTGATTGATTAATGAAAATTAAAGTATTATAAATGTTGATTGATTAAATTAATAAAAAAAAAACAAATAAATGATTAAGTATTAGTACTTAGTAGTAATAAATTTTCTTAAATTGTACACGAGTACATACTTTTATTTTCAATATTTTTTCTCTTGTTGCTTATTTAAAAAAAATTTTTTTTATTTTTTTTGATAAACAGCCAAATAACGAAATTACGTATATTTCCTTTGTTGTTATTTAATTGAAAATTTGAAAAGTTTAAAAATGAAAACAAAATGAAAATATATTTAATTATAGATAATATTGAGTATAAAATAATATAATAATACAAAAAAATACTCGATAAACTTGACACTATTTCTATATGTTCATTATTCTAGACAAAACGACTAACTGACTAAAGTAAAATAAATTTTTTAAAAAAAAACATTGTATGTTGGTCTGAGATATTTTAGCTTTATAGTTTAATCATCATCATAAAAGCAAAGCAATATATCTACATATATTATAAAAGTTGTAGATTGTAGAATACAAATTTGAGATATATACATATACACGTACATTGTACGTACACACAGACAAACATTTGCATACATATAAAAACAAAATAAAACAGAATCAAAATAAAGAACCACAATTATAAACACAGATTTATAAATGTATACTTGTGTATTTGTTTATAAATTTTTTTTATCTATTTTTTATTTTTTTAAATAATACATACACCAGTGTTGTGTACATGCATATATGTATTATTTTTTCTTGAATTCAATATATGTAGATATCTTAAGAATAAGAAATATGTATAGGTATTGAACTTTTAGTATATACATACATATGTTGTTTTCTTACACACTACAATATGTAAAACATATTAAAAAAATAGAGCAGATGGTTGTATTGATTCTTGTTTTATTTGAAAACGTTTTTCTTTTTAATCGTTTACAATTTGTTTATATCAAGTAGATGTATGTATATTTACGTATGTATATATATATACACCCGTATCCGATGTACAACAATTTTATAAATTGTAGGTGTTCATAATTATATGTGTACATATGTATGTAGATTTTAGAATAATAATAATAATATACTACGTGTGGTATATTTATGTATGTATATTCCATGTAAACAAATGAAACATATATATTTTGAATTTTGATGGTAAAAAGCCAGCAACAGCAACTTTAACAAATTATACAGAGTTCCTATACACTTCATTATAATATTTATCTTTGTATTCATATCATATTGTACTATATATAATGTAATATCATTAATGTTGGCTCTTGTTTGGCTACAATGAAATCACCTTGAACTCGAATTCTTAATCATTTTTTATTTTAGATGATTCTAATACATACATGTATGTATGTACATACATGTGTATGAATATCTTATATCGTTATTTATAATTTAAAAACAAAAACACTTGAGGCTATATAAAAAATAACATTTTAAAATAGTTTTAAATGTTTTAATACCTTTAATGCCTGGGATGTTGTGTAGTATTCAATTATGCATGTATGCATTTATTTATACATTCATTTTAATAACTACGTAGATATATTCTAATAAGTGTAATTTACATTTTTTGAAATTTTATACACTATTTCAATACTATAGATTATAGAGAATAAATAAAACAAAGAAAGTGCCTTTATTTTGACTTAGACTGTAATATAGGTAAACTTTTATAAAATTTCTTATACCTATGTATGTATATGCTACATATTGCTTTAAATTTTTTTTTTTGCCTAGACTTTAGTAAAGATTAAAGAAAATTAAAAGACAAAAAAAATGATAAAATTAATTGCACTTTTATGATACCATATACATGTATTGTTGATCATCATCAATATTATCATGCTGTTTGTTGTATTTTGTAAATCACGTGTAAATCTCGAGAGTGTAGTCTTTGTTATTTTTTTTTTGTTTTCTTTTAGTCTTCTGCACAGACAAAAGCTCAGGAATAAGATTAATTACATACTCTTGATACTAGTCTTTGTTATATACATACATGGATATAAAGGTACATGAATGTGGCAGATTTGTAATTCTACCTGTTGAAGATTAAACTATGAAATTTAAAATTAAAGTAATTCATATTTAATCATTTATAAATCTTATTTTTTATAATAAAAGATTTTATATGCTTAAGGCTGAAATCTACTGCTTGAATCGAAGTTTTAAAAAATTATTTTGTTATTTCGAAATATTATAATAAACTTTTTTTTTTTTCTATAAAAAAAATGTAAATATGAGATTTTTTGTTAATACCTATATTTTATTATTAAGTTTAATTATATTTAATCAAAAAAAATTTTTTTTGTAATTTATTTTCAGACAATGATGAATTTTGAAAATTTTCAATAACGGAAATTTCTTCTAAAATTGTATACATACATAGGTAGATAGTTAAAATTTTATTTTTATATATGTAAATATAAATTTTTTAAAAATGATTTTATTATTAAATTTCACAAAACAACATAAAATTTTATTATATTTAATATTTATATTACGTTATCCAATTGGTAAAAATGATCAAAATATATTAAAAATTCTTGATTATTATCAAAATGATTTAAATTTTTGTCCAGAATGTTTTATTAATTCAATTAATAATTGTAATAATTTTTATAATCAATTATTATTTAATGATAATTTTATTGAATCAATAAATAACTTATTTGGTATTAAAAAAATATATTATGGTAATTTAATTAATGAAAAAATTAATAAAAAAATTGTTATAAAATATTTAGGAAATAATGAAAAATTTAATTATATATTAAATGAAATTTGTATAAAAAATAATAAAAAAAATTTATGTAATCAAATAATAAATACAAATGAAAATATTCAAATATTACGTAAATTATTTTTTAATAAAAATCGTTATGATGGTTTACAATTTTGTTCAGAAATATCTATAGAGAATTTTTTAAATGAATTTAAATCAATAAATAATAATAATATATTAAATATTTGGTTATATTTATTAATTAATTCACAATTATTATTATTACCAAAATTAAATTTATATAATTTTTCTATACCAATATATTATGAATCGTGTGGCTTTACAATATTTGAATCATATGATGGTATAACATTAAATTATTTTTATAAATCATCATTTGATATAAAATTAAATATTGCAATACAATTAATTGAATCAGCATTACAATTTACAAATGGTTTTAATAATTATTCAATTTATTTAACTGATTTAAATCCAGATAATATTGTATATAATATAAATACAAAAAAAATTTCATTTATAGATTTAGATAATATTATTATTATTGATACAATTTATAATGAACGAAAAAGTTTAATAAAAAATCAATTAGAAATTAATAATAATAATTTATCAATGATTAATTGGTTTAATATATATAAACATGAAATAATTGATTGTAATGGTTGTTTTGCATATATACCATCAGAATTATGTTCATATTATAAAAATGATTTAAATTTATATGCTGTTTGTCAATTTTTATATGAAGATTTATATGGTGATCATAATAAAGGTTTTTTATATCCAATACCAAATTATATAAATGAAAAATTTCCAAATTTTTTTCATTTATTATATGAATGTGTAAAATGTGATAATGAAAATTGTTTAAATCGATTTAAAAGTGCCCAAAATTTATTAGATTTAATGAAAGAAATAATTGTTACAATTCAATAAAAATTTAAAATAAAATTTAAAAATTGTTTTTTTTTTTTTTAATTTATTTAAACACACATAATATGATTCAAAGCTTAAATACATGATTAATTATATTTGAAAGAAATGCTTCAAAACTTTCAAAATATCTTACATGTTTTTCTATTTATTTATTTTAAATCTTTTTCAATATCACATATAGTTTCTCTTAATTCTTTTAACTCAATTAATGCACTTCTTGATAGTTGACCTTCTGGTGTATTAACTGGCTCATAGAATAGCATTTCAATTGATTCCTTTAAAATACTTTCACAATATTTTAATTTTTCCAAATATTCACTTACTGTAATTTCTTCATCTTCATATTCTGCAGATGCTAAATCTACAAGTGGTGTAAAATACTCATATAATGTAATCGCTGTTAATCTTGATATACCTAATTGTAATTTTTTTACAACAAATAAAATTTCTTTACATATTTGAATTTTACGTTTTAATAATAATTTTCCTGGTCTTTCATATGAATTCATACATATTGTACGTAATATTGATGCAATCGTTTGTTTTATATCAATCAATAAAAAATGATTAGAACTTAATTGACTCTCATATACCTTAATTAATAATTCTAATTTACGTAAATCATCTTTAGATTTGTGAATTTCATCATTAATTTTTGATAAAAGTTTTTGAATTTCTGAATTTTCTATAATTATTGAACAATTATTACATTTCCAATTTTTATCATTGATATAATATAAAAGATGTCCATTATTACATGATCTACATTTGATTGCACTTAAATATGTTCCAAATTCTGTTGGATCTTTACAACGATCACATTGACATTCAAAATATTTACCAATTTTTAAATGAGTTCGACGTTCAACTGTACCCTAAAAAATATATATACAAGAAAATATGGGATTTTTCAATTTACGTCATTGTTATAAATTAAAGTTTAATTTACCACCAAAGGATTTGTATAATTGTTGTAAATTAATTCTTTCTCTTTAATATTAATGGATGCATATAATTTCATATTATATGCCTCATCAACGGTTATCATTGTATTTGAAATACAGCTATGCGCTAACAGGGCTGCATTCAAATAAACACCACGTAATAATAATCCTGATTGTGGACCCCTTAATTCAAATGTATTCACATCTAAAATACCACAAATTTTTTGCAGTAATTCTTCATTGACCATTTCATTTTTGAAATATTTTGTAATTCCACTTCTCATTATTGGTGTCACAACATTTTTTTCATATTTCTGCCATATACTTGTATCCTTACGTTCATTTATATGTGATTCTAATTGCATAAAAATATCCCATTTATCTTTATTATTTTCCATCATCATTAAACATTTAATTACACTAAATGTTTGAAAATAATTAACAAAAAATTTTTCATCTAATTCTTCAATATTTTGAAAAAATTCACATTCAAAATTATCATGATTTGAACATTCTCCACAAAGTGGAAAAATTCCACATTTTCTAGAATGAAAAAATAATAAATAAAATTATTCATAAATTTTCAAAATAATTGTGTAATATTGAAATGATGATTGCACAGTGTACACTGAATATACGTAAACATTTTTAAAAGTCTTCTAAGTAAGTTAAGTTAACTATTTGGTAATATTTAAAAATTTTTTAAATGCAATGAGAAAGTATACACGTGTGCAGACGTAAACAATTTTAAATATTTTTGGTATTTTATGAAAATTGATTTTTCTTTTTTTGCAATCAATTTTGATCAGTTGAATAATGTTTGATCGTAACAGAAAAAAAAAAGTCAAATGATTATTACATCACAGAAAAAAAATGTTTGGCTATATTCCAACATACTTATGTTTTATGTGCAGACAGTATATTTTACGTTATTTTATTTGTGAGTGATTTATTTCCTTTTCTCGTTTATTAGTTCCTTTGTTTACAAATTGTTCATTAGTTCATTTTCAAGGTGTTTAGAAACTGATACAATAGAAATGAAAATTTACGCAAAAAGTACAGATTTTATTGTACACACTATACACTTCCAAATTGTATGGATTTTTATAACGTTTATGATGAAATATGAATAGAAAAATGAAGAAATTTCTATTGTAAAAATTGTGGAAATTTTTTTGATATACATACATAAAATTGTTTTTTTAAAATTATGCAATCATATTTGCATTCATTTTTTTTTTTTAGTATTTTTAACAATTTCCTTTTTATCTAATTTAAGGATTTTATTTGAACATGAAGTAATTAAAAAATTTATCTTACAAAATACAAAATTTTATATTAAAAAATATTACTTACTTGCACAATATGAAATATTCTTTAAAACAATTTGAACAGCATATACTTGCATCGCATTGTGGTAAAACAATCATAGGCTTTTCTTCTAATAATGTTTCTCCTGCTTGAATATCTTTTTCAGCTGTTAAATATCTGTGCCAAAAAATTTAATAAATTTTTATACAAACGACAAACTTTCACTTATAATTAATTTTTTGTATTAATTAACTATTATTTTACCTTCCATAAATTTCATTTTTTTCAATTTTACATTTATCACAAAATTCACCGTTAGACATTTTTTTTTTCAAAATTGATTTTAAAAATTCAAAAATTTAAAAGAACAAGTAATTTGTATTTAAACTTTTGTTACCACCAAATGTTTTAAAAAATTAAATTTGAAATGAAAAATGATCAACACGATCAGGTGCAGGAAAATAATTAATTAAATACATTATAATAAAAATTTATATCTAAAATTTGAGCATATATGTACATAAGTATGTACACACATATGTATGTAAATGCATTTATACATTTTTATGGTCAGTTCAAGTTTGTTAAAATTCTTCTGCGCAGGTTTATTTAGTGATCTAGTTATATAGATTATAATAATTTTGTGAGGAAGGATATGTATGTGTAAGTATCTTATTCCATGTCTAATATATGAAATCATATCTATGATGTATTCATAATAATGAAAATTTCCTATCAACCAAAAGCCATATATTATTCTATATTCATTCTATATTCAATCCATAGGCGGAGATAATTTTACTGTTGACTACTTGTTCTTTTAATTATTATGACATTTTTTTGGCTTTTGATGCATTTTTCATTGCTGCAATTTAATTATTAATAAACTAATTATACGTTGTCTTTGAAAAAAAAATTTACCATACATTTATGGTACATCTCATCAACATTTTGATTAAGGAGGTAATATTTATGTGTTTTCAAAAATTTGAAAAAAAGTTTTTACGTATAGGAATTTTGTAATTAATTGCATTACCTTTAAACATAATTGAATGTATTACCGTATTATAAAGTGAAATCTTCATTTTTATTTTATTCATCTATGAATATTTTCTTGATTTTTGAAAATAAAAAGGTACACTCTAAAATTGCTATTTGTTTGATTTTATTTATTTTTTTCTAAGGATCTCAATTCTATTCTGATTACATAATTATTTCTCATCATGTAATAATATCCTTTTTTTGTTTTTTATTTAACGAACAATTAGTCGAGTAAAAAATTAAACACAAATAATTATTTTTTAAAATTATTATTGAATTTTTTTTTTTTTTTTCCATTTTTATCATATATTTATACATAATATATAATACGAAATGGTATCTCTACAAATTACGCATTAATATTAAAAAATATAATTTACTTATGCATTTTTATTTGCAAGTTCTTTTTTTTTATTTCTTTTAAATTTTTAAACTCGTTTTGTTTTCTTACTTAACTTTTTTTTTCATATTGTATATAAACACAAAAATTGATAAAACATTTTTTTTTGTTTTTTTAATTTTTTAATTTTGTATTTTGTTTAGAGAAAGAAATTTATGACTATTAGAAATTTCTATAAAAAGAAACCAAGACAAAAAATTTTATATTTTATACATATATGTATATATAATATATTTTTGTATTTTTGCAAAAAGTTTTTTTTTTTTTTTTTTTTTCATTTATATTTATATTTTTAAAAATCTTATTTGTTGCGTTTATTAGTATTATGACACCTACTACCTTTGTTTTGTACTTTACGTGCCTTCTTTGTATCACTACTTATACTACTGTTATTAGATGATGATGACGGAGGTAATGGAGCAGCTAATAATATTGTATCATCTTTATTATTAGCAATATTCATATTCATATTTGTATTTGTTAAAGATAATATTGTTGTATTATTTGTTATTGATGATGATACATTATTAATGGCTGTAACTCCTTGTTGTGATCCGTTCATTAATATTGAATTATCACCACCTCCATTGCTGCCGGCAGCTAAATATGGAGGTTGTTTCAGGTTACTAATATTTTCTATAATACCAACTTTATCATTAATTACAGCATCATTTGCAATTGCTGTTTCAATATTATTATCACTAACAAAAATTGACGATGTATTTATTGTTGATGCTGATAATGATTGGATAGTTCCATCATGTCGACGTTTTGAACCGACTAATCCTATATTGTTTCCATTATTAGCAACAATCTGTGTTATAGTACTTGAATTAGGATTTGAAGTGACAGTAGCTGTAGCAATTGATGATACTGCTAATAACTTTGCTGTTGTAGCCTCATCAGGAAAAACGAATTCTGTCGACTGATTGTCTAATCCTAAATCAGAAAATACATTGCTGCTTGTATCACTGTCATCAACATCATCCAAATTTATATTTATATCCTGTGGTTTAACACCCTGATTAACAAGTGCCTGATACTCCTCTGGAGTAACAGTTGGCATTATTTTGTGGCCACATGATGTACACACTTGTACTGCTGGGCTCTTTGAGCGCCAATATTGCAATTCTGTTTTACATTTATTGAGCTCCTTAAAAATAAATAAAAACAATTTTATAACACATAAAAAATATATAATTGAAATGTTTAAAAGAAAAAGCAAAATACCTGTAAAAGAGTTGAAAATTTTCTTGACATTTCCTCATTTTTTCTGTCATTTTCATCTAAACGATTTGCATACTCTAGGGTTTGTTTTTGCTGATCAGCCAAAAGTTTTTGCTGTTCAGCAATTTGTTTACCTTGTTCAGACGACTTACGTTTGCATGTTCGTAATTCACTTCGTAATGCAGTTAATTGATTATTGTACATTTTCATCCCTTGTTTTATTTTACGAATACCTTTTCGTAATACCATGTTACTTTGTGGTGGTGAATTTGAAGAATTATCAGCTAATTCAGCGGCAGCTTTGATTGAATATGATTGTTTTTTGTTTGCTGAAAGTATAAAAAAAAGATAAGTGTGATCGAATAGATAAAAATATTTAAGTTTTTTTTCTTACATGTTATTTTAAAGAAATCTTTACTGAAGTAAACGATTTCTGGCAAATTTGGTTCGATATGCTCTTTAAAATATTCCATGGCCATTGTTGATAGATCAAATAGTTCATCTGTTACCTTATATGGACGTTCCAATTTTGGTGTTGTACGAATATAATTTAGAACATAATAGATTTCATCAAGAATCTAAAAATTAATAAATTATCAATTAAAAGAAAAAATAAACTAATAAATGAATTCAAATTATTTGAAGTTCAAGTCTAATTTACTCACCCCTCCTGGAAAAAAGCAGCAATGTTTACGTTCGATATGTTTACCAAATGTCATTTGAAGTAATGATAATCTCATATAACATGTCTCAATGATATCACATTCACATGCTAATGGATGATTGCGACGTGCTGATTCACGACGTGGCATCATCGCTTTAACTGTTTGAAAACGATTTAGCATTTGTGTTTGTAGTTTTGAAAATGTTGAATTTAAAATAGTACTGCAAACTTGATTCATTTGCCTTGATATCTTCAAAGAAAAAAAAAAATATATATATTTATTAAAATACATAAGTTATAAAAATAAATGGTTATAAAAGCATAAAATAACATACTACTCTCATTTGTCCAACTTTTTTATATCCAACGTAAGAGAATATTTTGTCCAAAATTTCTATTGGTAAATCCAATAAAAATATCCTCTGAATGTTGGATTGATGTTCATTGCTGATGTTAGTACTATTATTGCTTTTTTGATTCGTTGATGATGATGATGTTGTTGGAGAGGATGCCGCTGATCTTGATGATGAAGCCACAATAAATGACGTACTGCTATTATTATTAGATTGCCGTGTTATAACTGACATTCTAGTATTAGGTGCTAATGATGGTGGCACATCATCATTATTGCCATTGCTGCCTGCGCTTGGACCACCATGTGATGAAGAAACAGCAGTACTCATTTGACGTGTTGATACCATTTTTTCTTTTACTTTAGCTTTAAATAAAGCAAGCAATTAACAAAGGAGAAAGGAATTTTTGTTGATGAGTTTTTGAGTTGAATTTAAAAAGATCTAAAAATAAAATTAAAATAAAAAATAAATTGTATCAACATTTTATCTTTTTTATTCCTTTTAAATCAATGAAAATTCCTTTAGCCTTTAAAAATTATTTTTAATTTTATTTACTTGTTTTGTTTTTGCTATTAAATTTTAAAGACATGATGTGTACAATACAGATTTGTAAGTACAAATACATACATAAAAATAAAAATTTTGTTTTTTTTTTACTCAATTTAAAAAGATTTACACAAGCTTACCCAGAAATAGAAATATATATTATTTTCTATTTAGATTAATTTTTTTTTTTTTTTTTCATTTAAAGGAAATCTATTTTTGAGTACCTAATCTGTTTACCTACTTTTTATATTTTGTATTCAAATTTTATAGATAGGATAACAGAAGATACTTTATTAAATCCATTTTATGGATGTAGTATTGATGATTAAATTTACATGAAATTTCGTTCATTTTAATTTTCTCTTAATTTTCCCTTTATCATCTTTTTCTTTTTGTCTTGTGAAAGTAGGAAATAAGAAATAATTTATAATAATTTGTACTTTTTCTTATCTTCTTCTCCTTTTTCTTCCATTCAAAAATTTAATGAAAGAAAATAAATTTTAATTGGACTTTTTTTCTACATTCAATATATTATGTAGGTACATTACATGTATTTATTATAGGTACTACATTTATCAAATAAGCATTTTGAATAAAAATTTATTGATAATGATAAATTGAAACTACTGTTGTTTTTTTTCTTTTACAAAAATTTAAAAGCAATTATTTTAAGCATAGTAGTGAATTTTAGTATTTGAAAAAAGTGTAAAAAGAAAAATAGAAACAACTAGGTACTAATTTTTGTACAACACAAAATTTCGATTAAAAACTTCCTTTTCTTTTTTTTTTATACGTAATTTTCCGTTCCGTTAGTTATAAAAATACCCTTTAACAATTTTTGGTCATTTTTACTTTCTATTCTCATATTATATGGCACACACACTCATATAACATTATATATGTAGTTTCTTTTGCTTTTCCCTTTGCATTATTCGAAAATTTGGAAAAAAAATTTTTCTTTTTCCTATTCTATCAATGGATTCATTTGAACGTGTACTTTTTTTTCTGTTTAAATAAATTTTATATTGAATTTTTTTTTCAAGGAAATAACACAAAAAAAAAAGTTTTTAAATTTAATTAAAAAAAAAAAAATTTAAGAATTCTTTAAATATGATATATAGATAGATAGGTACTGACTTGAGGACCTTCTCACTTCGACTCAAATTCGATTAAAAATTTTTCCAATATCCAACTTGTCCAACCAACTACTCAATGTTTTTTCTCCCCTTCTATGTTATTATATGATGCTTTTATAAATGTGTGTACTGTTGATGGTATGATGGTAATGCTGCTGCTGCTGCTACTTCAACAATTTCTGGTGATTCTAATCTATTCTACTCTATATTGCTTTGCTGCTTATTTTCTCTCCTGTTATCGTTGTTAGTAAAATTGTTATTCAGTTATTATCGTTATCTTCGTCTGTATAACTTTTTTCTCAAAATTTTTTATACTGTTTCTTTTTTTCTTTTTTAATTCAATACAATTTAAATAAATTTGTGTGAAAGAAAAATTATGGCTGCGCGATGAGAGCGATGATTTGGCGATGAATAGAAACAAAAATCTTTATATTCCGTTTTTTCTTATGTTTTGTTTTATTTAACAAAAAAAAAAAAACAAAAAAAACGAATGTTTCCAGAACTATTATAATTTTTTAAAAAAATTATAAACTTTTTCTTTCCTTTTATTGATGAAAATACAAAAAAAAATTCTTCGTATTTTTATCACTCCATTTTTACTTTAGATTTGTTTTTGAATTTCGTTTCTCTTCTTTTTTTATTATAAAACAAAAAAAGAAAATAATACGAAATTTAACTAAAAAACTGAAGAAATATTTTCTTTTTCAGTTAAAAAAAAAATTAAAATTTTTCCTATTCAATTTGCTTTATTTCCCCGTTTAATAAAAAAAATAAAATAAAAACCAAAAATTTTTAATTCCTATTACTTGAACACTGAATATAATTTCTTTGTTTTATTAATTACATTTATCGAATGGATGGAATTGAAATGAAATATTGAATAAAAATGTTGCTTCTTGCTATTACTTCATTCGTTTTTTTTAATCATTTATTTACTTCACACTCGTTCACCATTTATCTTTTTTGCCTTTAATCTTATATTCATCTTCGATTTTCGTTTTTCGTATACATTTTTATTCACATTACAGTTTTTTTTTTTTTTGATTTTCCTTATTTCTTTGACGAAATTCTCATTTTAAATTTTTATTTTATTTATACAATATACACATATATATTTTTTTTATTTTTTTCTTTTAATTCATTTTTTATTATTTTTTCTATATTTACGTTTACGACGATGACTTCACGAGAAATGAGAATTAAGAACGAAAATGGAAAATTGAATTAATTTCTCAATTTTCCAATCTCAAATAAATTCTCAACTCAACTCAAATTATACTTAAATAAATCTCATTTCTCCATTTTTCACTCGAACTCGTTCTCTTCTTAAGTTCTTCTCATTTCTCAATTTCATACTCTTTAATTGTCAGTCAATCGTGGATTTATCTTTTGGCTCATTCGCACCTTCTCATTTATTCATTTATATTCTTTTAGCTTTATATATTATTTTTTTGTCTTGCTTTTTAATAATTATTTTTGTTTATTACTTTGCAATTTTGCATTTGAGATGTTTTGAGTATTTGAGTTTGTTTTTGTTTGAAACTTTGATTGTGTATTGTGTCGTGCATCAGTCTGTCAGTTTTGTTTTTTATTAATCGATTCTCGATTTCGAAATCTCGAAATTTTTGTTTTTGTCGTTGGAGCTTTTTGGGCTATTTTCTATTTTTTTAAATATGTACTTAACTTAACTTACATATGTATTTGATTTGATTTTTGAATTGTCCGTTATGCCGTTGTAAATTGTATTTCAAATTTTCTATGAACTCCGCGAGAGTGCATAAAATGTCTAATTTTATGAAAAATTAATTATGATTTTTAGAAGAAAATTTTAATTATATTTTAATTACAATAACGCAAGCAAAATGAAATTGCTTTTGTTAAATAATATAATTTTAAAATACATACACATATGTTTGTATAAAGATACAATTGTGTATAAGTATATGTACCGTGTACGTAGTCACATATCTAGGTACTGGAAAAATTGTTGAAAAGGAAAAATTTATTTATTTTTTTTAAAGGTTTTTTTATTAGAACAAAACATTTTAAAAATTTAACACATTATGCATACAAATAGTTTACATTTTTATTTTTTATTTATAATTTTTCTAAAATTTATTTATTACAGTATTATTTTATTGTAAGAAATGAAGAAAATACACAACACACATCCAAATACAATAAACTATAAAACTATATTTTTCGTGTAATTTTCACTATTCGTTTTTTTTTTCATTACAATTAAAATTTCTAATAAAATTTTTTAATTGGTAACCTATCTATAATAATTTCTTTTTATTCGTTTCAAAAATAATTTCAAATTATATTTAATATTATTTTTATTTTCAATTAAAAAACAAAATAAACTAATAAAATAACCAATTAATAAACAAAACCATGCTATATGAAAATGTTTAAAATTTAAATAATAAAATTTTTTATTATTATTATCTAATATTATTTTTAAATTTTTACTATAACGTAATTCATTAAATGATAGCATTGACCAATGATTATGTATACCAGATTGAAATATTCGTATAAAATATAATTTAATTGATTCTTTTAATATTGAATTATATGGTATTGGATATGTTAACATAAATTCATTAAAACATATATTCGTTTTACGTAATAATGGTCGTCTTAATAATTCTTGTTGCCTTTTTATAATATCCCATCTTTCATCAGTATCAATATATGAATATGATATATTCATATTTTTAATAGCTAATAATTCTTCATCTTCATTAACATCAATTATTTTTAAATTATTTACATTATTTATATTATTTAATGGTAAATAATCTTTTAATAAACCATTTGTTTTTGATTTAAAACTTAAAATTTTTAATGAATTTGAATAATTTTGTTGTTGTAAAAATTCATTAAGTGTATTAATTTGTTTTGTATATAAAATATTTGTTTGAAAACTAGTTATTAATGATTGATATAATGTAACAATAATAAAACCAAATAAATAAATAAATATATATATTAAACGTATTTGAATATTTTGTAATGATTTCATTGATTTTGGTATAAATATTGGTAAAAAAATTGTTGCATTAAATACATTTAATAATATTAAACTAAATTCAATTTTTTTATATTTTTTCATTTTATTATTATTATTTTTTGTAATATTATATAAATATGAATATATAAAATATATAATTGTTGTAATTATAAATAAAATAATAATTATAATTAACCATATTTGATATTGAAATGGTTTAATTAAATATAAAAAATTTTCTATTTCATTTTCATTTGGTATTATTAAACATAATTTACAAAATTTTATTGGATATGTTTGATCTGATTTATTATGATTAATTGATAATAATGGTATTATTGATATATTAATTTTTTTATATTCAATTATATTAAAAATTTTTTCAACAATTGTTAAATTTGTATTATTATTAATTGAATTTAATAATAATAATTTAACTGTACAATTAATATATTTAAAATATTCATTTAATAATTTAACTGAAAAACCAGATATAATTGTTTTATTTAATTTATAATCAAAATATTTATATGTTCTAAAATAAAAATTATTTAAATATGATGTTATAATTTGTTTTTTATTTAAATTTAAATAATATTTATTTAAAAATAATTTTAAATCATTATTATTTGTATTATTTA
This sequence comes from Anthrax anthrax, assembly GCA_963971155.1. Classification (NCBI taxonomy): domain Eukaryota; kingdom Metazoa; phylum Arthropoda; class Insecta; order Diptera; family Bombyliidae; genus Anthrax; species Anthrax anthrax. Next base: position 5,456,987 of record OZ020118.1, on the reverse strand, counting down.
TAATAATAATATTATTATTTATTAATTTAATAAATTTATTTATTTTTATATTAAATATTTGAATTTTATTAATATAATTTTTATAAATTAATATTGAATTAATCATTGATTTATTCCATAAATAATTTGTTATAAATGTTATAAAATTATTTTCATTTTCATTTATTTGTTTTAATGATATAAAAATAATTTTTGAATAACGTATTTCATTCAACATTATACTAATTGTATTAAATATTGTATCATTTAGATTTTCATAATATACTAAACTTATAGATGTATGATGATTTATAAAATTATTTAATTGTATTTTATTTTTATTATTTTTATTAAAATCTATTAATTCATTATTAATTATAATTTTTGTACATAATATATTTTTATTTAATTTATAATAAAATTTATTAAAAAATGTATTATTTATAGAATTTGATAAAAATATATTTAAATTATTAATATTATTAATAGATTTATTAATATTTTGTATTAAATCAATTAATATATCTGTTTGTTGAAATGCTTTCATTGTTGTTGATAATAAAGTTATGATGATTACGAAATTTTTTATTATCACAATCATTTTTTTTTTTTTTTTTTATTATTTTGAATATTTTATTTTTATGAATAAATATGATGATTTGCGTAGTGAATCATAAAGATGATATGCAGTTTTAACTGAAAATTAAGATATATAAAATTTTAAACTTTTTTGAAATAAACTATAACGTATATTTTTTTTTTTTTTGAAAATTTTATTAACTAATTTTAAAAGATATTAAATTTTATAAGAAATAATTAATGATTTGGGTATTAAATGAAATACATAATAAAATAAACAAAAATATTCCTGATATATGATAACAATAAATGACAATCATATAAATATGTGCACATATCATCAGTTATAATATTTGTCGTTTATTATATATATTTCCTAATTTAATATCGTATACAAATATTCTGTCTCAAATATTTTTAATGAAACAATAGATTTTATACATTAGAGATTAAATACTTAATAAAGTTTCATATTATACTAAAAATATAAAGTTTACATACATACATAATATAAATATGTATGTAAATATTATATATACAAAAAGTTAAGAAATTTTAAATAACTAAAAAGACCTTTTTTGCATAAAGTTCACTAGGGGCTCATTTCAGTTACAAAATTTTTTACACAAACATTTAACTTTAATATACATACATATGTATATACGTTTTGTATTTAATATTGTACATTTATTTAAACTTTATTTTGTATTTTCATATGTAAATTTTTATGTGTATATATATGTAAAGCATTTATATTTCGTTATCTTTTTTTATGTATTAAAAATTATTATGATTTCTTTTTTTTTTTTTAAAGAAAAATAAAATTTTTTTAACTTTTTATAATATTCACACATGTTTGTGATAAACATTTAAATGAAAATTGTTTTCATTTTTTAAAAATTTAAAAAGAAAAAAATAATACGTACTATTTTTTATAAGAAAATCTCTTAATATATTTTTAAATTTTTTTTTACCTTTAAATTTTAACGTATTTTTCTTGTGAATTTCAATATAATATATTCTGTAACAATTTCATTTATGGTATTGTTTTAGAGAAAAACGAAATCAAAAGTAAATTGCTATTTAATTTTTTAGTAACCTTGTTTTATAAATATATACGAAATACATGTTGTTATTTTTCATGTTATACAACATATTATATACAAAAGTACAAGTATAAAATTCTAAAATTATAGTGTATACGTGAATAAATAATATCAATATTCAGGTGTTATCTGAAAACATACTATAACATAACTTTTGCATATTTAATATTTGTGTACATGATTTTTGTGTATACAATTTTTTCTTCTTCTTTTATTATCATTTTAACTTTATTATTTATATAAATTGAAATATGAAAAATTGATATTTGAAATATTTTGATAAAATCAATAAACATTTTATAATAATAGGTTATACCTAGATACATCTTATTTATGTGCGTATACCTGAGTTTCTGTTATAAATTCTTTGTTTTAAACATGTTGAATTTTCATGATTTTTTTTTTTTTTTTTGGATAGAAACTGCTTTATAAGAAATTAATTAAGGATAATATGAATTGATAAATGCGTATTTTATACACATTTAATTTTTTTTTTCTTTGATTAAGAAACCTACAATTATCAAAATTATATTTCTATTATTTGTTTTGCTTTGTATATGGTTATAGTTAAACAATTTTGATATAAAATCATCGAAATTTCAATACGTTAAAATGTTTGATTCTATTATATTTGAGTGAAATCATATAAATTTTTAATAATTAAAGGAATATAAAAATACGTACCGACATACGTAGTATATGTACATAAATTAAGTTAATAGTTAAACATACAACGCTATTTGTATATGAAATTAAAGTAAGTATTAAAATTCTAATTTAAAATTTGTGTTTATATTACGCATGCATGCACAATATAATGTATATATGTATGTATATTTTATGCATACGTGATTGTGAATTGATTGAAATAAATTTAACACATACATATGTACATATAATGTAAATCCGTATTTGATTATTCTGTTAACATTTGACTTGAATATCAATCAATTTTATGTCAATTTATGTAAAGATATAACATACATATGTATATTAGTATATCTAATCAATAAAAATTTGAATCTACTTGATGAATACAAATATTAAATGTATATATACATACATACACATGTATGAATAAAATACATGTATTGTGTTTTGCAATTTATAATTAATTTACCCAGATGTAACTTAAAAATTTTGAATGCCATTCTTGTATACAACGAATACATATTTATGTTAATACACATTATAAATATATATGTACGCTATTATTTGAAATTGATATGTTATATGATATTGTAATTATAATAATAAATCACAATGAAAATTTTCTATTTAAACCTACATACATATATCATATGCTGCAAAATACATGTGTTGAATTTATTTATATAATATTATATTATCAATTGAAAGTATCACTGAAAATATTTTAATTGATTTATATGTTTATGTATACATACACGTGTGTGTATATTATGTATGTTCAAAATATCTAAAATATTTTACAATTATGTATTAATATAAAATATGCATTCATACATGAATATGTACATTATTTTGATATTTGGAATACGTATTGAATACACAATGAAATCTATAAATTTTATATTACATTATATTCTTTGATATACGTACATATACATGATCTACATACACTATTGAAAAAAAAAAAGAAGTTTAAAGTTCAGATGTATATTATTTAACATTACAAGCATATTTGAAGCTTTTCAAATCATAAGAAAAATTCCAATATAAAGTACGTTAGTGTGCATCAATATAAAATATGTTTATATTGGTCATGTATTATGTTTGTGTGTGAAATTTTAACCAACGCGTATATACGAGGGTGTTCCAGATATTCATATACATAGATAAAATTTTAATTTTCTGAATAATTTTATATTTGAATAAGCCGCATTGATTTTATACTGGAGATTAATTTCATTTTTTAACAATAAAATTAAGGCAAAACATCAAATATTTTCAGAAATATTTTCTATTTGAAATAACTAATTTTTATTAAAATATTGAACACTAATAATGTTTCCATACAAAATATTGTGCAGTCATACGTTATTCTGTACAAAAATTATAACGTCGTGTATCCCAGAACATGTCTTAAGAGTGTGTTTTACTTTATGTAGTAATTTATACCTTATGAAAAACATGTTCTGTAACACTTATTTTGAAACACTCTATAATATGTTGGTAATTATGTGGTTTTTGAAAAATTTTATTACGTGTTTAACGAAAAAAAAAGAAAACTAGTTTTAACAATTGTATAAAATTTCCGGAATGAATTGAAAAATGTAGAATTTTCAAATTATCGTTAGAGTTATTTAAATTTTATTATTACAATATAAAATATTCATTATTGAATTCAATTTGATATCCATTATTCTATTCACTTTTCAAATATTTTTTGTTAATCTGTTTCAGCATCATTTTTAACTTAATTTTTATTCAAAATTTCTGTCGATAAAATTTTTAAATATACAATAATTGAATTTATTTTAGTAAATTTTAAAGCATACATACTTTTCATAAAGGTATTTGAAATTACATACACATATGTACATAATAAACGAAGATAAATGGTGGATATATTTTTACACGTAATGTCTATACGCATAATATATGTATATGTAGGTACTTACTTGTATTGTAATACGCATATGTTTTATAGAAAAAGCTTCCTACCGGAAATGAAAATTATTTATTTAACAAAAATCTAAATTGTGTTAAATAAAATGTCTATAATATATTACGTAATGTGTAAAAAGTATTCACATGAATAGTTCTAGAGGTATAAAAAATAAAATATTTATATTTTGTATACTCCATAGAATGTTAGTTTAATTTTTATTCGGATGTCTTACTTATGTATATGATCCTAACATAAATAAATCTTTTTTTTCCTTGTATTTTCCCAATTTATTTATTTGAGATCTGCGTCCTAGCATAAATAAATGAAGTATAAAATTTATATCAAAGTAATGAAAACTAAATATGTGTATGTATTACCAGGTATTATCATTTATCCCTTAAAAATGCTGAACGCTATTTATAAAGTTATTTTTGTGTTATGTAATTATATATTCTCGTATATACATTTATACATAAAATCAGTTTAGAAATTCTTTTGAATGTATCATTCGATTATATAGTATACCTGGGTTAGCTTGTAAAATTTAGAATTTTATGTACACTATGTACATATATGCTTTGTATAACAAGAAAAGACCATTTAACACAATTTTTACAAAATGACCGATAGGTACATACATATATAAGAAGCATATACATGAAAATATAAGCTAGAGGATAATATTGTTACTTTATCAGTTTCAATTTTAAATGTAAATTACAAAATATGTTAGATAAAATTTGTCTTCACCTTTTTCATTTGGTGAAGGTTTTTCTACACATGAACTACACATATATATATATGTATATACAATTTTATTGATATACTGTTTTATTATATGCAGATTTGTTATCAGTACTTAAAGAAATACATATGTACATACCAATATATATCTACATCAAATTTATTTTACTCTGGAATAAGTTAACATCAGTGGCGATTGCAATAATTTTATTTACTTTGTTCTAAAGTATCTACGGATAAAAAGATACGATATGTGGTCAAGAATATAATGGATGTATCGTACACACATGTGTACATATAAGTATGTACAAATTTACACAAAATAAATATATGTGAACATCATATCCTTTTCTTACCTACATATATTGTAAAAATAACCTTTCTAAAACATATTCGAAAATGGTTAACATGAATTCGTTACTTTTACAGGAAATGAAGACAAATAATCTAAACACTGACCAACTTATGTAAATTGCATACACATTACATATAAAAATTATTCTCATACAATTTGTAAATAATTTTGTAAATTGTTATTATATTAATTTTTAAAATAGTCATTCTTTAGTAAAAGTATGCAAAATTTGATCATTGAAACTAAATATTTATATTTCAGTTAAAAGATATAAAACGATACAAAATTTGTATTACATGTTTTCAATTATTAAAATGTAATGAATGTTTTGTAATACGATTTCACAGTAATAAATATGAGTTTTATCACAATTTTATAGAAATTTGTATGTAATAAGGATTTTTTTTTTTTTTTAATTTAAACTGCATTATTTGTAAACAACATTCCTCTATAAAATATATCTTCTTAAATCACTTAATTTACTTTAAATTTCTTACATCAAAATTGAATTTTGTTAATTTTTTTTTTTCTAAAATAAATTTAACACTTTTCTTGAATGTGAAAAAATTTTAAGCAAAATTCTTATTAAGTTTCCAATAATGAAAAATGAAATGATGTGATTGCAATATGAATACAGATATGAAGTAAATGAAATGTTGTAAAGAATACAGGAAATAATACGAGTTTTTACCTTCGTAATTTGTAAATGCTAAACTTTTTAATGATTTAATTGTAATAAAGAGTACGCGTGTTTTAATGTGTTTTTGAAGTATTTTGTAAATGGCATTAAAAAAACCCATCAATCATCAAAAATGTTATTTTCTTCGGATTTATTGACTTTTTAATGACTTTTTTTTCTGTTAGTTTGGAAAATATCATAGGTATTATACATAATATAATTTTTAATAAAATTAAATAAATATACATATGTATATGTACATACTTTTGGTTGATTTGCTAAATGAAATAGAATAATAGAAACCACTTAAATTTCACACTTCGAATTGAATATATTATTTCTATATTAACTTATGTGTATCTATTTGTAAGATAATTGCTTAATTAAGAAACAAAAGTTTGTATAAGTACTCACAAGTCTGTGTAGTTGATTAATATAAAAGTTAAACAAATTTATTCATATTCGTATATCTCCATTAAATCCTCTATTTTATTATTAAGAATTATTTTCATTTATATATTTTGTTGTATTTATAAAAATAGTGTTCACTTTACAAATTAAATTAGTTGACTGTTAAAACTTGAATACTTTTAGTAATACAATTTTTATTAAAATACAATTTTTTAACATCAATTATGACATTAATAATTAATCTAATAACATGAATTTATTATAAAATTATAAAGATTTTAAATAATTATGATAACTGTATAATATATTTATTTTTAAAAGAGTCCTAAGTTACATTTTTTGATGAATTTTTAATTTGCAGTTCTTATACAGAATCCCGTTAAAAGCTAAACTTTTTTCGTTTAATAAAGTTTTTTCGTATATTTTGTATAGTTGATATTCTTGCAATGTAAAATGTAAATAACGTACATTTGTACATATGTATGCATATATGTATGTATGTACGTAAAAAATGCATTTTATAAAATTTTGAATATAAACCACTTTTAAATGGGTCATATGTCGCGAGTAATTAAAAAAGTAAAAATTTTCCATGTTTCATTTAATAATTGTAGTAAATTATTCATTTTTTTCATTTGTATTTATTATTATTTCAATATCATAAAATGGAAATTGCATGACATGTTCGTAAGTAATGTATATTATGTTATTAAAAAATTGCATGAAATATGTTAAAATCTATTTAAGATATTTTTTTGTTTATACAAATTCATATATGAAAATAAATGGAATTAAAAGTTTTCAATTAAATAAAAAGGTTTTGACGTCAATAATAATATAATTCATTCATTTTATTTGTTTGACATTGAGACAAGTTTTAAAGCTGTTCAAAAATAATTTACCAAGCATAGAATTATTAAAGACTTTATTGAATTTAATCTTTTCCTATACATATACATATGTATGTACACATATTTCCAATCAAAAGGAATTACAAACGGTTATTTATGAATATGGTACTTGTATATATTCTGTAGTAATTATTTTATAGTAATTAATCATATTCAGAATCAGGTAGGCAGTTTTCGATATTAATCATTTTGGTAGAAATTAATTAAAAATGTTTTACTATTGTACGTACATATTTTAACATTATTTAATATCATTTAATTTTTCCTATTCTTATTTTTTTATTAATTAAATATAATTTAAAAAATTTTTTATTTGTTTTAAAATAATCATTTCTAAATTAAAAAAAAATTTTATTTTTGTTATGAAAATTTTTCGAATTAGGTAGATGCTTCAAAAAAATATTATATGTTCGTAATTAGCCTAAAAAAAATATAAAATGATGACAATTTAAAATCCTTTAACATGATAAAATGTTTAAATTATATTTTAGTATAACAAAAAAGTTAATTTTATTTTAAATTGAATGAAGAAAAAAATTAAAACATAAATTAACTCAAGATTAAAAATTAAATTATAACTGATACAGAAAAATAAAATCAAATTGAAAAAGTCAATCGTACATAAATTTAGTTTTTTAGTGTGAAAATTTAAACGAATTTTCATTTTTATTTTTTTCTTCTCTTTTTTTGTTTTTTTATTTCACTGTAAAAATAAATTTCTTCCTGTTTTGTATCCTGTGTACTCTTCTTACACAGCTCTATATATATTTATACATAAAACGTGTGCATACACACGTAGATTAGAAGAAATGAATCCTTTTTACATATTATCAATATCCAACTCACATTTCATTCTCTAGAAAAAAAAATATGAAGGAAAAAAATATTTTTTTCCTTACACATTTGAAATGTATTCTTTTGAAACTTCTATTAAGTTGTATTAGTATATACTGACCATATTGTTCATTATAGATATATGTATAACATACGACATGTAATAAAATAAAGTTTTTTTCTTCTTTTTTTTTTATAAAGATTTTATTTAATTTAAGCTCAAGAGTCTACAAGGACTTTATATAGTTTTTCTAATATTATAAAGTAAAGGTTTAATTTTGTTGTGCAATGTATCTAGATACCATTTGCATTAGATAAAAATTACATTACAACATTAGAAAAGAAATAGTATTATTTACCTACTTTTTAAAATTGAATATATTTGACTATGTGTGACCAAGCATACTTTCTAGAATATATATATATGTACGTAAGTGCATGTGACTACTATGTAAAATGTAATAAAATAGAAATGTTTTAAATATTCTTGAAAAAGAAAATCCCTCTATGGTTTAGACGAATATGAAACCAATTTACATACTGTTAACTTTCAATTTTTGTTCTAGAAATGTAGGAGAAATCATTACCTTTTTTAAAGTAATTCTCTTACCTGTTACACAGATAAAGTTTTTTTTTTTTTTTTAAATTTGAAAATCAGTTGATTTATAGATACGTAGATCCTCAAAAAAAAAAAAAAAAAATCTATTTTTTTAATGCAGTTTTTATATTTTATTTTATTTTTTCTTTCATTAGAGAAATATTTTGGAATATAAATGATCGTTAATTTCAAATTTTTGTAACGTAGAAAAAAACAAATTATCTTCTTTTTATTATGATAAACGATTAGAAAAATAAAATAAATAAAATTTAATTTAATTGTCATTTTTTGCTTTCAACACGAACGTCCGAAAATTACATTATTAGATATATCGAATGAAAACAATTTATATGTTATTAAATTCTCATTGTTTTTTTTTCCCATAATTATAATTATAACCAAAACTTTTTAATTTATTTAAAAAAAAAAAAGTAAAAAATTATATATTATTTTACATTACCACGCATATTTTGTTATTAAATTTTTCATACATAATTGATTGTTTTATTCAATTATATGCACACATGTTTGGGCTAAACTACAAATTGTACTTAATACGAGGCAAATAAAAAAGCAAAACGTGTAAAAAATGAAATAAAAAATATTTCTGTTTAATGTTAAAACTTTTTTATTACTTCAAAACAATTTTTAATGAAGTATATTCCTTAGAGAAAATATACACTAAAATAATAATAATAAAAAAAAATAAAATAAAAAAATAAAAAAATATATATATAAAATACGAAACAACATAAAAGTTCTATATCATATTTAGTTTTTAGCTGGTATTCATATGTATGATAGTAGTAAGCAATAAATTGTTTTGTGGTACTTTGTATGTAGTAAAAATTAAATTAAAAAAAAAAAAAAATGTTTTTTTTTCTATTTTTATTATTTTTCCTTTTTTCTTTCATTTATTTATTATTTTAAAATGATTACAATTTATGTAAAATGAATTGAATTAAAATAATATTCTTATGAATAATTTATAATAAAAAAGTGTTTTTAATTTTCATAAATGTTTATTTAAACTGGAGTTCCTAACTGGAGACTAAAAGTTCCTGTAAGATCAAAATATTTAAATTAATAAATTAAAATTATTTGAGAAAATATATAAAAATGAAAATAATATTTAATTTTATGTTATTATTTATTAATAATACTCTTGTATTATCATTATTACATGAAAATACAAATAATAAAAATTTTGATATAAATTTTTTAATTAAAATAATTCAAAATACAAATAAATATGAACAAATTTATAATATAAATATTTTTATATCAAATAATTTAAATAAAGATTTTTTAAATGATTTTTATAAAATCTTATATAAAAATGATAATAAATTATTTTTAACAATTATACAATTTGATTCATATTTTAATTATAAATTAATAAATTATTTAAATAATATTCATTTATTAAATTTAATATTTTTTAAAAATGAATCTGATGAAATATTGAATATTGTTAATAAAATGTTAAAAACAATACATAATTCAAAAATAATATTTATTCAACAAAATCAACAAATTAATCAATTTAATAATATAACTAATAATAATCAAATATTTTATAAATGGGCATGGAAAGAATCAATAACAAATTTTTTATTAATTATAAAAAATAAAAAAAATTTTAATGAAATTTATCAATTTGATTATGGTGAAATGAAGCAACTTGAAGAGAAAACAATTGAAAAAAATTTTTTATTTAATAAGAATTTATATTCATTAAATATGAAAGGTGAAAAAATTAATGCTTTAATATCTGATAATTTTTATTTAAGAATATATAAATATAAAAATGATAAAGGTGAAAATATAATATCTGGTGCACCAGTTAAAATATTAAAAGAATATTTAAATCGTATTAATTGTACACTTAAAGAAATTGATATAAATTCATATCAATTTAAACCAAATGATTCTTTAGTTGAATATACGACAAAATTGATAACATTAAAAAAAGTTAATTTATCAATGATATCAATATTAAATATTAATAAAAACTTAACTGATTGTAGTTTTCCAATAGCTATTTGTCATGTACATTTAATAATACCATCAGAAAATGAAATTGGTAAATATTTATATTTATTTTTACCATTTCAATTGAATTTATGGTTAATATTTATTTTAACATTTCTAATAATAACAATTATTTTATATATTATTGAAAAATATTTAATAATATTATTAATTGAAAGAAAACATCATAATGTTGATTTTTTTAAATTATTATACATAATATTTAATATAATTTTAAATAATCCAATATCATCAAATTCATTTCGTTATTATACAAAAAGAGCATCATATCGTTGGATTTATATATTACTATTTTTATTTGGCTTTTGTTTAACAAATTTATATAAAACATTAATAACAAGTTATTTAACAAAAGTCATTTATATAAAACAAATAAATACAATTGATGATTTTTTTGAACAAAATTCATTGAAAATTTTAAGTCATCATGGTAAAAGTTCACCAATATTAAAAAATAATAATAATAAAAAAAAATTAAAAAATTATATAATTGATGTTAATGAATTTGAAGAAATGCAAGCCATAAAAACATTTAATACATCATATGCATATTTGGATACACCTGAAAGATGGGAAATTTTAAATAAACAACAAGTATTATTAAAACGACCATTATTACGTAAAACAAAAATAAATTTTGGTACATATTTATTATCATTTCCATTACCATTTGATTCAATATTAAAAAATTCATTAAAATATTTTATAATGAGAATATTACAATCTGGATTATATAAATATTGGATAAATAAATCATTTTATGAATTATATAATATGAAATATTTAAAATTATTACAAAATTCTGATTTAAATCAAAATAATTTATTAAAATTTGAACATTTTAAATATATCAATTATATTTTATATTTAAGTTTTACAATTAGTATAATTTGTTTTATGTTTGAAATAATATGGTATCGTTATTCATTTATTAAAAAAAACAAAATAATAAAAACTATTAAAAAAAAATGTACAAAATTATAAATAATATAAATTAATTGTATTATATTGATTTGTTTTAATGATGTGAAAATAGTAAAATTGTACAATAAAAAATTAAATATACAAAAAAAAATTTTTTTTTGTTTTACAAAAAAAAAAACCAAAAATGAAAAACAACTTGAATGTTAAAAGTAATTTTTCCTTTGGAAATTATGGTAAGAGGATAAAGTCTTGGTGCATTAACACCAATTGTAACCTATTTTACTTTAATTATGTAAACATTTTGTCTTAGAAATTGGAATATGATATAAGTTGAAGATGAACTTCTATTTCTGTACCAAAGATTTTAGTTTATTAATTTCAAACATTTGACCAATGTTTAATTTGAAAAATAAAATAATCATAAATAAAAATTATATTAGTTCAATTTCATACAAATTTTTTAAATATTTTATTTTCTGAAGGCAGAAGACAAAGAGTATTATTCAAATTGTTTAATTTTGTATATGCAAATTAAAATTTTTTTTTATATGTATGTATTTAATAGAAAAAAGTAAATCCTGTCCGTATAAAAAATATTATGCAGAATTTATTAATTTTATGTCAATTTTTTTAAAAATTACAAAGCAAACATCTGTGATATTTATAATAATTATATCATCTGTGTTATTCATATATAATTTATATATAGATATTTATTTACCTTGTATTTCGAATTATAATTGTATATGTAGGATATAAAATGATCAAATTTCCCGAATGTACATTTTATATACAACAATTTACATCTGTTAGAAATTCAAATATCCGAATGCCAGATGATGCAATTGCACAATATTATAAATTATTCATTTATAATGCATATTTATATACACATGTGAGTACATTTGTATACATATAAATAATCGTATATAGTTAGTATGTGCTTATAACAAGTAGTACTTAATATTTTTTGAATGTATGTCACGTTCACACACACTATACATATGCATATATGTATGTATATGTAAGTATGTAGAAAATACAGAGAAATAATATATGTTTTCTATTTTAGGATTTAATTAAAAATTTATTAAATTATATATATGTAAACATACACATAAATGTGTATATAGAAAACTTATATGCATGTACATATATACATTTTAAATATTTTATTGCATTGAGTTTTTTTTTTTACTTATTCACAATATACGAGTAAGCATGTATTTCACATAAATATAGCTAATATATGAAATATATATGTACATACATATGTATGTATGTATATTTCAATTCCTAATTTTAAACAAGATTTTCCAATTGAATATATGAATGTACATTACATATGTATACATATCTGGATTATATTATATGATTAAATTTAACCCAATATATTATATAGTAAATATTTTATGCACATACCACATATAAATACATACATGATGTGTGTACAAGAATCTAAATTTATATACAAGTTTAAGATTTTATATCTTATTTTTATATATAATAATAATATAGTACAATAAAAACAAAAATTTTGATTGAATTTATCAAGTATTTTATATGCGTATAGGATTTGAAAAATTTTATTTATTTATGTACATATGTGAAAACTTTATAGAATACGAACACATATGCATACATATATACATATGTATGTATGTACATACATATTTCAATATTGGAATTTAATTAATCATTAATTTTACACAAAATATTTATATAAGACTTGCAATAACATAATACACGTATAAATCAATTTAATAGAATTTATTTTGAAAAATAAAGATTATTAAGTTAAAGTTCTGTACATACTACATAGACTACTAAATAATTTAGTATTAAGTAAAAGTAGTAGATTTATAAAATACAATATTTAAAATGGCTGCTTTTATGAGTGTCACGAATTTGTTCATTTATGAATGTATGTAGTTAGTTTAAGATTTGAAACTTATGTACAGTCCGTCCCAGAGTAAAGGTCATAAAATCAATCTATGGAGGAAAACAAAATCATTTAGTGAGCTTATTGAATTAAAATAACTTTTTTTTTTTTTTTCAATGGATCTCCGTTAAATTTTTAAATATGAAAAAACTGAAATATTTGTTATGTTCAGTTGGGTGGAATTTCGAATATAAAATGAAAAAATAAATGAGAAAATACAATGAAAAATATAGATTAAAAAAATAAGTTTAGTTTAGTTAAAAAAGAAATGTGAAACCAGTAACCAAAAATATAACTATTGAAACATTAATTGGATACACCTATTGTAAATTATGGAAATTTTGTTCTAAAAGTATGGTTTTAATTTCAAAATAATTATAGCTTATAGTGTTAATACATTACACTATGTCATACACGTGAATGTCCTTTGAAAGGAAAGTCGAAACCTTTGAAACCATTATGGTCAAATTATATTGTACTATGTATATCTACTGGTGTCGAAGAATTTTTGTATAGGTATCCAATATACACATATACACATATGTACGTTACTACATACCAATTTACAAAAAGCTTTTATCGCAATCAACCTCAGTTATAATTTTAAAACAAAATATAAATACATTTGCACTATATTCATATATTTTATTCGTGAAAAATAGTTAAAGCGCATATTATACGATTAAAGAGTGAAATTATGAAGTTTTCATCAATCATTTTTTTTACATTTAATATACTGTGTGTAGCTGAGAAAATAGAATTTCTTGCAAAAACGATTAGAACAATACATAATTTTTATAACATTGAAAATTTAATAATTTTTCCAAGTAATTACATAAAAAATGAAGATATTTTGATATTTAATGAATCATTAAATAATGAAAACATCACAATACCAAAACTTTGGATAGCATCAGTAGTTCCATACAGGAAATTCACAGATATATTGAATTATGAACAATTATCAATTGTGTTTTTTAAAAATGTGCAAGATATAATTTTAAAAATTTTCGACATATCGATGACTAGCATCCATTCACGGAAAATAATTTTCATTTGTTTAGATATTATAAATAATGAAAATGAAAAATTAATTCAAGATTTATTCACATGGGCTAAACAAATAGGTGCTGTTGATTCAATATTATTAATTGAAAAACAAATAAATAATTTTGAACTTTATGGATTCAATCCATATCCAAATGTAACAATTAATGAGTTAACAAATGCATCAGTTGATTTATATTTTAAAAATTCAAATCCACAAAATTTTAATGGATCAATCATGAAAATTGGATTTGGTGAATCTATACCAAAATCTTTTAAATATGAAATTTTAAAATCTGGAAAAAAGCAGACTATATATTCAGGTTTTGCTGGTAGAATAATTACAGAATTTTGTAAACAATTAAATTGTGTAATGGAAGAAATTTATTCAAATATTACATTCTATTCGGAAAAAACACGAGAACTTTTAAATGAAGGAAAAATTCATTTATCTGTTCTACCATTTTTAGAAAATATCGAAAATCCAAATTCATCTACATATCCAATTAATTTGTTGAAAATTTGTGTTTTAACTCCAGTCAAAACAGAACCTCTTAGTAAATTTTTAATACTTCCATTCAAAGATAATTTAGTGGTATATTTATTGGTATTAGTTAGTTTTATATACTTTATTTTATTAAACTATTTATATTTAAAAAAATATAAGCGTATGGATTTAGGTGTTATTTTTCTTGATATAGTGTTGATTGTTTTGTATTTTCCAGCTGAAAGCAGACTATATAAATTAAATACTTATAAAACTATGTTTGTTTATTATCAATTATTATTTTTAAATTTTTTTGTTAATCAAGTGTATCTTGCATTGATGACTTCGTTTTTAACAAAACAATTTCCTAGTAAACAAATTGAAACCTTTGATGATCTTAGTCGAAGTAATTTAAAAATTTTGAGTACTAATGAAAGAATGATGAGATTTATTAGTTTAGATAAAATATTTTTAAAATTTAATCAACTGTACAAAATTGTTAGCCAAAATGAATATTATTCAAGTTGCTTGAATTTAGATTCAAGATATGCATATATAGAAGTTCAGGATCGTTATGAAATTATTTTAAAACAACAGCAGTATTTAAGATATCCAACAATACGTTTAACACGTATTTGTCCTTTCATTAGTACAATAGGTTATCCAACTAAATTTGATTCAATTTTCAGTGGTACATTGACAAGATTTATAATGTACACATATCAATCGGGTTTTCATAATTATTGGACATCGAGATCATTTGATGAATTGATTGAAATGAAACGTATAAAACGGGGTTTTGATGAATATCGATTGGAAAATGAACCATTAAATATAGAAAGATTAAATTATGGATGGTTTGGATTAATAATTGGAATTTTAATAAGTACTTTATGTTTTCTGTATGAACACATTAAATATAAATTTGATATATCTAAAAGTAGAAAAAAATAAAAATTATTGTTTAAGAATCATCATAATGTAAAAAAAGTAACTAAAAGTTTATATATGTATGTATGTTTGCAAAAATTGTTTAAAATGTAAAATAAGACATAAAAGAACGATTACAATAAATAAGTTTTTTTAAAACAACTTTTGGTATTTTTCAATTTTTATAGCTTTCATTTATTTGTTATTGATTTTTGCTTACTTGAAAAATTTTCTAAATAAACTAAAACCGTATTAAAAATTTTTTACAGGAGTAGGAGAATTTATATTGGGACTATTTATCAAGCATTTAAATGTTTACCTTAACAAAATTAATTCATTTGGTTTTATCCGGAAAATACTAAAATGAATAATTATAGAAATCTAAAAATAATGATATGTACATATACATGAAATATTGAATATTATTATTTCATATAATACGTATGTATGTATGTACTATATACACTTTTATTTATATTTATAATTGTTATAAATTAGCTATTTATTATTATAAACATTAATCATTACAAATTGGTGTTAATTTGTGCTAAAATTGTAAAAATTCTTAATTACAATTGTAATAACACAGTAAATTATTTATAATAATTTATATTTAATTATTTTATACCTTTTGTCAATGCTCTCAAAAGGTATATAATATACCTCAATGCTTATTAGCATTTTTTGTCGATGTAATGTAGATCAAAACGTCTTATTAAAACTTCATTGTGATTATAAAAACGGAAAATAAAAACTAATAAAATAAAATAACTAATTCTCTTGTGTAAATTTACAAGATAAGAAATATGAATTTTTCAAAATCTGCAGTTACTATTTTCATTATGATGACGTTCATTAAAAAAATAAACGCAATAGAAAAATCTGAGTTTCTTATTAAAACAATTCAGAAAATACATAGTTACTACAATATTGAGAATTTGATTATTTTTCCAAGTAACTACACAAGTAACGAGGATATTTCATTTTTCAATGAAGAACTGCTCAAGAAAAACATTTTTATACCGAAAATATGGATAAAGTCAACTGTTTCGTATAAAAAATTATTAAAGATTTTGAATTATTCACAGTTATCCATCGTTTTCTTTAGAGATATGGAAGATAGAATTTTGGAAGTTTTCGACAAATCGATGACTAGTATGCACTCACGAAAAGTAATTTTTATTTGTCTCAGTTTAATACAAGAAGAAAATGCAAACATTATCCAGGAGCTATTTACATGGGCTAGAAAATTAGCTGTAGTTGATTCATTATTGTTAAATGAAATGTACAAGACAGGAAACTTTAACCTTTTTGGTTTCAATCCATATCCAAACCCACGGATTTATCGGATTGCTTCTTCCTCTGTGAAAACATATTTTAAAAATTCAAATGTTAAAAATTTTAATGGAAGAGTTTTCAGAGCAGGATTCTGTGAAATACATCCGAGACTATTTTTAAAATCCAAATACCCGGGATGTAAAGAATTAAACTGTTCTATGGTATCTGGTGTTGGTGCACGAGTAATCACAGAATTTTGTTCACGTTTTAATTGTAAACTTGAAAAAATATTTTTGAATATAACTACAATGTTGACTGGAATACAGACATTGTTGAATGAGGATAGAATTGACATATCAATGACACCAACATGGATTTTTAATATAAGCGTTATGCAGTTTTCTTACCCAATATATTTAGTTAAAGTTTGTGTGATTACTCCTGTGAAGAATGAACCACAAGGAATGTTTTTATTACTTCCGTTTAAAGATGATTTAGTTATTTATTTGTTATTGTTGATAAACTTAACAATTTATATTTTGCTAAATTATCTGTATTACAAGAATTTTGGGTATTTCAATTTGGGTTTAGTAATACAGGATATTTTATCATTGATGTTATTTTTACCAGCGAACAGTAAATTGTTTAAATTAAAAATTCTCAAAGTACGTCTTGTTTATTTCCAATTAATTTTGTTGGGTTTTCTTACCGATCATATGTATATTGCATTCACAAAATCATTTTTGACCAAAGAAAATCCTAGCAAACAAATTGAAACGTTTGATGAATTACGTCAAAGTGGGTTAAAAATTTTAGGTTTTCATGCAAAAAACCAAATGTTAATCATGGGCTATTCAGGATTTTATAAATATAGTAATTTGTTAAAAAATGTAACTAGAGATGAATATAATACAGAATTTCCAAAATTAAATACGAAATATGCATATATGGAGGCTCAAGATCGATATGAAGTAATGTTAAAGCAACAGCAATATTTGAAGACACCTTTATTACGTGTATCTCGTATTTGTCCATATATGAGTGCAGTTATTTATCCAATGAACGTAAATTCTGGATTACGAGGAGTTTTACAAAGATTTATAATGTATCTTTATGACTCGGGTCTTATAATTTATTGGAAATCAAAAGCATTTAAAGAACTTGTTGAAATGAGAAAACTTAAACTAATTCTTGATGAATCTTCATTAGAAAAGAAACCAATAAATATTAAACGATTTAAGTACTTGTGGTACATATGGTTTACTGGAATTTCATTAAGCATTGCATGTTTTGGATGTGAATATCTAAAGCAAAAAATTTCATATTATTTTATTAAAAGGAAAAATACAACGAAGCACTAAAAACATTAAATAAAATTCAATAAACCATGTAAATTGTATTTGCGTAAAATTCTAAATAAGTGTTATTTTTTTTATCATGTTAAAATAAAATCAAAAGCGAGTTGAGTTTGAAAAATATTTAAATGGAAAATGTTACAATTTAAATGTATCATATATACGAAGATATGGTAAATAAATGAAGAAAAATCTAAATTCAAAATTAAAAAAAAAAAAAAATTTGTCAAAATAAAATAAAAATAAATCATTATAGAATTGAATTATTTTACAATATTTTCATTCCAGGAAAATAATTCCAGATTTTTGCACACATTTTCCTGTAAAAAAAAAAACTTTGATTAAAATTTGAAGATTCCTAATTGACCAACTAATCAAGGTAGAATAAGTTTTATTTTTTACGTCATCTGTTTAGAAAGTCACAACGGTAATTTCAATCGTTATACGAAATTGTAATTGTAAATTAATAAAAATAGATTCAACCGCTCCCTTTCTCTTAGAATTTTATAATATTTATTTTTATATTATCAAATTGTCACAATTGAAAGTAAAAATTAAAGAAAAACTGAACAGTTCATGCACGAAATCGTAATGTACGTTATAAAAATTTAACTAGAATATTTTCGAATTTTATTAGTGTTTAAAATAATACAGGTAAATGGAAATTTTATTCAAAAGCGATTAAATATTCCAATGTCTATTAAAATTAATTTTGTCAAATTGTTTTTATTCAGAGACAAGATTTTTAATATTGATAGTAATTCGATAAACAATTTGTTTTTAGGGATTTAGGTTTGTTTTTTCAGGCATACGAATATTACTATTTTAATTTTTATTTTACGTTTATAACAGATTCATTATTTACCTTTAGAAACATTAATCACTTTAAATTGATATTTACTAATACGTATATGTACTAACGATTACAACAGGTCTAGAGTTTCACTATAAAAGATACAATTACGCTAGATTAATAAGTCATTTATTCAATTTTATTCGTTAACGCTACAGTATATACGTTATTTTCAAAAATTTAAATATTCTGTATTTTTTGTTAACATATTTAAACGATATTTTATTCTGATGTAATATACGAATAATTAATTGAGATAAAATAAATTAATTCTTGACGGCATAAAATAAATATTTATTTTATTTTATTATTAATTTTTTTAAAAAAAATAACACTGTATCAGAAAAGAAATAAGAACCAATTATTTTTTTACAAAGGAAAATTGAAGGAAAAGGCTATGAAGTTCGTTAAGGTCGTATTTACTATCTTTGTTGGAACCATGTTCATTAAACAAGTAAACGCGATAGAAAAATCTGAGTTTCTTATTAAAACAATTCAGAAAATACATAGTTACTACAATATTGAGAATTTGATTATTTTTCCAAGTAACTACACAAGTAACGAGGATATTTCATTTTTCAATAAAGAACTGCTTAAGAAAAACATTTTTATACCGAAAATATGGATAAAGTCAACTGTTTCGTATAAAAAATTATTAAAGATTTTGAATTATTCACAGTTATCCATCGTTTTCTTTAGAGATATGGAAGATAGAATTTTGAAAGTTTTCGACAAATCGATGACTAGTATGCACTCACGAAAAGTAATTTTTATTTGTCTCAGTTTAATACAAGAAAAAAATGCAAACATTATCCAGGAGCTATTTACATGGGCTAGAAAATTAGCTGTAGTTGATTCATTATTGTTAAATGAAATGTACAAGACAGGAAACTTTAACCTTTTTGGTTTCAATCCATATCCAAACCCCCGGATTTATCGGATTGCTTCTTCCTCTGTGAAAACATATTTTAAAAATTCAAATGTTAAAAATTTTAATGGAAGAGTTTTTAGAGCAGGATGCGGTGCTATACCACCAAGAATATTTTTAAAACCCAAATATCCAGGATGTAATGAATTGAACTGTTCTACAGTATCTGGTGTTGGTGGACAAGCAATTATGGAATTTTGTTCACGTTTTAATTGTAAACTTGAAAAAATATTTATGAATGTAAGTACAGTCTTAAATGGTATACAAGCAATGTTGTTAGAAAACAAAATAGACCTATCAATGGTACCATATGTGTTTGTTAATCAAAGTGCAATGGATTCTTCTTACCCAATAAATTTAGTTAAAATTTGTGTAATCACTCCTGTGAAAAGAATACCACTTTACAAATTTGTAATACTCCCGTTTAAAGATAATTTATTTCTATGTATATTGTTTCTATTAAGTGTAATAATTTGCATTTTGTTAAATTATTTGCACTTCATTTATTTTAAACATATAAATTTACGTCTAACACTGCACGATATGTTGTCGTTGATGTTATCTTTTGGAGTAGACAGTAAATTGTATAGAATGAAAACTCTGAAAGTTCGGTTTGTTTATAGCCAATTAATTCTTTTGGGTTTTTTTACCGATCAAGTGTATCTTGCATTCACAACATCATTTTTAATGAAACAATTTCCCAGTAAACAAATTCAAACTTTCAATGATTTAGTTCGAAGTGGCCTGAAAATTATAAGCTTTGAAAAAAGAAATCAATTATATAACTCGATTGATCCAGAATTTCATAAATATATAGAATTATATAAAAATGTAAAACAAGAAGAATACGAAAAAACATTTCAAAATTTAGATACCACATATGCGTATTTAGATGTTGAAGACCGTTATGAAACAATGTTAAAACAACAGGAATATTTAAAGTCTCCAAAATTACGTATCACGGAGATTTGTCCATTTATGAGCACAATAAGTTATCCAGTTATCTATGACTCGATATTTTATACAGCTTTGAATAGATTTATAATGAATCTTCATGATTCGGGTCTTTTAATTTATTGGAAATTAAAAGCATTCAGAGAGCTCGTTGAATTGGGTGATCGTAAACTCATGTTTGATGAATCTACATTAGAAAAAATGCCTATAAATACGGAACGATTAAAATACGTATGGTATGGATGGTTATTTGGAATTTCATTAAGTATGTTATGTTTTACATATGAACATCTTAAATATAAAATTAAAAGTCGATGTTTATTATCTAGTTGAAAGGAGGGCACAACAAGACCACAAAGAATAAACAAAAACAATTATTACATTTACAAAAAAAAAAAAAGAAAAAAAATGTGATTTTAAAATTACGAAAATGTCTAAATCGATTGAGTAATCAATGTTAATATGGAATATGGAGTGGAGATGTTAGTATGGAGTATATGAGTGTTGTCAAATTGTCAAAGTTTTTCTTATGAAACTCAATAAAATATTGGTTTTGACTTTGTCATAGATAAAAAAAAAGCTACTTGCAGTAATTATTCTCAAATTAATCTTATATGGCAAATTGACTTACACACAATCTTCACTACTTCAAACAAAAAAATTACGAATATTCAGCAATATCAATTAATTAAATTGAAAAAGAAATGTAAAATAAATAAAATTATTGAAAAATAAATAAATTAAAATAACACATATTATCAATTATTTTTATTGTAAATTTAAGGAAAATTTGTTGTTTTATCTTAAAATTAGACCAAAATACATATGTACATACCTTTGGTTTTAATTTCAGAATGAGTTACATATACTAAAATTTTGACAACGAATTTTCGCGTTTTTGAATATTATAATTTTTATGCGTAAAATTGTCCATGTTTGTGTTCTGATTTTTCTAAATTGTATAAAAAAAATGTTCTTTTGTATTTTCCTAAAATATCTATTTAAATACAATTTTTTAAAATTTATATAATAATAAGTATAATAATAACATTCTTTTTGTATTACACACGACCACTCAGTGACATTAAAAATATTCAATTAAAAATAGTTGTACATTTTGAAATCTTGTAATTAAGGTAAGCGTATTAAAATCATTTACAAATAAAAGAAAAACAAACACTAATTTAAAAATTACTTCGTTTCTATTAGGATTTTATTTTTAATTGTATTTGCTTTTGTGTACATTATAAGAATTTTATTATATTTAATTTCTTTTACAAGGAATTTTTAATTACCCTGAATATAGTTAAAATCCATTGTACGTTTATTTAAAAATGAATTTTTTTTACATGCATGCATATATAGGTACATACATACATATATGTAGGTGTAATTTTTATACACCTACATATTAGAAAAGTTATAAAAAATAGTAAAAATGAATTTTACCATATTAAGCATTTGTTTGGGATAAAAATTTTTTTTTTAATTTAGTAAAACGTTTTCTTGTGTGTATACGTATGTATATGTCTACATTCGTTTGTATTCGTTATATGTTAATTGGTTAGATGTTATAGAGTTTTATTAGATTACTTGAGCTAGTATTCATTTTAAGTCGTTTATTTTTTATTTTTAAATAGTTTTGTAAAGTTAAAATATAAAAAAAATTTACTACCACCGAATACGATTATAGGATAGGTTAATCTTAATAGCAATAAAAGAAAACAACGAGATAGGTATGAAACTAAATTATTTCAAATAAAATTTCGAAATATTACTGAGAAAAAAAATAGTGAAATTTTATCGTACATACCTTTGTGTATTTAAATTTCATATTAATTTGTGGATTTCAAATAATTATACTTCAGAATTGTTTATAATCACATGTTCAAGTAAAATTATGTTTGCGTGTTGTTACGAATGTTTTAGAATAATTAATGTTTATAAATCCAATACAAATTTACACATTTTTATTAAACTATTTCTTATATTTGAATATTATCATTTAAAAATTTAAAATTAAGTTAATTAAAAATATTATGGTGTAAAAGTTCAAATTTTTCAATCTGATTAAATTTGCATATTGTTGTCACATTACATACATACATACATATGTAAATATCAATTATTAATTTTAAATGATGTGCATAACTACACGTAGATATTTTCATATAAGTGTGTATGCACAGATAAGTATCTACGTATTTTAGATCGAAGATTTTGTAAATTGTGGTTAAATTAGATTTTGCATTGAATAAATTATTATCAATAGTTATTTGTACATATGTATATGAAGATTTACGAATATATGTATGTACATATGTATGTAGGTATAATTACGTGTTTATTTGCATATAAAATTTAACATAAATTTTGTTGAACTTTTGAATTACACTTGATGAAAGTGTTAAACATTTATGTTATTTTGATTGATTTTATCTTTCATATAAGGATGAAGGTTTTAGAAATTTTATCGATCTTAGGATTGAGATAAAATGAATAAAATATGTAGGTATGTAAGTGCGTAAATATCTACAAAATGTAGTATTTATTAAGCGTTTACCACTAATCATATCTTGATATCTATACAAAATTATTTGTGTTTTAATAAACAAAATTAAGATACAGAAATATTATACAATATTTAAATTGTTGATTTCATTAATATAAAATTCATATGTTCATTACAAAATAATAGATATTCGTATGTATGTACATACATACATATGCATACATATGTATGTATATGCATTATAAATGGTGAAAATGGTAATTATAAGATAAATTCTGAAGTTATTAGTAAATATACACGTGTATGTATGTACATAGATATTTTTTAATAATTATTTTATAAGGATAGTTGTCCTTTTTATTTTGGAATTTATGATGTCGTTTATATTTTCCAAAGTACAAAAATATTTGACTGTATATAATGTACATATAAATGTATACGTATATTATGTATCATATAGTCAAAAATTAGGATAATTTTTAGTTCATAATTTAACTTTGGAATAATTATTTTTAATAACATTTATTGCTATATCATCCATATTCAAATTATCGTACTGAAATAAATTAAATTTTCAAATTTTGGTAAATTATGTAGACGATGTATACGTGTTTACATGTTAAAACACGGTACATACGAATATGTATATGCATGACATGTAAATTGAATAAGAATATTGACATTATAATTACATAATTATCTTAATAATTAAATTAAACTTGTATAAATATAACCCAATAAATTTTATATAAAATTCACAAATTTTTCATATACTCTTATATAGTATATACTCAGAAGTATTGTGTACTACCTAACTAATATACACTATCATTTGAAATTATTTTGTAATCATTAAGTATTTTTGATAAATTTGAAAATTTGTTTAAAATAGCAGAAAAATTTTTTTGTTTTGTAAATTAAAATAATTTTGCAATGTATACATGTAAAATATATAAGTGCGAATTTTCATTTACAT
This sequence comes from Anthrax anthrax, assembly GCA_963971155.1. Lineage (NCBI taxonomy): Eukaryota > Metazoa > Arthropoda > Insecta > Diptera > Bombyliidae > Anthrax > Anthrax anthrax. The sequence goes on along the minus strand of OZ020118.1, from coordinate 5,431,957 downwards.
TTCAGTGTTTACAATAATTTATATGTTGTTGATTTGATAATTTGTGCTTAAAGCTTGTCTATATATACATATATTAGAATAAATAAAATAATAATAAAAATGATGTTGAAAATAATTTTATTTGTATTATTAACAATAATTCTAATGAAAGCAGAAACATGTATTAACATCGATACGTGTTATTCTGTTGAATATAATGATAAAGCTATATATCTGAAAAATGTTGCATATTTAATTGATGATTTACAAAATCTTGATGTAATTGAAACATTTGTTATATTTACTGAAGAAAATTTAATTAATCATAAAATTTTGAATAATATTTTAAAATATTTACATGAAATTGTTCGTAAACCATTTGTTATTGTTACAAAATATTTAGGAAAATCATTAATTAATTTAGTTGGTGGTGCAACAATTAGTATTGTTATAACAGAAACTACAAAACCTTCGGTATTGCATAATATTACTGGAAAATCATTACGTGGTATTCATTCATCGAAAATTTTATTCATTATTTTATCAAAATTAAATGAAAACGATTTATATGAATTATTTAAATGGTGTTGGAAAGAAGGAATAATAAATGTTTTAGTAATTTATCTTAATACTTCATTATCATCATCAGTGCAATCATTGCCAATGTTTGATAATAATTATGATATGACAATTAAAGAAATCTGGAGTTATTCAGCATTTCCAAAAATTAATTTAAAAAATTTAACAAATGTATTACCTGAAAAAATGTTTTTAGATAAATTTGATAATTTTCATGGATATAAATTTTATTCTCCGATAAGAGAAGATCCACCAAGAGTTTTTACTTATATAAATAATAAAGGTGAAAAAATAATAACTGGAATTAGTGCAATTTTATATCAAACATTTTTAAAAAAATTTAATGGAACTTTTGAAGAGAAATTAATGAATAATTGTAATAATTATACAACTAATTCTATTAAAAATGTTGATATGAGACAAATATTTGAAGAAATTTTACGAGGTGATATTGATATACCAATTCATCCGTATGGTCACTATAATAGAAGCATATATGGTTCAAGTTATCCATTTTTAATGGCACATTGGTGTTTTGTTGTACCAATGGTTGGTGAAATACCATCATATATGTATCTTATTATGCCATTTGATACTATCATTTGGTACATTATAGTGGGTGCTGTAATTTATATTACAGTCATTGGAAGTGTTGTAACACGTTTATACCGTAATAAATACAATATTGGTGGAGTATTCTGTGATTCATTATGTGGTATATTGTATTTACCATTTCCAACGAAATGTTTTCATTGCACAAGATACACTGTATTCATACGTTTACAAATCATGTTGTTAGGATTTATACTCTATAATTTGTATTTAGCTGTGTTAACAAGTTTTTTAACGAGCACATTATATGGACCTCAAATGAATACCGTCGATGATATGTACAAATCAGGTCTAAAAATTATGTCAATTGAATATGAAACATTAACTATAATTGGACAAGATAATTTTCCGTCAAAATATAATGATATGATTTTAATAAAAGATCCAGATACAGTTGCTGAACATCGTAGAAATTTGAATACATCATATGGTTATCCAATGACAACAGAAAGATGGTCATTTTTTTTACAACAACAAGAATTATTAAATCGTATATTATTTCGTGTATCTGATGTATGTTTTGGTCATTATCCATTAGCATTTCCAATGCCATATGATTCACCATTTATTGAGCCTCTAAGTAATTTCATATTGCGCTTACATGAAATCGGTATTGAAATAAAATGGAAACAATTGGTTTTTGATGAAGCAGTTAAAAGTGGTATTTTACATAGATTCAAAGAACATGCAAAGCCACTATTTATGTCATTAAATAATTCACATCTTGTATTGCTTTGGAGTGTTTATTTATTTGGATGTATTATTAGCTTCCTTTTATTTATAATTGAGTTAATTAAATATTTCATTATAAGAAAATATTTTCATTAAATATGAATGAATTAGAAGTTTTCGAAATACATATTAATATACAGGAAAATCAATTTTCATAAAAATTAAAGTTTGATTTTATATTTTATTAAGTTACTGCACAATAATATAAAAGTAATTATATAGCTACATATATTGAAACGAAACTTAACGAAACTTAAAAACATTGATAACTATTTATTAAGGCTAAATTGATTTCATTAGAATAATAATATGAAGAAAAGGTAAATAATATCTTTATAAATTTCTATATTTAAATAATTATTTATTGGATGTGATGGCATTTGTATTGTATCGGTTGGTTAATAAGTTGACTTGATTGAAAGAGAATCATCTTAGAGTGAAAATCTTTTTCAAGACGCTGAGAGTGATCTACATACATCTGTACATTTAGTATTTGAATCTTCTAACTTTGAATAAAAATAAATAAATGAAAAAGAGAATAACTATGAAAGTATTAAAAATTATTATTATTATTATTATTGTTATTTTCAAATTATCTTCACCAAAGATAATAAAAACAAATCATTTTTATTCATTGATTAAATTTATTGAAAATTTAAATAATTTTTATAATTTTAAAAATATTTTATTTTTCATAAATAATGAAAATATTTTACAAAATCAAATTGAAAATTTTCATATAGAATTTAATAATTATAATGATAGTACTGCATTAATGATACCAAAAATAATTTTTCTTAATACCAGTGATATAAAATTACGATTAAAATATTCAATAAATAAAGATGAAACAATATCTATTGTATTTTATACAAATTTAAATGATGAAATTATAAATATTGTTGATTTATTATTAGAAGGTATGCATATGAGTAAAATAATATTTGTACATATAACAATTTCGAATATTGGAAAAGGTACATCAATATCACCATCAATATCACCATTATCAATATCATCGACAGATGTAAATAGTTGTAAAAATATAATTAAAAATTTATTTAAATGGTTATGGAAAAATTCATTTTTAAATGCAATTTTATTTTGTATATTTAATAATAATGATAGAAATTTACATGAAATTTATACTTATGATCCGTTACATTTAAATATGAAAATATATAATATAACAAAAAATTATTCAATACAAAATATATTTATAAATGATAAAAATTTAATAAATAATTACAATAAAATTAATGTAAATACAGCATTTATAAATGCACCACCAGGTGCATTTGATTATTATGATAGCAATAATATAAGAAAAATATCTGGTTTTGGTGGTAAAATATTATCAGAATTTTTAATACGTTATAATTTTCAAATAAATATTAAAAATTTGAATATTAATTCATCAATAACTGAAGATATATATAAATTAATTTATTTAAAAAAAATTGATATTAGTTATGTACCATTATTTGTATTTGATAAATTTATATATAGTGGTAGTTATCCAATAATTATATCAAAATTATGTTTAATAATACCACATGGTAAAAAATTACCATCATATTTATATGTTATAAAACCATTTAAATTAAATTTATGGTTTATATTAATTTTATCTATATTTATAACGTTATTAATACCAAAATTAAATGATAAAAATTTTTTTTTATCTATATTATCATTTGAAAATATATTACGTTGTATATTTGGTTTATCATTTCCATTTATTATTAATAAAAATGCACGTAATTTAAAATTAACATTACTCATTCATATTATGTTATTATTATTAGGTTTTATAATAACAAATTTATATAATGCATTATTAACATCATTTTTAATGAAAGTGATACGTGAAAATGATATAAATACAATAGATGAATTAATTAATAAAAATTTAAATATATTAAGTTTTAAATATGAAATTGATTATATTATAAATACTATAAATGAAACATTAAATTCTAATAATAATAATAAAAATTATAATAAAAAATTAAAAAATAAATTTAATAAATTATTTATTTATACAAATGAAAAAAATAAAAATTATCATTCAGAAAATTTAAATATAACATATGCATATCCAGACACATTAGAAAGATGGGAATTATTTTCAAAACAACAATCATTATTGAAATATTCATTATTTTATATGTCTGATATATGTTTTGGTGAATATTTATTAACATATCCAATGAAAAATGATTTATATTTTAAAAATAAATTTAATACATTTTTAATGAGAATACATCAAGTTGGTTTATATGATCATTGGCAAACGATTGCATTTGATGAATTAGTAAAACTGGGTAAATTAAAAAGAATGAAAAATTCAATTAATGATTTAATTGATAAAAAACCAATAACATATGAACATTTAACATTAGTATGGTATGGATTGTTGATTGGTAATTTCATTAGTTTTATAATATTTTTATTTGAATTAATTGAATTTAAGTTTTTATTTACATTACATTTTCATGATTTATTCGATTTAAGAAAAATTTAACAATTTAATTGTTATCTATAAATATGTAGTACTTGGATTGGTTTTATAAATATACTTAGAATTAATATGTATGTTTTTTTGTTCATTGAAAAAAAAAAAAAATAAATAAATAATTTAATAATAGATGAGATATTTTAGAATAAAATTTAAATTTGTTATAGTAGTTCACATATGAATATATAAACGTGTATAATTTTGAAAATAAATTGAGAGTGAAAATTTTAGTGTCTAGTTCGTCCACTTTCAATTTATGTAGCATTCGATAGACTATATCCATAAAATCAAAAGTTAATATGGGCAAAGGTCGTTCCTCCCATCCTGCTCAAGAAAAAAAAAAACAAATTATTGGTACAACCGGGATTTCCCCAACCTGTGAGGATAGCATTACCAACTAATTCGGTTTCATTATTTGGTAAAAGCGCCGGTTTTACATGATTATCAAACTTCAGTTCTTCATCACTGTATAAAAGACAGTGGGCTCAGCAATTCCAATATTTAATTTGGATTTATTTCCAGTTGTTGTAGGCGACGTATCTTCTTCGTTTGATAACAACCATTTCGGTTTTTCAACGCTTTCCATTGTATCATTAATCCATAAGATAATATTGGACATTTGTAAATCTTCGTGACATTATGGGATCTTCGCATATTTGTCCTAGCCTAAATGATACTATCCCAATTATAGTAAAATTATCATTCTTTTTCTTTTCATTACATTCACTTTGTACTGATTCTTTTTCATTTATTTTTGTAAATTTCTTTAATTCTAATCATTGCTGCCTAAGAAAAAAAATTGAATTGACAAAAAAAATTAAAAAAATAAACAAATTATTTAGCGTTCAAATATACTAAAACATTAGTACAACCGGGATTTCCTCAACCTGTGTGTGAGGATAGCATTACCAACTAATTTGGTTTCATTTTTTGGTAAAAGCGTGGTATTTTTTTAAATTTTAAAAGAAAATACAAAGGCACGTACAAAAGAACAAAGGAGAAGAAAAATGTAGAGAAGTTAAATTAATAATTAAATAAAACAACATCACAAAAACTTTTAATCTTGTTTATTTGTATATATACATACATATGTATGTACATATACTTATGTTACGTACATATGAAAACTTTACTTAAATTTTGAATTTTTTTTTATTGTAATAAATTATGTTTTCACATATGAAACAAATAAAGCTAATAATTAGGCCTATTAACCATAAATATAAAAATGGTTTCATATTATAAAAATTCATTGATTGTGCTCTATTTAAAGTAAAATTTAATTTATTTAAATAACCTAAATTGTATAATTCTTCAAATGATAATTCTTTCCAATGTAAATATAAGCCAGATTCAAGTATACGCATTAAAAATTGTGGAAAATGTTGCAATAATATTGAATCTTTACGTGTTGGAAATGATTTTATTGAATTACCAAAACATATATTTGTATTATATAATTTTGGTTTATTTGTATATATTTGTTGTTTTAAATATAAATCATAACGATCTTCACTTATTATATAACCATATGATGTATTTAATGTTCTTATATGATCTTCTTCAATTTCTGGTTCAACTATATTCATTAAATTTAAAAATTCATTTGGTGCATGATTTATATATAACAAATTATTTAATTTATGTCTATATATTAAAATTTTTAATTTTTTTGTTATAACATCATCAATTGTATGTATTTGATTATTTAATATTGGTTTTGTTACATAACTTGTTTTTAATGCTTCATGTAATTTTGTTATTATAAATGTTATTAATATAATATTTATATATACATATATAATTTTAAAATTATATTGTTTAACGGTTTTTATTGAATATGGTAATGGCATTGATAAATATCCACAATAAATATTAAAAAATATTTCAATTAAATTACAATGATAATTAATTGAATTATTATTTTTATTAAATTTATATAATAAGTATAATATAAATGTTTGATAAAATATAGATAGAAAAATAATAAGCCATACATTAAATTGAAATGGTCTAAAATAATACATAAAATGTGGAAATTGATTACCATATGGAGCTATTAAACAATACGGTGATATCATTAATGGATAACTAGCTGATTGAAGATCATTACCAAATATACTAACTGGTACTATAGATATTTCTATATTATCATTTTCAATAACTGCATCAAGTTTTTCCTTTTCCAATATAAATAATTCAATTGTACAATTATGATATTTTAAAAATTCTGTTAATGTTCGTCCACCATATCCAGATATAATTGTTTGATTTTGATTATTTTTTATTTCTGTATATTTATATGCTCTTGGTAAATATCTCATAAATGTTGTTTTCACTTTATAACCATTCATATTTTTATAATATTTTATATTAAATAAATTTTTTTTATTAATTTTTAATGTTAAATTTCTAATAGAAAAATATGGGAATGGATCATAATCAAAAATTTGTAATTGATTTTGATAATATTTATTATTATGTAATGATGATGATAATATAAAAAAATTTAACATTGATTTATCCCATGCCCATTTAAATAAAATTTCAATATCATTAATTGTATTAATTTCATAAATTGGTATTAAAATAATTCTTGTCATATGCATACCAGATAAATAATTATCAACTGTTTTTAATAATTCAATATCATTCCATATATAAAAAATTATACTTAATAAATTTGTATTAATATTATAATGAAATAATTTTACATTATTTAATATTTGTAATTTATTTATAATAATTGGTATTTGATTATTATTACTTAATTCTTTAGCAAAAATTTCTGTTATATCTAATTTATATTCATTATTTGTAAATAATATAATTGTTTCAAATTTATAAATTGAATTTAATTTTATTAAAAACTGTGTTAATTTTTTTGTATTTAATTCAAAATTAATTGAATTATTTGTAATTAATAAAATAATAAAAATTATATAATTTAATTTTTTCATTTTATTTAAAAACAAAAAAAATTCGCGTATCTTCATCTAGTTTTTTACAAAGTTTATTATTTATGTTATTTTTTTTTAATTTTATTATGTATATATTTTATTCATTTTTTATTATCATTATTATTATTTTTGTTTTTTTTTTTTGTTTGTTTGTTGATGATACGTTTAATGATACGCTGCAAGTACTCAATTGATCAAAGTAATGCAAATAATGTATAATATATGTACTTTAGCTTTTATCCTTATTGGATGAACCTATAATTACTAAAATTTCTTTGAATAGTTTTAATAAATTATAATGATATTAATGTATTTTTAATTATCCTATTAATTATATATTTTTTAATTACATTGACAAAGTTTAATGTTACTATAATCGGTTACACACTTTAGCTGTGTGCTGTGTGTAATAACGCATGTAAATATTTATAAACAAATATTTTACTGGAAACTTGTAATAAAATAAATTTGAAATATTATATTGAGTTTTAGTTTAAGTGTATTTATGTTGATTTGAATAAAAATAAAAATGAGTGCGGTAATTTATGTACAAGAAACAGTGAAAATATTCAATCAAAAATATTTTTTGAACACATGATTTATGGTTAAATTGAACGAAAAAAATTAAAATTTATTTATTTTTGTTTTTATTTCATACATTCATAAAAATTTATTTCATGTGTGATAGTTTTTAAAATATGTACATTTAATAATATTTTTATAATTAATAAAAATTTATTTAAAAGTTTTAAACTCTTTTATATTTCATATCGTGTTATTTGTTGTTGATCCTTGAATTTTTTAAATATTATACAAAAGTTTATTATTTATATATGTTCTCGAACAAACTTTACCTAATTTTGATTTATTCATTGTTTTCATTTTTTCATAGATAATACGATACTTTTTTTACAATTGCTGATCCTGACAATGTTTTTGAATTATTTTTTGATGGTAAAACTGGATAAATTGTGTCGATGTAATCAGACCAATATCATATTCCAATGGTTTTGATATATTAAATTTTTCATGATAAATATGTTTAATACTTTTCATCAAAATTGTTGTTAAGAAATAAAAAAATTTTTATTTTATTTCAAATGTTACAAAAAAGACAGAATTAACGAACTTATGTTTTTGTGATATACGTAAACGTACATATATTTTCTTCCATTTAAATAAACAATGTGCAGCTGTTAAAGTCCACTTTTCATTTATTATTGTTCCAGCACACGTATAAAATCCTGATTTACCCATTTTAATTAGAACCTAAACTGTTCAGTTCTAACTGGTAAATTGAATATTCAGTTTTATATACAACATCAAAAATGTATTTTGATTAGACATTTTTACCATATACGGATGTTCGCTATGCATTGAGGGAACAACGTCGCCTACAGCTTGATATCTCAATTTAAAATAATCTAATATACATATGTACATACGTAAATAAAATACGAAAAAATAACAAAATTTTCCTTTATTAAACTTTTATAGAAATCATAATATTTTACCATATATTGTTCCTATCATTAAAACGATGAAAACAATGATTTGTAAAATAAAAATAATAAATAATTTTCGTCTAGAAGAATTGTTTTGAATTTTTTTAAAAATTTAACGCATTTATAAATCACATACATCTGTGTGTATGTATGAAAATAATACTTTAATAAAAAAAAAACTGAACACTATTTTATTGTACAGCTTTTACAAAAAAAAATTGTTGTAAAATTAAATTAAAATAATGTACAAAAAAATTTAGTTATAATAAATTTCTTGATAATAAAGTTTTAGAAGCGTGTAAGTTGCCAATAAACGAAATATACCTTGAAATATACAATGTACATAATTCGATTTGATTTTTAAAACTTTTTAAGTACATATGTCTATGAAGCAATATAAATAATGCCTGGAGTCCAATGGCAACGTCCATGTCAACAACAGTAACGACGTTGAAAAAAAAAAAAAAAACATTTGATTCATATTGAGCCTATGCGTTATTCATACAGTTTAATATAAGTAAGAAAACAGATTGTTGATATCCTTTTCCATCAGTGTTTTATTTACATTCGAAGTTGAAAAACTTATCAAAACTATCAAACTTTGATATCAGGAAAGTAAACATAATTTGGTTCTATTAAATATTTTATACCTTATATTCTATTTAAAAAGTGTATGTTCTGGACGAATAAATGTCTGATAAAATAATTATTTTTTTGTCTAATTAACCTTTTTTTATTTAACGTCATATGTTATATATTTTTGAATACTTTTTGGGTAATACATGAAATGACCTTAAATAATGTAAAACAAATTAGTTTGTTTTAATTAGGAGTGTAAATTACAAGTTTGTTGTTTATGGGAAGGAAAATATTGACTTTTGTTTTTATTTTGTATTTCTTCTTTTTGGTTTTTTTTATTTATTTTTTATTTTTTTAACTTGAATCATGTAAGGTATGAAAACAAAAAGTATAAAAATAATGAATATACAAATCAAAATTACACATGTTAAATATAAAAGGTGATAAAAATAAAAATTAATACAGTGTACGAAATTCACTTTTATTTCTGGAAATAAAATTATTTTACACCAAAATTAAATATTGTTCGTAAGCCTGTATTTTGGAAATAGAAATTCAGAATTTATTCAACAGATATGCATATGTATACTCTGATATGTACATATGTTTTTTTTTTTTTGATAGACTGTATATGCTATTTAAATATGCTCACTAACGTACACTTATTTATAATTTCTTATTAAATACTATTTACATGTGAAAATTAATTAATATTATGAAAATATCACATGTGTTTTATTTTCTCATGATAAATAAAAGTTAAAGTATACATGACATTACATCGATATGTTTAACTGTTAACTAGTACGATTAAAGTTATATGGTTCATTCACTAGTACGATTAAAGTTCATTAAATACATAATTATAACTATATAAATTGAAGTGAAAAAATGACATTAAAAATTTTTTATACTTTAATTTTAATTATTTTAATAATAGATATATCAAAATCATTTAATAATAAAACTGAAATTAATTTCAAAAACGATTTTAATAATATTAATAAATTATCAAAATTATTTCCATATATACATATTATTAAAATGTTACAAAATTATTATAAAATTCAAACATTTTTATTAATATATGAAAATGAACAAAATAACGATTATTCAAATATTATATTTGAAAATTTTATTTTAATGAATTCAAATGTTTGTAAAATAATAATTAATAAAAAAATTAATAAAAAATTACGTTATCATTTAAATAAAAATATATTTGTAATTATATTTCATATAAATTTTAATAATAAAATATTAGATAAATTGTTATATAGTATGCATTCAAGTAAAATAATTTTTTTAAAAATAAATGATCATCATATTATTAATGATAATAAAATGAAAATATCAAATCATACAGAAATAAAAAATATATTTGATTGGTCATTTGAAAAATTTATGATAAATGTTGTTATTTTTGATTTATTTGAAAATGATATTACTGAGGCTAATTATTATAATTTGATGAGAATTTATACATACAATCCATTTTTAAAATTTAATATTAAGGAAATTCCATTTGAATTATTATTAAAAAATGAGAAATCATCTGAAAATAATATTTTATTAAAGGAATTTTTTCCAAATAATAATTTAAATAATATCAATGGTATGAAATTAAAAACTCCATATAAACGTGTCACATCAAGATTATTTCAATGTTATAACAAGAATGGTAATTTAATATTATCTGGAATTGGTGGTAGAATATTTTCAACTTTTGCTGAATACATTAATGCAACAATTGAAATATTTGAATTTCCAAATTATAGTTATAGTAACAGCAATAAGAATAAATTATTAAATAGAAATAATGATGAAAATATTTATGATGAAGATGATGAAAATATAATTTATGAAATGATAAAAAATAAACAAATCGATATATGTGCATTACCATTAATTAATTTTGGTAATTGGACATATGAAGGTGGTTATCCTATATCAGTAATAAAATTTTGTTTAATAGTACCAATAATACATGATAATGATATACCATATTACATGCATTTATTATTACCATTTAAATTTAATGTATGGATTTTAATTATGTTTAGTATATTTTTAATAACATTATTATTATATTTATCAAGATTAATAATAAATAAAAAATTAGATATAAGTGAATCATTTTGTCATGTTATTTGTGGTATATTATATATTAATTTTCCAATGAAAAATTTTTTTCAAAATTTATCAAATATTAATTGTATACGTATAAAATTTATATATGTATTTATAATGATATTAGGATTTTCATTAACAACAATTTATCATACATTAATGGAAAGTTTTTTAACAAAAATTGTTGATGGTAATGATGTGAATACAATTGATGATCTTATATTTTATAATATAAATATATTAAGTTATCATTTTAAAACTGAATTAATATTTAATTTAACATCTAATTATAATCAAACATATAAAAATAAATTAAAATCTTTAATTATTGATGTTAATTTAGAATTAAGTGAAAAATATAGAGAAGAATTGAATACAACATATTCATATGCAACAACTGAGGACACATGGGAATTAATTTTTAAACAACAATCATTATTAAAACATCCGTTATTTCGTGTATCACCAATATGTTTTGGTACATTTTATTTAACATTACCAATTCATATTAATTCATATTTATCAGAACCATTGAAATTATTTATCATGAAAATTTATCAAACTGGTTTGTATGATTATTGGATAACAAAAATATTTGAAGATTATGTTGAAATGGGTATATTAAAACGTTTAAATGAAGAAATCGAAGATTATCAATTATTGAATGCAACATTATTAATACCACTATGGATATTATGGATATGTGGATTATTATTAAGTTTTTTATGTTTTATTATTGAAATAATTTGGTTTAAATGTAATAAATAATGATTTAAAAATATAAGTATGTATCTGAACAAAATATAAAATTTTTATTGAATTTTATTTATGGTAAAATTTTTTATGTGAAATAAATAATAAAAAATTAATTAAAAATTTAAAATTTTTATCTTTTATTTTTACCATTAATGCTTTATATATATAGAAATTACCATCAATGATAATATAGAAAATTGCTTTGGAAAATCAAAAATGACCAAATAAAATTAATTTAAAAAAATAAAACATAATATGATATTTTACACAATAAATCTTAATTTTATTACACAAAAATTACAATATTAATGTATTTTAATTTAAAATTCAATCGTTAAAAATTTTAATTAAGAAATGTTATTGATCTAGGATATAACCACTTAATTAAATAATATTTTAATAATTCTAAACAAAAAAAAAAAATTAAACTAATTATTAAACCAATTGACCATATTGTCCATAATAATGTCAAATGTTTTATTTGTAAAGGCATAAATTCACGATGATTATCATGTCGAAATTAAACAATATCCTCTTGTAATGCTTCATCAACTACGATATCTTCAAAACGACTAAATAGACCAACTTCAATTACATGTAATATAAATTCATCTAATAATTGTAGAAATATAATGATGATATTTATAAAAATTATATTATTATTTAATTCATTTATAAATATAAATAATAATTATTTTTATAAATAATGATTATTATTTATTATATTATTTAATTTATAATTATAATTATAACATTTTGATCTTATTATTAATAATGGTATACCAATATTATTATTTAACATCATTTCAAATGAATTTAAATCTAATATAATAAGTATTATTTTCTATTTCATTTTCTTTAATTTTTCGATTATTAATTTTTATAGTTTTTATATTATAATAAAACATTAACAGATTTTCATAATTATAAATTTTATGTAAATTTTCAGTTAATTTTAATAAAAATTTTAAATTAATTATTATTTAATATTTGTTGAATTATAATTATTATAATTATCATTATGATTTAAAATATTATATGTACTACAGTTAATCAATTTAATTATGAGAACAAAATTTATAATTAACTGAGTAAGTAAAATTTTATTTTTTGATTTTTATTTTTTTAAATATTATATCGTGTTTGTAATTTAATGTAGTTTAAATATAAAATTATTATTTCAAAATGAGATTACCAAAAATAAAATTTTATTTAAATTTTTTTTATTAAATTTCAGTGAAAAAAAATATCTTAACCAAAATTCAAAATAAATCTGTTCAAAAATTGTAAAATCGTTTTTTATCATTTTTTATGAAATGTATACATATACAATACATATATAAATTTCGTAATAAAAATACAATTGAATAAATTAATTTGTATACACATACATATACATATGTACGTATGTTATGTATTAAATTGAATAACATGATAAATAAATATTTATTTGTATATGTGTACGCAAAAATTCTCAGTTAATTAAAATCAAATACATTCAATCATCAAAAATCTATATTTCAAATATTAATTTAATGGATGAATATATCCAATATACATACATATATAATGTGTAATATTTTGTTTATTGTGTTTGTGTAAAAAAGTAAATGCAAATAATTCGTTAATTAAATTTCAATAAATTGAATATATTTCAACGTATGAGTATTTGATGCCTACAGGTGAAATACATTTTAAATGTTTATTACCGGTATGAATACATCACAAACATAATCAATAAGTAAATAAAAATGAAATTACTTTTTATTTATTATGTATATACATATATATAGGAAAGTATACATTTGTACGTATGTATGGCATGTATATACTCGTACACCAATCCAATTTTTATATGATATTTTATTTAATCAATATATTTTCAATTGATTTTGTTTTTAATATAATATGTAAAACAGATTTAAATGAGAAATAATGGAAAAATAAATACAACAGAATGAAGAAAATAAAACAAGGAATTAAATACAAATTATTGTTATTAAGGTCATAAAATTGTATTTAATTCAAAAATCAATTAAACGAAAAAGAATTGTGAAAACTTTGATATTTCAACGTGGCTATATACTCGTAATTATTTAATTAATAAAAATATATTATTTATTTATATTGTTTTTCGAATCAAATAATTTTGAAAGAAGAAGAAAATTTTTTTTATTTATTTTCTGCATCATACTATTTAAGTTTTTTACTTCATATTATTTACCATGTCGTATTTTATTCTGTAAGTTTCTAAATTTAGCTTAGAAACAGTTTTATTACTTTCTTGTCTTTGAAGTCAATCAAATTAATTCATTTAGTTAATACATATAATTTTATACATATTTCATAGATATTTCTCTTAGTAACAGAATTTAAATTAAATTTTTATTTTAACATATTTATAATATACAACAGTATGGGATTGATTACATAAAAATCATATAATTAAGTCCTTTTTGAAGTAATCAAAATTACGATCGTTTAAGACAATTAATTTAAAAAAAGTGTATATAATATATAGTTTAATTATTATAAAAACGTATATGTATGTAAGGTATACACGCATTATAACAAATAAATTACTATATGATGGTAGTACATACATAGGTGTTACTCTGTACGTATGTAGAAATATATGTTAAAATATCAACAAATATGTAATGTACAAGCATATGTACATATGTATGTGTTTTTTGATTTCATCAGTCATAATACATACATACATGTGCAAGTTATATCAAAAATGTAAAATAATTATGGTTAGTCAAATGGTAGTTATACCAAAAGAGAATAATTTATTACACGTGTATTTTTTTTGTGGAAATTGCTAATTACTATTCGATATGTGGAAATTTCAATTAATCAAATTCGTCAACAGTTCCAAAATATTATAATAAATGAATAATTATATACGTACATATGTATGTTTAATATGTACTTGTATGTACATACATATATTTAATAATAAAAGCTTTTGAAGTAAATTTTATTAGTTTTTTTTTTCTGTTTATTATTAATGATAACTATAATCAACTATATTTTATTTAAAAAGTAATATTAAGCATGCCCATATGCAAATATGTATGTAAAAATCATTCAGTTTTATGCTATTGGTATCGCTAAATAATTTTATGACGAAATTAGGTGTAATACCTGTTAGTGCGTATGGGCATTTTGATGTTTAACGTTTCATTATTATTGAAATTAAATAAATACATACATATAAAAATAACAAAACTTAGAATATGTACATACATATGTAAGTGCAATAAATTTTACAATAAAATGTTTAAAAAATGGTATAACATAAATTTTACAATTTTATAATAAATACAATACGATTAATAATAAAAAGCAAATATGTACGAGTACATTGTACATAAATGTGCATATTTTTCACTAATTACATTTGCATTTTCTAATCTATAAATAAATAAATTTATATAAGCCAAATATTTTTTTTTTACCACAAATAATTACAATAATTAATTTAACATTTATTTATTTATGTCATTTGTATTTTTTCTTTATGATGTTTACTGAGCCTACATAAATATTCAAACAGAGTGCTATTAGAATTGTATGATGTTTTGAATTTTTTGTATTGCATTTTTTTTTCCTGGCTTATTATGTACCTATACATATGTGTACACATGTGTTCAATAATCCGACAAATCAATTATTTAATTGTATGTATTAGTAAAAGAGTTTTATAATCAACATATGTATGTATAAATATAACAATATGCAGATTAATAATTATGGATTGATTTTTATTATTATTCAATTTTTATTTATTTAAATTTTATCTCAAATTTCTTTCGTATTATTTCTAATATAAAAGATATTATACTCAATGTTACACCAATACCATATCCAAGCCATAATAATTTTAAATGTTCAATTGTCATTACTTGCCTTTTATCGAATTCATCTTTATAAAAAAATCTCAAATATCCAGCATCTAATGTTTCTTTAAATAATTTTGAATACCAATGTTTAAATAATCCACTTTGTCGCACTCTCATAACAAATAATGTGAATGGCTCTTTTAATACTGTGTCTAAACGTGTTAAAAATGTTATTGGTATATAACCTAATGTTATATATTTTGATGCACGTAATAAAGGATATTTTAAACGTTTTTGTTGTTGTTTCAATATATTCCATTTAAATTCAATCATAATATATGCATATGTTGTATTAAAATTTTCATGATGTCGTTCTAAATCATTTTCTGTTGTTATAATTGAATAATCTTTAAAATTACCAGATGGAAAACTATTTAAACGTATAATTTCATAAGACATCCATTCATTACATAAAATTTTAACATTATGTTTTTTTAAATCTTCAACATTATCAATTTGTTTATCAAATACTGTTTTAGTAAAAAATTTTGTCATTAATGCTAAATATAAATTTGTTAATATAAAACCAAGTATAAGAATATTTGTATTAATTATAAAATTTTGTAATTTTTGAAATTTTTTTGTATATGATATATATAATAATTTACGTAATATATCACAAAATGCTTCACTTAATTCAAATTTTTTATAAACATAATATTGTATTAAAGTTAATAATATTATGCTAAAACATATTATTAACCATATATTAGATTGAAATGGTAATAATAAATACATATATTTCGGTATTTCACCAATTACTGGAACAATAACTAAAACACTTACTATAACAATTGGATATGTGAAATCAACTTCATGACGTCTTTCATATATTGTTATTGGATGAATACTAATTTCAGTTATATTTGCATATATATCATCTTCAATTTTACCTAAATCAACACCTTTTGTTGAATTTGAATTGAAAATTTTTTCAATACTACAATTTAAATATTTCATATATTCTATAAAAATTTTACCACCAAAACCACTTATAATTAATTCATTTTTAGAATTATTATAAATAAAAACTTCAGGTATTTCAATTTTATCATATGCCACTTTAACTTTATATCCTTTAAAATTTTTTTGATTTTCATTTGTAAATAAATCAGTAATTGAAAAATTTTTTGGAAATAATTGTATTTTTGGTTTTGGATATGGATCATATTTAATAATTTGTAAATTAATTAAATCATTATCATTATTTGTAATTTTTTGTTCTAATGAATTAATTTCATAAAGAAATATTGAATTGATCATTGCTCGTGACCATGTCCAATGTATAAATTTATAAAGATTTTCATAATTTTCAGAATGAAATTTTTGTAAAATGAAAAATATCATTTTACGTGTATGTATTGTACGTAATGTCTCGTCAACAATATGAATTATACGATCATTTTCATTTGTTGTAAATACAATTGAAATTGAATTTTTATCAATATTAAATTTTATTGCATGATTAATTTTATTATTTGATGAAAAATGCATAAATGTTACATTTTTCATTTGATTTTGTAATAATACACTAAATTCTGTTAATTGATTTAATGGAAAATTATCAGATGAATAAATTATGATGGTATGAAAATTATATATCTGATATAAATTTTGCAAAAGATTTATAATATAAATCATATATTTAATGTTTATAAACATCGTTATAAAAAATTGGTTGAGTATATTTTGTACAAATTTATATTTTATATAAAAATGAACTAAAATACAAAATCTAAATATTTATTTTATTATAAACAATTTTATGTAGAATTTATGTTCTAATCTTCTTAATAAATACTTTAAACTGATTGGATTGTTAGAATATTAACATTTTTATAAATAATGATAAAAACAATGGAAATAAATCAAATATTAAGTAAATAAATAAAAAATATAAAAAGAAAAATAAATAAATAAAACAAAACGTGTTATAATAAATTATCTAGATTGAATATTAACCATGTCTTTTTTTAGATTTAATAAAAACTCAAAATGAAATTATATTTAAATTTATTTACTTGAGGGATTTAAACTTACAATTTTTATTGTTTTCATATTTTAATAAAATATTTTACGTAATAAAGAAGGTCAAAAGAAGGATATTTACGTAAAAGTGAATACAGTTTATGATTACATCAAAGAAAATAAAATGTAATGTACAATTATTTATCTACCCAAAGTAGAGGTTACTACGAAACATTTGTACAAAAAAGGTTTTACAAAAAAAAAAAAACAAACAAAAAAAAAAAAAAAAGAAAATAGAAAATGTAACATGTTCAATTATTTACATATTTTTCTTTTTTATTCTCTGAAGTGCAATTAAAAAATTTTACTGAATTAATTACTTATGGAATACTTTGTATTATTTGGAAAATTATGTTCAAAATGTTATTATGTATTGCTATAATAGAATTAATTATGTGTACTGCATTGTATAACTATGTAAATACTAAATAGTAATAAATCAAAATATTATATTTTTATTAGATATGTATCCTGAGTTAAGATTTAATAAAAACTCAAAATGAAAATCTACATACATATTATGTACATAAAATAAAAATAATAAAAATGAAAAATTTTGTTTTTATTGAATTTTGTTTAAAGGATACGTAAATATGAATTCTATAACTTTATATCAAGTAATACTGTACATCCTCCTCCTTTGGCGCAACAACTTAATGTGTGTACAAATACTTATATATATTTAAAATGATAAAAATTTAAATTCTTATTCATTTCATTTAATCTGAAAAGAAAAATAAAACACATTTTCAATTAATTCGAATTATAATAATTTTTTTTTATAATGTATAAATTTATTATTTCATGACAAAAAAAAATTTATAATTCGTATCATGTATACTAAATATGTACGTACAGAATTTTTTCAGCCTAAGGCAAAATACCAATATTTAATTATAAATGTTAACAACCACAAAACATTTGTTGCTGCCATCGATATATTTTATTTGATTTTATTATTATCAAAATTTTTCATATTTGAGTTTTTGGCGAATATTTTATACAAATCAATATATGTACATGCATTAAAAATTTTGCAAATGTATTAGGTTTTTGTGGTATATACAATGAAATAATATTTCATTATTTATAAAAATAATATCAAATGCATTTTTAAATGTATACAATTTACCATTTCAAAATTGTATAGGTAAAAATTTTGTTTTCAATGATTTGTAACTATTATGAGTCCGTTCTGGAAAAATTCAAAAATTATATTGCATATGTATATAGAGCAGAGTGGCGCAGTGGAAGCGTGCTGGGCCCATAACCCAGAGGTCCGTGGATCGAAACCACGTTCTGCTAATGTTAAAAATTTGAAATATTCTTTTAGAATTTTTGAAATGAATAAAAATTTTGTTCTTAATATTTTTTTATTTCTATGGATATGTGTTCTCGAAAAATTCAAAAATTATATTTCACATACAGAGCAGAATGGCGCAGTGGGAGCGTGCTGGGCCCATAACCCAGAGGTCCGTGGATCGAAACCACGTTCTGCTAACGTTTACAAATTTAAAATATTCTTTTAGAATTTTTGAAATGAATAAAAATTTTGTTTTTTAATATTTTTTAATTTTTATGAGAATGTGTTCTCGAGCAGAGTGGCGCAGTGGAAGCGTGCTGGGCCCATAACCCAGAGGTCCGTGGATCGAAACCACGTTCTGCTAATCTTTTCAAATTTAAAATGATTTGAATTTTTTTTCTAAATATTTTTATTTTTTTAAAAATATTATCAGTAATAACTACAACCGAAAATTTTTTAAAAATAATACATAATGGATATCCAAATAATTATTTTAATTATAATTTTAAAAAATATAGAGTATGTAGTATATGTAAGTGGAATGCATTTATTATTAGTTATTCATTACATAGATATGTATAATTTTAAAAGTTAAACACCCAACAATTCAACAAAAGCATTTCCGAATTTATAGGTAAAAATATTGCATTGGAAAAAATTTTAGTTTCAATGATTTTCAATATTTTCGAAGGTGTTATCGATAAATTCAAAAATTACATTTCATATATAGAGCAGAGTGGCGCAGTGGAAGCGTGCTGGGCCCATAACCCAGAGGTCCGTGGATCGAAACCACGTTCTGCTAAAATATTTTTAAATTTAAAATAATTTGAACTTTTATTTTTAATATACATTTTTCTTTTAAATATACAAACAGCAACAATCATAATTGAACATTTTTTTTGTCTTAATCTTATGTTTTATAAAAGAATTTTAAAATAAAATTATTTTATTCGTATTAATTCATGATGTAAGTAATATGAAAAAAGTGTAAAGAAAATATGTGGATCTCTATTTTTATATATAAACTTTTTTTATATAACCATTAGCTAACATTTAATTCAATTTGAATGATATATGTATTTATGTATAAATGTATTTTGAATTGAATTTAAAGTTTTTAAGAATGATTCCTTATGAAACACATTTGTAAAGTTATAAATTGAAGAAATTTTCCAAAAGATTTTCAATGTTTAAAAAAAAAATAAAGAAAAGAAAAATTACATTTGTTCTTTTATGTTATGCAAAATAACTAACACTTTGAAATTACTCAAATTTTCCATATGTTAGACATAATATTCATTTTTATATAATATAAGTTATGATGTTACTAAAAATATTTTATGAGTATTAGTACATTTATAAACGTACAACCACATAATCAAAAGAAAACTAAAATACGTATGTATACGAGTACATACATACATATGTATTTTAATGTGAACAAAAACTTTCATTTTACACATCGTTTATATATGTACGTACTTATAACATGTGTATATTATAGTTGAGTCAAGATTTAAAAACTTTTCAAGAGAATACTTATGTACGTACCACAAGAAAGGACTATTCAAAAGTTTTCCTAATAATCCAATAAAATGTCACTATATATACATTTTTTAGAGAGAAAAACAAAAGTGAAATACATATTTATATATATTGTGTAATGTGTTGTGTAACATATACGGGACATACATATACACTTACATATGTATCTATGTACGTACATATGTACATGTACAATGTGGATAATATGAGTGCATAAGCAATCTAAAAGAATATTTATTGTATTTCATTTATGATGAATTTGAAAGTTTTATAAAGAATTGTAAAAAATAAGGTATTGTTTAGTATATTTGTATGCAAGAATTTATACACATGTAAACGCTTAACATAATCTTGAGTATTATTATATAAAATTTGATATATTATTATTATTATTATTATTATATCACAATGTATTTACGAGATAACACATTTAATTACATACATATGTATGTGTGTACATACGTATGTATGTATGTACATGTTATTCATTTCAATGTATGGTATGAATGTAGCACAATAAATTTTATTGAATTTACAAATGTCAAAAATGTCATAAGAATATTGCAATGTATTAAAAAACCTTCAAAACAAAAAAATAAAATAAAATAAAGAAAAAGGATAATAAAGAAATTTTTATATGTACATACGTATGTATGTATGTATGTATGTAATGACATAAGTATAATGATTAAGTATTGTGTTGAAAATAAATTTAATTGAAGAATAACTTGTTTTGGATAAAATGATCAGAATTTTGAAAATAACGTATTTTTAAATCCTTGAAAAATAAATTTTTAGAATATATGTACATACATACATACTACATACTTACATATGTACATACGTAAGTATGTATGTTTAAGATTTTTTAATTTTAATAATTTATTCAATACAAAATAAATTTTAATATTTATAATAATTTTAGATCTACATTCTAAATTATTGATCGACTATGTACATATGTATGTATGTACTTATGTATGCATATAATTTGTATTGTGTTCAAAATTTTTTTCAGAACATATTTTACTTAACGTACATATTATGTGTGTAATATTTGGTAATATGCAATCTGAATACAATAGAAAATGAAATCTTGTTATGAATGCACATAAATTTTTTTAGCTTACAAAAAATATCCTCTCATATACATATGTATGTACATATGTATGTAGTTTCTTTTCTACTGAAAAATAAAAACAAAATTATTATGTAAATTTTCAGATTTTCATTCATGATTACATGCTTAAATTTGTGAAATACGAATTCTTGATAAATTGTGTAATTGTCATATAGTATGTATATTTTGAAATATGTATGTATATATGCACTTATGTATATGTACATTATAATGAATGGGTGGAATTTTAATTTTTGGTGTATGTACATAACGTAAATGTATACACATACATACGTATATGTATGCACATACATATACATATATTTTTAGAAAAATATTTTTGTTAGTAATAAAATTTTTCGCTATTCACAATAAAATAATGTATTTAAATTTAAAGATTTTCTTCAATTTGTAAAATATGTTTTTATTATATCTTATTAAATTCCTCAACAAAAGAAAACTAAAAAATAAGATATATACAATATGTATGTATGTATGTATGTATATTTTTTAACATTACATTCTGTATGTAAGAAATAAAAATTTCAAATAAATATTGCATGAAAATTTTACAAAGATATTAAAAATCAAATTTTGCAAATAATATCCAATTTTTTTTTTTTTTTTTTTTATAAAAATAATATGATGTGCATATGCACGTGTATACGTGTACATGAAGGTATTTTAACGTTTATTCATCATTTTGTATACCTCATAGTGTCAACATATTATAATAATAAAAAATACAAATATTTTATGTTGTCTTTTTTACATCATTGCAAAAGAGAAGAAGAAGAAAAATAAAATCAAATTTTCTTTCGTAAAAGTCTCTATTTTATTTCAATTTTTGTTTTTTATTTTCAATTGTTATTCCCTACATGTACATTTACATATGTATGTCTATATAGTATGTACATATATGTTTTCGAATATGTATGATGTGCGTTCATATATGTACATATGTACAACTTATACATATATTCTTCATTTTGTTTTTATGTCAATATAATATGACACAAAATATTTCTATAAAAAATAACATACAATACGTCACATGCATATATGTACATAAGTACATGTATTGTATTACAGATGAAAAAAAAAAATATAGTGTATGTTGGCAAAGATAATATTATACGTACATTACCTTATTTTCTATTATGAATTTTTTTTATTACATATTATTTATAAAATTTTAAATTTTACGGATTTATATAACTATGTATATTGTGTACAGCTTTAAATAGCTATGGGTGCTTTTGACAACATATTCAAATCGTTGACATATAAATGAGAATAAGAAAAATAAAAACTGTACAAAAAAAAAAAAATAATAATAATAATAGCAAAATTGATACTCAAAAATTTTTTAAATTGAAAAGAAAAATCAGGTAACAAAAATTCAAAGAAACGTTTTTATATTAAAAAAGTTTACAGTGTATATTTAAAATTTTCTTATTGGAATATAGTGTATTTATGTATGGAATGTAATGAATACATATAATAGATTTTTAATAAAATCAATAATCGACATTTAAGCAGAAAAAGGTTATATTAAATTTTATAAAAATTATCTTGAAATGTTGCATTTACATATTCATAAATTACGTCATTGTTAAACAATTAATTACACATAATATTATGTGTTTTCAATTTTCTGATCAAAAATAGGCAAAATCAACAAAAATAATGAAATAATTAATCATGAACGGATGGATTACTTAAAAAATACACAAATATAAATGAACATGTGTGTTCATTAACATGATCAACGTAAATGTAAGTATTGTTTCACATATTTACATACCTACATATGTATATATTGAACGTTACTAAACCACCGACAAAAAGATAGGCTAGTTTGTGGTTACATGAAATTTTATATAAACACTTCAACATACAAAATTTAAATAATATTGTGGTGTTATTGTATAATATATGATATTTAAATATTATTACAAAATTTATTAAATTAAAGCGATTACATGTACTCCAACATATGTATGTATATACGCGTACATATATGTACATGTGTATCTTTTATGTAAATATAAGTATATGTATACAAACGATAGTGTTAAATATTAGTATTATACTGATTATACAATACTTATTAGGGAATCACTATTCACTAGTAATCATTATAATTTTAGGATATTCACAATAATATCTAATATGTATATTTATTAAATAAATATACAATATAAAAATTATTTTGTATTTAATAAAAAAGTAATTTATGTAAATATATTTTATTATTTTAATTTGTAATTAGAAAAATTTATAATACATAATTGAATATAATATAATTTATATGTATTGTTAAAATTTTTGAATCGATTTTATATGAAATTTTATAATGTTTGTTTACTCATAAGTTTTATTAATTACAAACACATTAGAAATTTAAAAAAAATTTTTTAAAAAATATTACAATCTACGAATTAACATTTTTATCTGTATTTGTTTTTTATTAATATAAATTGCTTAAACAATAACATAAACATTATTCAACAAAAAAGAAAAAAGGAAAAAAGAAAATCCAAAGTGTTATGAGGAAAATAAAAAAACGGAAAATAATACGTAAAAGCCTTTGCGATTTAAAATTAATCCCGTATTTAAGATCATTAATTTTTTAATTTATTTGCTTTACTTTTATTCAATGTCACGCAATTTCATCATTTCCATATACTGTATGTATGTTTATATGTACGTTGAGATACACTCTGATATATTACAAAAAAAAAAAAGTGTGTATGTATGTAAAGGAAAACAACAAAAAGGACGATTGATATCGTAAATGATGTTCTATTCAATTTCATTATGATCATTAATCATAAAAGTGTACACGTACTTGACACAAGTAAAATTTACAAGAATTTCCATTATATACACGCATAATATGGTGTACATATAACTGTATGTATGTATATTTATGCACCTTTTTCCTTAGCATCAAGGATAACATCATACACACGCACATTTTTCGTTTTTAAAAGCGCTTTTTCTCTTCTCAATGTTGTAGAATTTTCATAAATTATAAAGGAAATTATCATATTTTGTCATTATCTACGCAATAAAGTTTTAAATAATTGGCTTTTTTATATTTGTTTTTATATATGTATATATATTTTTTTGTTTGTTTCATCTACGTTGACGTTAACAACAAAAGTTCGTATTCTAAATACGCACTAATAAGAACATCATTTTAATTTAAAATTTTAACTTTTTAATACCGATACAGACGTTACACGTAATGTATGTAATGTGTGCATGTGATATTGCTTTTAATTACAGATTTATACTGTAATACACATGTTACATACATATATGTATATGTATGTAATTTAAATCAAAAACTTTAAATTTAATATAAAATAATGAATTTAAAATACATTTCTCTGTTTAAAATAAAATTCAATTCAATTAAATTTTTATTTTATTATTTTATTTCGTTTTCATGACAAAACCATCAACATCACAATTACATATTTATTTATAACAAAAAGGAAAAGTTCTTTACCAAAAAAAAAAAAAAAATATATAAACACAACTTTTATTTTCCAGTTCCTAGTTTATTTTTTTGTATTGTTAAATCATTAAATACAAATTGTATGCAACTTTTTGCAAACAAAACGATTATATGTACACACATACTGTTTTACAAATACACATGTGTAAAAAATGTGTACGTAAATTATTTAATATTGAAAGTTAAAATTTGATTTTGTTTAAAGCAAAATACAAATAGTTATATTTTGTATTTGAACATTGTAAATAATATTGAAATTTATTTCGTAACTGTGAATTTTCAAAGGTAACATATAAATATGTAGTTTATTTATTTTTTTTTTTTTTTCGTTTTTTAATATATCCTTTTATAAGGTATAAGAAAGAAAAATATGCAAAATAGAAAAAACAATAAATATTAAAGAATTTTTAAATTCATTTACTTGTTTATTTGGTATACTATTTTACACAGGAATAAAGTATGTACACATATTGTTACGATTTAAGATTTGATATATGTATGAGATTCGAGTTGTTTTATTTTTACATAATGTTTACACAAGATCTATGTCAAAAACATTTATGGAAATTTTCATTTTTCAATTTCTGAAGTTCTGAAATTTGAAATTCCTTTTATATTACAACATATTACATATGTAGGTTTACTTAAATGTGAATGATTTACGTATTATTCAATAATCTCAAAATGTATTTGAATATTTACTTATTCAATTAAAAGTTTGATTGTACGTACATACAAGTAAATATGCAATTACAATCATATATACGAATAAATTGTATGCTTATAAACTATAGGCGTTTTTTATATTATAGTAGATAGAATTTTTATTTGAATTTCAATTTGAGTTTAATTTTTTAAAAATTTTCTTGAAAATTCATACCGAATGTTATCATACATTTGATACTCATACTTCATGCATAGTATATAAACACAAAAAAATAAATAAAATAAAAATAAATTATCCTTATGAATTTTAAAGTTATAGTTTACTTGTGAAGCATCGTTATTGTCCAACTCTTTTAGCGTGTACATAACGTATGTGTACAGTTTTTATTAGGTTTTATCAATGATTTGACTTTTGTAATTTCCTTTTTCTAGGTCAACAATTTTGTAACAGTAACTAGGGAACAATATGTAAGTAAATTATGTATTTTAAAATTATATGTATTTTTTTTCTATCTTTTGAATTTGAATTTACTTAATTTAAATGTTATAAAAAAAATCTGTATAGAAGTTGAGGGTCAAGTAATTATGAGGAAAATTGAGTGGTGCATATGTATACATACACATTATGTATTTATATACTCATACAGGGTGATTCTATTAGATGATTTATTTATATTTCTTCCCATTCATATAATTTTCCGCCTATTTTATCAATGCCTGCCGGCCGTTGATGCAGTGTCATACAAAAACCACCCTGTGTGATTACTGAATCGATTAAAATTTGATAATAACTTATTTTCATAATATACATATATTCTTGATAACATATAACATTTAAAATTTGTAGAACATTAATTCCTAATTAGACTAATTGAATTTATACATACATATACATATGTATGTACATATTATATATTATTTTATAATATTTATACCTTATGAATGCTTGCTCATATGAAAACAAGTCGATTTACAGGTAAATGCTTCAATTTGAAATTTTTAAAAGAAAATTTATATGCATAGATATTTTCATATAATTTTGAAAATGATTTCACTTGGATTGATTTGATTTATTAAATTTATTAATTATACAGTACGGTTAGTGTTACCATTTTGCTACAATTGCAGTATTTTTACTGCTTTTTGATGTCTGAAACTGTAATAATATCGTCTCGATGAAAATGATGCTTTTTAAATTTACCTGCATTTTTCTGATATTTTTATTTTCAAATGTAATAGAACATTTTAAAAATTGAAATTCAAATTTTGAATATCATGCACCGTCTATAAAAATAAAATTCAAGAGCCACTGTATAATACCACCCGTCTCCCCTTACGTTCAAAATTCAACTGAATTGAATAACCATTACCAAGACTAACTGCCGTGCCCGTGATTACCAACCATCATTTATGCTACTGAGTATTGACTGGGCTGCTACTTGCTAGACTAGTTCGATTGCCACTCTGTGTGCTCTGCCTATGTATACGTGACCTTGAAAGTGAATAAAAATGCGAAAGCGAAAGCAAACTGGTTGAGTGTACAGGACAGGATTACTACTATTTATTTAAGAATTCTGTCTACAATAAAAATCAAAAAAGAAAATTGCTTTAAAGAGAAATTTTCAAAAACAAGCATTTGGAAAAATGTGGGAGTGTAGTATTCAGGAAATTTAAGCAGTATTGTATTGCTTTCAAGTTTTGGAAAGCGACAGCACTGAGTATGGTTAAGATCGTAAAAGCAAAATTGAATTAGAATATTTTTTGCATTTGTATAACAAAAACACATGTTTTAGTGTGTTCATATCAAGAAAAAAATATTGAAATGGTAATTAGTTTAAAAATCGATGAAAAAAGTGAAATAATAAAACTATGAAAAGCTTGTCGGATGTTAAATATTTCGTTTATGACAAGTCATGTACATACAATACCTGTAGATTGAATATTGATATGAATATATCTATATATGTATGTACATATATGTATGTTAATGTACGTAATAACCGTATTATGAGATCCCTGCAGATGAATCAAGAGCGAAAATCTAGTAAAATGTAAATTAATAATTAAATTTCTTCAGTTCAAACATACATATGAACGTGCACACGTTAACATATGTGTACGTACATCCATAATTCAAATGGGAAATAATACAAACTTTCTTGTCATTTCATTTTCCTGTATTTGAGATGAAAATTAGAATTACTACAAAATAATTTTATATTAAAGTACCTAATTATTTTGAATTATTTTTAATAGTATTTTTTATCATGAATGTAATTAGAAATATTTTCAAATTAATTATTTAATTACATTAAATAGACAAGATCAATTAAATAATAATCTAGTAGGATTTATGTGATGTTACAAGGAAATAAATTAAAACAACAATTATTGTAATAATCATAATAATAATTGATTTTATTTTATTCAATTATAATTTCGTTTTTTTAAAATTATTTTAGTATTATTCTTTTTTTTTATTTGTTTTCTTTGTTTCTCCTCATTTTTAATTAATTTGTTCCTCTTAAAATTTTTTTTTTTAGTTTTCTTATTTATTATTCTCCTTTAAAAATTTTTAACTTTTATTGATTTCTTTTTTTTTTTTTCATTTTTATTTTTATATTATTTTTATTATGTTTATGTTTTGTATTAATTTATTTGCATGTATAATGTAATGTAATATGTTGTAGATTTTTTTTGTATTTGTTTTTATGTAAATTTTTTACTTGATTATCACTATTTTAATTATCATTATTATTTGCATTATCACTGATAGCTCTATGTATAAATATAACCATTTTTGTTGTGTTTTATTTATTTTATTTTATTTTTTTTTCTGTTTTAAATTTTCTTTCTTTTAATATATTCTTATTTTAATTGTAGGCTTTTTAATTTGTTTTGCTGCTTTAAATTTCTATTTATGCCATTGTTTTTATAATTTTTGTGTTTGTAGACAATTTTTACCAGTATAAATAAAAAAACAGTTAACTCAAAAACATTACAAAAAATTCTTTCTCAATGATACATATTATCATATAAAACCTCATTTATTTTTCTTCATCTTATTTTGTTATGAACTTTTTTCTTTTTTTTTTTTTCAAATTTCTTCAATTAAGAATAAAAATTTTAATTTGCTGTTATGATATTACCAATTTTGATTTACATATTTTAAGATATAAATTATATGTAGAAATAACAAGTTAATATATATAGTATGTACTAACTAATAATTAATTTACTATTAGTTTTACTTCTATTAGATCGTTTTTATTTTAGTTTTTAAATTTTCTGTAATAATTTATTTTTCATTTTTATTTATTTTTTGTTTTAGTTTTTTTTTTTTTTTTTTAATTTAAATTTTTTAAAATTTAATTTCATAATTAATTAAATAAACAAGATTGTATTAATCAATTAATTGACAATGAAAAAATAATGTAATTTTTTAATTATCATGGTAAAGTATTAATACCAATACCATTACCTATGTATGTACCATGAAATAATATACAAACTACAATAATTCAAACTACAATTAATTTAAAAAAAAAAAAAAAAAATGAAAAAAGATGTACATACGAAAACTGTTTATTCTTTATTTTTCTGTTCTATCGAATTATTACTAATTTTTTTAATTTACATTACGTGTTTTCATTATATCTTTTAATAATTTTCGATTTTTTTTTATTTTGTTTATTTTATTTTTTTAATTTGTAATTTAAACGTATATTCCAAAATTTTCAGAAAAATAAAATAGAATTGAAATTGACCCATATTACCACCATTATTAGTTTCAAATGTTAATTGATGTCATTATTTTAATTTTTCATTAATGTACATATTATAAGTTATTTGTCTTCGTTATATATACGAGATATGCTGAATAATCAATTGACACATTTTTATTTCGTATTTTATTTATTTACTTTAATATGTTCATTTTTATTTATTGATTTATTTTGTAAATTCAATAATTCGTTAATTGTCGTTTTTTTCTTTTTTCAAATTACGTCATGTCATATAAACTGATGGTTTTTTCAATTATTAAATTTTTTTTTATTTTTATAATACTGTTTATTCACTTTATGATACCCATTTTTATGTAAAAACGTTCTGATTTCATTTTAAATTAATTTCGTGCTGTGATAATATTAAAATTATTTTTATACATAATATTTATTAGTAATATAGTATAAATTAATTTATATAATTTTTTGGTTTTAATTGTATTAATATTTTTTTTTGTGTATTTTATATTTGGTGTAGATTCAAGTAAAAAACGTTTAATTACAATTTTATACACGTAGTAAATACGTGGTTTTGTAATATTTTTTTTTTTTTGTTATTGAACGCTTATATTACCTTTCCTTTATTTACTTGTATTAGTTCTTTTCTACTTCATATAGTATTTTATTTTGATTGTATAAATTGAAAAACATTTTGTTCAAGATTTTTTAAAAGTTCTTAATTTTTACCCTTTTTTTTCAAATTTTATTTTAATTATTACATAATTTTTTCGAATTAAAAATTAATTTTTACAGTTTTATAAACATGTGCATATTATTTTTTTTTTATAGCAATTTTAAATTACTAAAAAAAAAATCAGTAATTAAATCGTTAATTATTATTTCATTCTTTTTACATTCAATAATATTTGCGATTATTGTAATACTGTTTTTTTTTTTTAATTTGAATATTTTCTACATTAATTTTTTTGTTTGTTTGTAATAATATATTATATCAGTAATGTAAAGAATATTTTATGCAATGATTTTGTATATATATGTATATATATAATATGTGTATATGTATTTTTTTTTTAATTTTTGTCTTACCCTTATATTCTGTAGTTAATAGTATACTTCTAAAATAATTATATTGTAATTATAATCGGCATTTTTTTTTTCTTGTAATCAATTGTATTATGGTGTGCATTGCATTTTTGTTCTCATACTTACAAATCTAAATTTAATTTCTTCTTTGAAATAATATACAAAATTTTTTAAAGTTTTTTTTACATCATGTATATATTTTATTTTTTTTTTTTGTCAAGAAATAAATTTTTGTTTTTTTCTTTTTAAAATATTTTTTTACATATGTAAATCATAAAATTTACAATTTTAATTTTCTTTTAAATATTTACACATTGTATTTATTTATATGTATGTAACGTATGTGATGTACTTAAACTATTTTGCGTATTTTGCATATTCTAAATGTTATATGTTACCTTTATGTGTGATCTATAATATATATCTTCTTATCTTAAATTTACTTAATAGAATTTCTTAGTTTTATCAAATCTTTATAATTTACATATATAATTGTAATTATTATATTTTCTACTCGTTTCAATTGACTTTAGGATTATTTTTATTTTTTTCATTTCATAATTTTATTTTGTAACAATTTTTTTCTTTTTTTTTTTTTGTTAAAATAACAATAATAACTAAGAAAAAATGAAAAAAAAAAAACACAAAAATTACATACGTACTGGGTAAGTGCTTTTTAATACTTGTTTATAAAACAGAGTGCAAACAACATTTTTATAATACCATTTTCTTTATAATTTGTTCTAAACTACAAAATATTACCATTACTTTATTAAATCATTTTTTTTTTACTAATTAAATTTGATTAAAGGTACATATATATTAAATTTTAACGAATTTTGAAAATATTTCATAAATTTTAAATAATTTAAATACATAATGAAATTTTACTATGATTATGAAAGAAATTATTTTAAAATCTTTAAAACTAAAATTTAATTTTTGAAAAAAACGTTAAATTATTCAAAGTAAAAATTTATTATAGGCAAAATTAAATCAATTCCTATTAAAAATTTTCGATTCAATATTATATATACCCTATGGCCTATATGAACATCTACTACCTACATTATAGTACTTCTATAATATTATATTAATGGACATTATTTTAATTCATTTATATGCATATGTAATATGTACAAATTTTAACAACATTTTTATATATAATACTGTTTTTTTTTATATTTCTTTTTTTTTTTTAATTTCTACTTTAACTTTAATTTTATAATAACAAGAATGATAAATAACAGAAAAGCAAACAATTAATTTTTTTTTTTTCACATTTAATATAACTTTTTATAATTGTATAACTAATAGGTATTTTGTGAAATCCATTACAGAAAATAAATTTTTTAAATTAAAATTAATTACACTTTCTGTGCATTTTATTGTCTTATGTATGTGAATAAGACTACATAACTTTAATTTTATATATATATATATATTTTTTTTTTAAATTTTGATTTAAATTATTATTTTATTAAATTATTCTAATAAATTAATAAAATAATTTTATTTACATTTATAGTTCTTCAATACCCTATTCTTGATTGATTACCTTCTCATACATACCATATTATGTAAATATATGTAAACTTAGGTATATTGTTTAATTTGAACATAATTAATTATTATTATTATTTTCAAATTATTGTTATGTTCATTTGATTTGTTTGTGGTTGTTTTGTTATCAAATAACATAATTAAGTATGTTTAAAAATAAATGCCTTTGATTAATTATACAATATTACATACAAGAACAAAAATGTCTGTATTAATTTATTTTAATTAATATTTATTGAATTAAAATTGAGTAAACATGAGAATAAGACAATATTCTCATATTTTGTTTCAGCAAACAAACATACACACATACACTGTATGTACATGTACGATATGTGCGAGTAAATTTGCTCTTAGGCTATATCCTACATAGATTCATTTTATCTGTATATTGTCAACATACATATTATACAAAATGAAATTATTAAAAGCCATTTACAATTGAAAATTGAAAGAAAGACAAAATGTAAAAAAAAAATATACAAGGAACGAAATATTTTTTTTAAAAAGGTTTTTTCATCGTAATTGCGCATATTTATTATATCTACACATTAAAATTAAAATTAAGCTTAAAATTAGCCCAAAATTTTTATTTATACAAGCTGTACTAGACAACATTAAGGCTATATCCTATGTTAATACTAATTAGTTATTTCTCTTTTTTCTATTAATTATTCGCATTTTTTTTTTTTTTAGAGTAAATATTTACAAAAATTTATATTAATTGATTCTTTTTTTTTGTTTTTTTAAATAAATATTTATAGCATTCTAATTAAATACATTTATGAATTTATACATATATGTACTTATGAATATAGTATAGATACTTTGACTTATTTATTTATTTATTTTTTATTTTTATATATACGATTTTATTTTTTATGCAAAGAGAAATAGGTGGGTAGAAAGAGTTCCGTTTTTTCACATTTGTTTTGTATGTATATATATATATGTATAATATATTTATGTTTAATAAATATAATACAGTTAATATAATATTAGTACATATACAATATGTTATATGTACAGTATATTGAAAATAATTTTAAAAAATAAAAATAAAGAAAATTTATTTGAAAAATAATAAAATTAAAAAATACAATAGAAAATATATATTTTACATAAATATAAATTATATAAGTATATTTACATAATAATTTCAAATTCACAACACATATAATAATATGTCATATTGTACGTATTGTAGCGTATTGTTAATAAATAATTACAAATTAATATGATATACATAATAAAATGTTACACAATAAAAATAAATCGTCGTAATAAAACAAAAATTATAATGACTATTGAAAAATTGTCAATTATAATAAATAAACATAATAATGAGATTTTCATTTTCAATAGCAATCATATACAATATACTTATCTTCAAATCAAAAATAAAAAATAAAAATTGAAAGATTTGAAAATTTATAAAAACAATACATCAGATTTATCTATTTAATAATGAAAAATTAATAAAATAAAAATCCTATGTATACATATGTATGCGTACATATATTATTATAGAAATGGAAAATTTTGTGCTCTAGAGCTTTTAAAGAATATTAATTGAGCTTCTAATTAATATAACGTAATTCATGATGATATTGAGAATTTAAAAAGCAGAAAAATATAATATCCTTACTATGTGTGCACGTACGTAGTACAAATATGTACGTATATCTATGAAAAATTGTTAAAACAGAAAAAGTTATGTTTTGTTAATATATTTAATTTTTTTTTACATATTTTTTAACAGCTTCAAGTCAATTTGTAGTTTAAAAGTATTTATACATATAATTTTAACGGAAATAAAATTTCATATTTTACTTATAAATTTTGTACAGTAATTTTCTCTAAAATTTTTGTGATATTTTTATACAGATTGAAAGAATCAAAAAATAAAGTAAACACGTTATTCTAAAACAATAAATAAAAAATTTTAAATTATATACGTATGCAGATTAAATTTAGAATAATTTTTTTTTTTTTTTTAAATTGAAAATTTTAATGGTTTACTTTCGTAGTTGTATTACTAAAAAATTGGCTGTTACATAGTATATAACGAACAATTTAAACATTCTATATACATAAGAAGAAAATTCCACAAATTTTATTTAAAAAAAAAAAAAGTTTTTTTTTTGAATTTTGATACTCAGTTGTTCGCATGTTCGTAAATCTAAAACTTTAGTTTGTATTGCTGATTAGTTTGTATTTTATGAAGATAAAATCATAGAATTCATACATACATATGTATGTCCTTAAATTAATGGATTTAGAACCCAAATTATTATTTACAAAACAAAAAAAGAAAAAGAAAACAAATTGATTGTACGTTTTTCATTTAATAATAAAATATTAAATAGACAATAATGAATAATTCGAAAATAAAAAATAAAATGTATGTATGTAAGTGTGAGGGAAAATCAATGAACCTTTAAAGTTTTTATTAAAGAATTCGTAAAAGAGAAATTAACAGAATGCCTTTACTAAAATGTTTATTTATTAATAAAGTAATAAAATTGTGGAGTAAACATAAAACTAAAACAATTATTATGTCAATTCCTTGATAAAATTAATGATATATAAAAATGAAAAGAAAATTAATAGGGGAAAAGGACAACAAATATTTTTTTTATAATATTCAATTTCATTTTCAGTTAAAAAGAAATTATTATAGAGGAAGGATAAAAGACCAGATTATTTTTTTATTTTTGTTTTTTGAAAATGTTATTAATATCATATTTCTGTAATTTAATTTTTTTTTTTATTTTTTTTTTATTTTTCTACTAATTCAAATTTTATTTTATATTTTTTCAGGGTGGCTATTTCCTGTAATTATAATTAGAATATTTAAAAAATTATTCAAAAATATTTCAAGAAATGATATTGTAAAAAATTCTCATTATTTACAATTACAATGGAATAATAATACAACGTCAAACTTAACTAACTATACAACATTAACAGTACTTCAGTAATGATATTTTAAAATTAAATTTTAATTTAATATAATTCATTTAATTTTCATTTTTTAAATTAATTTTTATTTTCGTTACGTTTATTAAAAGAAATTCATAAACCTAAAGTTCATTTTATTAAAAAAAAAAATAAAAAAAAAAAATTGTATTTAATTTCTTTTTGCTGTCATAAACGTAAATATGAAAGAAAAATTAATTGAATTTTTGTTGACTCTGTTGTTGTTATGTAAGTAAATAAAATAAAGTATTATGTTTATTAAATATCTTTGAATGTACATACATACATACATGTATACATTTAAACACGTTTCCTAACTATGATTCGTTAACGTCTCATTGATATACACATGTATAATTACATGTATTTACAAGAATATGTACGAAAGTATGATGAAAATATGTATGAGTTAGTGAAAAATGTATGTTCTATATTCGTTTGTATGATATTGTTTGTAGGAGTTGTTTAGCCATTATATTGTCGTTTTAATTTTTTTTTTTTTTTTTGATTCGATTTGTAGCTCAAAAGAAAGAAAAAATTATTTTTGATTTATGAAATAATAAACAATGTAATTGACATTAGCTTCTAGATAAATACAAAATTTTTGCTTCTGTGTACACGCAAACTTTAAGTATTTTTACGAATGTATGTATGATGATAACCGCAAGGTCCCTATTATACATACATATGTTCAGAATAGATATAAATTTAAAATTGTACATTTAATAATTTATTTCGTACAAGTTTTGAATTAAAAAATTTTCCTCATAAATCAAAAAAGAAGATAAAATATAAAAAAAAGTGAAATGAAAAAAGAAAATTTATTTTAAGGAAAAATAATGATACAAAGCAGGTGACAATTTGATAAATAAGAAAAATGTTTTTTTTTACCAATGATAATTTTTCCAAAACGATGTACAATTTTTGTTGATCAAATTAGTAAAAAATGTAGTCTCTATGCGGGCCCCATCATCTGGTATTTTGCGCTACTTCCCAACCAAAAAAAAAAAAAAAATAAATAATAACCACAAATTAAAAAAAAAACCTACATATTTATTTTCTCATTTTGACTGAAAAAAATTCAAGATTTCGTTTTTTTCTTTATTTTACTAATTTTATTGCCTGTTTTCTGTTCACTAAAGTGATTTTAGCATTTTTAATTTGTTGAATTTATATTTTTATTTAATTTATTATTTCATTTATATATTGTTGTAGATCTGAAAAATTTCTCCAAAAAAATTTTCTCTAAAAATCTACTATTTAATTTGTATGTATATATTACACTACAATAAGAATTAGATAATCAAATGCATGCAATTTATATAGATATAATATATTGATACCAAAAAAAGATATAGTGTTAACTGTTGGACTGATATTATAGAGAAAAGTTCAAAATGTTCTTGTTGATGCCATCTGTTGAGTGTAAAGTTGTCTTTATAAGCAAGAGAGGACAAGGCTTTAAAAAAGAAAAGAAAAATTACAAATTAAAATGAAATAAACAAAAAAGAAAAAAAAAACGAAAAATTTAATAAGAAGTTTTGATTTTATTTCATTCGAAAATAAGTTAGATATAAAAATGAAAAGTTGGAACATAAGATTATTAAGGATATACGAGTATTATGTATATATACATTGAAAGTTAAAAAAAAAAAAAATGAAGAAAAACAAAATAATAATATGTAAATATTAAAATAAATTATGGAAATTTGGATATTGATTGGAAATTGGTAATGTAATACGGTTTGTGTAAATAAAAAACAAGAATTTTGTTGTTGTTTTTTTCTATGCATGTCTTTTTTTTTATTGTGTATTTAATGTTTAATATTTCACATTAGTATATATATGTATATATTTCTATTTATATATTAATTTAAATTTAACTGATAAAATATTACTAAATAAAATTATTTGTATATTGTTTTTGTTTCTGTTTTCTTTTGGGTTTTATTATTTTTCTTTGAGTTTCCAAATAATTTGCTGTTGGTTTCTATGGATTATGTTTTTTTTTTTTTAAATTTCTAAATTGTTTTTTTTTGCTTCTGTTTTGTATTTTTAAGTATTTTTAATTTAATATAATTTGAAAAAAAAATTGTTGTTTTTCAATGTTTTTATTTTTTTTATTTTATTTTAATTATAATTGAAATTTGAATTGAATGATGTATGTGATATATTAATCGTATATATTGTTTTTCTTTGTATTATGTTCACATAGATTTATATATATCTTTTATTTATTTATTTATGTATCATATATGGTATCAATAGTATCATATATAATCAATATTATATATATATATTTATATTATATAATATATTATATATATTATTATATATATATTATATTATTAATATACATATATATTATTATATATATATTAATATATATTTATATATTATAAATATATATATATTGGGTTGTTCGGAAAGTCATTTCGTTTTTCCCGTCAGAGGACTTAATTACGTTTTTTCGAAACCAACTTCACACTTAAGCCGCATAACCATTATATGTCTTGAGAGCTGATATTGCAAGGCTTGTGTGTGAAAAAGTTCTATTAATTCTACGCAGTAGTTTTTGGTTGGTGCCCTTTTAAATATGGAGAGCAATAAGCAGCATTTTCGTCATATTTTACTTTTTTACTTCAGAAAAGGTAAAAATGCTGTCCAAGCGAGAAAAAAATTGACGGATGTGTATGGAGAAGGCGTGTTAACAGTACGCCAGTGCCAGAACTGGTTTGCAAAATTTCGATCCGGCAATTTTGATGTCGAAGATACACAACGGTCTGGAAGGCCGGTCAAAGCTGACAAAGATGCGATAAAGGCATTAGTTGATGCAAATCGGCGAATAACCACACGAGAGATCGGTGAGAGATTAAATTTGTCGAATTCGACTGTTTATGGCCATTTGAAAGGCATGGGCTTAACCTCGAAGCTCGATATGTGGGTGCCCCATGTCCTTACGGAGCGAAATTTGTGTCGTCGCGTTGACGCGTGTGATTCGCTCCTCAAACGTCAAGAAAATGATCCATTTTTGAAGCGGATTATTACTGGGGACGAAAAATGGGTTGTATACAACAATGTTAAACGCAAGAGGTCATGGAGCAGAAAAGATGAACCGGCTCAAAGCGTGTCAAAAGCCAACATTCACCAAAAAAAGGTGATGCTCTCCGTTTGGTGGGATGTCAAAGGAATCGTTTTTTTTGAGCTTTTGCCGGACAATACAACGATTAATTCAGAAGTCTATTGTCATCAGCTGGACAAATTGAATGATTCACTTAAAGAGAAGAGGCCCGAATTAATCAACAGGAAGGGTGTAGTGTTCCACCAGGATAATGCGAGACCTCACACAAGTTTGGTCACTCGCCAAAAACTTTTACAGCTTGAATGGGACGTACTGCAACATCCACCATATTCTCCAGATCTGGCGCCTTCCGACTACTATTTGTTCCGGTCCCTGCAAAATTTTTTGGATAGCAAAACCTTTACCTCAAATGAAGATGTCAAAAACCACCTGAACCAGTTTTTTGCCAGCAAGGACCAAAACTTTTATGAGAGGGGAATTATGTTACTGCCAGAAAGATGGCAAAAGGTGTTGGACCAGAATGGCCAATATATAATTTAATAAAATATTTATTCATTATACGAAAACTGTCTTTCATGTTCCCCAAAAAAAACGAAATGACTTTCCGAACAACCCAATAGTATAATATATATATATATATATATATATTTATATTCTAAAAGATTAAGTATATAGATTTATTTTAAATATAATTTACTAATAATGTTTGTTTGTTTTTTTTTTTCTATTTTCTTCTTATTTTTTTCATTCGTTTTGTTGTTTTGTTTAACCTCTAACGTATTTCCAAAAATGTTTTGTTTTATTTTTTTTATATTTTTTACTTTAATTTAATTTATATTTTTTAAATTTTGTATTTCAGTGAAAAATTTTAGTTTTTGTTTTGTTAAAGTTTTTGTTTAAAGTTCAAATTTATATAGAAAAATGAAAATTGTATAAAAAAGGAAAATTGTTTGGTTTTTTTTTTTTGCTTTTTAGAAATTACATTTTGTAGTCTGTTATGTTTAAAATTATGTGTTTAAAAAAACAAAAATATAACAAATTTGTAATGAGTAAAAAAATAAAACTAAATATTTCATGTCACATACAATTAGATTTCTGTGTGTTGTTTTGTATTTATTTATTTTTTAACTGTGTTCTAAACATTGTAAATTCCTTTTTTTTCGTATTTACTATATTTGCATTTTGTTTTCTACAATGTATTTTGTAAATTGTACAGTGTTTTACTATTTATGTTTTAGTTTAATTATTATTTTAATTTTTTGTTTGTTTGTGGTTTAGTGTTTAGTTTAAATTTTGTAGTTTTCGTTTTTTATCAATTATTTTGTTTTAATTTTTGTTTTTTTTTTTTTTGTATGTTTTATATATTTGCATATTTAAAATGCATTTTGTATGTATTTTAAATGAAATGTATTTTCAAATAATTTTAATTATTATTAGAGTACAATTTTCTAATAATATGTAATAATTTTCCTTTAATTTTACAAATTTTTCTTTCTTTTATTCAATTTTGTTTTGGTTTTTTTGCAATATATTTTTTTTTTTTTAAATTTTTATTTAAATCGAAATACAAATGCACCAATCCATGTGTATGCATTTTAATTCAAATGTTATTTATATGTAAAACACTTTTATATTAGTGTACAGTATGTATTTATTGTATATCCTTAAAATTAATTTATTTTCATATGTTATTCATGTGTTTTTTTGTGTATGTATGTATTTTTCTATAAATAATATGTATAATTTATGTAATTTTGTATTATATACAAATATTTGTTCAATTGTATATCATATTATTATTCATACATTGCAATTAAATACTTCAAAATTTATAGATAAAGAAAAAAAATCAAAAAAATTAAATTGAGTAGATAAAAGCAAAATAAATTGATTTTGATTAAATTAAATTTTATTTGCAAAAATGTACTATATGTCGTGAAACATTTAGTAAGTGTATACATACATGTGTGTAAGTATGTATGTTTACTTGAATTTTTGTGCATGCAGTTGATTCTGAAAATCGAAAACTTTATTTTTAAATTTTTCATTAATTACAACAAAATCACTAAATGGAGCTAATGAAAACGCAAATATTAAATAAACTATAATTCAAATAGTATAAAATTTTCATAAATTACGCAAATAAAAATTGTCTGGATAAATTTTTATAGTTTATTATAAAATTTCAAATAAGATAAAATAATAACTGAAAAATTACATTTTAAAATTGAAATGAATTCAATTCATGTTCAGCTGTGTGTATGTATGTTACATTAAAAATAAGAGTATGAATCAAATTTATGATCGTTGTATTATTAGTAACTATATATATAACTTTATATAATATTTAAAACTTATAAAAAAATACATTTACCTAAATACTCGTATGTATGTATGTAATTCTCGTGTGTAAATTTATCAAATCCATTTTTAAAACAAAAGTAAAAAAAAAACATTATTTATATACGCAGTGATTAAAGGAATATTTTGTGGAATAAATAAATAAAAAATTGAAAAAAAAAATCGTTTTTTCTTTAATTCCAAAACTGAATTTATAAAGTAGAAAAATTGTATTTCTGTTGAAATGTTAAAATTTTTTTTGATCTATAAATTTGGTTTTCTATGTTTTTCCCAAAAAAAACTTTTATATTCATTTCTAATCTAACCAACATTGAATAATTTTACATAATTAACGTATAGTGCATGTTGTAATTTATAAATTGACACAAAAAAGTGTGCAATATACATATGTATGTACATATGTATTTTTCTCTAGACTCTCTGCTATTCTCATTACAATATGACTAAAAAAAACAATTCTTTTTTTAATGAACTACTTAATTTTTTTTTTCTTCTAATTAGTAAAACTCTTTTAAATATTCTTATTATCATTTCATTTATATTAATTTATTTTACACTAGAAATTTTATTTATAACGATATGACACCTCATATGTACCACAAATTTATATATCAATAATTTAATTTAGAGAATATTTAATACTATTGAGAAATTTATCTAAAATTAAGAAAAAAAGGCTAAGAAATTTTCAAAAAAAAAAAAAAAATTATTTTTTATTGTTTTATTAAACAGATACACAAATTAAATAAAAATAAAATTTTTCGTTGTATCTAGATAAGTGAAAAAAAAAATTGTTCGAATTTGCATATGCAGTGTATATTCAGCCTAATTTACTTCGATTAGAAAATATTATTTTCTGTTTTGAATTTAATACATAGGTAATTGTTTCAATTTAGGCCGACAATTTATTTTATTTTAAACAACCATAAGCGTAAAAAAAGGAATATTGAAACAAAATAAATAAATATTGAAAATCCATTAAAATACCCAAAAATTTCAGATTACTTTTGTTTTTAGAAAAAATTTCATACTACAAAAAAAACAAAAAAAAAATTAAAAAACCGTTAATAATTTAAATTCAAAAAAGCAGATTAATTTACACTTTGCTCTCCCTTAACAACTGAGTATCAAATTTCAGTATTTGATATGATTAGATCCGTGCATATAGTTTTTAACAAATTTAAATCATATCAAAATTTATCAACAATAATTTTTTATGAAATTCAATTAAAAATTAAAAATAGTTAAAAAATAGACGAGAATTAAATATTGTACTCATACAGACTTATTACCAATTTTTTTTTTTTTTTTTTTTTTTAGTTATTATACAAATAAGAATTTTTGTTACATATACGTATAAGAAATTATATGATAGTTTCTTTAATATTCTGTTTTCTTTTTTCATTTCTTCAAGATTATAACCGGCGGGTATTTGATATTTATGAAATTTTATTATTTTTACATACAGCAATATTATTTTATTTTATCTTTTATTTTATTAGCAATATTTTTGGATTTTTACTTGATAATAATTTTTTTCATATTTTAAATTCTCCACTTTAATTTTTTTATTTGAAATACTTTTGTCCTTTTTGTTGTATTTCATTTTAAAGTTATAATTATATTATTAAATCTATACATATTTGAATTTTAATTATCTAAATTTTATATTTATAAAACTATATAATTATAGTATATAATCTGTATAATTTTTATTTATGTTGCAGTTGTTGTTAATTAAATGATATGGATTTTTATTATTATTATTATTTTTTTTTTTATTTCTGTTTGTTTTTTTAAATGTATCATTCCATGTCATTCATTCCATTTTGAAAAATTTTTAATTAGTTATGTTCATATTTTAAACAAAAATTTAGTAAACATTATATGAAAAGAAAAATTTTTAGTTGATGCGCTAAATAGAAATTCAAAGGAAAAATTTAAAAGATAGAAAATCCAACATGTACATATGTAGAACTTTTTTTTTTTTTTGTTTTTCTTTTGGACCACATTGAAGTTGTATTCAGTTATTTGTTTTTTATATTTTCTGCATTAAACTTAAACCTAAAATGATCATATTTTTCCTTTTCAAAGGATTTTTGTTTCAAATTTTATCTTACTTCTCGTATTCATTCATACATTTTCATTTAAATTTTATTTGAAATTCATTTTAAATTATTTTAATAAATAAATATTTATTTTATTATATAACTTATTATCTTGATTAGAAACTTGATTTTAAATACATACATATGCGTTTCTTTTATTTTATTTTATTTTTAATTTTTAGTATAATTTTGCTTAATGTACATAAAATTTTATATATTTTTAACGATATGTCCATTTTATTTTTATCAATTAGGTAAGTATATGTATTTTATTATCTGTGGTTTTAAAGAGAGAATTTTTAGAAATATTAAAAAAAAAAAAATTAAATAAAATTTTTCATTTAGTTTATTTCGATAATGTAATAAAATGATTAAATAATAATTGATTATTTATTTAGAAAAGAGAAATAATATGTTCACTGTTACTGAAACATATTAACATTCTTTTTTATTTGATTTTGCATATAAGTCGTTTAATTTTATGATTATCACGTAATTGTCAGCAATCTTCTATTTTTAGGTATGAAATTATCCAATTACACGTATCGTAAAATATTTAATTGAACAAAAAGAAAAATTGAAAATTTATTTACTGATAAAATTTTATTATTAAAATACTTTTTATAAAGTTGTAAATGAAAAATTATGATGAATTTTTTTTAGTAATTTATGCAATGAATAAAGAAAAACAATAACGTAACAAAGAAAGAATTAACTTGAATTACCAATTTGTTAAGTGAATTTATGAAGAAACTCAATTGCGTAAATTATATTTCTAAAATCTACAAAAATATCTTCAAAATGATGCTCACAAATAAAAACATAATAATAAAGAGAAACAAATAATATAAACAAAAACAAAATATTTCAACTACAACAAAATGTCATTTTTATTTAATGAATTATAATAATTAATATTACAGAAAACAAAAAAAAAATCTAAAAACAAAAACAATAAAAGTAAAAATAATGTTTTTTTTTTTTGAGAAAAGAAAAAACAAACAAAAATATAATATTATAAAATGTATTGTTTTTTTTTTTTTTTTTGTTTTTAATGCAAATAAAATAATAATTTTGACTAATCACTAAAATTTATAACTATACAATAAAATACAAATTAACAATTACAAAAAAAAAAACAAAAAATTTTTCTTTTTTAAAATTTTATCAATACATTACAATGAAATGAATTAAAAAAGAAAAAAAAAAGATTTTCTTTTATTTTCTTGTAGTACAGAAATAAAAATGTTATTTTTGTTTTTCATATCTTATCGAATATTATGATAATCATAATATTAGTTCTTCTATAATTACATATAATAAAATTAATAATTAAATTACTTATGAATTTATTTTAAATATTTTTAAATTTTATTTATTATTATTACTTTTTGTTTTTTAAATGGTA
Source organism: Anthrax anthrax (assembly GCA_963971155.1). Classification (NCBI taxonomy): domain Eukaryota; kingdom Metazoa; phylum Arthropoda; class Insecta; order Diptera; family Bombyliidae; genus Anthrax; species Anthrax anthrax. The sequence continues at coordinate 5,387,166 of OZ020118.1, read as the reverse complement.
GCATATATATACTCGTATGTAACAGCTAACAATTAAATTTTATGCAATAATAATGATTAAAATAAATTCAATAAAAAATATATATATAAGAATTAGAAATATACAAAGAACGAATAAACGATGAGACAAAAAAATAGAGATAAACAAAAAAAAAAAATCGATTACAGTAATTTTAATCAATATTTCTTTTAGTTATAACTAATTAACAACTAAATAATACAATTTTCATTTATTTCATCAAAATTTGGTAAATTTCATTTCTATTTTATTTATTTATTTATTTATTTTTGTTTTTTTGTATAGGTATATACATAAATTCGTCGTTATTGATTTTAAAAAGAAAATTATTATTAATTCAAATAAAAAATAATTTCATTTTAAGAAAAAAAAAAAATAATAATAATAATCATAAAACATTGTATGCTGTTGTTTTTAAAAGAAAAACATCAAAAATGTATAAAAATAAAATTAACAAAATGAAATACTAGGCATACACTTTGTGTATTTCGATTTATAAATTTTTGATACTATAAATATTTAATTTGTTTTTTTTCTTTATTGCACTTAAATTTTTTTTATTGCCTCTTTTTGCTGTTGATAAAAAATGTTACAAGAAATAAATTTGAATAAAAAGAAAAATGAAAATGAAATAATAATAATGAAGAACAATTAGTGACTCTTTTTAACTGATTTTTTTTTTTTTTTTTCAATCAGTTCTGAAGACTATGAATTTTTGTGATTGACTATATCAATATTTGAAGTGTGATTGTACTATCAAACATTTTGTTCATTTTTTGTATTTTTAATTTTATTACATTTTGAAAAATGTTTGCTAGGAAAACATGTGTTGCTAAATTATTAATTCACAAAAATATTGATATACAATACATATAAAAAATACTACAATAATTAATTTGCAGTTTAATTTTAGTTCTCTTTATGATTTAATTTTAAGCAATTGAAATATTGCAACAATTCCAGTATTTTAGCAAAGTAAGTTTAATTGATAATTTAATAACCATTATTTTTATTATTATTATTTTTCTTATTTTTGGTTTTAGAAAAATACAAAATCAATTTATTTTAATTGTGCATAAAATTTTTAAATAATTTACATTTCTTTTTTGTTTTTTTTTGTATGTAGCATTTTAAAAATATTTTAGTAAATGTAATTTTTCAGAAAAAAAAATACATTTTTATTTTTTTATTCAATGAAATATTTTGTTATATAAGTACATAAAAAAATGTAAAATTATTTATTTTCTGTTTCTCCTGATATCAATGAATTCAAATCAATTCTCTCTCTTGTTTAGTTTTTGTTAGTTTTCGTTTCTTCTGTTTTTTTTTTTTAATTATTAAATTATATTATATTTCTTTTCATTTTCTTGTTTTTTTTTTTCTTTTGTAATAATAAAATGTGTTGATATGGTTTTATTCGATATTGCTGAAATGTTTATTCTTTATTATAAATTTAGTTTTTAAATTCTATTTTTGTTTTTATTCATGATTTTGATATAATAATAAATTTTTTAATTTAGTTTTTTTTTTAAATTTTTACTTACTCAAAAATTTCAAGTATAATTAATAATTAATTAAAGGTGATAAGTAACAAATTTATAGATTTTTTATTTGTATTTTATTATTCCTTAAAATTTAATTTGAAAATTTCAATAATAATACAAAAAAATCATCACGTTTTTATTTTTGTAATTTATTTGTTTTTTTTTTTGTTTTTTGTTAAATTTTTTCGAATTTATATTTAAAAGAAAAAAAAAATTATTTTATTTATTTAGATGACAAAAATTAACAAATAATAATAAAAACAAAATAAAATAAAATAATTTTATTATTTTCTACAAAATTTTATCTTGCTTTATGAATATAATTAATTTTTAAAAATTTTTGCATTACGATTACATTATTAAACATAAATTAAAAATGAAAGAAAAATTTTTAATGTCTTTTTATTTTGTTTTACTTTACTCAATTTTATATTTAATATTTTATTTTTATTATTATTTTTTTCAAACATAAATTAGTGGAGAGATTTGTTTTTATTTTTTTTGTTGTTTAATTTTTTTTTTTTTTTTAATTTTTTTATATTTTTTACATTTTGTTCACATTCTAATTCTAATCATATGTATACAATAATAGAATTTTAATTATATATTATTTCTTTGATAATTTTACAACTAAAATCACTAATCTTATATGATATAATTAATTCATAATTATGTGTAATTTGTATAATTATAATTACATAGGTAATTTTTTTTTATAATATTACTTATTATGGGTATTTACTTCTTACTTTATTTTCAAATTTATATTTCGTAGTTCACCTTTTTTAGTTTTCCTTTTCTTTGTTTTTTTTTTTTGTTTTTTATTTTTATATAATGCAAAGTTCGATCAATAGCTTCTCTTTAATTAGCTTTCTTTCTGTTCATTTCATTATTTCATGATTATGGGTTTTCGTTTGTTTTCTTTTTTTTTTCTTTTAAGAGAAGAAAAACATGATTGTTTTCTCATTTTAGTTTTAGAACTTTCAAAACCATAAAAAATTTTTGAAATATTGGAATAATAAATTCTTTATTTTTGGCTCTATATTTTAGGTAATTCCTTGTCCATATTTCCTTGTTTTGTTATGTTTTATTTTTATTTTTATTCATTTATGTGTGCTTTTTCCTCAATAATAAGTAAATAAAAGCTTCAAAACTAAATTTTTTTTTTTTTTTTTTTTCTTTATAAAACTCAATAGTTTTTTAGGGTTTTTCTTTCTTTTTTTATGTATGTACCAAGTTTTATTAAATAATTTTTCTTTAATTTTCTATGTTTCATTTTAATTCATTATACACACATTTGGTCTTTAAAAATCCTTTTATATTTATACAAACATAATTTTTTTAATAACAATCTCGATAAAAAGAAGATAAAAAACTTTAATTGTAAAATATTGATTTTTCTTTATTTTTTTTATTTTTTTAATATTTTGTTCATTTTTGTAGTAAAATTTTTAATTTAAAAATTTGAGATTTTTTTTAAGTACATGCAATAATAAATTTAAAATGAAAATGATATTTTTTTTTATTTCAGGTTTTTCATTACTCATTTAATTTGGTGATTTTATTATTAGGTATTATTTTTTTTTTCTTTTAATTTTATTTTTACTTTTTAAAGATACTCTAAATTTTAGTTTAATTTATAATACAAGTAATGATTAAAAATAAAATTAACAACAATTTTATAATTTTTTTTTTTTTTTTTAAATAAATTATATTTATTATACATATTTAAAAACTAGAACACAAATTAAAAATTAAAATATTATACTAAAAATAAGAATTGAAACCAAGAGAAAAAAATTATCTAAAAAATGATATTAAAATTTTAATCGATAAGTTTTAAAAATTTTTCCTTGTTGCTTATTTTTTTTTTGTATTTAAAATTTTTTCAAAAAAATTTTCATTTGTTTTTGAAATGATTTTAAATAAATTTTTTATCTTAACAATTTTCTTCTTTTTTTTTTTCTTTTAGTTTTCAAGTACAATTGTTTTTCTATGTTTACTTGTTGTTATTATAACAATAGCAATAACTAATTCCTACGCTTAATTATCATTTTTTTGTTATTTTGTTTCAATATAATGTATGTGTATGTGTGTGTTATATGAATTTGTCTACAAGTATTTTACTTTGCTGTGTATGTGTATGTATTTTATGTCTATTTTTTTTTGTTGATTTTTTATAAATTTATTTATTATTATTTTTTTTTTTATTTAAATTTATTTATAATTAGAGTAAATTACTATTTTTATTTATTTTTTTAAATAATTATTTTATTATTATTATTTATAATTTTTATAATTATTTTATACAATATGTATTAAATTTCAATAATTGTTTTCTGATTTTAATTCTACATCATTCTCTTTTTCAACCATTCCTTCATTTGTTGCATTATTCCATGCACCATTCATACTTTTTGAAGATGAAAAACATAATTTCATAATGAATGGAAATTTTGTTCCTGAAATAGAAAAAAGAAAAGACAAATTAAACTTATTTATTCTAAATAAGATTTTTTAGTTATATATACATATACTATATATTATTTACATTATTATAAATTTACAGATTGCAAAAGAGTATTAAGAAAATTAAAGGTTTGTTAAATCAAAATTATTTTATAATATAAAATAAAAAATCAAGATGAAAAATTTAAGAAAAAAAAAAAAATATTGACCGAATTTCATTGACACTCACGCTTAAATATGGGAGGTTTTGTTAAAATTTTAGGAAAATCAAAACCCCTAAAAGTTTCTACTATGCATTAATGAACTTTTAATTAGTGTTAGTAGTTACTAAGATTCGATTACAAGTTTTGATTAAATTTTATTTTCTATCAAACCCGAAATACATTTTCTTTATTTTTTTCCTTTTTACTATTTCTTTTCTCCTTGTATTTGTGTATAACAGAAATATTTACTCTTATTTTAATACAGAAAAATCTTTTTCATGAATTTATATAAATTTCATATAAGTATTTAATGAGAAGACCGTAATTAAAATATTCGTAATTTTTGTTTAGTTTTATGTTTTGATGAAATACATATATAACAAACATGCACTAGACTAGTAGAAGGAAAGGATCAAAAATATACATACATATGTGTGTATAGTTAAAAATATACATAATAGGATATACTTTGATGTTTATGTAATATAATGCAATATTTTATGATGCAATTTATTATACACAAAATTTAATATTATCTTTAATTTTTAACCTGAAAGGACCATTAAATAAAATTACTTTAATCATATCAAATATACAGGATTTTATAATAATAACGAAATTTTTGTTTTATTTTTTCGTCCCTTATTACAAAATAAATAAATAATTGCATATTTTATATTTACATACGTTAGATATGTACATACATACTTAAATGTACATAAATTTTATGTGTACATGTGATAGTTTGTTGTTCTTTTATTTTTCTTTCAGTAAAATTATTCATGTGTTCGTAAAATCAATTTTTTGTTTTATCCTCATAACTCTAGAATAAAAGAAACATTTTTATACGTTCAAATATGTAACCATGTGAAAAGTCGAAAAATCGAAAAATAAAACGATAGTAAAAACTATCAAAACACATATACTCTGCTATATGCGATGGTAAGTTTTAGTGTAAAATACTCGTAAAATGTAAAAAAAATGTACATAAATATAAAAATACAAAATAACTCATCATTTTTATTTTGAAAAGCAAAAAACTACTAAAATAACAGCAAAATAATCATAAAAATGAAAATTACATGTATGTGAAAAAATATAAACCGAAAGTTAAAAACTAGAAACTTAATATATGAGCAGTAATTCGTTACTGATGTGGATATGCTGTAGGCTAGTTACGGCAAGCGATGTATAAATTTATTTTTTCATATATGTGTGTGTGCACTATATGTTAAGTAAAAAAAAAAAAGGATTTATATGTTTTATACAAAATATTTTATAGTATGTACATGCTTTCATTTTACTATTGTAAAATAAAATCGATTGTATGATAAAATCGATAATATCGTTTTATCATACGAGTGAGTTATATTTAACTCACAAAAACGAAAGAATAAGGTAGAAAAAGTAAAGCTCGATAACAATAATAAAAGATAAAGGATAAAAGTAAGAAATTTAACAAATGTCCCTCAAAATTCGAATACAAATTTTTTTACTTATTTTTTTAAATTTATATTTCGGTTTCTGTTAAAATATATTAAACATATGTATGTTTTTGAGATTTATTTTTAATGAAAAAAAACAAACAATAAACAATTTATACGTTGCAAAAAAAAATTATTTTTTGTATTAAAAATGTTTTCTTGTTTTGTTCTCGTCGTTATTAAATTTTGCCTTTAAATTTTTTAATCTCATTTTTCTTTTGTTTTATTTAAAATAATGAAAACGATGTTGTTTTTCTTTATTTCCATATTTTTTTCATTATTTCCACCTTTTTAATTTTTGATGTGATTACAGGGTCATATACGTGAAATATTCAAAGGATACCGAATTTATACACCTACATTATCATCCTTATAGTACGGCACTTATGTATGTATGCACGTAATACGTAAAAAATTAAATAAAAAACTGAAAATGATTAAAAATATACAGAAACAAAAAATCAAAAATAAAATTTTCATGAAGAGAAATTTTTGTTGTTCGTAATTTTTTAAAAAAAGACAAAATTACATAAAAAATTATTCAATGAAAATTTAAATATTTTCCGTTTCGTTGAAAATATGTACAGAATAAAAGTACATACTTTTATGTACAGTATAAAAGTATTGCATGTTCTACTCTTTTATTTGTATTTATTTCCTTTATTTTATTTTAAATTGAAGATTTTTGTATTAATTTTTTTTGCACGTTTTACTATATACATAATATAATGCCTACATATACAAGAAGATTATCATATGTACTATATTTCGTTCATTTTTGATTATACATATGTATGTATATTATCATCATCAATTCAACAAGAATGCGGTAATATTAAACAGAAATAAAAATTGTATCTGCACCTGATAGATAAAAAAAAAAAATCGTATTTCTGGTTCATTTATTTTATTTACAGATGCACCATGTACATTACTATGTTTCATGTTTAATTGTGATCATGTTAATGATGATGAATTACATATGTATGTATGTATGTATGTTTCATAATAAAAAAACAAATTTTTCATTTTTTATTTTTAGTTCGAACTTCAACTATTTCGAATTCGTACTGAACTTTTTACGCAAAAATATTGATTTTATCTTAAAAATAAAAACAACATGTGAATATGAATATCTAGGACATTAGAAAATTATTATTTTTACCACATAAAACAAAAATTGCATAATTTAAGATCATAAATGTAGGGGGCGTTTTTATTTTAATTAAAAATAAAACAACCAAAAAATTTTTTTTTTTTTTTTTTTAAAACCAAGATAAGTTCACAAATTTATACAAATAAAAAAATAAATTAATAAATCATTTTTTTATTGTTGAAATTTAAATTAATAGAACAAAAACAGAATTTTATCTTCCGATTATCATAATTCATTTTTGTTTTTCGTTTTTTAAAACGAAATATCCATAAAAGAAATTATGAATAAGATGAAAATGAAAACAAATTATGAAATATATGAGTATAATTCCATTATATTTTTCTAATAAACATACATATGTATATAATATATAAAATCTATTTTATAAATTAAAAAGATATCATCAATCTTACTTCATAATTTTTATTGCTTTTGTAATCATACATACAAACACATGCGATGGCTTCTTTCATAAATTGTATACATTTAGAAATATAAAAATGTATTATTTTTGTCATCATTCAACATAAATCAGTATAAGAAGTTTAGTTATATTTAAAAAAAAAAATTAAATTAAATTATAAGTAAAAGAAGAATAAAACATAATAATTACATACATATTTTTTTTTTTTTTTTTTTTTTTTTTTTGTATACAAATTTAATGTAATTAATGTGTACACAGATTCACATTTTTCATTGATTGACGTTTATTATAAATTCTGCTTTAGGCATTTGGGTCTTTAAAAAATAAACAAAAATAAAATCTTAAGAAAACATAAAATGTTGTTGTTTTTATCTTGATTTAAATATTTTTAGATATCAATTAATTAATACAAAGAATAATGTAGATAAAATAGAATTAATTGAGAACAAAAGAATAAACAAAAAACACAACAACTTTTGTTTTTTTACTGACTAAATTGTGAATTTATTTATTTGATTTATTTTTTTTTCATTTACTTTGAAACATATAACTAAAAGTTTATTAATTTGTTGAAGGAAATATTAACTTTATTATACAGAAAAAAAAATGAATAAAAAAAAATCAAATAAATAATACATAAAAGAAAAACAATTGGAAAAGTTTTTTTTTATTCTCTATGTAAAAATGTTATATAAAATAGAACAAAATCTACATTATTACAAGAATAAAAAAAAATGAGAAAAACAAATTTATTTTGGAAAAATGTGATGTAATTCGTAAAAACAAAAGCCAATCTCATGACGATATATGTGTGAGTTTATGTTTTGTCCATAACATAACATATAAGAGTCATTTATTAACGATTGGATATTTTAGTTAAATTTGAAATGATTCGATTTCATATTTTTTGTTACTATTATTTTTTTTTTTCAGGAAAAATGATATATTATCGATATGTACTAACACTTCCCTTTATTTTTTTCATTATAATATAAAATATGAAATATATTTCATATAATAAATTTTTTTAATAAATTCAAAATAATATGAAACAAAAAATGAATGTAAAACAAAATCTCTGTAGTTTTTGTTGGATAGATATAATTTGTGTTACAGTATAAATATTATCGATAAATAAATAATAAAAATACATAAAAAGTTTTTGAAAAAAAAAAAATAATAATAATAATAAAATGAAAATTTATGAAAAGAGTTTGAAAAAAAATGTATTTTTCAGTTATCAATTTTCAAATGTTTTCAATCATCAAACAAAAATTGTGTTTGTTTAAAAAGTTGTTTTTGTTGTTTTTTTTTTTAAATTTACTTTTCATGGAATTGAATTTGTTTTCCCACTTTTTATTTGTTTTTTTTTTTTTTTTTTCAAGTAAAGCAATACAAGATGAGGGCTATGTATTTTTTTATCACTAAAATTGAAATAAAATTTTTACTAGAGAATTTCAAATAAATTACACGCTTAGAGATATTTAAATGAATGAATGATTATGTACGGATTTTACTTATTAGAATTTTTATTTATAGATTTAAAATGCAATTTTTCAAATAATAAATATTATATTAAAGATACAAAATAAAATTATAAATTAAAATTGTTGACAAGTTGTAGTTAACTATGATATTATTTACTGGTCAAATATATTAAACTATATACATTATTTATGTGTTATTTAGGGATATCAGTTATAAAATATAATAAATTTTGACAAATTAAAATTATTTTTCTATGTAAACAAATAAAATTCAAAAATAATGGAATCGATAAAATAATTTTCATTTTATCCTAAAATAGAAAATACACTTAAATGGCAACAAAAAGTAAAATTTAATTAGTCTTGACTACTGGATAAAATGAAAAAAATCACATGCAGTTAAAAATACACTAACATAATCGGCTAAATAATTTTGCATGAAAAACATTATTAAAAAAAAAAAAAATGAGAGAAAAACAAATTTTTAATGAATATTTTGTATGCACATTGTACTTGCACGTTTTTCCAGCCAATTAACAATTACAAAAAAAATAGTAAATAAAATGTTAAATGCAGGTTTGTTTGATTTTATTTTTTTTTGTTTTCGGTCTTGTTTTTTTTTGTATTATTATTCCTCACACATGTATTTTTATTTTTTTTTTGTCATATGTTAATTAATATACAAAATCCCATTTGTTTTTATTATTTTTTAATTAGCTAAAAAGCTTTTATTGCATCAGTAAGTTTTTGAAAAAAAAAAAAAAAATGTCTGTATAAAAGTACAAACACAGTTGACAAAATTTTTATTTTACCCAATAAATGTTATGTGATACGTATGTAAATATGTATGTACATATGGTCTGTCTTTCTATATGTACTACATATGTAAATAATCTCATATCGCTTTTCATTGTTATTATTTTCATTATCGTTGTTATTATTATTTTCCTGTTATTTTGTTTTATTTTATATTTTCCAATTAATATCATTGTGATTAATTTTTATACAAATAAAAGTGTATTTACATACGTATGTATATTAAAGATGGAAATGAAAAATTAACAAAAATGTAAAACAAAATAAATAAAAATAAAATTTATATGATTCGCTCTAGTGATCTGCTATTTGTAATAATTATATTCAACTATAAATAAATATCTGATTTTTTTTTTTTTTTTTTTATGATGATAATGGAATAGTGACGATGATTATTATGGTCGATGATGAGATTATGTTGATCACATACATAATAATTTTGTACATGTAGTATTATGTTATGGCATTTACTCGTAGTTTTGCTCCAAATTAAATTTAGGTACTATTTTTATTTAAGTGATATATAGCACACCTAAATTTTGGTTAAGTGAGCAAATATGATAAACATATATTTGAATAATTATAAAATCATAATTTTATTAACTGTAATCATAAAGGAAAAATATTATTATTATTATGGTGAAAGTTATGGTTGTTTGAAAATATACGCTAAAAAACATGAAAACGAAAATAAAGGTAATTTAATTGAGTTTTCTTTGCTTTAAATTCTCATTTCTACGGTATGTATAAATTTTCTGATATGCTTATTGAAAAATGAAACTATTAAAAAATGAATATATGTACGTGAACACGCACACGTTATTAAAAAATGCAAATTTTATTAATTGAAAATATAATGATTGTTGAACGTAAAAAATAAATCATAAAGAAGTTGAGATAGTCGAAAAAAAAAAACATGGTAATAAGAGATAATTAATTTTTTGATTGTATGGGTAGATATATGATGAAAAATGAAAATAGTGATGATGATAGGTAATGATAACTGAAATATGTATTCAAGTGCTCGGTAGTGTTTGGTAAATTTCAAACCACTGAAAATTTTAAAACTACGGTATAGGTACAAAAATTGTAAATACTGTTGTACAAATATGAAATAATTTATGCTCTGATGAATAATTTAAAAATAAATTTTTAAAATCACTTTCGGTTTTCTTTTTTTTTTTTTGTTTTTGTTTTTTCCGTTCGAGATAAAAAAAAATTAATTTACCATGAAATAATTATGATGAATCTGTATATAAATGAGAGGTACATACGAGTATCTGGTTTTATTTTTATTTTTATTTTTTTTTTGTTTTGGTATATCTTTTTAATTTTTACGGAAATTCAAGCATTCATATTTTATCTGCATATTAAATACTAACCGATATGGTTTTAAAATTATTTCATTTTTCGCATTTTTATTATAATTTAAATAATTTAATGCAAAAAATATTATATATGTATATAAAAAAAATTTTTATTTTTTTATTTTTATATGCTCATAATTTTCCAAAAATTGTTATAAACTTTTTATGTGGTTAATTTTTCATTTCTTGAATTTTTGGTCAATTTAACATTATTACCTTAATTTTTTATATTCTCTTTAATTTTTTGATATGATCTCTTTCGAGAGTTTTTATGTTGAGTATTTTAAATTACATTAAAAAAGAGGTAAAATATAATATTTTAAATTTTTGTTTATGATATATCAATATTAAGTTAGTACATTTTCTATATAATAAAAATATAGTTTTTTTTTTTTTTCATTTATCACATTGCTAAATATACGTTAGTACGACATGAGAAAATAATTTACATATAATTTAATTATATAAGAAATTAATTTCGACTTTTTAACAAGAATTTTTTTTTTTTTAATTTTGTACAACCACATGTGTGGGTATAAAGATTGTAGAAAGTTTATTTACAAATATTGTGAAATGAGTTATTATATCAGATCTGAAAATCTTTTTATATATGTACGTATGTACATGTGCATTTTCTTAAAAATTTTAATTAAAAAGATGAAAAAATAAAAAAAATTTAAAATGTACACTGTTACATTTGCTACAGTATTGAATGTGCTTATATGTATATGTACATACATATATATATACAACGTATGTGCATACCTAAGCGTCTCAATAGAATCGTTTTACATAATTCATAAAAATATTTTGAAAATTACATTTATTTCAATTTCATTAATTGTGATTTATTGATTAATAATGGATGAATCAATTTTAAGTCATAAACTTTTGAAAGCACTAAAACATTACTTCCTCTATTAAATAGATAGAAATGAAATAAAAATAAAATACATAAATACAAATGCATTTAAATTTTTTTTTTGTACATTAAATAAATTACTATAATTTCCTGTATTCTGTTCATTTTCTCATATATGAAATTTGTGTATACAATTACATATGATATAGAATTTTCTAAAAACTAAAATCTTTATTATTATATCGCAATCGAACACAATTCTTTCATACATATATACATATGTATATATGTAGATATAAATAGAATATATAAATAAATCATCATCATCAATCAATGTATATGGCGCCAATTATCTTACCATTAAGTGTACGGCTAACAATAAACCATGTAAATCATATCACATGAAATCCATTATTAATATTTACATATTTTACTTGTATGTAAATTCCAGCATTGTTATATATATTATTATTACACACACATTATGTATGTATGTATATTGTATATATATCCTGTATGTTACATATGTACATATGTTTTATGTCGATACAAACTAATTTGAAAATTCGTAATGCAAGAACGTAATGTGCTTTTACGCAATTAAAATTCCATATAGAAAAACCAAATGAAAATATTAAAATAAATTTTTCATGGATAAGAAAATTAATTTTCATTGATTTTCAAATTTTTGTATAATGTATAATGGAAAATATGTATATACAAGACATTTTAATTAAAATTATTTTAATGCAATTATAATGACGATAAAATTATTAAATCATACAATACTATGTCAACATGTGTTATTGTTAGATTGTTTGTAAATTAATTTTTGTAACAATTTTATGTACATATACATATTTTTTTTTTTTATAAATATTGTGAATTTTAGTCTTTATATATTAGAACCTTTAATTTGAAAATAATGTTAAAAGTCTGACTAGTAGAATGAAACATAACCAACCATTTCAGTCTAATCCTCCCAACACAATTTATTTTTAATTATTTAGTGGAAAATCTTATTGATTGTTTTTAACTAATGAAAAATTAATTTTTCAATTTTTTAATTTCCATTGTGTAAAATCAACCATGAAAATATGTATGAAATAATTTTCACTGGGTTAAACATTACTACATAATATATGAGCAAGGGTGTATTTACGATCAAGTCAATCATTAAATAATTGATTTTTCTACTCGTTGTTTTACTTACACACATACATACACTGTATAGTGTATACACACATATATATGTATGCATAAATTTTCTGGTATATAAAGTAGTATAAAATTAAATGAAGCCGTGATTGATTGGCATAAAAAAATTCTTGAAAAGGACGTTTTTATTCTTATTTTATAGATATTATATTACATACGACGTGTACACATAAATATGGATATACATACATATATGTACATACATATGTAATAACTATGCCTAAGTTATTTTATTATAAAAATGGTGCTTGAGAAAATGAGTTAAACATTTAAAAAAAAATGTCATATCTAAAGGAAAGATTATGTGACATATACATATATGTACATATGTATGTACATACATATTTAGATGAATGTACTCTTGTGCATGTAAACAACATATTTTTATCAAGTTTTAACTATAATGAAGACAAGGTCGAGTGTTTTAAAATACACTCATAAGCTACAAAATTGTCAACTACAAATTCGTGACCTCATTTTAGGTATACATGTATTATACAGCATCAATATAGCCTCATACGTGTATTATATTCTGGGTAAGTATGTATATGTACTTTTATACGTAGATACATACATAACTACATATATAAAAAATAATCTTGCAACTTTTAAAACATGAAAGGTAAAAAGGGAGAGGCAATTGGTTTTATGATTTCAATTTAATTTCAACAGGAATTATGTAAATTGTGAAAGGAACCAAAAGGAATATGAAAAAATTTACATGAGAAAAAAAAACTAGAATGTTATGGTGAAAATAAGGATTTAAAAATATATGTGTAGTGTAAAAAATTGAGTGGGTTATATTGGTATAATGATGAAAATTAAGGGTGACAACGTAGAGAATGATGATGTTATTTGTATATCCTTTTTAAATGTACATACAAAGCATGTGCATGAATAAGTAATTCTATACGTGAAATCTGATTTAGAAAATAATTATGTCCAGTTATTAATTAAACTAAGAATGATGGAAAATTATTAATTCGATATAATTCAGTATTAAATTACAATCACCTGATTATTTTAAACTGTGTAATTAAAAAATAAACTGTAGTACTTTAAAGGTTACATAAGAGAATTTTACTGCTTTGTAAAGTAGGAAAATTTTTTAAAGTTCAATTAAAAATGAAAGAGATAGTAAAGAACAAAAAAATGTTCGAAATGTTGGAAGTACATATGATACAATTATATAATATTACTACAGTATTTGAGAGCATGTACGTATATGTAATTATCATGGTACAAAGACTATTTAAAGGTTTCCCGTGTTCTTCTTCTTACGATGACGTCATTACGTGTATTAGTATTAAGTAGTAAGGAAAAATAGTGTGATATGCAAGAAAAAAATAATTAATAATTGTTTATACACGCCTATGTAATTTTTTGTAATTGTACATCTAATTATAGCTTTTTGTGTGATTTTGAAAAAATGTGGATATGTTTCCAGAAACAAATTTTAAATCACCTTTTAAAAAATTCAAAACAAATATGATGTAAATAACGACCATTGTTTCGAAGAAGAATTTATTTTTTTAATTAAGAGCACAATAATAATTTAATTTCTTACGAAAGAAATAAAAAGATGAAAAAATTTTGTCATAAAAATACGCGTTTTAATTCTAAACACATAATTTTTCCATTAACACTAATTATATAAAACACGTGGTGACGTCACAACTGTTTACATAATATGTTATTTTTAATAATCTGTGTACCATTGGTAATTATACCAAATTATACTTGCAATGAAAGGAAATAAGACAAAGCAGAATACAAACTTAACCTTTTTTTCTACAAAGAAATATACTTCTAAATATTAAATTAGTTTTAATTTAATTGTTTTGATCAATATTTTATTATGTAAAACACATAGAAAGTTATAAATTTTTCTTTAGAGAAATAACAGTGATAATGAATACCGGAAACTCTACTATCATGCGAGTACACAATATAATGAGGGAATTAACATTTGAAATTTAAGTTAAAATAGTTTGTAATCCTTACAGATTTACCATGCATATACACAAATATATAATAATTGCTTATATAATCTAAATTTCTACTCTTTTTTTTTTTCAGTTTGTTGAAAATTTTTAATTAGAAAAACTTAATTTTATTCAAGGAAAAAAAAATTTCTATAATATGACGATAATCCATGAAGAGATTAAAAATTGTTTAAAATTGAGAAAAAGAGAAATTTATATAAAATTAATAGTTTTATTATTATTATCAGTTTTTGTTATAAAAAAATTAAAAGAAAAATAGATAAATGTATGCATATCCTGTAGATGTAAAATTAAATTTGATAAGCATTTTCACATCTGTACAAGTAATTTGAAGGAAAAATGAATACAATTATAATCGCCTTTTCTCCAGATTTTGACAATTTTCAGTTATTCCTTATTTTTATTTTTATTATTTTCTTTTGTATAGAACATAACTGAAAAATTAACGCCCTTAAAAAAATATATGTTTCAACAAAATTTAGTGGTTTTTCATCAATTTAACACATTTTCAAGAGCAAAAGAAAATTTTCCACATATTTAAACATTTTAACTTAAGTTGTAATTCATTCATGTACAGACAATGATAAAGACTATGTCATACATGAAGAATTATTGTCGTCATTTTGAAATACTGTACATGTACGTACATATGTATACATTTTATACAGATTTATTTTTCTAGTGTATAAGAACAAAATTGTAAGCATATTCTAGTTGAACATTTACATACATACAAGTACTACAACTAATTTTGTGGATTTGTTATTGCATCCATGTAGATTTTACATAAAATTTATTACTTGGTGATGAAAATTTTAGTTACGATTTAAAATGCATAAAATTATGTAGTCGATGGATTTATAGAGGATTTGTATTTTATCTTTGAATAAAATAAATAATTAAAATGTAAATTTTTCTTTGATTTTATGTTATTTTATTAGTTTCATCACATTTTTAAATTATGAACAAAAAAAAAAAATTAGTCTTGAAATACTTAATAAATTTGTAAAATGTCAGTTTGGTACAAAAGAAACTACTTGCAAAACAAACAAATTTTTTAATAAACTTATGGCATACCTTATGGATTTTTTGAAAATATAGAAAATTTTAAAAAATTTGAAAAATTTGACATTTTTTTTCGTTTTTCCATTTGCAATATATTCTAAGATAAAATCGTGCTATCAAATTAATGTTTATTTTTATTTTATTTTAAATGTAAATAAAATTTCAAAGTTCTATAAAAAGTCTTTAAACATTTTCCGTTTCAAAAAGTAAAAGGTCGAAATATTGAAAAATAATCTCTTTAACATTTTACCATAAATTAATACAAATAATGTACCTATGTATATGTATTTATGTACTTACTTTATTTGTACGATTTATTTATAAATTTTCAAATTTACCTAATTGAAAGGATACCAACAAATATATCCATAATTTTTATGTTCTTTTTTTCTTTTTTTTGTATACGAAAAGAACCTGATATAAAATATAAAAGTTCAAAAGATGTAATACATATTATGTACATTGCGGTAAAGATACGCATACAAGTGTATATATTTTGTTTTTATTTTTTCATTATTATCAAAAAAGTTATCCTTAAAAGTTTTCTTGTTGTTATGTATTCATTTTTATTTCTATACCCTACGGAACGTAGCCATTGTTATCATTATTGCTATTGTTATTATTATTATTACTACCATAATTTTCATTATCGACACCGCCTACTTTCCATATTAAGTATATCGTAAATGTAGTATATTTTTATAATATACTACATCATTATCATTGTCGTACATCGTGTATTGTTATTATAATTGCTTTAAGATATTTTCTATGTTATTGAGTTTGATCATTATATGAGTTACACATTACTTTATTTTCAACATTAAATAATAAGGGTAAAGAAAATAAGGAAAAAATTTTTTTATTTTTTTATTTTTTGTTTATTTTTTAAATTCAACCAATATAACGACATACTGAAATCATTGTCTAATAACAATCATAAGAAATTAGTGGATGTAAAAATAAATATAAATGGATAAATTTGTTGTTCCTTGACATTTTCATGAAAACGATTGATTGATGTTCTAAATATTGTGAATACTCACGTATAAAAAATAAAAACAGATATAAGATTATAGATAAATTTATTATATTCAGTTTTACTAGATTATTCCTCCTTACTTATTTCTATAATTTCAATTCTAATCTGTTTACGTATTTATGTATGTTTATTTATTAATATACATACATATGTGTACGTTAATAATTGCGCTTTTCTTTTAGGACACACACACACACATACATCCGAACATACACTAAAATTATATATGAACATATAAAATAACACCCAATCAAATGATTATACAGATATTCCTTTTACATTTGGGTGTGATTAGTGGTTAACTTTTGTGATTAATATTTTAACAGTAGCGTCAATTATTTGACCAATTTAAGCTAAAAATCAAAACACGTAAATCGAAAAATATGTGCAACTATATTCTGTAGAATTATTTATTCTAACCCAAAAATAATGAAACGGCAAAGCAATTACATAAAAGTAAAGAAAATTAAAAGCAAAGAAACTGAAATAATATAATGGTGAAATAAAGAGAATTAAAGGAAAATCTATTTTATATAATATGTAGTATGTCGATAATAGTACGAGTTTGGTTTTGACACTTCATTACATTGTGCGTGTATTATACGAGTACATACACACGCCTACACCAGGCATATAAGTGAATTTTATACAATCATTTCATTGATATTCGGTACGTATAAGAGATTAATTAAATTAAATTAGAACAAATAAATAATTGCCTTCTTTATGTTCCGTGTGGTATAAAAGTGAGTCAAAAAAAAAAAAAAAAAGAAAAACAATTAATGAAAAATGGAATTAATTTAAAACTAAAAAAAAAAAAAATAAGTAAAATGAAAATAAATTTAATTTAATTTAAACTTACCTTTACCCTCAATTGGCAGATGATTACATTTCATGATTGCTAAAACAGCTTGTGCAATATTTGGGAATTCAATTAGGCCCGATGATGAACGTTCTGTTTTTAATGGGAACATTCGTATCGATGTTGGGGGTACTTCTTTGATATTAAAAATTCCTATCAGTTGCTCTTCAGTTAATCCTGGTGGTGTATTGAAGAAGTGTAGTATCTGTAAAGATAAAATAAAAAATAATCAAATTCAAATTTATTCAATATAAGTATTAATTATTCTTTAAAATTGTTACTGGTCTTTTAAAAATTTTTTTTCTTGTAATTTTCTCTTTTTCTTATTATCGTTATTTTAATTTTCTTACCTTACTCGGTGGTTGTATACGATTTTTACTGGCCTGTGCAGGTGAAAGGAATCTGTTATTTTTTGAGCCTGTATATTCTTTAAAGCTTGGCGTATGATCTGGAAGACTGAATGGATTTATAACTTCTGATAGGAAATTTTGTTTTGAGAAGGCTATCTGAATTTTTCCATTATTTCCAACAGGAATGTTGTTTAAATGTTGTACACATCTTTCGACTGCAACTGAATCACCCATTTGTACCATAGCTGTACCTTCTTTGGTTTTTAAAAACTTTATCTATAAAAATGAAAATTAATTTAAAAATAAAATTAAAATTATTTAAAATATATGTACGTGAATTGTACGGTACATGTACTTTTGTGTGTAGTTAAAATGTAAATTATTTATTTTCTTATGTATGAAAATAATTTATATTTATTATTTAGAAAATTTTACGTGTATCTATTTCTTATGAAGAAGAAAATATGAATAAACACATGTAGAATGTGTATGCAAACGATTTTAACTTTCATATTTGAAGCCTATCAAAGTTAAATATTTTTCCACATGTAAAATTATATAATCAGAAATACATAAATAACGAACTAACCCTCATTATTCAAAATTTTTGATTGCTCTAGAATAAAATTTCATAATAATTAAAAAACAGTAAATATACATAACTATTTCGTATATTCCATAGCATCACAGGTACAGATACACATATACATATTAGCGTAATTTGTTCAAATGCACAGAAATAAAATATAATAAAAAGGAGCAAAAGAAGCAAAATATCCATATTAATGCTTTACCTATAAAATATTTTTTCTTTCTTTTGTTTTTATTTTATACATCAGAAAACATTTTTGTGATATTGAAATTCTAATAAAGTAAATAAAATGAAGCCGAAAAAGATTGTTTATATCGTTTTTATGATAGAATGAAAATAACAAAAACAATAAAAATAAACAAAATAAAACATCTAAAAAATACTCTTGAGGAACCCTAAGGTTAGAGATGAATAACTGTTTTGAGGATTCTTTTGGCTAAATTTATGATGAGAAAATAAAACTTTAAATAAAATATAAAAAAATAAATAAAAACGCAAAAACACAAAAATGGAAATTTTCTTTTAAGCGTTTTTATCATGAAAACAAAAGCAAGAAAAACCAAAAATATGTATATTTGTATTACGAAAACGTAAAGTTCCTATTTCGACCTATAAAAAAAGGATAAAGAAAAAAAAAAAGAAAAAAGTCTGAAAATTCACCTTGAGGCAAATATAACTCCTTCATGCTATAGTAGCAAAATAACTGAATAAAAACTAACAGCAACCAAAACTAACTAAAACTGGTGCTGTGATTTTATGAAAAAAAGGTTTTCTCTTTTTTTTCCCCTTTTATTTTCTTTTTTGAGTTTATATTATTTATGAAGAAAATGTAATTTTTGTTTTGTTCATTTTACCATTTTGTGTTCTGTTTTTCTTTTGTTTTTTGTTTTTCGACAACTAAAAGTAAGTGATTTTCTTTTCAGTGAATAATTTAAATGTAGCCCGTATAAACATCATATAACATAGTTACGTATATGTATATGTATGTATATCTCTAACATAATATTATGCATGTATGTAATTTCCGAAAATGGTTATTTTTTTTTTACTTGTATTCATTTTCATCTAGGTATTTTGTATGTAATAAATTTGTGTAATAATGTATGTACAAAATACACAATTTAGAAATACTGGAAGGAAGTCGTTTTTTCTTATTACTATAGTCAAATAATAGAAAATAGTAACGATGAGTAACAATCATTTCACAAGTTAGTTATAACTTTGTTGTATACAAAACCACCAATGTTTCCTGAAACTGTTTATCTACTATTTCTCATTTTATATATTTCATGTTAACACCCACCCATTCATTTATTTCTGCTTAAATAAAATTGAGAAAACAAATTTATTTTTTGTTTCTTTATATATATTTTTTTTTTGTTTTTTCATTTTTATGTCTCTTTCTCTATTTTGTAAAGTAACCACCACTTACAATTTAACCCAAAGGTACTTTTCAGATTAAAATGCTATGTATTACAGCATGAATATTATAAGGTTTTATGGTAGACGATGTGTACCTGATATTAAGAAGGAAAAACTGTTTAGAAGACGGAAATATTCGAAAAAATAAAAACTAAATGTATTGAAAAAAAAACTGAAAAACAAAAAAAAAGAAGAGAAATACATAAATGAATAAATTGAAATGATGAAAATGAAGTAAAAATTTTAAATATAACTAAAGTAAAATGTCTGTTGTGTGTATATAATGTAGACATGACAATAAGATTTAAAATAAAATAAAAAAAAAAAAAAAACACAAGTCCTCTTTTGCTTCAATTATATAATGCTTGCTGATTGACTCAAAAACTAAAACAATCAAATAAAACAAAATGAGGTAAAATAAAGATAAAATGAAATGTAAAATAAAAATTAAAGAAAATAAACTGTGAAGTAGATTCATTTACAACGAGAATGGCAAAACATTTTGTAATTTTGTAAATTTTTATTTTAAGAAGGAAATTACTTTTGTTCTTATTTTTTTTTTTCCTTTTTTTACAATTTTATTTATTTTACAAATTTTACTTGAAATGTTCAAATTCTTAGTAAATACGAACATATAAACAAAAAGCAATTTCAAATATTATAAGAAGTAGGTAATAGATTATCACTATTGACATTAATTGTACAGTAACAATGTCAATTTTATTTCAAAGTAAAAATAAAATGTAAAAAATAAAAAAATAAAATACAAGGACAAGAACAAGTATCTTTTTCCTTTTGAACAATTACGTATCTATATTGAAATAAAAGAGTTTCTATACTTTTGAGAATTATATTTCAATTGTTCTAAATTCATAAAAGGAAATGTTTAAGATTTCGAAAACATTTTTGCGGTTTTTTTTTATAAAATTTTAAAGTTTTCAAAAGTTTTATGTTTTGTGGTTTAAATTTTATTTCAAATTCATATGAATTAAGCGAATCTAAATATTTACAAATTAAATATTTTTTTGTTTTTATTTAGTTGGTATTTAAAATGTGGTGATATGTTTATTTTGAAATTTCTGTCTATATTATGATCAATTTTTCAAAACTTCCTTTTGAAATTTTCATTTTCATTCAAAACTTCTACATTAAAGATAAATTAATTTCTTCTTTCGTTTAATATTATTTTACTTTTTTTTGTTTTAATTTCTTGAATATCTACATTTTCTAAGTTATACAATAATTATTATTAATTTTTAAATGATTGTTGTTATAATAATATGTTTAATTTATTCAGTAATTAATGAATTCAAAAAGAAGTATATAAAATTTAATCACATAACACAAGTAAATTATACTGTTAAATATATTTAAAGAAAAATGAAATCTCTCAAAAGAATATTAAATTCTAATTTTGTCATTCAATGAAAATTTTAAAGAATAAAAGAAGTATTAAATTTTATAATGTACTTACAACAAGAATATCATATTATTATTATTTTTATAGAGCTTATAAAGAATTTTCCTATTAATTTTTGTACTTTTTATATACAGTTAATTTTAAAATTATACATCTAAAACAAAATTTTACAAAGTTATTAAAATAATTTTGATTTCATTTAATAATAACTCATTTAAAGAGTCAGCAAAAGTAATAATGAAGTTATTATGCAAATATTAACATTAAAAATACTTTTTAACTATACTTTACATTTTTTGTGTAGTCAGTTAAAATCCTTAAGTCTCACTTTTATCAAAATTCTGTAATACTAGTTAACTTATTGTGTTTTTTTTTATGATATGTACATATATATTATATTATTTTAATACTGTTATACCATTCGCACACTTTAAAAAGTCCTAAAATATTGTTACCATTTTCTCATTTGAATAAATGTTTAGTACATATATTCAAATGTATATACATATATACACATAAGAACCATACAAAATTTTCTACTTATATATATTTTAATATATATTTTATTACTGTATAGTGTAAATCCTTTTTCCCTTCAAAATCATTATTTATATGAACATGTATGTATGTGTACGTATGTATATGAACATACATTTTAAATTACAAACAAAACTTTATACTGTACCTGATATACAGTATGTAACTTCCTATTAAAATTTTCCCAAGTCTTTTTTAGTATAATCTTTGTTTTATATCCTTGAATTTACTTTTAAAATGCATTTTCTTAACATATGTACATATGTATGTGCATATATATAGGTACATAAACCTTTATGTATAAAGTTATATAGATTGTATTATTACTTATAGATAAAATATGCATGAACATATAAAGAGAACTATACCAAAAATTTAATTATAAAACTGTCGTGGAATAAATGCATTTTATCATTTGATACCAAAGTTTATAATTATACAGATATGTACATACATACATATGTATGTGTATGGTGTTAAAAGTTTGTATACATTTGGTATGTATGACACATCAAAGTAAACTTTGTGGTATGTAATGTACATGTAATGGTATAAATTATTACATAAAATCATATTCTAAACTTATACAATCAGTGGGTGTGAATGTGTACTTGTAAATATTAATTTATTAGTTTATGTCTTTGGCCTTTTGAACAAAATTTCAAATGAAAATCTTAATCTGCTTTTCTTTCTAACATTTCAACAAATCTATATTAATTATATTAGAACATGAAAATTTAAAAATGAGAAAAATTTATATAATGTAATTCTATTATCTTATTTTTCCTATTCAACTGAAATTGATTATTGCAAATTAAAAAAAAAAAAAAATCATCGTTTTTTTATTTATAAAAAAAAGGAAATTATCGTGTAGTATACTGTATGGATTTCTAGCCGCCATTTCGATTTTTATATGATTGCCGACCTACTCAAAAGTGAAAAACTTTTGAATAATTTCAAAGGCTAATCATAAATTTAAAAAAAAAACATTCATAAATTCATTTTTTTTTTCAAGTTTTTATTTCGTTTAGTTGTTGCTTTTTCTTGTTTTTACTCAATTCCATAGAATTGTGCAGGCGGTGATGGTAATAATTTGTTAAGTATTCACTAGTATACGCTTTCATACAGTCATCGTTAAACTATACATGCGATATCCCAATTACATTTTGTTCTCATTCATTTTAAATTCAGTCATTTTTTTTTTCATCTCTCTGATCATCTTATGCAATATTCATGATTTACATGCTGCATATAATACAATCATAAAAAAAAAAAACAATAACAAAAAAAAGAAATCCATATGACCTGCTTTAGTCCTTTTTTTTTAAATTTTCTTGTATTGTTTTAAATGTATAATGGACATACACATGTGAACTACGGCATGTATGCCTGTATGTATCACAAACAGTATAAAAGTAGGCAGAAATCTACACCCTTTTTTAAAAAATTTATCTTATGCTCTTTTTTTTTCATTTCCAGATTTCCATATTATTATGTACTTACATACATACATACATATATTACATATTACACATACTTTACATACATATGACAACTTTTTAACAAATTGATTGAGCCACACAACGATTGAGTCATGTAAGTAAAAACAATAATAATTGAAAATTTGTTTTTACTCATTTTTCTTGTTTTTACTGTCAGTTTATATTGAATTGAATGAAATTTTCATATGTAGTTATACATAAGCCAGGTATAAATAAACGATGTACATATGTATGTATGTACAATATATTTCTACATGTATTATTTATATTGATAGCAGGTAAATTGTGGTTGAAAGTTTAAGTTTGATATTTTAAAATTTGGCAATTCACCAATAAGTAAAAAAAAGAAAGAAAAAAAAACGCAAAAGAAAAACAAAAAAATTAAAAAAAGGAAAAGCGATATAACACCCAATACCACTATTGGGAAAGTGCCAGAAAAGTAGTATTGAAAAAAGAAAAACTATTAAAAAAAATAAAAAATAGAAACTAAACAGAAAAAGGTAGACAAGGATAACACATATATAGATACATGTATTTATATACTAGAAAAAGGATTACATATTGACATATTAAAAAGTAGCATATAAAAATGTATATGTACACTATACAGTATAAATAAAACACAGTTTTTTAAGTAACATCGTTATAGGAAAATAACATGAAAAACAAATTTGTATGACCTTAGGGTATTCGATGACATCGATTTTATTTTTCTTTTTCACAATACATTATTCTATGTACATATTACGTGTGTACGAACTAGTATATGATTAGAAGAGATCTAAAAATACTTTATTGAAGTTAAAGAATATGCATTTATCTACATAAATGACAATACACATGTACTATTATTCGGTATAGAAAGGACTAAACTTTTCTTATATGTATATATTTTTTGTTTTTCGATTTTCAATTAACATACATACATTTATACAAAATGTAACCTTAATTCCATTAAATCACAACAAAATAATCTATTTTTAATGTACCAAAAATATAAACAACAAGATGAATGAATTTTATTTTAATGGTATTTTATTACACATAGTACATAGTAAATAACTAATATAAATGAATATAATAAAAATAAATTTATTTATTTGGTTAAAAGAACAAAAAAGTAAGCTATCAATGAACAAATGAAAGGAGAATATTTAAAATTTTTTATTTTTATTTTGTTTTTACACAATATAAATGGTTGACCTTTGAAATAATTTAAAATGAAATTTATTGTTTATGTGTACGAGTAATATTGTTTATAATATGAGAACTTTATATGTTTACACAATGTATCGTACACGTTTTCTATACAAAAAGATTTTTGTATTTGGTTAAAAGTGGTGTACACTTTTTTTTTTTTGTATATTGTATTAAGATTTGTGATTTGATTTAATCTGATGGATTTTAATTACTCGTAACAAAAATAACATTGAATAAACGTTTTGTGCTTTAATTTTCAAAAAAAAAAAATTAAAATCTTAAAATCTTTTTTATTTACAAAAAATTTTATTTTCTTTGAAGATCAATTTAAATTCATCAAAGAAAAATGCAAATCTATTAAATGCAAAAACTATATTGTAATTGATCTTTTCAAGTTTCTTTTTATAAATATATACAAATATATACATATACATTTGATGCACTTTTCAATGTGAAAATGAAAAACCGATTATTGTCATCTTTAGAAAAGAAAAAATAAATACTCAGTAAATTTTCGAATGGACTGTTATTCAACTTCAATGTAGGATCACTTCAGATATCTCGTTTTTTGTTTTTTTTTTTTTTTGTTTTTTTAATTAACATCCCACATGCATTCGTATATTTCACAATATAAATTCAAGTTTACATACATATATTTTATTCCTTTCAACACATCCCATTAATAACATAAAACGCAAAAAAGAAAAACCGAAAAAAAAAACAAAATATTTAAAAACTGTAGAATTATTTTTTTATAAAACAGAAAAACGAACGAAAAAAAAAATGATAAAGTTTGAAAATTCATTTACAATAAATGATTCGGGGAAGCAACAATTAAAATGAAAATCCCTTTTAATAAATGGTTATGTAGTTTATGGTTGTTTCTTAATTAATTTCAAAAGTCATTTATACTTTAGGGAAAATCCTTTTCATAACTAAAGTAATATAGTGTATATGTACCATTTGTGCATTTCATACAGAAACATTTACACAGTTTACATAAAGATATTTTGAAAATGTGACATGAAAATGCATCAAATATGAATTAAACTCATACAATGAATGTTATAAGAATTAAGAGGTTTGACAGAAAAAAAAAAATAGTTTAAATAAAACTCTTTTGTAGTTTCTGTCATTGAAATTATTATGATCCATTGTACTTTAATTCAGGATTATTGATTTTTGTTTCTTGTACTTTTGACCAGTTTCAAAATCAATCCTGTTGATTATATTCATTTTTTACTGTTGTGCATCCATACTACTTATGTTTATTCATATTTACTTGTATTTAAACGAAAAAAAAGTACATATGTATCTTTTTTTGTACTTATAAATATAAAAGTAGTATATTAAATTGATAAATGTGATAAACGTTCACACTTGTATACATACGAAATCGTTAAAAATGTGAATGACACGTTCTATTATACATGAAAATTTTCATGTTATACATAAAGAGTCATTGTAATCGTTAAAACCAAAAGAAAAATGTATAAAATAGTGCAGTGTCATAATTAACACCATGAAAAATGTTTGATGTGTTTCATGAAATACAAAAATTACGGTACGATAAAAAGTATGTACGGTTACTTCATGTATGTATGTATATGTACATATGCATGTATACATAAATAAAACCCATATCCACTTGGCTCATTCACATGTGTATATTATTATATGTGTGTACCAATATGCGTTATTAAATTTCATTTAATTTTTTTTTTTACTGTGCACGTTTTCCTCGTTACAATTTTCATTTAGAATGGTGAGTAGTAAAATTTTATACATACATATATACACGCATATGTATTTTTACCTACGTAACAATAATAGTACTTGTATTTTAAGCGATGATACTTTAATATTTTTGTCAAATAATAGTACAACAAAATAAGAATATTATTAAAAAGAATTACAAAATGAAAGATTCTAAAAAACACCTCCTTTTAAGTGTGTGATCATAAAAACTATATAAAAAAAGAACTAAATGAAATGAAAAAAAAAATATATATGTAATACATGAACCAAAAACAAAAAAAAAAATGGGAATGTATTAAAAAAATAAAATATAAAAATTCATGTGAAAGTAAGTGCATAAGAATAATTATAGTTCTTGTTGCATATCATTGTATCCTTAAATTGCTGTTATGAATTTTTATGTTGTACCGCGTAATACCATGTAATGCATAGATTCATATATAAATGCATTAAAAAAAAAAACAAACCAGCAACAACAGAGAAAATCATAAACACGAAAAAGTGAAAAATGAATGAAAACAAAAATTTTCAACAACAAAATGACGACGTATAAGGATAAGATGAAAATCCTTCAGAAAAGTATTGTTAATATTCGTACTATGTAAGATGATAAACGACACTGATGCGATATAACTGTAAAAATGGCAGCAAATTTAACAACAACAAAACTAAGAAATATTCTTATTTATAATTTTTTCTGGGTTCTTCCTTTTTATTTCGTTTTCGTATTTTTTATTTTTTGTTTTTTTCATTTTTGCACGAATGAGTGGATTTATCATAAAATATGTAGGTAGTTATAGATGTTTTTCTACATCCTGCTAAATGTAACGTAATTATGCCATGTGCTTATAAATATCGTCCTATGTGTGTATTGTATGTACATGTGTATATATGTATATATCATTGTCATTATAGAACACACAAGCAATTTCTATAGAATGATAGTATATAGGTACATACATATGTATGTATGATATAGTCGCAATCATTGTAATTATCACTGTGACTAGATAACAACTTCCACTCTGTATCACATCACTACATTATCATTTCATTCTTTTTTCTCACATGAAATTCATTAAAAAAAAAAAAACCCGAGAATACAACAAACAACGATTGGAAAAAGGACTTTCAACTTTGTCCTTAGAAAGCAAAATAAAAAAAAAAACAAACCAAGAAAGCAAAAAAAGTAAGATGATTAAAGAAGAAACACAAAATGAAAATGAGAACTCTAAATGTAATCATTTTACATACTTACAAATGTTGATTAATTTTTTTCTTTCAATTTTTAATTTTTTTTTACTTCGAAGCGTTCTTGTAATCATGTTTTTTTGATAAGGATATATTAATAAAAGAGAAAATGTATTATAAAGGATTTTTTACATGAGTACCAGATAATGAAACTCATATATTACATTTTTATAACAGAATGTAAATGTAACACACATGCATGTAATATGTATAACTATATACAATTGCACACATATACATATGTACATATGTACTACATTTGCTCTATCATGTATGTGCTTAAAGATGATGAAAGATAAAAATATTTTAATGCAGATTATTAACATATTTTAACAAGTGTACATTATATACATAAGTAAATATTTTTCCTGTGTACATACATATGTATACATGTACACACAAAAATACACATATGTAAGCTATATTATTAGTATCTGAACATTTTACATAATGATAATGATGATAATAATCATTATGATAGTAACGATAAGAAATTATCTTCGCGCATCTTTAAAATTAATAAATTATAAAAAATAAAAGATCATAATAGTAATAATTAAAATGTTGAAATATTGAATTGAATGTGTGTAATGTACGAAAAATAGATGTAATTATTTCTTAACGATGTAATTATAAAATAATTTAAAAAGATAAAAAAGGATATTTTTTGAAAAACGTAAAAAAGAAAAATCCTTGAAATGCTTGAAAATATTACAAAATATTTGAAAGTGGAAATCATTATAGAAGAAGAAAGAAAAAGTAATAATAATAAAAAAAAAAAAAAACAAATAAAACAAAAAAATTATGGAACAAAATCAGCTAAATACAAATGTTCTCAAGGATCAATTTTCAAACATAAGTATGATGTAATCAATTCATTTTTAAATGTTTTTGATTTAGTTTTTATGTTTTAAGGTTTTCATTTCCTTTTGATACATTTTATTTTTTAACTGTTCGAATTTTATATATAAAAAAAAAATTCAAAAGCAAAACATTTTCCGGTTTGAAAAATAAGAATAAAGAAAAATTATTGAAAATATTTTTGTAAGACAATTACTGGTATTTCATTAAAACATTCATTGGTGGTTTTTATAATTTAAATTTTGTGTGCTATGTATTACACGTATTATTTTTCTTTAATCATTCATAATAAAAAAAGCACTCGTATTTCAAAATTTATGATTTTTGATCGTTACTAATACTCATTTATATTCGAGAACATAATGAAAACTGTACATTCTTTACGCGGAATGAAAACTTTTGTAAGCAAATACACTTGTGTGGTACAAGCACATACAATAATTAAGTAATATTAGTTTTGATTGCATGTACGAAATATTCAATTTACGTATATTCTTGTTAATAAGATTAACTGATACCTATAGAAAAATGAATTAATATGTTTGTAACATTTGTAATTTGTGAACGTGTAATATGTGTGTTATACTTTTTTATTCCTTGTACTCATTATGGATTTAAATATTGTATTATACATGATATCTGTGAGCATACTATATATCGTTCTGTTTTTACATTTAAAGAGAATTCTTTTATAAATGTGTTTATACAGTACATAATACGTATGTATATGTATTTATATGTTTACACAAAAAAAAAATATATATACGAACATACATTTGTATATACATACATATGTATGTATAAATATCAATCAGAATAAACATTAATATTATTATCTTTAGTAATTTCTTCCATGCCATTAAAGAAAATTTCCGGTTAATTTGCTTTTGTTGTTATTTTACCTCGTGAAAAATATTGTACTCACTATTACACCACACATTACAAAAGTCAGTGTTGTATGTATACAGTATACGTAGCGATGATAAATAAATGAAAAGTAAAAGCAATAATTTTTTTTCTGTTGTTGTATAACATAGTATAGAACAGTACACAAAATGAAGATATGTATTGTACATGTATATTCCTACCATCGTTATCATTACAACAGTCAGTTTATTATTATTTTTTTCCATATTTATGTTTCTTTTTTTTTTTTTCTTATTTTGCCTTTGGCTTTTAATTGTGATAAGGATAAGAAAATATACATAAACTAATGTACAATGCGTTTAATGTACACAAATGTTTGTGTGTATCCATATTCATCGTAGACAACAGATACTTTGATATATGTATATATTTTTTTTACATACATATATATAAGGTATTATGCTTTGTTAAATCTAGAAATTATTTTAAATATAGAAATTATTGTTGTCGGGAGTATAATATAAAAATAAAATACAAGAAAATAAAACATAAGTGGAATTTCATATGTTTTATACAAATATTGTTTTGCTATTAGTTTTTCTATTATTATATGAAATTTAAGTCAAAGTCAATTAAACTAATCAGCTATAATTAGATATAAACTTGGACATGCTACACATATACCCTTTATATTAAAAAGAGGAATTCAAAATCATAACAAACTGAAAGATTATATGTATGCTACTATTTAACATCTAAAATATTGCGGTGTTGCAATCAATAAAATGTCAATGTTAAAATGCTAAAGTTGTTTGAATCAATTTATTGTTTTTTTCGTTGATTATTTAAAAAAAAAAAAATAACACACACAAAAAAACAAAAAAAAGGCATTTTTATGTAGAAATTATCTTCATTAAGATTTTTGTAATACCACATTAATATGATATGATATGTGTGTACGAATAATAAAAGTCAATAAATAATAATATTTTATTGAAAGCCATAAAATGAAACACAAAAGGAATAAATGAAAAGAATTATTGTAAAAGATAAAATTTCATTCAAATAAATTTTATGTTTTTTTTTTGTGCTTTTATCTTTTTAACATGCATGTACATATGTGCGTAAGTGAATTCGATAGCTTTGAAATTTATTGAAATAAATAAAATGCGTAGAATCAATGGGAAGCAAGATAATAAAGCCTGATAATATGTATTATTATACCATGTGCGTAGGAGTAAATTCAAGAAAATTTTAATGAAAGTAAATGGTTTTATATTTCGTTGAAATAAAAATAAAAACACATTTTTTTTTTTTCATGTTTTCAAGAAAATTCAAAAAATTATCAATATTAAGTTGAGAAAAATGATTTTCATTCCTTCTTGTATTTTTTATTATAATTAACAAAAGAAAAAACTGAAGTGATTTAAAAGAAGAAATTTAGAAAAAAATATGAACAAAATTGAAAATTAGTAACAAATTTAACTTTTTTCTGTTAATTTTCAAAATGTTTTAAATACAATAAAAGAAATTAGAATTTGATTATTTACGACAATAATTAATCTTTTCCCGATATATTGCAAAAAATCACATTTAATTTGTCTCTAACAACTAACATTTTTCATTATCGATTCAATAATTTAACAATTTGATTTCCTTACAAAATAAATTTTATCTCCTCTTTTATACGATTACGATCTATTTTTCTTTTTCTTTTTGGGTTTTTTTTTTGCATTTGATTTTTCATTGTTCATTTCATTAATCACATAAACCGCAAAAATTTGTTACTTATTGCTTGTTGCTTTTTAAGAGAAAAATACAAGTATCTAATAGCAAGATAAAAACTAAATTGTAAAATAAATTCAAAGAAAATACAAAATTAAACACTATTTATTTATTTTTTGTTGATTTCCTCTTTATTTTTACTTGTCTTTTCAATACTTTTAAAATGAATTTTATGTTTCCTTATTTTTTATTTTTCTTCAATCAATTGAATAGAACGATTAATTGCACAGAAAATTAGAGTATATTTGTACCATTATGTACTTTATCTTTAACACTACTTTTAGTTATTGATGAAAACCAAAGCTAAAAAAAATTTTTATATAATGACGAAGCGATGAAACTAAGATAAATTTGTTCATTTTGAAAAGTTTTAATTATTTAAGTTGAAAAGCGTTGAAAACCAATAAAATCTTGTAAATTTTAAAAAGCAATCGGAAAAATAAAAACAAAAATCTTTAAATATTTAAATTACTTTTGTAATTTTCATATCCTGTAACGTACATTTTTTTTTAATGCTATTTATGTGTATTCAATTTACTAAACGTACTAAATAGAACATAAAATTGACTACTATATTGGCCTAACAAGCTATTCCATGTACATAATTCGTTTTTTTTTTTTCCTTGAACGAATTTTATTCCGATAGGAAATTGTGTAAATAAAAAACAAATGAATGCGAAATACTTTGAAATAATTATTATAAGATTTTCAATATATGGCAATAAATCCTTTTTATAGCTCTATAGTAAAAATAAATAAAAATAAAAGCAGTAAATACAATATAATAAAATGACTGGAAAATACAAATAATGTACATAAATGTAAAAAGGAAATTTTAAGAAGAAATCACGTTTTATATAGGCATGTTTAAATACAAAAGTAGAAAGTATATACGTATGTATGTATTTTTTTTTTCTCTTGATTGTAGCTGTTATACAAATTCAAATATAAACATTGTATTTTATGTAATAATACTTACGTACATATTTGTACCTATATATAAAACGTGTATATATACATTTGTACAAAAAAAAAAAAAATCTTATAAAATGAAATTTATTAGAAAGTTTTGTACTTTGTTTAATGTTTGGAACAAATCACTTTTTAAGAAATTTTATTATAACATTACATTTAAAGGGAATTAAAGCAGAATGTAGATTGAAAAATTTTATTGTTTACATAAGTGTAATTTCATTCACTTTACTTTAATTTTTTAAATTTTATTAATCGCAATCAATTAAAAGTATTTTTATTAGTTGTTTCATTTTGTTACACAATTTTTTTTTACAGCTTTTCAAAACTTTACATGTATAGTGTATTTACATGTATACATTTAATTTCATTGTTATGAGGTTTGTATTTTTAAAAAAAAATATTTCACAACATTTAACATAAACATTTTTGTTTAATTTCAAAATTGAATTTTTAACTGACCGTTTGATCTTAATTACTTTGGTACAAGAAAAATGAAATAAAGAAATTGTCTACCAAGTTTGCGTATTTCGAACTATGTACATACTATGAAAATTATTTATTCATATTTTAAACTAAAGTATAGTTTAGCCATTTACTTGAAAATAATGCATATAAGTACTGGTACAGTTTTAATTTATATTCTCACCCACGATGTACTGCAGTATTTTCATTTTTTTATTTTTTATTTTTTTATTTTTCTTGCTCCAAACACATACATTAATTATATTTTATCCTTTACTACGTACATACATATATACTTGTATTTTTTTCTCTTGAGCAATAATGAAAATTAAGACTTAAAAATGTAAAAATTTACCTTTTTCATAGGTACACATGTAAACGTATACAAGTATAACGTACATAAATTTTAAATGTATTTTAACCCCAATTAATAACGAAAAACATAAATATGCCACATAAAAATAAAAAATTAAAATCATTTTTCATTTTGTTTGAGACAAACAAACATAAATTTTAAATAAAGAAAGAAAATAAAAATATATCAAAAGAAAAAAAAAAAAAAAAAATATAGAAAACATAACCCGGTAAAAAAGGACTGAAAATGACATATTTTCTTAAATTATTTATTACAGCAGTACACACATAAGCCATTCATTTTTATTCATATTTCTTTAAAAAAAAAAAATAATAATAAACAAAAATGAAAAGTAAAAAAAAAAATTGTTTAAAGAAAAACAAAAAAATTAAAAAAGACAGTAACAGAATAAAAAGAAAATGAGTACAGTTTATTTGCTAACCGCTTTTACTTTTATTTTTCTATGTTTTTTCCAAGGAAATTTTACTAGACAACATACCTATTTCAATAATATTAATGGCAATCAATTTTTTTTTTCTTGGAATGAATTCAACCATTATTATGCTGACAAATACACACCTAAATACCGTGTTTATACATAAAAACAATATCATAGACACTTTATGAATGATCTGGTTTTCCATTCAGTTTGTTTTTGTTTTTAAATAAAAGATACACAATTTACAAGCTGATGATGAGCAAATTATGAATAAAAAAGAAAACAAGAAAAGGCAACAGATTTCTTTTTTGTTTTTGTTTTTAAATTTAAGAAAAAAGGCGAATATCTTACAAAGACTTTTTCTTTAGGCTATATGCTCCTTTCACCTAATTTCATTATTTCCCTTTTTTTTTTTTTAATTTATAAAACTTTATTTTTTCTTATCTAGATTTACACTAATATTTTTGTATATGTGTACGTCTTATTCAACGTATATGTAAATATTAAAAAGTGAAATTAATCTCGGTGTGCAAATATGTATGTAAAAAAAAAGATTTTTTTTAAGAAAAAAAGAAAAGAAAAAATTATGACTTAAAAAGAAACTGATAATAATAATAATCATCAAGAAAAATTAAAAAGGGAACATATTGAAGGCGTAAAAGAGGCAACAACGCATAAAAAAGAAAAGAGAAAATTAAAAATTAAAAAAAAGATGTATAAGAAAATATCACAACATTATAAAAGGATAAAATACTAAAAAAAAAAATGAAAAGGAAAAAGGAAATAATTTTTTATGCTTTTCATTTGAAATTCTCTTTATATATTTTATTGTTGTTGTTTTGTTCTGTTTTCATAAATCTTCTAATATGCATATTATAAAGATTTTCACATGTACTTGTATGTATGTGTATGTGCAAGAAAATGAAATATATAAAAATATATAATAACAATAATAATAATAAACAGAATAAATTATACTCACCCTTGCAACATTTCCATAAAGGCAAACCAAATTGAAGAGTTTGTCTGTGTTTGAAGTCTCATGGTCAAGTCCATAAACCATCATAACAGCGCCCTACATTTTGTCATTATGTAGATTTATTCGTTTATTTATTTTTATTTTTTTTTTTGTATTTTATTTGTTTTTTTAATAATAAATTCAACGTTTAAGCAAAATGGCGTGCGAGATTTCATCAAGAATTGATTAGGTCGCACACAAACACAAATCACACATATAATGTACACAGGAGTGGTGTACAATATATATTTGTATATCCATCATAAAATGTTTATACGTTTGATGATGTTGTATTGTGTTATGTGACACATATTGGTGGTATGAAATCATTATAACGGTTTACCAAAACGATATGCCAAAGATGACGAGAATAAGTACCAAGGACGATGGATTACGTTATCAATTTTATTATGCATAACAGTTGTATGTATTAGTTTGCATGTATGTACACGTACATTGACCGCACAGCATAGTATATGTAAGTATTTTTAAGTCGTTATGTATATACGTGTTGATATAAGAAAAAATGTTGACATTGCAGCATTTAATAAAGTTGTTTTGTTGAATGATGAAAAAAGTAGCCGGAAAAAAGAAAGAGAAAAAAAAATTACGAAAATGTTTATTTTTTTTATGAATAAAAAGCTTAATTAGATTTTAATGGATATAATTTTGTAACATATTGTAGGAAAAGTATGTCTTCCTGTATAGTTTAATTATATTTTCCTGTGTGTTCATGTTCTTTGAATGAAATTTGTTTTTTTTTTTTTCTAAATTTTTCTTTTTATTTGTCTATCCGTCTTTAATTTAAATATTTTCTTTTAATTTATTTTGTTGTTATTATCTTTAATTTAACATTAACGTTTATGATACATACATACATACATATATTATATATATAATGACATTTTTATTACATACCTGTTGCTGTCCTTGTGCTGCAGCAAAATTAACTGGTCCATTACGTCCAGGCGCAATTGGTGGCTCTTTCATTAGGCCAGTCGGATGTATTGGTGCACCTTTCCATGTTTCGGTGGTCTGATGAAATTCTGGTGGGCCATATGGTGGGAAACCGGCTCCAGGTCCCAATAATGGTGGCTCTTCAAATCGATAATAATTTCTCATAAGGCCAACTTTTCATTTTCATTTTAATTCAATTTATTTTATAATTTTATTGATTTGTTTTTTTTTTTTTTTTTTTTTTTTTTTTTTTTTTTTTTTTTAAATATTTTTATTGTGAATTAAGTGTACACAATTTTGTAATACACAAAAATTATTTTTAGTTTCGGTGATGTTTGTATATTTTGTTTTGTTTTTTTGATGATAATGGTGTAAATTATTTAATAATTGTTTTGTTTTGTTTAATAGACAAGGAATAATATAACAGTGAAGTGGTTGCAAAACATGCGACATATACATATACAGTGGCATATACATTACACATTACATAAAATGAAAATAAAAAAAAAAAAACAAAAAACTTTACGTAAATAAAATTAAATTAAAAGAAATAAAATAATAACGAACATAATAAGAAATTATTATGATATAATTACGTGTAATAAAAATACATACATATAAATTTGTAATAATAATTAAATGAAAATAAATACATAAAATTAAACACAACTACGTCTACATACATTATACGTATAAACAATCAATACTTAGGCCACATAAATAATGAATCACATGCAAATTTAATACTATGTACTATATATTAAATTTTTGTATTTTTCTGTATTGTTTTTTTGTTTTCTGATCGAATTTTCAAATATACAAAATACGTATTTTAAATAAATCCTAAAGATTGCATCAGATTTTTGTTATTTTTATCTTCGTAAAAATTATAAATTTATATTTGTTATAAAAATCACAAATTAACTAGTAGCAACTAGTAATAATTATAACGATACCAAATTATTGTAAATTGAGAGAAAAAACAAATAATAATAAACATGAGATGAGTACACTATTTTCTTAAGCGTTGTTCAAAATCTTTTCAATTTTAAAAATCTTTGAATTTCAATTTTAAAATGAATAAATAAATTTTCTTATAAAATTTAATTTAGATCAAGTTGAAATCTTTTACATTTATTTCAAATTTTGAAAACAAAATGTTAAATATGAGAATATCCTGACCTTTTTTACAATTTTAAATGATTTCGAATTTAGAAAATTACTTTTTCGTTTTTTCAAATTTGAAAAAAAAAAAAAGAAAAAAGAAATTGAAACACTGACATTTATTTTCTTGGAAGAAATTTTTTTTCGTATACAATAGAATGACAAGAAATATAAAAAATATCCTTTTTTCATTTTTATTTTTTTCGGTAATTTATTTTTTAATGGATTTTTTCATGTATTCGTTTTGAATATAATTTTTAATGCACGATTTCCTTTTATGTGTATTTAACTTTGATTTCTATTATTTAACAACTACCATCAAAAAGTACTTTTGTACTCTTACGTAGGTGATTATCTACACCTTCATACATACATACATACGAATACATGTAAAAAATATTTCGTCATTTTGTGTTTTTTTTTTTTTTTGCATTATTTATTTTTACCAGAAAATCAATACAATGACATTGACTTTATTATGTATTTAGTATTATTTAGAATTTTTGCTGACTATAGTGAAAATAAAAGAATATATAAGAAAAAATAGAAATTGAAGACAGAGAAAAATTAAACAAAAGCAATATTTTAATGTGGGTTAAAAAGGGCAAAGTTACTGTAACATAAGCCTATATTATATATTTTTATTTGTATTAAAATAAAAGGCAAAACAGTATACTGTATATAACATGGAAAATTTAAATAATGTTTTTATTTGTTTTCCTAAGGATATTAGCAAATTGAAAAGGAAAATTTCAGAAATTAAATTTTTAAAACAAATACAAAAATGAAGTTGAATAGAAATTTAGCAAACGAAATGTATAATGAAGAAGAAAAAATAAAAAATAAAAATGTCCTAATTTATAATTATTTTACATAAGAAATGTTTTTTTTTTTTTTTTTTTTTTTTGTAATAAAAATGATAAATTCGTTGTTATCAATTTTCTTTTATTTAAAAATAGAAATAGTAAAGAAAAAAATTTTTTTCTTTTATTTGTTATTGTTATTCTGAGAATATGAAAATTTTTCTTTAAATTTTCTAAGAATAATAATTCTGTTGTGTACATATCCTTATAATATACTAGTAGGTTTATTTATAGGAAGTTTAAAGTATTCATCAATTTCATCAATTTTTCAGATTAAAAATATAGTTTTATTTTTTTTCTACGAATTTTTTTTCTCAATTTCATTCTTTTCTTACACAACAATATATACATATATGTATACATATGTATGTATTTAATTTAAATTTTGAACAAAAATGCAAACTTCCTAGTAATATTACATGATTTAACAATAAATAATCTGTACTACATACATACATATATTGAATGCATCCCTTTTAAGATTTCAAATATGTATAAAATACTTGTTTTTTTTTTTCATTCTTTGTTTTATTTCCATTAGTATGCAATGATAATGAATGGCACATCCGCATATACATGTATGTTCGACTATAAGAATAGGTTAAGGAATAAAAAGTTGGCAAACATATTAAGTAGATGGAAAGTTTTTTTTTTGTTCATAATTTTTATTTTTTAAATTTTTTTGGTTTGTTTTTCTTATCTCTTTCTTTGCGTACCATATAAAAAATACATATAAAAATGAATGGAATATTGTTATTCAACATTTTACATTTTACTCTTTTTTTTTGTTCGACATCTTTTTCTCATCATTTTTTTTAACTTTTCTGATAAATGAAAGATGAATGTATATGTGCTCGAGTTAAATTATATATTCGGGTGTGTATAGATAATGTACGTGTACATGTAGATAAACATTAGATGATGACGATGATGATGATGACTAAAATGATGATAAAATTATGCATCGTCACGTTCTTATAATGTTTGCTCATGTCTTATATAGATCGTTCTTATATATCGTCTTACATTGTTCATAAAAAAAGCCTCAAAAAGTTATTAAATTCTATTCTAATGTCTTGTACTTGTTTGCGTTATGTTTAGGTTGTAAACGCAAAAAATGACTTCTAATGCCTCTTGGATTTTTTTTCGAATGTACACTAATAAAAAATGAATGTTTTTATCGTGCTTCTCCCATATACAGCATACACAAGTACTTAAAATTCTTCAATACACATACACAGCTCATCGTTTCTGTTAATGCCTTTATGATGAACAAAAAATTTTAAAAAAGAAACAAATAAAGGAAAAAAACGTTTATTTTTTTCATTTTGTTGTAAGTTTCACCAGTTTTTGTTAATCTTGCGATCATTATAATGTCGTCTACATATGCAATTTTGATTTTTTTTTCTTTTTTTTTTTTTCAAAAAGCGGCTGAGGAAAATTTGCAAAAAAGAGTTTGTACTAAAAATCTAGTACTTGGTAACACAGATTGAAAATAAAGAGAAATATATACAAAGTAAAAACAGAATTAACTAATTTATTAGATTTTAAAACCGAGAAAATTAAAAGATAACAATAAGTTGTCCTAATTTGTTATGAGAAATTTTTAAAAATCTTTTACAACTTGTTATATCCTAAATCTATACATAAATTATATTGTAAACTCAAATACCATACACGTATGTATATATATTTTATACACTATTGCAGAGAAAGTTCAAAGAGATTTTAAGTATATTTCATTTACAGTTTTCGAAATCCCTTGGAGGAATTATGTTAGGATCAGAGAATTTGGAAATCAAAAGAAAATACAATTTTTTAAAATTTACTTACAACAAACAATCATAAATAATTATATTAAGTGGGTTTGATACAAACATTCTCACATATTAAATAAATGATGAAGGATGAAAGTATGAGGTATGTATGTGTAAAGGTTTATACGAAGTTCAATAAAATCCACATATGTATTTGTACCTTGAGAATAGAATAGATGGTATTCAATTTTACAAAGATGATGGTAACTTTTCTTTTCTTTTCTCTGTTTTTATCTTTAACAATTTTTAAGTTTTAAAAAATATTTAAAAGATGATAAAACATATTGTACAAATTTATTTATCTTTCTATAACTACATATATGTACATTTAAGTTTATAACATAGAAACAAAAATCAAATTTTTTGTTTTTCATTCTATTTAAAATTTACAATGTTATAGAAAACTTTAGATTTAAATTATCATATTAATGCATTTTCATCTAATAAACATTAATTTTTACATTTTTTGATAGATTTAAAATGCAAAAATTATTATACTTATTCAATTTTTGTTTTATTAGAAAATGCATTTTAGTTAAAAACATTTTAAAACTTGAGCAAAAGGAAAAATACAATTATTGCAGAAATAAATTTAAAATGTTTTTACAAGTTAATATTAGTCAACATATTGTGTGTTATACACAAAAGTTATGCTTCGTACATAAATTTAAAAATGTAAAATTAAAACGAAAAAAGTTCTGATTTTATAGAACTAACTTGAAGGACAACATTAATTTATTTAGAACAAAATGTTAAATACATACTTGAAAAATGCAAAAAAATAAGTAAAAGAATACGAAGTAAACAACAAACAAATAAAAAACAAAAACAGAATTGAAATACTCTGTAACTTTTTTTTTGAAATTTTAATATAAGTGACAAGGATAATTCAAATATTTAAGTGATGAAAATATGTATACTGTTACTGTACTTCTACTGTATTTTATCTGTGGTTTTCGTTTTTTTTTTTTGGTTGTTTTTGGTTTTTTTTTTGTTAAACTATTGATTTTTTCCTGGTGTTTATATTTTTTTATATTTTGCTAAAAGCAATGAAATTGTCATGAAAAAGCAAAAAACGAAATGAAAAAAAAAAACACAAAAGGACCAACATGAAAATTAAACAAAGTTCAAATATTTTTCGGTATCCTGTTTTTGTCTAGTATTTCATATTCATTTCAAAATGTAAAGTGATTTAATTCATGTGTATTTATATGACATAAATACGTATGTATAGGAAACGATTGCGAAAAATAACAATCCGAAATTTAAAACATTACATTATGGTACAATTCAATGTATGTATGTATATACACTAATATTTCGGAAACAAACATGTTTCAAAACAAAACAAAAATCCGAAAAATAGAAAATGTTCAAAACTAAAAAATTAATCGAATTTTTTTTTTACATATTTTTTGATAAACTCTTGTGGATTTTAATATATTTTTTTAGTTTTCTAGCAAAGCAATACGAGAATCAAAAGTACTTTTAGCTGATATTTTCAAATCCCTTTTGATTTAAAAAAAATATTTTTATCTTCACTTTACCGTTCATGCATTGCGTTTTGTTTTTGATATAAAAAATTGAAAAATCTGCTTTTCATCGCTTTGTTACATACATACATGCAAAGATATACACACAACATGAAATTTGTTACATTTATGATTGTGATACATTTTCATTTGTTCACTTGTTTCGTTTGAATAATAATATAATCAAAAATAGTGATATTTTAACTTTTCATCGCCCCTTTTCCATTTTTTTATATCTTTTTTTGTAAAATTCGTGATGGTTTTTTAATTTTCGATGACATGTTTCACTGAACTTCATCATTTTGTGAAGGCATAATCCTGTTTTTGACATTATTAAAAATTACAAATTTCTAAATATGCATGAATTAATGACAGATTTACATAGATAACAAACATAAACGTATGCATAGTTGAACATAGTTTTTAAAAGTAACAGATAAATTGGTGAACGTAATTTATGTTTCGCAACAATGAATTTCTCATTTTTATTCACTTTTGAAATTACAGTCAAAAAGTTACATGCACATAACATAAATATTTTAAGGTTGAAAAAATATTGTATCTTTCCTTCATAATGTACATATATATACATCAATTTATAAATTACACTTTTTTTCATTAAAAAAAGTTAAATGCTGTTCTAACTCTGATGATAAGTTTCCATAAAAATTGAACATGAAATATTTATATGAATCTGTTTATTTTCATTCTGTAAATTGTATTAGATTTTTGTTTTTCATTACTTTTATTTTTTAATTCCTTAAAAACTGTTTAATTTTTTTATATATTTATTTCTTTATTTTCCTCCTACATTTTTATGTATACAGAATTTTTATCGTGTTATAATAATTATTTTGATTGGTAAAAGAAATCATTTCTGTGTTTTCAATTTGTTAGCACGCTTCATACTTAGAGATTAATGGCTTTCAAACGTGTTTACGATATACAAAAAAAAAACGTATTCGCCTAGTAGGATGAAAGCATAAAAAATTTTCTTTTTTTTTTTTTTTTGATTTTTCACAAAATGAGAATACGATGTTTGATAAATCTATGAAAAACAAACAACATAAATTTGATTGCTATATTGACACATACACGTACACGTACATAATAAAATACATACATATGTATGCATATCACGTAAACGTTTCAAATATTGTAACGCATCGAAGCCTTTAGCAGCTAAAGATTTTATTTTATTTCGTTTTAAATTTGAAATCGATAGTGTTAATCTAGCGTAAACCGATTTCCTAAAATGAAATAAAGAAGAAAAATAATGATTTCAAC
Organism: Anthrax anthrax; assembly: GCA_963971155.1. NCBI lineage: Eukaryota > Metazoa > Arthropoda > Insecta > Diptera > Bombyliidae > Anthrax > Anthrax anthrax. Next base: position 5,344,729 of record OZ020118.1, on the reverse strand, counting down.
GCATAGTTTTTTTTTCTCGGTTTTAGGGAAAAAGGATAAAAGATAAGCTTTTATCCTTACATAACTTGATCATATGCAATTTTAGTGTTTTGCTAAAAATGATAATAGAATACTAATATGAAGGATTATTTCCATTATATGAATGAAAATTACATTGAAATTTTTCTAAAAAATTTTAAAAGCATTTTCCTATCCTAAACACTTGATATCAAATCTATTTTGCTACTAATATCAAATATTTAAAGATATCTATTTATTTATTCATTTTTCTTCTTTTTTTATTTTGATGGCTTTGATAAAAATCTAAAAAGTTTTCAAAACATTCTCACAATTTTAGGATTTTGAAAAAGGGACGCTAAAACTAAAATTTATCCCTTTAACAGAGTAAGTTTATTAGGTCATTTAAATAGGATTTCTAGATATTGAAAACCTATAAATAAAATTTTGTAGATTCGATTTTTTTTTTTTTAAGTAAATCTAATCTGTGAATTAGAACATGTGAAATTTTAAGGTTTAAAGTATTATACTATTTTCCTTCTTTTTTCCTGTCTTTTAATTAAAACTAATTATTGTCAAAACATTCAATTTAATTATTAAAATATCAGATAATTTCTGTATAAAAAAAAAGTATATAACCACGAATGAAAAACAAGAAACATACTTTATTCTTATTTTCATTTTATCTAATAAAATTATAACAATATGGTGTAAATTATCACAGATTGCATTTAATATTTTTGCCGCTATATACATAATTATTATTTTAGAATACATAATAAAATTCAACATTGTATTGCATACAAATTTTCCAATTAAAATTTAAAATGAAATAAAAAATGAAGTGAAATAATAACAATAAAAGTAAAGTAAAATTAAAAGAACAAAAAATATAAATGCAGCATTATTACAAAGTGTTGGACGATTACATTTTAGAAATTTTCACATTATTTTATATCGCCAAGATTTAAGGATATTATTGTGTGTATAATAAGATACGAAGAAGAAAACCAACTTAAAAGCAATCGTAAAGAGGAAAATCAAAAAGTCTACATTATAATATGCATTATGTACATATACATAAACGCATATATACCATTCGTGTATAATACCGATGTAAAATATCCTTTTATATTCAAAATAACAATATTCAATTGTTTTGTTAAAAAAAAAACTGTTAAAAATGTGTGTACGTAAAATTTTGTTCGTATTTAAATTTAGAAAAAACAACAACAAAAAAATCATAAGAATTTCTTTTGTCTTATTGTTGTTAAATTTTTCATACGTAATAATATAACAGTAAAAGTAAAAAATAAAAAACAAAAAAAAGTTAAAAATAAAACAAAAATTATATGATTTTCTTCATTGATTTTCATGATTTCGTTCTGTTTCTATCTCCTTATTAGTTCAATTTGTTCATACTACTTTTGATATGAATAACTTTTCATTTCATATATTCACTTCAGAGATTTTATATTTTTGTGCCTGTGCATTTGTCATCAAAAGAATAAGATGTGAATTTTTTACTGATTTTAAAAACATCATTATAAATTTGATATAACACAATTTCAATTTTGTTCATATTCTTAGATATATTCCTATATGTATGAATAACATGAATAAGTAATGTATAGAAATAACAATAAAAAAAGGAAGTTATAAAATGAAAATGCAGTGACGAGCAAAAATTATATTATATAAATATCCTTTTTTTAGAATAATAATAGTACACATATCACCTACGTATATATCCATAGCTTTTTGCAATTTTCTTGGAGAAGTTTTCTTATTGCTATGTATACACATACATAAATACATATACATTAGTATGTTAACGTTTCATTTTATTTATTATTTTGATTTTATAGAGAAAATGTGCAGTGTTATTATTATTATTATTATTGTGAACAAGAACATTAAAAACATTATTTTGTACATTTTCATCTACTATTCAGTATACCATAATATCGACTTTATGTTTTTTGTTTTTTATTTTGTATGTAAGAAAAAACCAAAGTTATAGAGATATATACAGAAATGCATAGCTATGTACATAAGCATTGAAATTCACATTGACTACCAGTTAAAGGATACTTTTTAGAAAGATCATTTTCTATTTTTGATGTATATTTTTATTTTTCTAAGTATTTTTCGTTAGTTCAAATTTTTTTCGTTTTTATATTTTTTTAAACATAAAAAAAAGAAAATAAAATTTTATGATTTCATTTACAGAAAGTAGATTTTTATGTTTTTACTTGCAATACAGTCAAAAGGGTACTTTTAATATATTTAAATATTTTTAGTTTTTTCGTCTATTATTTGTTTTTTTTTTTTTTTTTCATTGTTTTTATAGTACATATGTACTATATAATGTGCATTATTTTTCTTAGTTGTTGATATAGTGCACAATCAGTGTAGAATAGAAAATAGTTGTAATACCATTCACAGCCAATCAAAAAATACAAATAATGTTTGAATTTTTTGAATTTTTCTATCTAGAAAACATTTATTGAAATTCTAACTAAAATAATTTAAAAAATTTCTAAACAGCAAATTGAATTTAGTAAAATGAAATTGTAGAGTATGCACAAAAAGCCATTAAGATTTATTGTGTTGAAAATTTTTAATTTTCCTTTAGTTTTCTAAAATGAAAAACATTGAAAAATAGAGAATGTAAGAAAAGTTTTGATATCTTTTACAATGATATCATTTTTACTATAATTTCGTAAGTAACCAGTAAACATAGAATCCCAAGTAAAATACATAAATGTACGAAATATTTGAAATTCAGTGAAAATATTGAACAAAAAATTGAAAAACAAAAAAAGAAAAACTTTGTATAATTTTTTTGTTTTTTAAATACCATTCTTAAAAATATAAAATTTTGTAATAACATGCACATACAATTTTTTCATAATAAAAAATTGTACGTGTTTGTTTAAAAAATGAATTTTCATATTTTTCTTACTTATACAATATTTTTGTTTCTTTTTTTTCTGTTTTTTTTTTTTTCTTTTTTATATTTATTTGTATTCATATTCACTTTGAGAGAAAATTCACAAGTAGAAAATTGAATATTCCATAGGAAAAACATCCATTTCTTATGTAAATATTTACATACACCTGTATATGTATTTTATGAATTTATTTGCATGAAATATATAAAATGAAATGAAAATAGAATATAAAAATACAAAAGATATTTAAATAACACTTTCAAATTTTATTAAAAACCATTTTCATCAATGCAAAAGTGAAATAAAGGAAAAACCTCATGAATGAATGTACATATGTATGTATGTGCGTATGTATATATATAAAAAGAAAATACAATATAAAAAATACACTCAGGTTTCTTAAAAAAAAAAGAAAAAGAAAAAAAAAACATTAAAATGAAAATTCAATTTACTTTTATGAATGTTCTATATTGTCGTTGTGCACATAATAACGAGAATGATATGTGAGAACAAAAGGAACTGTGAAATATAGTAAATTTTATTTATTATATATTGTGTAAACATACACATACACATGTATATATGGATGCACACGAAATATATATACAATGATAATAATAACAATAACAATAAAAATTGCATCAAATGCATACAGATTATATATCCTTTATTTGGATTTATACACAGACTTACAAGTTTTGTGCAAATAAGTTAAAAATGTCAAGAAAAAGATTTTACGTGATTTTAAAATTTAAATGCATTTAATTTTATTAAAGGAAGAATAGAAATAAGAATGTTTTTTCTTAATACATAATACAAATACATATTTGCTATTATTTTCACAAGAAAAAAGAAAAAGAAAAAAAAACAAGAAAAATAACATTTTTACTATTTCTATTTTTTGTTTTCTTTTTTACAAATTATTTCCGTGAAATATGTTTATACATTCAATATGAATGTGAATTTTTATGTTTTTTATGTTAATTTTGGTTTGCCCACGTAATGTGTAATATTTTGATTACAAAAATATGTATTTTCATAAAAATAAATTATAACACTGTACACAAGATTTATTTTTATTTTCTGTCAATTCAAATGAGAATTCTCGTATTATTATTTTTGTAAAACAAAAAACAAAAAAATATATATGTGGGATTTAAATTTTAACTAAAGTATCAATTATTAAATTTAATTGTTTCATTTAAATAAAAAAAAACTTTTTTTTATTATTTAAAAAAAATTTATATTTGAGAGAATAAAAAAGATATTTAATTAATCTGGAGCAATTATACATAATACACATAATTATAAATTTTTAATCAGTCTTTATACACAACACAATTTAGCTTTATATCATACAGTTTATCAAAAACAATTATTTTACTGTTATTAATGATTAAAAAATTAAAGGGAAAAAATAAATGAATGTAAAAAATTATTTCAATAAATTAAAATAAAAGTATACCACAAAATGTATTACGTAAATAAGGATAATATTGTTTATTTTATTTTTTTTTGTTGTTGTTCATTTTTTGATCATCATGTAAAAGTAAGGCTTAAGGCTATTAAAGGCTTAACTTTTAAATTATTATGTTATTTTCATTTTTATTTTTATTTTGTGTTTTGTTTTTAATTTAATTTTTATATATTGGATGTTTAAATCCTTGTACGTAATACAGATTATAGCATACGCTAGCTGTGCACATACATGTATGGGTTCATAAGCCTGTATGTACATGAATTGTACTTAGAAAAAATTGTGTGTGTGAATATTTTTACAAATAACTATAAAACATCAAAAATCCTTCAAAACATAATCAAATTTTAACCGAGATTTATATTTTATACATATACATAAAATGTTACATAAAAATTTTGATTATAGTAGAAGCAAACTCGTGTTGTGAATGTGAATTTTGTTTTTTTGTTTATATATATATATTTATAAGATTAGGATTACCATTCATATTATTATCATTACATTACGTATTTAACATTTTATATTCTCATCTGTAAGTTCTTCATACGATAAACAAAAAAACATCAAAACGAAAAATCATTTCTCTAACGTTCAAATGGATTTGAAAAAAAAGAAAATGTTTCCTTATCAATTGTGTGAAGTAATTTAAATTTAGGTTTATGTGGTTGATTTTAGGATGTATTAAAAATTCTTGAAATAAACAAACAAAAAAATCGATTATTTTTTTCTAGTTTTCCTCTTCAAATGAAAGCACTATGTATTCATATAATTCAAACATTTATATATTTGTTTTTATTTTCCTTTCGTTTCACAGTAATACAATTCAAACGTCAAGTTGATTGTTAAATGCCATTAAAATTTGTTAATACTCCCTACAGAACCATACAATGTCGCGTACAACATCATCAATTTAATACAACTACATACATACAATGTCCATAATATTGTTTTCTATTCTCTGTTGATTTTCGTCCTTTTTTGTTTTGTTCTACTTTTTTTGTTTTAATTCATTTTGTATTAATATTGAATATAAAATAAATTCTACACAAAGTATCAAATTAAAAATTCGAATTATCCCTTATGGTATGCGTTTTTGTCTCTATGTGTATATAATTTTTACAAGTTCACATATAAAATATGTATATTTATATTTATAAATGTATATAATTTTAATAAAAATTTAACATTTAACACATAACAATTTAATATTATATATTCAAAAACAATTGTATATGTAAATAAAAAACAAAAAAAGTTTTAATATGTACATATAAATAAATAAATCTAAATATATACAATACCCTATATCAAGGACTACAGAAGTGTAATATAAATACAGCGAAGTTGTTGAAATTTTTAATTCGACGAATATTTATAACAACCACATAAAGAGAATAAATAAAAATATGTATATAGTATGTGTAAGTATATTCAGTGTATAAAAATAAATATTTATATAAACATATACGGAAGGAAAATAACAATTTAAATGTTTTAAAAAACGGAAAATAAAAGCCCCATGAATACAAAAAATAAAACAGAAGCAAAAAAAAAATCTATTTAATTATTTGAATTAGTCCCACTAGGAGATTATAGTCAATTCACTTCACATTGTGTACAAATTTGGAGAAGTTCAGATTTTTATTCATTTTGTTTTTTTTTGTTTTTTTTGGTTTCTTTTTTTGATGAAAATTAGGACGCATATTTTATTATATTAGATGAAAATTAATAAAATGTTGTTTTATTTTTATTTTTGTTTATTGTCTTTGTTTTTTTTCTCCAAATACATACGTATACACTTTAAGGGAAATGCAAAAATAATATGACAAGAACAGTGGAATGGATGATAAACGAAAAAAAATTTTCTAGGGAATTTTCTGTGTTGGTCATGATGTTCGTAATATGTTTTCCGAATATTAATATAACTGCGAGTTTAGATAAAATTTATTCATTATTTTTTTAATTTCAAAAATACAACAACAATTTACAAAAAAATATATAAAAAATTAACCATAGCAGTTTTTTATTACATATTTGCTTTCTTTCGTTATATAAAATTTTCTTTAATTTTATGTCATTATGTGATAATAATAAAATGTAAATTTTTGTGATAAATTAAGAACATAACGAAATATGAAAATTAATATTACTTTTTTTTATATAAATTCTAAAAGTGTTCACATTGATCGAATAAGTCATTAGTTTTTATGTCTGTACGTTCTTATGTGTTCGATAGTTAATTAAAAACGTATTCGATGTCTGTCACCTAATAGACGAACCAAATAGAAATTTATTGTTCATTGCATAAAACTTCTTAAGTAGATATGTATTTTTGTTAAAATCTATTTTTTAAACTCAACCTTAACATCAAGTCTTTTTTTTTAATATTCATATTTTATTTAAAAAAATTTCTGTAGTGATACTCATCTATGCATACATATGTATGTATATTGTATGTTGTACTACCACATGTAGATAATATCAACCAGTATATCATATTAAATGTTCACGCATGAAAGAATTAATTTTATTCTTCAAATAATTTATTTAAAAATTCTTATTAGGTAAATATGAGGACCCACATCTTAATTGAACTTTCACATGCATGCATACATATATGTACTTACATACATATGTACATATATATATATGTAAATGGTATTTTAAGCATCATTATTTGTAAAATAATATAAAATATAAAATCATTTAATAATTCTCATTTAAATAATATAACATAAATATCTGATATATCTTTGTCATTATTGACAAAGAGAAATTGATGAGAATTTTATGTACACATTAACGTACATATGTATGTAAGTACATGCGTCTACGTATAGATCAAGAAAACTTTGACATGATTTGCTGTAAAGATAATCAAAAACAGGTATATTGTACAAATGCACACATACACATTTATATGTTAGATATATGTACGGTACGTAAGATAATATGACCGTCCTTGAAATTCAAATCATCCATATGTTTACGTACTATATCCTTTGAATTTTCATCTTAATAATAATATAAAGTACCAGTATACATGTGCACATCAGAAAAATATTCTAAAAAGGATATTATATCATCATCACAACAATATATACGTATATACCATATATGTATGTATGTGCTATCTTATGTGCCTGTATGTTGTCTGTCGTCTACATTTCAAGATTCTTCACAAATCCATTATATAGAACATAATAATGTCATATATATACTAACTCACCTAGACAATGATAAGTCTATGATGACCCGAAATATAAAGGTAGAAATAAAAATGCAGACGCGCAATGACAACAAAATACATTATTTTCAAATTTAGATATAAAATTTAGTCTGTTTGTACTAAACTTTACGTATACATATACATATACGTATATAGCCCATAATTCTTATTCAAACACTGTGTTAAAAATGAAAGCTAACTTTACTATTATTGTTGACAATATAAAAAAAGAAAAAAATATTTTAAAACGCTTTCGGCACCGTAGTAATAAAATTTGCATATAAACAAGTAGATGTATACGCAAAACGCGCTCGTTAACTCTAAATGAAAATCATATTTTTCACTTTTATATCATTTTTTATATCTTTTATATTTCGTTTCTGTGACTTTATTTGCTTAATAAAATTATTGAACTAAAAATGGATTTTAAATGTGATCCATATCTATCGATTTATGAAAAAAAAAATCAGGACAAAAATAATATCCTTCATGGAAAATTTCCAAATAATGTGCTTTGATTTTTATTTATTACTATAACAACCGATAATAATTTTTGATAGGAAAAAACTTTTTCTTAGACTTTTTTTTGTCTGATACGCATTATCACTTTTTTCTTTTGAAATTCTGTATCCTTTTTATACATACATATAAATCTAGATTATCTATGTCTGTACCGTGTACGTATAAAGATAAAAAAGACCTAGAGCAAGAGAAGATCTAAATGATGACGGATCTCATAGGTACAACTTTTATGATATTATAACTGTCATAATACAAGGACCAAGTAAAAAAAAAGACTTGAAAATTGTTTTTCTTAGGTTTTGTTACCATACAAATGAATTATAATATTTTGTAAAGGGTTGTATGTGAAAAACAAAATATTAAAATACATAATAATGCGTTGATTTAAAAGCTTTAAGAAATAAAATGTGATAATCCTTTTTGATAAGCAGATACAACAAAAAATTGTTAAAGTATATATTATAATTTATGCAGAAAATTGTATGTGTTCTTTTTATTTGAAAAAGCACGAAAAATAAGAAAAAAAAATTAAATTTTCATTAATACAACATAGCATCATTCTAAAAATAATTTCTTAATATATTCATTATAATTGTTGCCATTACTATAGACAGTCTGTATACTGTCATAGACCCCAAATATGATGCAATATTGTTGTTATACTTCTAAGTTATGTATACGTTTCGTAGCGAAAAAAAAATTGTGTAATGTAAGGTACTTTGAAGGATGATGATAATTTTTTGAGTAAATATTGAAATCTTTATCCAAATATATACAATTTTTCAACATATCTTAGACGTGTATAGTGTATATACATTTACATAAATTTAAGAAAACAAAAACTAAATGGAATGAATACATTAAAAAAAAAAATGTATTATTAAAATGAAAATGAAATTGTATTGTTTTGTGTACAAGCAAAACCAGATATCGTGAGATATGGAGATTTTGTAATGAATATAATCTCTATGATTTTATTTGAATCAAGGCAAAGATAAGGTAAAAAAAAAAAAGAAACGAAACAAAGTCTCAGACATTAATGAAAATACAAAGAAAATAAAAACTAAAATATTAATGAAAATGTAGTATAGCGTAGCGTGGAGTATAAACGTATATGGTATGAGTACATGTGTAAATCGTAGGTGAATAGTATATTGTTTCCAGTTTATGATTTTTACTAACTTTATTGTTAAAAGCATCTTCTATTCTTTTATTATAATTTTTCGGTATTACAAACACACACATATCTAGATATTATTTCATTTTCTTCTTACAATCCAACGACTTACAAAATATCTTCTGTTTTTTCTCTTAATTTTTCTTCAAAGCTGTTAACATTATTTCGATTTTTTCTTTTTGATATATACGTACGTATATTGTAAGTAGATGTACATGTGTATACAAAATATATATGATAAGAAAAATGAGATTAAAGACCTAGATCTTGACATGTGAAATACACATATGTTTTATTTTATTTTATTTTTTTTCTTGTTTTTGTTTATTGTTAGAATTGTATCATATGTGTGTATAAAAAAAATATAAAAAATTAAAATACAAACGAATATACATGTTGTATGTGACGTAACATTTTAATGAGCGAAACGCATGAAAATGTAAAATTTATGGCGATAATGATAACACAATTAATTGAAATATTATATAATACATGTTGTATATACATATGTGGCATATGTGTATAATTTATGCTTGTATTAGATTGCATTAAATAAAATACCAATTTATACCATACCATATGCCCTCATATTGGTTAATTATTTGAATTTTTAATTGAAAATACATATTACGGTGAATACTTTATATGTCGCAATTTTAACTTTTAAAGATAAACAATAGAATTTCAGAGTATGTATGTATGTATGTTCTATTTTTTGTATTTTTTAAACAAAGGAAATTTCCCAAGTGCATATTTTTATTTAAGAGAAATTCTTGTACATACATATATTTTATAAGTCTTGCAAAATATTTTGAAATTTAAGTAGAAAGGAAATTCAATATAAATTTTCATTAATGTAAATGTATGGTATTGTATTTCAAGTGAGTAACAAAACATATTCAAATGAATCGCCCTTTGTGAAAATATAAAAAACAAACATACGGAACGCATGATTATATTGAACGGATATGGCCAAAAATTAATGAAAAATAAAATACTTGAAAAGACCAATTTTTTAAAATAAAAAGGAAAATTTAATCAGCTACTTAAAATTAGTTTATTTAGAAATTTAGAAAATAATTACTAATTTGATTTATTTTTATTTTTTGTTTTGTTTTTATGCTAAAAGCTATAAAAATCAAATTAGGTTTTTTAGGTTAATGAAAATTGAGAAAATTGTTTTTAAATTTAATTAAAATATATAATATAAATTTATTGTACAACTAATATACATATTGTAATTATCTTAAGGGAATCATAAATAAATTTCTGTATTTTATATTCGTGTCATTATTATAATACACCATACATATATATATGCTTATGTCCTTATGTATTTGTACATTAAATAGAAACAGATACCCTTTAGCATTGTATTTTACATTAAAATTTTTTTTTTTTTAATTTGACTGTTTTCATTCAACCATTAAATTTGTTTATGTTATTATAGTTCATATTTTGCTATACAAAAAATCAAGTTGCCATGAACATTACGCGTATTATCATGTTTTTATGATACGAAATAAAATATTTTACATGTATTTAAATTTATGAATATTAAGAAAAATAATATATCAAAAAACACAAAAATATACTGTAAAATGATAATAATATTAATAATTACATTTTGAAGCTTATAATTTTAAATGTACCTATTAACGTAAATTTTAATTTTTGTTTGTATTTATGTCTACCTATTTATAATATGTGTGTCACATATGTGTATGCGTATGTGTAATTTAAAAACATAAAATTTTCTCATCAGTTATTAACTTTATTCTATATACAAATTGTGGAAAATGCACTAAATTTGAGTGAATATATTTGTTTATGTATGTATATTTTTTGTGTACACTGCTATTGTCGTATGTATGATGCATAAATTAAAAAGAAAACATAAATAGTAAGAAAAAACTAAAAAAAGTAAACGAATAAATTGTAACTTTTCTCAAGGTTTATTTTACAGTATGCCATAATAAGATATATAAAAATATGATATAATTTTTCCACAGACATTGTATTATAAAAATAATAACAGAGTACACAGGGTACATACATATACGTACATATATACATTTAACATATCTGCACATAAAATACATCTTTCATACCGTAAAATCATGCACAAATAATAAATAGAAGAAAAATTTCCTGTTTTTTTTTTTATTTATATTTGTTTATTATCATTGTTATTATTATTATTATTATTATTATTATTATTATTTAATTTTCTTTTTCTTTTCTTCTTTTTTGAAGAAACAAGAAAACTTAACTGATGTTCTTGCGCAAATATGAAAATCAACTTACAGTACATTGATATTAAATTTTTCTGTATACATATATTTAGTCATTAAGCACTTTTAAACTGAGAACGACCTTTTCTTCAATATTAAATTACCTACTTTCCACATACACATACTTACGTGTATCGTGTATGTACATAATATACAATACAGAAATACATTGCTGTAGTTACACAATATGTATATGATGTTCACAATTCTATGACCTTTGTATATGATGAGTACCCATATACGAATATTAACCATATCCATCTTTTTACTTCTATACCAAGCTTTTATATAGTTATTCTACATATGTACGTATGTATGAATAATGTACATCCATATATTCATCTTCACATACATATGTACATATATTAACGTATACATAAAAATAATAATATTTTGCATGCATGTACAGTTAGACAGAATACATCATACAGAAAGGAGATTTTATAATTTTTATCCTCGTTTTCCTACATTTTGTAGGTAGGTATGCCTTTTTCTATTCTCATGAGAAATTATTTTTAAAAAAAAAAGATTAGAAAAATATAAAAAAAAAGAAATTGTGTTATATGAAAGATGATAAAAACTAAGTAAAAAAAAAAACTAAATAAATAAAACACAAAACAAAAATTAAAAAAAAAAAAGGTTTTCATTGCTTCCGTTTATTATGGTAGTGCATCTCAGCATCAAAACACCCCCATCCCATCTATACGTAAATACTTCGAAATACAAAAATCTCTTGGGTAGTTGTAGTAGTGATTAGTGTTATTATTATACGTGTATGTTCGTATATGCATATCCTAGATATGTGCACTTTATATGAATACGAACAGTAAATAATATAAACGTAAATATGAAATTATACTCTTAATATATGACTATGAAGCGTAATCACAGTAAATGTATAATGAAAAATAAAAAACGAGAAAAGAAATACGAAAAAAGATTAAATAGAAAAATGAAAAAAAAAAAAATTTTTTTTAAAGAAATGTAACATTAGCATACATACATAATACAAATAGGAGTACTTTCATACTATATACGTACATACATACATAGTCTACACAGTATACAAAAAATGTATAAGTATATCAAAAACAGGATAATATTTGAAAAAGATTCTAAAGTTATGAAGATATTAAATCAGATTTTTCACTAAAAATTTATACAAGTCCATACATTCACATATATGTGATCATGTAGGTGTTAGTAAATGCAAGTGCTTTTTAGAGTATTATATCCTTTATACATGCTGTTTAAATATTGTGCAAATATTACAACTTACTACCTAAATGTAGGAGGATAAAGAAATGAAAAAAAAATAAAAACAAAATGCGAGTGAAATTCCCAGATGGGACCCGATAAATTCATATACCTTTTTTTATACATACATACATATAAAGATATGTGTAAACACAGTAATAACAAAATATGCAAATCTACCTTCTGTTATGTAGATGAAAAAAAGAAAAAAACAAATTTACTTGTTTGTCGGAATTTAAGAAAAATAAAAGATAACACAAAAATTCAGTTTAAAGATAAATAAATGAAGTAATAATTTATAATGTAAAATTCTATGCATATATGCATGTATGTATGTATGTACCTATGCTAATATGTCCCACATACTGATATATACAAATATAGAACGAAAATATGATATCTATCTCTGTATGTTGTATTATGAAAAATTAAATTGTATAATTTTTTATCATTTCTTTTCTCGTTTAATGCTAATAGCGCAATTTAATAATTTTTATTTAATTTTTTCATTCATTATTATAAACATACGTATACAAATATTTTTGGAAAATTGTGAAAAATTTTATTAAAACATATTTAATACAGAAAAATTTAATTTTAACACATTTTTAAAAAATTCTGTACAATATAAAGGAGTACACTGTGTACACTGTATCTTCTCATTTATAACATACGTATGTATATTCATCATATTTTCAATACATACAAAAATTTTAAATTAAATCCATTTTATCTTCGTTCTTTTTTCAATTTAATGAGTTCTTTAATAAAAGTTGAAAATGATTAAGTTTTCATATGAATAATTAATTTTATAAAACTTAAAACAAAAATTCGAATAAATTATTTTTATTTATACATTTTCAGTTTAATTTTATTTTGTATATTTTACGCTTTTGTACGTTTTTTCAATTTTCAAATGCATATGTACATGTATACACTTTGAAAATTACTTTCATATTTGAAATGCATACGTGTAATTTCCATACATGCAACATATGTACACTTTATACATATGTACATATAATATATTAGTGATAAGTACATATGTATGTATGTACAAATAATATTCCTCAAGGATCTATTGAATAGTATATAAAATAATAAAAAACTTATACATTTATTTCAAATATCAATTTATATACAAAATTAAAAAAAATAAATAAAACCAAAAAAAGTAAAAATTGTATTCTTCAAGGTAAAATAAAAAAAATCGAAAGAGCATCGCATGTTATTTGAAAGTTTTTCTGTATCTACAAAGTATCTAAATTGAAAATGCAACATATTGTGAATTTGTACAAATGTTTTGCAAATTGTGTTCAATAGATGATACAAAAAGATATGTATATACATCAGTATATATGTGATGTGAAATAAATTGAAATTTCTGTTTTTCTCTGTGTAATTCAGTGAATTTTTACGTTTTCTTTTTCTTTATTATTAAATTAAACAACACTTAATACATCATTAAAGAGAAATTGTATTTTTTACGATAAATGAAAATTATATGAGAAAATTAAATTTATATATCTAGTATATGTAGGTGCCTATATGTCCTGTAATAATACACATCTTTTACACTTGTGAATTACAAGTAAATTGTTAAATAATTTCATTTTATATATTGTACTCTGTACACGTACGTATATGAAAACTATAAAAGATGGAAGACTATATAATTGTATAGATTTATGTTTTATGAATTCTAGATTATGAATTCTATACAATATGACAAAATCATATTTTTTTATGATGCATGATTTTTTTTTTCTTCTTCTTTTTTAATACCTTCTAATCAAGGAAACGAGAAAAATATAATAAAATACATGAAATATGATACAATTTAAAAAATATATTATAATGGATATTACTGAAAAATAAAAGATGAAATTTTTTTTTTTTTATTCTACTTAAAAAACAAGAAGTGATCAAATTGAAAAACTTTATAAACTTTGTAATAAGAGTGTAAATTTTCTTTTATTATCTTTTTTAATAATAAAAAACAAAGTATGAAAAACAAGTAGTAATAATAAAGAATTTAATTTAATAAAAAAAAAAGGACGAAGAAAAACGAGAAAAATTACAAAAAGTTAAATTTGAAGAAATTTTATACATTTCATGTTTTTTTTTCTCTAATTTATTTTGAAGTTAAAAAATCAACTTACTTCAAAGAAAGAAAACATTTTCACTTTTCTTTTTAAAAACATGTAAAGTGTATATGTAAATTTCATCATTTTCTGTCATTCTTCATATGTCTTGCGTACAATTTGATAATTCTAGTTTTTTTTTTTCTTAATGTCTTAAAAACACACTTTCTACATAAAGCAGGTAGAAACATAAAATCAATATTTTTTATCATTTATTTTTACTTGAAAAATTTCACTTAGATACTGTGTACTTAATGCTCATAGAAATGTTACAAACGGAAAGGATCAAAATGTTATAAAAATACTTAGAATAAGTTTATACTGTGTAGTAAGCATAGAGATAAGTAACGTTTAAACTAACAAGAATAAAATATTAAAAAAAATAAAATAAAGTGAAAAAAAGGAAATGAAAATCAAACGAAAATATTACTTTCGTTTAAATTTTTTTAATGCTTTATATTTCGTTTTTATTACTTTTTTATTTATTTTATTTTATTTCGTATAAAAAAAAAAAAAACTCGTAAGAATATTTTTGACTAGTATACAAGATATACGAGAACAGAATGGACATTATCTTTAATCAGAAATCTTGAAAAATTTTTCAACTGAAAACTGAAAAAATGAGTTTTCATTTTTTTTTTTTTTTTACAACCATGAAGAAACATGATAAAAATATTTAGTAATTTTAAGTATTTGGATTTTATATTGAAATAAAAAATGATTATAATATTTAGTTTATTCTCTGAAGGATTTCATATTAAGCATTTTGAATTATAAACATTATTCATTTTTTTATTTGTATACGAATGTAAATAAATTTTTTAAAAATACAATAAAAATTTTTTTTTTAATGAACATTGTTTATTTTAATTACAGTAAAAGCAGCAAAAAATTGTACATTTTTTAGATTTAATTTTTTTTTTTTTTCAAGTTTAATAAAATATTTCATTTCTGTATTTGAAGCAATAAATTTCTGATGTATTAAAAGTAATTCCTCAAACAAATTTTTTATGACTTTTTATCGTATTTATCGTTTTAGTGTAATAAATTTCATAATTATATACTTAAATAACAATAATGAGTTTATAGAGATTACAATATTTTCTTATCTAACATAATATTATGTATATTCAATTTGAGCATACAAAAGCAATACATGAATTCATATATTTTATTTTCATATTGTATAATCCCCCTTTTGAGCAATCAAATGAAAAATTGAAAGAAAAAATTGTTTAGTTAGAAAATTTGTTATCGTTAATAAATTTACATTATTATTTTGATCGTAATTTATTTGTCATTACCATCATATATTACCTGAAGGTAATATACATACATTTTTTTTCTTAAACATTATTTAGATAATTTTTTTTTTTTTAATAACACGTTCATGCATACAACAATATACATACTTACATACTTTAGTGTAAATTTACATTAATTTTGCATAAGATTTACCATTGTAATATACAATATCCGTACTGTATAAACAGAAGATATGATACAATAACTCGTGTCGATGTTACTGCTACATGAATATACACATGTATTTTATTACATTTTATTAAAATTGCGTAATGTTTAAAAAAAAAAAAAAGAAAAAATATTCTAAATTTTCATTAAGCTACCGTTTGCAGAGATAGCAATGTAAATATGGCTATGTAACAAAGTTTATTTTATTTAACATCTTATACATATGTATGTATATACATATGTATATTCACTCTTGTACTATAAATTTATGCCATTTTTATTATTTAAGTATTTATATTACCTTAACCTTACGTATTATTTAATACTGAATTATATACAGCATCGTAATCTTTTTCTGTAAACACGATATGTAATTTTCAAGTACATATGTATAGTAAAAAAAAAATCATTGGAATGACAAAAAAAAAAATAAATAAATTTTTCTTCTCTTTATCTTTTTTTTTCATTTTGTAAAAGAAAACTTGAAGATTGTAAAATATAAATTTTAGCTCTTTTTCGTTTATTTTTTTTCTCAATTCAAAGTAAATATGTAAAGTAAGAAATGATTGCACATTAGGGAAATATGTAGGAAACGAGATAGATACATTTTTTTTATTTTTTGTATATACCACCTACCATCTTCACTATCATCATCAGTACACTTCATTATCTTTACAAATTTTAACCTAACCTAGCGGATCAGGTATCGTCATCCACCCATTTTCACGATTATAAAATATATACGTATGCGTATCATATATACTCTATGCCTAAAAAAATTTATATAAAAAATATATTATACGATGATAACACAATTTATATTTTGATTTTATGATATGTATACATACATGAAATACAACATAAATCATAAAACATTTATTGAAACATTTTGTGTTTTAGATATAAGAAATTATGTATGTGTAATATTTTGCGTATTACTTTATGTGTAAATGCAATTTGAAAATTTAATTTTTTATATTGAATTTTACATAAAATCGCTTGTACGTGAGTATAATTAAATTTTTTGATTGTTTTTTTATTACAATTTTTTTGAATGTCAATTATATAGACTCAAATATTTATCAACATTTAATATTCCCAAAAAACCCAAAATAAAAATAAAATATTTTTAATTTATATTTGACTCATAACCGACCATTAGTAATTCAAACATTATTTCAGTTTTATAACTATGTATGTTCAACGATCACAATTAATATTATGAAATAAAAAACAATGTAAATATAAAAATGAGTTATATAAAGTACATACATATAGTATGTACATATAATAGATTACATAAATTTTCTTTTTTTTAATCATAAGAACCTTTAATACTTTAATGTGTTTGACGTTCTTTTTTCTGTGAAGGACTTTCCCATTAAAATTTTATATGGTCTTCTTAATTACGAGAAATTAAGTATACTACTGTGTTTATAAAAAACACTCACATAAATTGTATATGCATTCCACTATATTATATCGTGCTTATCGATACAAAATCATCTCTTAAGAAGAATATATTAAAAACAATATAACATGTATAGTTTATATTTTACAAGGAAATTTGAGATATGTGAAAATGAAGAAAAGAAGCTTAACTTTTAGTGGATGAAATGAAATTTTCTTATATTTAATATAAATGATATGTGTAAAGATTCATATATACATATGTACATATATCATATATAAAACACATTAAACTCAGATAATATTAGAAAATATATTATATTTTATTCTGGATACAAAATGTATACTTCATATAAGCATTTATTTTTAAAAGGATAAAAAGTATTGTACATGAATTGTATGATAACTAACAAAATTTATTGGATAGAAAATGAAAGCGAAAGAAAAAAAATCATATAAATTTCGAAAAAGAAAATACATAGATTTACTTTTGTTTCTTTTTTCTTTTGTTTTCATTTTGTAAGAAAGGACTTAAAAGTTTCATAAGTAAAAGACTTAATTTAATAGGATGAAAAACGAATATCTCATGAATTAAGCGTATAAACTTCATACATACATACATACATACATACATATGATTTATACGTACATGAAATATTGAGTTTCGTGTTTATTTTGAGAATCGATGATAATGGATATGAAACATAACTAAGTTAATGGTCGCTTAATCTTCTTCAACTTTTGACAAATATTTACACATCACACTACCTTTATTATTTTTTTATTTTTACTGTGTAGTTGTTGTTTAACAAAAACAAAAAAAAAAAAAATATTTGCTCTTGTCTTTTATATATCACAAAAGTATAGTTTTGTGCAACAAAAATAAATAAACGAAAATAAAAAAGAAATTCCAAAAAAAGTAAAAAGAAAGAAGAAAAAACAAAAAACATAAATAAAAATAATAACACTACATGACAAAAATTATGGTTGTTGAAGAGGAAAATAAATGTTAAAAAAAAAAAACGAAAATATATTTTTTTTTTTTTCCTTAAACTTTATACATATGTACATGTAATATGCATGTAGAGCCAAATAACACATGTTATATATGGTATATGTATAATAAAAGGAAAGGTTATGTATCATGCTTAAAATAAAAATCATGAAATACAAAATTTTATTTCTTATATATTTCATATTATGTTATACGTATGATAAAAAAAAAAAACGATAAAAAAGTATTGACATAAGTTACATATGTATGTACATAGAATGAGTATTGAAATGCATAAATTTTAAATGTGGACATATAACACACATACATGTATAAAATAGAGATACATATCTCATACATATAAATATGTAATTTTTGTATGTGATACAATACACTATTTAAAGATTGGAAAAATAAAAATTTCATATATTCAAATAAACATTTTCTTTTTAAATTTTCATTTTATTTTATTTTCATTTGTTTCTGGATTTCATTTTATTTTTATATTTAACATACGTAAATGTATACATTTTTATTTTACTTTTCATTTTTATTTTATTGTGAAAATATTATGATTTTGCTTTCATTTTAGGGATAATATGTACAGGCATATCAGTCATGCAAATATCGTATAGATATGATTATGTACATACATATGTATATACAATGTACATCAAATAAAAATACTATGTACGTACATATCATTACACCGTAATGATACTGATATAATTTCAGTATGTTTTCAAATTTATTGTACTATGAAGTAAAACGAGAAAAAATCAGAATAATAATAATAATAAAACAAATAATGAAATACATATGTTTAATAAAATACACATATGTTCATGTGCACAAAAAAAAGCAACTACAATATAAAAATAATATTTTTAAAAAATATCCTTTTTCTCTACACACAGTACAGAATAATATATAAACTTCTAGAAAAAAAAACAGCCGGAAAAATCAAGGAATAAAAATATGATCAATTAAATATTATGAATTTGCTGAAAGATAACAATTTTTCTTTTTTGTTTCTTACTCATCTGAAAATTGGAATATTAATTTGATAAATATATAACCGCATTTTTATTATTATTTTATCTTCTTTAAAATACTCGAGGTAAATTTATAATTGTAAAGTAAGTTTTATCCCGAAGGATTTATTTATATATTTTACTTTTCTAAAGGAATTGTATTATTTTCTTTTAAATTATAGCCTAGATTCCATTTCCTAAAGCTCTTTAAAGATATGAAGCTATGGTGAATGTAAATGTAAGTTATATATATATGTATATATATATATTTTTTTTTTGTTTTAGTTTTTTGCTGTTCATATTACGTAATAAATTGAATTATTTGTTTGAAATAAAGTTATTTCGCTTCATTAGAAACCTATATTCTTATATGTTATGAAAATTATCAACGTTTGACTAAATTTCAAACATATACAAAATTTTGAAAATTTCATAAAATTTAAATAAATTTTTCAAAATTTAATCAAATAGAAATAATTCATGATATGCATATGTTATGTACATATGTATACATATGAACGTGGTTTTATAAGTTTTATCATTTTGAAAGTTTTTTCTCATAAAATTAATTCTTATATGTACTTTTCATATTCCGTTCATTATTACATTCATATGCATGTCCTTGTTATACATATGCAAATATGCATGTAGTGATAATTTTAAATATCAAAAATTAATTATTTTTATGTACTTAATGTATACTAATTAATTATGAGTAATAATTTTTTCATATCATTTTTCGAATATGCATCACTACCAGTTAAAATGTGTTCTATCTATATTATACCCCAGAAGCCTTATAGTATAGAAGACAATATACATCCATGTGTATGATTGTAGATGCAATAATTTTGTTTCATGTAGTTTGCTGTTCATTTCTTTTTAAAAAAACAAAAATTAAATACCTGTATATACATATATGCAAGTGAATATTCGTATATATTTTATCACCCTAAAATATAAGAGACGTTGTTGCTACTCCACAATTTTCTTATATTTTTATAACAAATTTTACATGCACTTTTGATATTTTCTCATTAAAATTTCATAAACTTTTCCTCCTTAGTATTTGTAGTTTAAAAGTTAGTTATAAATATACATAGATTGTATTTATAGCTGCAACTTATAATTTATTTTTCTATATATTAAATGGCAACAGCATATACATACATATATGTACATACAATACGATGAACATATGTATGCCCTTACTGCCTTGACTTGCTCATTCACTATATACTCTATCATAAAAACATGAAAATAACAAATGCTTATGTATTAGTCAGATAAGCAAATAACAACAAGAAAAACAATTTTCTTCCTTATGTTTTCTAATAAACATCTTTTTGAAAAATTGATGTCACTGCCACCGTTTAATGTTTATCTATTCATACACACATATACATTATTATGTAATAAAAACTTTTTCTACCTCATAACCTTACGAAAAACTTCCTCTTATATTTAATAATATGATATGATTTCCCTTTCTCTGATTTTCATGTTTTTGAAAATTTTCCACTATATACTCTTTTTTATTGCATAACATGAAAATTTACCAAAAACTTTTCGTCTTATACTTCATTTATATTTTCATATTTCTTCTTAAATTATTATAATTTTCATTTTCAATTTTCTTTTTTTCGCTTTTCATTTTGTTTGCAATTTTAATTTGAAAAATGAATAAATGTATAGAGTGAAGAAATTATTATTTTTCAAAATAAATATTTCTAGATATTTTGGTTATTCATTGACTGGAAAAAATAAAACTAAGATAAAACATGAAAACCTGAATGAATTACAAAGTTCGTATATGCATGTGTGTTATTTACCAAAAAAAGAAAATTGTTTTTCAATTTATTAGTAAAGTAAATAAAGTGTACATTTCTGTATGTACACAAAGAACTATATACATATGCATGTGCTCAACCACAATTTTTTTCTTGTTTATAAACTTATTAATTTATTAGAAAAAAATATTTACTGTTAAATTTTCATTTTTGTTGTCTATTTATTTCTGTCCAATGTGATCACGAAAAAAAAGCTTCTCATTTTCCCAACGTAATGAAAATGTATTACCATTTTCCATGCTTTTTGCTTCAGGCTTATATTTATTTAACAAATCCAATTTTCGTGTAGGTACACACATACATTCTATATTGAAAAATCCTTAATTTTTTTTTAGTTTAATTTTCAACGTGGTTTAAAAAAAGGAAAAACCATATTGTGGTCTGGGGTTGTTTTCAAACATAATTCCTATTTTAAAAGAAAAAGTCAAAAGAACAAAAGAAGAGCTTAATACATGTTAACGGATTTTTTACGGATACCTTAAAGTAATTCACGATAATGTATATACACACCATGATAAAGATTTCACTTTGGCAAGTGCATTTCATTTTTACTTTATACACATACATAGTTTGTTTTTTTTTTCTATAAAAAATTAGTGTAATATAAATTCTTGAACAATATTTTGAAACTATATTTTGTAGAAAATTCTAATTAAATTGAAAAAAAAAATGTAGATGCTTTTTTAAAAATTACATTGCTACACCTTGATTGCTACCGTTTTCTATTTTCTTACACAGTTTTTTAAAGTTTATGTTCTTTTCCTTAACTTTCATGTTTTTCTTTAATATCAACGGTTATAAATAAAAGCAAAATGTTTTGTTATTTATTTTATTTTCAAAATTTGTTTTTTTTTTCCTACTTGATGTTATATTTTCTTATCTAATTAAATTTTACATAAGTGGTTTTCATTTATATATGTGTGTAAAAGTAATTTTTGTAGTTATTATTATTATATAAAATATAAATTTGTATAAATATAATTTTCTTGAGGTTTTCTTATGTAAAAGTCTCAAATAAAATTTTATAAAATGGAATCGTTATTCTTTACAATAGAAACGTTTTATATGCACAAAAGAAAATTTTTGTATATGAATAGGATTCCATTATAAAATGAATATAATACAGGATGTATAAAATACGCACATAAAACATTGATTGTTGTGGATTAAAATATATAAAATAAGGTTTCTCAGCAACAGCTTTCATACTCGATTTTATTTTATTTCATCGGTTTAATAACCACATTATAGTTTTTTTTTTTTTTTTCTTTTAATGTAAAATTGCAAACAATTTTCACAGAATTTTCATTTTATTATATTTTTTATATATTTTTTTTTTGTTAAAGGAAAATCGCATTTTGTAAAAGTATATACATAATTTTGTATAAAAATGAAATACGAGTTAAATGTGCGTATATTAAACAGCATATATGTATACTTACAAGAAAAAATACTTTAAATTTGTAGATTTGGGTAATTTTGATACTAATAAAAACGATAAACACGATACATGAATTTGAATAAGTGTAACACGAGCAAGAAAATCGCTATACTACGATACATGTACATATGTATGTGTTACATATACATATGCGATAAATGTAGTTTACTGTGAATTTTATGTATATATTAATTCGTTCACGCATATAATAATGCGTGAAAAAATAAATAAATAATAAATATGTTTTGTTTTCTGATGACACAAAAAACAAAAGGATAAGTATATACTTAGATAAATGATCTTTATCGTTGAGTAAATCAAATAATATAATACAGCTTTTATGTATTTTATGCTTGAAAAATTTTGTTGAAAATTAATAATATAAAATTTTGTAACATTTATTTTATTATTTGCTTGCTTGAGAATAAAATGGAATTACATACATATGTACGTACCGTACGTGGGTACATGGGTACGTGGGTGTTAAACTGTATTGAAGTTTAAATACGCATATCTTAAGAAAATTGTTTAAATGATTTATGAATCATATAGTATGAATATTGTATTATCTATGTATGTTGTATAACTACTTGTATAATAAGGATAAGTAAACAAAAAGAAACAAGTAAAAATGTCAACATAATATTAAGAATTCATAATTTTTATATTACTTCATCTATGTATACATGCTTGCGTATGTTCATGTAAAACTCACGTTTTCATTTTTCTTTTCATATTTACTTTTTGTATACAAAATAATAAAAAATAATATATAAGTATATACTTTTATACTAAGACAATTAAATATCTTAATTTAATTTCTCTGTACAACAGTTTTGTATTCACATACACGAATAATACAAAAATATTGTTTTTATAATAGAAAAGGATTAAAAATGTTTATTCTGTAAAAATTTTATTTATTTTCGTTACGTTTAACATGTATGTACAATAAGAATTAAAATTTGAAATTTTAATTACGTGAGAAAATTTTTAAATATGTAATCTTACCATGTACGTGTGTAAAAATACAAGCGTAATTATATACACGTATGTGATAATTAAGATAAAGTTTTTATCTTATAAGAACTTTTTTATTTTAATATTTATTATGCGGGATTTTTATCCTTTTTTTTTTTTACTTTTACATATCTTTAATGTTTCTCATATAATATCTGTTTTCTTTTATTTGAAAACAAAAATGTAAAAGAACAAAAAAAAAACTTTAAAGGATATGGGTTGACATTTAATTATTTAATTAAATTGAATTTACCCAAAAGAATTCACAATTTTATTTTTTCTTCTTTTTTATTTTTTTTTAGTTAAATTAAATTTTATATTATAAGAATAATTAAAAATAAAAACACAGGAATAATAGTGCATAACAAAAACAAATAAAATATAAAAACAAAAAAGGAAAAATAAAAATAAAAAACCAAAAACAATTTGATTAATTGTATGTCAATATGTTAGCATTGATTGACATTTTATAAATAGTTTAAGCAATAAACTAAAATAAATTACAATTATTTGCATTTTTTTACTTCCTATATTCAAATAGATACACTTACGTTTATAATATAAAAAAAATTTACATGTATTCGTATTTAATCATTTTACTGAAATTTTATATATTAATGCACATTTATTACAAAATGGACAGAATTTTATTTGTTACAAACAAAAAGAACAGAAAGTTTGTGTAATTTATTAAAGTTTCAGTTTATTTAGTTGATTATATCTGTTTATCATTTATTTTAGTCTTTCTACGGTAGCTAATCCCTTTTTATCCGTTAAAATGAAAAAAAAAATGAACAAACTTTTATAAATACTGAAATTCAAAATTCTTTTATTCTTTATATAATACTTTATCACCATTAAAATTTATTTGAATTATTTGAAATTAATGAACAGATTACCGTGAATAATTTGTCATATTATTACATGTAAAAACCAACAAAACAAAAAAGTATTCAAAGTTTTTCATTTTCAAAAGTGAAAAATTAAAAAAAAAAAAAAAAATTCGATTGTATAATTTTTGTACAGATTTTCGACCATATAAATTATGAACCTATAATATCATATTATGACAATAATCTGTTCTTTTGGATATCTTCTATCATTATAGTATGTTTATAAAATTTTATGAAAAATTATAACTAAAAAGCTCCTTTTCAAATTAGACATTTTCATAATTTCTCATGAAATACTAAGTTGACATTAACAAAAAAAAAAAAAAAACGGGAACAAAAAGAATCAAAGTTTAGCAGTTAACTTTTCCGTATACATATGTATGTATGTGTGCACATATATAACCGTACATACATACATGTGTATTTGCTAACTTTTGCTACTGAAAAATGAGATTCTTTTTCTACACATTTTTTACGTACAATACCATTTTTCATCATCAATCATTTTTATTTTATAATTTTTTTTTTCTACATTCTATTGATAGTACTGTATATATTTGCCTTTATTTGTAACTTTCATACTCATTTTGTACCTTCTTTTTAAGAAAAATTAATTTACTGTAAACGAAAAAAAATATAAAATTTTAAAAATGAAATAATACCATTATTTTAAATTTCATTATATATTTATAAAATAAATTATTTTAATTTTAATAAAGAAAAAAATAAACGAATAGTGAAGAAAATTATCAAAAAAATTTGCATTCTTATTATTTGCTTTGAAATCATTTTTGTTTTTTTTATCTGTCTACTTCAATTGTTCCAATTTAATACAAAAGAAAATTATTGTATTTCTTTTTCTTCTTATTATTATTATTATTATTTTTTCTCTTCAAATTCATTCTGACAGTTATAATTTTTTTCTTGGTAAGAAAGAAAAAAAAATCCGATAGGAATAAATGCGTAATGACAGCACATCAAGACGAAAATAACTTTTTATAATGCAAAATTATTTGTAGATTTATAGATTTTACAAGGATTTTCGTATTTTTACGTGCCCCCTAGCTAAATAAAATTATCACTTATATGAATGAGTTCTACAAACATTCTACAATTTTTTTTTTCTCGTACTATCAATGTAACAGAAATAAAAAAATATATCATTAGAAATATATAAAATAAGATGAGGCCATGCACACGTGTATGAAATACACAGATATCTATACGTTCTAGTATTTGTCATGTAATTTTGCAACAAAAGAAGAAAATAAAAAACATAATAAATTTTCCTTCATTATTACATTTTCCAGCATCAATTTATGCCATCAGCAAAACACTTCATCGAGCACCTTCTCCATGTTTTTATTGTTATTATTTTCCTTTTTTAAATATTAACTCTGTTATTCTGTCATAATAAGTTTTTTCTTTTCCTTTGTAATTATGTTTTTGTTTGGTTGTGTGCAGAAATTCAAGTTTTACGTGTATTTTTTTTTTTTTTTTTTTTTTTTTTTGTAACATTTCTTACTTAATATAGGGGATTTATTCTTCGAATTATAAGTATTTTCTTTTCATTTCTATAAAATTCAATTTCTTAACAAAAAAAAAAAAAAAAAAAAAAAAATGAAACACGTTTACAGCTCATATTTGTGTAGGTAGGGTAAATTGATATTGTGTAGGTAGAGTAGTACATATGTATGTGTGAGAAAGATTTAATAATAATTTTTATAAATTAATGAATTATTGTCATACAGGGTTTAATTTTGTTTTTATATATTGTCTCAAGGAAAATATATAAAAAGATAAATAAATTGATAAGTGTAAAACGAACAAATGATTAAAAAAGACATTGCTTTTAATTACTCTCGTAAAAAAAAAGCACTACTACAAATTTATTACATTTTTGTGGTTATACTCATCTTATACTAATGGTATCTCTGTTAAATCCTTTTTTAATTAAATTTTTTATTTTAATTCTATTTTCTCTTTGTATCTAATTATTTCTTTTTTTTTTCAATTTATGTTGATTTAAGTTTTTTTTTCACAATTTCCATTTTGTACGTACATATGTATGTATGTAACTCTACTTTTATGACATGAGCCATTTTAGTCTACATTTGTTATTATCATTCTTGCTTAGTGCTTATATTGACCAAAACGATTTATTCGAAATAACAAAAATTCAGACAAATACAAATGAAATGAAACCAAAACCAAAAAAACAACTAACAACGTAAATGAATAGAATCAAATCAATTTTCATATTCCCACGACCAATTTTTTATAGTCATACATTGTACAAATTATTACAGTATCATACTGAAATACAAATAAATATAATGCATATAGCGTGTGTATTGGCAACAAAAATAAAAAATAAATAAATAAAAAACATGAGAACAAAACCAAAAAGAAAAAAAAAGTGTAAAAATAGGACATCAAAATTTTTCTTATAGGCAATTTCACAATATGTGTATATAATGTGCACACATTATGAAAAAATATTTCGTATGTATGTATATGTATGCATATCAGACTATACATGAAGGATTTGTATTGTATATAAAACAGTAAAAATTACAAAACATGAACGTGACGGACACAGCAACAACAATAATGACATGAGCATTGGATACATCTGATGATTATTATTATTGTGACGGTGATGACAATGATGATGATGATGATGATGATATTGTATTATTCCTTTGTGGCAAATTTGTCATTTTTGTAGTATATTTTGTAAAAATGAACATACATTTCTTTTGTTATGTTACTGGCCTTTTTGTAATTTTGATTTTTTTTTTTTTGTCTTCCCCCTTTAATTTCATTCCATTTAACATTTTCATTTCATATACAACCACTTAATGAAGGGTTTTGTAATTTTATTAAATTTTTCATGTAACATTTTATCACCCGAAAAAAGAAAACTAAATTTTTGTGTTTTCATATTTTCTTAATTTTCATTTACATTTACGTATTTTATGGTTTGTTACTTTTATGTGTTAAGTACGATATATTATTTATGTAAAATAGTAAACAAAAAAATTGTTTCTTTTAAAAAAAAAAATTATTTTATTGTAAATTTCACTATATATCACGTATTATATTTCACTATATTTCACGTATAGTTTATAATATGATAACGATAATTTTTAAGATTCTTTAAAAAAATATATATTTTTATTGTCAATTTAAATTATGAATTTTTCCATTAAAATTCCATTTTATGTTTAATAAAAGGCGTTAATGTGTAGTTCTAACGTTTATATGGAATTTTTGCAAAATTTTAATTTTATAATTATTAAACTAACAATGAAAATAACAGAAAAGCAAAAAAAAAAACATGTTAGTGATTTATATGTGAAAATAATAAAAGTTATTTTTTATATCGTTCATATATCCATTAAAAAAGCCCCATTCAAAGGTACACAAACATGAACTTGTACATGTAGAATATGTATAGAGAATATTTAGATATGTGGAATAAATATAATCTGTGTGAAAAATACCATTTGTGTCTAGTCTGATTTTTTTTTTTTTTAAATCCAACATCATCATTTTTATATTTTTCTTTTGTCCTTGCCATATATTTTTCTGCTTTTCTACATTTTTTTTTTGTTTTATTTTTTATCTCTTCAGTTTCATATTTTTATATGAATTAAATTTACAATATAAAAGTTATTTGTGTGTAGACATTTATTATAATATGCTCACAAAATCTCATCTCTGTACAACTTTACAAATGTATGTTATGTGTATCCTGAATAAGATTATACAAATACTTGTATTATACGTACGTAAGTATATTCTTCTAATATTGAAATTTAAACAACAACAAAAAATCAGTATAAAAAAAATTTCGTTTACAAAAAACACATAAAATTTGAATTGTTATTTCGAATATTCAAACCTTTATTCTATTTTTTAAAATTTATTTTACTCATTGTTTTTATTTTTAAATCATGTTTTGCATAAATAAAGGATATATTGTATGTGAACGCAGAACACAGATTAATTTTTTTTACTCGGTATTATTTTTATTTTTATTTATTTTTTTTTATAAAACTTTGTTACTTTGGGAAATGATAACCACATTTTAATGAAAATATCAAAAGCATACACCTTTTTATTATGTGCATACATAAATATAAACGTACACGTACACGTTTTGAACAGGGATTTAAAATGTAGGAAATTACTCGTATATACACGTTTACATATAAATCCGTGTTTTTAGACGAATCAAAATTACAAGCTAAAAATGCGTGTTTTTATGAATAAATAATAGCAAAATAATTCGCTTGTGTATTTTTATTATAAAATTAAAACTTTTTTTTTTTTTTAAAACAACAATAACAATTTTAAAAAATTGAACATTCATATACGTATGTATATTTCAGTTATTTTTAAATTTTAATTTATTTAGAATAAAACATTAGCCCAACTGATAAACAGTACAAAAAAAGCAGAATAAGAGTTTCTTACCTATGACACATTGAATAAAAAGAAAATTCATCGAAATATAAAATTTTTTCATATACATAACATAATGCGTTTTATTTCAATTAATTTGTGATTTTTCTTCTTTTTTTCGGCTAGTAATATAATGAAAAAATAAATCACTTTTTAAATGCATTAAATTAAAAAACCAAATGAGAAACGTCTCTTTAAAAAATTCAATTGAGATCATTTATTTATTTATTTTATTTTTTTCCCTTGCTAAGTGAACTCATTTTAAATCGAGGGAAAAAAATTGTTCGTTACATTTTTTTTTTTTTTTTTTGAACTGGAAAATATATACATACATACATATATTAATTTTTTCGTTTTTTTATAAAAAATTTCAGAATTAAAAAAGAAAAGTTGAAACTCAATTAACACAAATACCTAAAATTTATTTTCAAAAGACGGTAATCATATTTTTCTTTTAAGCACAAAGTTCAGAATTTCGCATTTGTAATGTAAAATAAAACACATAAAATGATGACATTAACGGACATCAACAATAAATAAAAAGCAAATAATTTACAATAATATTTAAAAATAACAATACTTGTAGTAATTATAATCATTTTTAAGTCAAATAATTATATTTCATATGGAAATGTATTTTTTTTTTGAATATATTAACAAACAAGAGTTTTGTTTACAAAATAAAAAATTTATTTCATATTTATATGAGTCTATTTTTAAATTTTTATTTACATACATATCTCGAAATTTGTTGTGTTGCTTTTTTTTTATTACCGTGACTTATATATTTTTTTTCGAGTTGATTAATTTGCGTGCAAAAACATTCATGTAATGTACATATGTATATATACTTACAAATACACACAAGGGTTAAAAAAAAGTGTAAAATGTAATTTTTTATCATAAAATATTAACACATGTGTTATGATAAAAGAAAAACAATAAACAATTTTTCTTTTATAAATTTTACAGATGAATAAAAATACTTTTAAAATGTGAAATATGTAAAGAATATTTTTATATATTTCATGATGATTTAATTGCAATAAACAAAAAACGTAATTTCTGAAATTTTTATCCTTTGAATGAATGCTATTTTTTACGAGTTTATTGAGAAAATTGTAGTTACCATTTTGTTTTTGCAAAATTTATGCCTAATTTGATTTTATAAAAATCTAATTTTATCTTTAAAAAATGTCCTTATTAATATTTTTCAGCATACCCAAAAATATTAATTTATATCTTTTGTTGATTTGAATAAATTAAAATTTAATTTAATTTATTAAATTATTTTCATAACCATTTTTATACAAAATTGGGAATATTATATCTAATCTGATTTTGAAGAAAAAACAAAAAAAAAAAAAATCTGGGTCTATTTAATCTAAAAAGAAAAAATTTAATGCAATAAAAAAAGATAAACAAAAGTAATGAAATAAATAAACAAAAATAAAAACTTTTTAAACACTTTTGTTTCTTACATTTTATACGTCTATTAAGAGATAAATTATCAATTTTCGTTTTTATTCATCAGTGATAAACAAAGAAACAAAGAAGAAAAATAATAAAACAAAACTTTTTAATCCCAGATAATATGAATGAATACTCAAATATTTTAGATAAAAATATAATGAAAATTCATTGTCTTAACTGACAATGTATAAAAATTATTTAATTATTAAAATGATTTAATTCGTCGTCTTTTTATTCATTTAAATATAAAATTAATTTTCATTGATGAAATTTGAAGTTTACGTCTGGGGGGGCTCCAATAATAAGAAACATTGTTATATATGCACGTACATATGTACATACTCGTACATATATGTACGTACATATATATAATATTCCTCATCTCAAGAGAACAAATTTTTGTAATGTGGATTTATGTTACTTAAATGGATTTCTTATGTTTTTTTTTTATATATTTTTTTTTCAAACTTTAATAAATTTATGAGTTATTGAAATTTTGATTTAATCATGACTACTAATAAATTATTAACTTCAAAAAAAAAAAAGTTTCGTCAGTTAAATTTTAGTACAAAGAATACAACAAGAATTTTGATGTAATAATAAACATAAATTAGTAAAAAAAAAATTAAAAATTCTTACAAACTTTCACGAAAAAAAAAAAATAAATATTTTAACCTTAAATCCTTCTTGTTTCTGTCTTTTTCATTTAGCCCTGCACATGATATCTGTCACACGATACAAAATACAATTTTTCATTTTTTTTTTTTTTTTTTTTCATTTTTCGTTCCCTTTTTTTTAATAATAAAAATTGTATGATTATATCATACGAACATACATATGTACAGAATTGAGAGAGATACATGCATGTGTTTTACATAAATTTTGTTTTATGTATGTGCAGTTTAATGCAAATTTTGAGTAAATAAAAATGAATTATGGTGTAAACTTTATTACATCATACATAATTTGTACAGAAACATTATAAAGAAAATTTTATTTTTGTAAAATATATGAGTTTGCCTTCATTTTTATTTTTACACTTAAAAAAATATTTTTCAAAGTATTTATGCATATTTGAATTTGTAGTTTGTTTTTCTTCTTTTTTTTTTAAACAATGAAAAAAAAAATAAATAAAAGAAAACAACTGCAAACTTTTTATCATTCATAAAAATGACACAAAATAATAAAGTGCACACGCAAACATTTTCAGTATTAAATGCACTTAACGACAAAAGAAAATACAATTTTGAAATTTTGAAAATTTTTATATAAATTTTCTTTTAAAGGAAAATATTTCTTTTTTTGTTTTTTATTTTGCTTACTTGTTTTATTCGTACGTGTTTTTATTCCTCTCTTTTTAATTTTAGCATATTTTAGTTTTCAAAATAAGTACGATGTTTTTTTTTGCTTTTATTTTTCAAAATTTTATTTATGAAAAATTATGGCAAAAGGAAATCCTAAATAACGTACTACTCAAAAAAATTTAAAAAAAAAAAAATAAAATAAAATAAATAAATAAATAAATAGAAATAATTTTAAACTTTGATTATTAAACTTTTTCGAATTTTTCTGAAAATCACTGTTAAAATAACGAATATAATTTTCATTGGAGATTAGTAAAACAAATTTTCATTTATTTATTCTACTCCAGTAAACTACTCATGATTAATAAAAGAAAAAACAATGAAAAATGAATGTATAAATGTACAATATATAAAAAAAAATAAAATGTAAGTACACGTGTGTTTGCAACCACAATATAATTTAAACTTTTTTATTTCAGATGTGTATATTACTTCCTACTATTTTGTTATTTTTATTTTTGTATTTTCATGTTTTAATTATTAAAACTTTTTATTTTAATATAATGAAGAATAGAATAAATTTTTGTACAAAAATTTTGTTATTTCTACGCATTATTTTTTGTGACTTCTGTTTGTTTTAGAATTCACAATCTGAATACTCAAGAACATAAATTTTCCAAGAATACAAATATCAGTCAATAAGTTTTGAATTAATTTGTTTTTGTAGTCAATTTATTTAAACAAATGATTTTTAGTTAAATCAATATACTCACATAAATACATACGAAATTAAAACAAACTAATATACACACATATTATGTACATATATTTCAATTTTTATTACATTTATAGTCAATGTACCTATCTCTTTTTATGATCTTTAGATCAATTTTATTTACTATTTTATAACTTCGGAAATTTTCATTTTTTTAATGTTTTTATTACAAATTTCTATTGCGTGAATTAATAAATAAATTTTCATAAGTTTAACTTACTGCTCCTAAGAAATGAAATAATATCAAGTGATTCGAATTGAAAAACCAAATTATTAGAATAGGTTATTTGTAATCTTGAAACAAAATATTCGTATTTGAAAAAAAAAAAAAAAAAATTACATTTTTACTAATGTATGAAAAGTAAATCAGTTAACAGTAATATTTTCTTTACAGTGACTTTTCTTATGAAAAATTTTCATATACATATGTACATAATTTTATTTTCAATATTTTCAGTTGTTTTAATCACGATGATGATGATAAAAATCGGTTCTTTATTTATACTATATATATTAACACAGACAAATTTTTCGCTGCAAATTTAGAATTTATATGAATTTATATAAAATACATAAAATTAAATTATTTTTTTCTTTGCTTCTATTTTAATTTTTGCTTTCACTTTTACCATGAATAAAAGACACAAAAATTTTTAGTTCGTTAAATTGCAAATATTTTCAAATATTAAAATGCAATAAAAATTTTTCACCTAAATTTAACAGTGAACGAAAAATAATATTTAAATTTAAGTTGATCATAATGATATTATACCTATAGATACAAAATGTATGCACTTATGTGAATATTTTATATATGTATGAAAATTTTTAAAATAAAAAAAAAAGATTTATTTTTATGTTCGTTTTATATGTTAAACCTCTCAGAAACAATTTGAAAGAGTATAAAAATTCACTTGATATTTTCGATGTCATCAACATCAACATCAACAACATCATTATGTATACGCAATCATTTATGGCATACAATTCTTTTTTCTATTCCTTGATATTATTACTATGAATACACAATCATGTTTGTATTGATAATTTCATGTATATTTTGTCATATTTTATAAGTTTTCTGCTTGTGTTACATTTCATACTATATTCGGCCTAACTATATATGTATGTATGTATTATATATACATATGTATATTGTGACTGCAGCCACCTACAACATAATAAACTACACACGTATATGCATATGTGCATTCATTTGTACTTCACATAATGATATTCTTCGATGGTGGCATCATCATCATCATTATCTTCATAATATAACGAATATGTATAACCAACTCATCATCAGCAGTGATATCAAAGTATTCTTCTTGCCATTATTTAAATTATATATTGATGACTATATCATATGTACATACATACATATACTTAAAGAGTTTTTAAAGATCGTTTCAAGATGTTTTCAATAATTACTGATGATATTATGTGACATAATATCATATGTGTTCAGCTTTAATGTGTATAAAATACACCTTACACACATTTATTTTGCTATAATATCAAAAAACATCACAAATATGTCACATCGGTTTTAGTTTAGTCACAGATACATTCCACTGCAAATTAATTTATATGTAAAAACAAAATTTTAAACACATATACTCATACCTATAAGTATATTTCTATACTTACATGAATGTGTTCTACATTTGAACGATATTATATATTTTAATAATTTTCTAAATTTGACATTTATATGTGATATAACATGCCATTATAGCTTAGAATTATGCTCATATACATTTATAAATTTTTCATTAATTCATTCGTAGCATAGTACATAGGTGTTTCCGATGTAAATATAATTATTATAAATTATAAAATGAATTTATTATCCATTCAAAAAAAAAAGAAGATAAAAAAAATATTAATGTACTTATAAGTGTAAATTTATTAACATTATCATAAATATTATTGTCATAATATTGTACATACATACATACATACATTTATATTTTATTTTATTTATTTATTTTAACGTTTTCATATATCATTAAAATGACTTTTGTAAAACACATTACACATACTACAAACGTAATTATATTTTGTCATAACAGCAATTTGTCATTAAAGCGACAACTAACATTGAAAATAAACACAACCACCAGAAACTTTCTTCATCCTGTATACCTATACATTATAAATATTTTCATAAATAAAAATTATGAATGAATTGTAAAATTTATTAATGAATATATGTATGTGTGCATTCGAATATAAAAAATAAAAATGAATGATGTCGATGTCATATTTAATAATTTTAAAATGAAATTCAAACTAAAATAAAGCTGCTTACATCATTAAATCAAAATACATACATACGTATGTATATAATGCACATAAGCAATAATATAAAATAACCCAATAAAATTGGTCGAAAGAAAATGAAATTTTATTTTGCTTTAAAATATATTTAGAATATTAGTTAATTACTCTCAAAGTGTTTATTGGTAATTTACATTTGAGCAGTTTTTTTTATATTTTCGTAAAAGAAAATGCACAATTACAAAAAATCTAGGCAATAAAACTGATTTTTCATTGACAGAAAATTATTTATGTATAAACAATTATACACTATCAATTTTTCAATTTTATTCAAAGTTATCAGTAATTTAATTTCTAGATTTATCTATAAATCAAGTAAATTTTTAATTTTTTTTTTTTTTTATAGATAAAATTATGACATTTTTATTAATTAATTTTAAAAGACATTTTTTTAAAATTGAATGAGATTATTTAACTGAAATCCTGTCTTTTAGCTAATGGATAAATTTATACACTTCTATTTGAAAAAAAGGTACATACATACATATTTAAAAGTTTATTAGAAAAATTTTTTCTTAGTAAAAAACTTCAATATTTTATCAAAAAATAATCTAAAAGTAATCAAATAATCTTCAATATTATAAAAGTAATCTTTTATTTTATTGGAAAATTAATCGTATTTTACATAAAAGTCATTTATTTTCATTTGAACTTGATCTTTATATCTATTTTTCCTATTCCCTTTTATTTTTATATTTGATTAATACTTCAGGATAAAAAAAAAAAAAACAATTAAGAAAAAAAGTTTGTAATTAATTCATCTCTTGTTATATAATAACATTTATGTATCTGATATAAAGTTGATTTAATGCTTAAAATATCTCAATTCATTACAATTTGAATTTTGAACACAAACAATTTAATAATTCTGTTACATTACAAACATACATAGGTATGTACATATAAATATCTGATATTCTTTACAGAAATTTCTTACAGTATATAGTTAAATTTTTTTTTTACTTAATTAATTTTATTATGTATACTTGTACACACACATTCGTACAAAAGCCATATACACATACACGTAAATTTGTTACAATACGACAAAATTGACAAAGTATATAATTTGATAAAAGAAGAATTCACGCAAATTTGTAATGACAAAAAACGAATATGTTTTGAACTATACATACATACACTTTGGCAATTTATTTAAGTACGTACATACAAATATACAAATGTATAGTAACCATACATTCTTCGCTCATCATTATTAAATGTAAAATTTATGTGTAAACAGGTGTGTATACATTTGTATGTATTTGAATATCACAATTATACACAAAAACATGAATACAACACGAAAAATTGTAACTTGCATTAATACCCAGATTTAAATCTATTCAATTTCTAGAGAATTAATGTTTTATCTAGGTAGGAATGAATATAAAAAAAAAAAAACAAGAAACAAAAATTGAAAAAAATAAAAACAAAATTTGAAATTGAATTCAAAGCACTTACAGGTAACTTTGCTTTATTATGAGGAAATAACATAGTTAGTACGACACGCAAACAATTTTGTTCTTATTAAAATAGGTATATATACAATATTCATACAATATGTACATATGTATATGTATATATATGAAAATATAACACCAGAATTTCATATAAAAAAAAAACATAAAAAAATTGTACTTATAGATACAAATAGAATGTACACATAGCACGTAATTGCTGTAATGAATTGTGGGAGGAAATGGGGTGTATTTATATATTCATGTATTTACACGTATATTTCAAATTTTCAATTAATATTAATGTAAATAGTACATGGCATGTTACATACACATGTGTGTTATAATATGAGACATTCAAATTTTAATTTGAATATGAAATAATTTTGTACAAAAATATATGTATATAATATATACACATTTGTATACACAAGGCAGGATAACAACAGAAATAATAGCAAAAACAACAAAATGTGAAACAAAAACAAAAATGAAAGGAATGAAAACAAATGACTAATGATATTTGTATTAAGTATACATATATGTATCCTGTATACAGAATGTTATTTTTTGAAATGATTGTTGAATGTATTACAAACAAGAAAGACAAAAGTATATAACTTATGTATAAAAAAAAAAAACATACACTATATATCAAAAGTACATACTTATATTAGAACATAGAAATTTTCAACATGATTATAAACATAGTATATGCGTATATACGTTAATATTTATAAACACATTTGTGTACTAATAAATGTACAATATACATACATATATGTGTATTTATATATACGTACATGTCCATATGTAAATGAAGAATGTTTCAAAAGAAATTTCGAATATCATATTTACGTTTGTGTATAATCAAATATACATAAAATCATGTACAAATACTTATGTACATGTACATACATATAATTTTGGAATGTCCTGGAAAAAGGAAAATAATAATAAATTGAAAGGTATGTATGTAATATATGTAACATACATTTTACACAAATATAAGTACACAGAATGTACTTTATTTGAAATGACAAAGTTAATGAAAACATAATGAAACGAATGAGAAATGATAAAGAATTTTCACATTTTTAGTAGAACTTGAATGTACGTTATTATGTACTTTGAACTAAAATTTTTATATCTTTTGCTATGTACATATGCATGGTATACATGTAATTTTAACACTGAAACAAAAATAAAGAAAAACTTAATGGTTATTTTGACTTCAATCATTAAAGAAGCAAAATTCATAATCGTCAAGATTTGTCCTTTACATATTTTGCCCTTTGTGTATTTTCGATTGAAGAAGGATAATTCAATTTAAATGAATATTTTAAGTTTTGTGATATAAGTTTTGAAGATTTCAAAATTTAAAAAAAAAATGTACTGTCACTGTTAAACATGAAAATTACATAAAATGAAAAAGTAGGTTTGTTTCGTATCAACAAAAAAATGTTAAAATATTTTAATGTGATTTATTTTTAACTTTATTTTATTTGAGCAATTTTCACATATTTTAGTTATTTAATTTTTATTATTTCTTAAAATTATAAAGCACATACATGTATACATACGTTTATTTTAGAGACAACAATAGAATACAAGAAAAATATTTTAATAAATATATTTTTGGTTTATGTAGATACAATAAAATAAAATATTGGCATGAATCTTTTCATCATCATTCCGAAAATAATTTTTTGAATTTTCTTTTTCTTCATTTTTTTTTCGTAAACGATCAATTACACAAAATGTGGTACATTAAAAATAAATAATTTACATGAACATGTTTACATGTAATTTAATTTTTAAATTACAGTCTGCAGTAATGTACTGATGTACTGTATAATCAAAAATTCAACGTCACAATGACACCTCTTTGTTGCTTTTTTCAATACTTGAAACAAATGTTCATATGTAGGTATGAATGCGTTATATGTTCAGAAAATTGTATGTACATATGATGGGTTCTGATTTTCAATTTTCTGATGGACGAGAAAATACTAAAGGAAATTTAACAAAAAAAAAATAAAAAAAAATTGAATAAATAACGAAAAATAAATTATTTCGCGCACATCATATACAGTGCTATCGTTTTACTATCAGTATCTGCTTTTTAATGTTTGATTCTGATGTCGTCTTGATGAAAATACTACTTTTTGGAATTACATCTAAATTCTAAATCTAAAATTAATCTGATATGTACTATTTTTATTTTCAAATGTAATAGAACAAAGAAAATTATTAATAAAAAAAAATAAAATAAATTTCAAGAGCCACTGTATAATACCACCCGTCTTCCCTTATGTCTAAAAGGCAACTGAGTTCAGTCAGAGTTAAATAGTAATAGTTATTCTCAATTATCATTAATGTTATTTACTAGACTGCTATACTATGCTATGTACTGTGTATACCAAACCAGATCAGTGAAACATGAAACATGAAGGTGAATAACAGCGCGAAAGCAAACTGGTTAAGAAATAGGAATAAAGACATGTATAGTCACAGTATACAGAACAAGACTATCGTTTTACATTAAACTTTTAAAAAATGATTTTGTATGAAATATTCGATGATCCAGACTTTTCTCGAACGTGTTCAAGTTTTGAAAAACGATAGCACCGATCATATACAAGTCATCATCACATATCACATTCTGATATGTAATAATAAAAGATTCGGTACAGAAATACATATTTTATAAATATATACATACATAAATATGCAAGGTAGATACATTTTAGTTATTTACATTTATTCGTTGCCCTTCTGTTTTTTTTTTCCTTTATATTTTTCTCAGGTGACATCTGATGACTGATGTGTTTGTTATACTGTGTTGGAAGAATACACATGTTTTTTAGTTTTTATTTTATGAATGTTGTGTTGTACCTGCCCCAAAACATAAATTTTCGTTTCATCTTAATCATAATAAAAAAATATAAATAAAGGAAAAAATAAAATTATTTTTGAAAATTTATTCACATTACCTAACTCATATCAGTTATCACAAACAATATTGCATGATAGGCTAGGAGACAACACGTGTGACTCATTATAAGTAAGTATGTAGTTGATATGAATAATGACAAAATATGAACAAATAATAACATACAGAATAAAAATATTTTGGTTACATAGGCACACATCGACTGTATACTTGTATAAGTTTGTGTTCGTGTATACGTATAGAAAATGATTATCTTTTACTGGTATTCATTAAATTTTCGAATAAATATTAAGATAGAATATACAACCAACCACCGTATATATACATAAAATATTTTTAATAACTTTTTATTCATTTATTTATTTATATCATTTTTTTTTTTTCGTAAATATTTTATTCATATTTTCTACTTTATACTTCTTAGACTCCACCCAAATTGTATTTATTGCCAAAATAATGAAAATACTATGTAATTATTTGTCATAATTTGAATCTACGTATACATAAACAATACAAAACTTTAAATGTGTATTATAGTAAAAAAGCTTTAGTCATTTATATATTTTGGCTATAATAAACAAATATTAAATGGTAAACGATAATAAAACAATAAAAACAGACTAATAATAAGGATTATTACAAGTTTCTGTTGTAATTGTTATTATATCTGGCATACACACATGTTAAAAATTAATTTTTTTATTTATTTATTTTTATTTTCCTTTTTCTTGTGTTAGTAAGAATTTTTGTTAGCTTTTAGATTCTACTTTTACCACAATAATGGCACTGACATACCAGTTGCTACACACCACAAAAATACAAATTAAATGCACGGTTTAATTTAAATGCAATGTATAAGAAAAAAAAAATCAATAATGCATCTATGTATGTACATATATATGTATGTAGGTGCTTATATTAAATTCCAAAAGCGTTTAATTAAAATGATTTTTTTAACATCCCTCACATTTACTTCTACATGTATGCATGGCGTGTAATGTTTTTTTTTCGCCCAGTTTTTTTTTACTATTATTTTTTTTTTTTTTTAAATAAAATTTTTGTACATTTTTTCGGTTAATTAAATAAAACGATATTTTTTAATCGATTTAAATCATTTCAAGCTTCAATTAAAAAAATAAAAATAAAATGCAAATGCAGAATATAAAATGCATTCTATATGCATTTTTTTTTAAATAAAAGCATTTACATAGTCTTTCTTTTTTTTAAAATGCATTTTGAAAAAATAGTGATAATAAAAAAGAAAAATGTAATTCACTATAAAATTGACAACGTAGTAAAAATAAATATAAATGACACTAATTGAAATGAGAACTCGAATGTACACATGTACTTATGTATATGTATGTACATATATGTAAATATAGAACAACAAACTATACATTTAGAAAATTAAAATAATATTGCTCTTAAAATAGATTCCTAAGGACTGACACGGAAAATTTTTTTTTCGTAATCATTAAATCTAAATTCATGTAAAATTTTAATTACTGGATTAAATTAAAATAAAATAAAAACATGAAAGAGTTATTCAGTTTTACAAAAATTTCCAAACTTAATTGAATTTCAATTGTTTTTGATTTAAATATAGGTTAGTAAAATCCATACAGTTACAACTAAGTACAATTAGTAATACAATTTGCTAATTTAATTTAAATGAAAAAAAAAAAAAAAATTTTTTTTTTTTTAAACAAAAATACAATTGTTTGAGTACATACTTCAAACTTTGAAAATCAATATAGACTCTAATTTGTTAAATAGTGTATCAATGATGTAGAATTAAGTGATTATAAGAAAATTCCATTAATAATTGATTTTTCATGTAATTCAATACGAACGCGTTATTGTTATATACACATATGCAAATTAGTACTTGAAATGAACTAATTTTGTTCAACAATTACATTTATGAAATCATAAAATTATTTAATTTTCTATTTTTCATTTGTATATAAAGAATACTCGACAATATCATAATACATGTATTACTATTGTAATATCAATGCTTTTGTTATGTAAGTACCTCTTAGACATTTTCTTCTTCATTTTTTTTTTTTTTATAACAACTTAAAAAACTTATTCATATGATGATATGAATACGATTTTACAAATTTAATAAATGAATTCAATCATCTGAATGTAATATGATCATATAATATGTACAACATCTACATATTTTTCCAAAAATTCTTCTTCTAAATTACACATATGTACAAATTTCATTCATTTGAGTAATTTCAATTTTAAGTGATCTTATAAAAGTAAGAAATACCAGTGTGTAAACTACATACATTATGTTTGTATGTATGAATGAAATTTTCATTTTCATAATGCATTTATTATTTAGTAAGATAACTATGATAAATCAAGAAAATAGATGTACTTA
Organism: Anthrax anthrax; assembly: GCA_963971155.1. Lineage (NCBI taxonomy): Eukaryota > Metazoa > Arthropoda > Insecta > Diptera > Bombyliidae > Anthrax > Anthrax anthrax. The sequence goes on along the minus strand of OZ020118.1, from coordinate 5,302,366 downwards.
AGTATATGAATCATTTTAATAGCCATTAATCAAAACAAACATTAATTTGATTTTAAATAAAAATGACAGTTAATATTGATAAATCTTCTTCATTTAATTTGGCATAAAATTTTATATAATATTGATCTAACATTTTCATTTTCTTGAATAATAAGCTTTAATGAAATACTTATAATAATATGGATGAATTGATACATAAGCACTCGTATGTAATTGAGCAAAAAAAGTTGATTTCAATTGTAAATTGTGTAGCTTAAATAAATTAAATAATAAATTCATTAATGTTATGTAATATAAATAGATGATAATATTAGCATATATGAGACTGATTTGTTTAGGCAAGAATAAGATAATAAAATTGAATATGTAATGATCCAACATTTTAAAATTTTTCATTTAAAATTTTATTTTCAATCTATTACACGTTATAATATAATACTGAAAATAAGTTGCAATGCAAATATGTAGTACATATGTAGTATTAATCGTTTGCTATTGTTTATGTCAATGAAATTTTAATCATTTTCTATTAAAAATAATAAAATTAATTCAAACGTACATATAAGCGATATTGGCAAATAGCAACAATAAAAATGAACAAATGACGTATTCGATTGAATTAAAAAATTTTTAAAAAATAAATAAACAAATACATATGTACGAAAAAAAATGATACGAAAATTGATGACGCCGCTTTGATAGTTGACGACAACAGCATTATAATATCTCGCAACAATTAAATAACTTTTTACTTTCATATCAATTTTATTATACGTATGTACAGTAAAGTATAGATAAAATTTTCATGTGTACATAATTTACACAATGCAGAATATGTCTTTAAACGTGATAAAGCCTATCATATATACATACATAACATATATGCATTCAATGTATGGAAATTCATTTACCCCTTTGAAAATTACAGTAATTTTATGAGACTTTTGTTTCAGTCATTTAAAAAACAAATCGTTGACCAGAAATCGTTAATTTCAATAAACAACAAAATAACATAAACAATGTACATACGTAGTGGTAAAATAAAAATATATACAATATCTATAAATCTTGATAATGACAGTGATCAAGAGAAAATTACTTAAGACAAATTGAAAGTGAATAAACTTTTTACCAAAGATACTACCACAGATACTAAATTTTTTCTTTTATGTTTTCAAATAAACGATTAAATGTGAAACAAACATTTAATCACATATATGATGATGTTATTTTACATTTTATTGTCCAAAAGAAGTCAAAGATTCATTTTCCTGATTTTGAACTCGTTTTAACTGTTTGCTGTTTTAATTTTTATTTCACATATGCATTCATATATACACATGTCTTGTTAATAAGTTTATTCCTCTTGTATATCTTACATTATATTATGCATCATGTTATATATTTGCAATATCGTATTTTTAATGTATGCTCACATAAAAATATAAACTAAATCCAGTTCAATTGAAATTACCACAATTTTCTACACAAAATATTTTCATATATTATAAAAAGGAAAAGTGAGTGTAATAAGTGCTTTGACTTTCCGTTGAGAAATTATATTTACGGAAAACTTGTTCATAAAATTCCATTAGATTACATTATACATAGCTCAACATAATATGGACAGTAGATACAAATACATTAACATGTTTTCTTTTTTTTTTGCAATTAAGAAAAATTTCTGTATGCATAAATAACAGTAACAACAATATCTAACCTTATATCCTCTAATCAATTGGAAAATCGAAAAATTGCACTTAAGTTGAATTACAAGCTCGTTGCAGCTTGTTAAACTACTTTTAACCGTTTCGTTTGTCTATCATTACAATTTATTTTAGTTGAAAATTTTCCTTCTTTCTACCAACATAAATTTATAAGAAAAAAAAAAAAACTTAAATTTAACTTTCTTCTTCTAATAATAATACTGTCTGTAATAGAAAGTGAAATTTAAAAATAAAATATAAATGTAAATATGACCGCATGATTTCAATCCGTTTCTTAAAAAACGTCTATTATAACTATTCAATATTCATGAAAAACAAAAATAATAACTTTCATGTTAGTTCAATGTTAACAATTTTGAACAATTGAAAATAAATCGAGTCAATTAAAATGACCAAAAACATAGTGACAAATTAAATTTGATTTGTAACATTTTATTAAACATATCAAATTCTTAATTTACTATACACGATTCTATGTTATGATCGATTTTTTTTTTATTTAAAATATCTACGAATTTTTAAAACGAAATCGTGAGAATTACAAATTTCACGATCATTAGAAAAACAAATCATAAAAAAAATTGTCATCTTATATCATTTTCATATTTTGGGATTTTCTTTGAGAATTTTACTTTACTGTAGATCATTCCAGATAGATGAATTTGATCATTCATATAAAAGAATTTTTGTTTACTTATTTCAGAGTAAGCAAAAAGTATATATACATGTGCATACAAACATGTACATACATATGTATGTATATCACAAAAATTATATTTGGAATTTTCCCAAGAAATTGACAAAAATGAATTATGATAAAAGCATTTTGCAAAATATTTTGCAAAACATAATGGATAGAGCACTTAGAGTAATGAGTATTACTAGATGTTTTAGCAACAATTATCATACAGTCATCTGACGAAATGATCATTTTCGTCGTGATTCAATCATAATTATGATGATCATTATCATCATAGGATCATCATCATTTTCATTTAAAGAATTCACAATTTTATAATTTTGTACTTGCAATATATGTAGGTACCATCTTGAAATCAATTTTAACTTTTGTATAATTTAAGTGCAGTGTACAATGATATTCTTTTAAGTTTTTCATTTTGATCTTTTATAATTGTGTAAGTATAAATGTAATGCTTTGGTATTATTATTATAAAGAATACGATGATCAAGACGACCCCGAAAAATCATTAAATCAAAGATAAAAATATTTGAAATTTTTTTGCGTTTACGTTACAAAATATAATATACAAAATAAATGTAACGTGAAATACAAAAATATACACCACATGGAATCAATTAATGTAATACACTGCATGTAAAAAAGAAAAAGAGAAAAAACATATGTTTTTCTTTAATGACGATGATGGGTGATCTCACACAGTATATTAGATAAATATCTTTATATGTATTTATTTTTTTGGCATAATGACGATATTAGAATAAAATAAAAAAAAAAGAGGAAGAAAATTTCTAAATAATGCTACAATTTGCCAGTACTTGTTGATAGATGATTCAAAACGAAAAAATACTAATAATAATAAAAACAATTTTTGTTTGATTTCCATCATCATATGTTTATAATGTCAGTTTTTTTGAAAACCACAAACACAAAAAATAAAAATCAAGAGAATATTTCCTCATAATCAAAAAAAAAAAAAAAAAAAAAAAAGAAGATAATTGACTTTCTCAAAGCGCCGTGTAAGGCCATATGCAATAATCTAATGTGTTTATGTACTTAAGAAAAATATTTCATTAAACGATTCGAAGTATTCTGAACATTCACAAAGACAATGACTAGATCGAATTTATATGTACATACAATAATTGCTGTGGTGAGAAAATATTGATGATGAAGATTAAAATATTTCAAAAATTTCATTAAAACTTTTAATTAAACCAAAACAAAAAATTGAATTGTTTTTGTTTTTATAAATTTTAATTGTATCTCTTGTTAAAAATTGAAAATCCATAAAATTTTATACATATATTTAATATAATTGAAAAAAGAAGAATCTAATGATTATTTCAATGATATTTTATTTGAAATTTTCTTGTTGAAACGATTTTATTAAAAATTCAATAATAGAATTTAAAGATTTAAGATTGATTTTATCTTAAAATTTAAATTCCATGTAATTATTGGCTCTATTTAATTAAATTGAAATAATTAAAATACAATTTCAAGAACAAAAATAAATGTGATTGCTATTAAAACGTTTCATTTATATCACTTTTTAATGTTTATCCTTATTTCATTCTTCTACACAATTTAATATCAACATTAAATTCAAACTTAATTCATAGATAGCAATTAAAATGAAAATCCTTTTATTTGAATACAATTTCAAATAAAAGAAGAAAAAATTTATTTTTTTTTTTCTTCAATTAATTCTATTCACTTGTTGATAAATTTTCATTTTCTTTTTTCTAAATTTTATTTTATTATTATTTGAATAAATTATTAAATGGTTAACATATAAAAGTGAATAAATTTAATTTAAATTGAATAAATAATTTAAGGACATTAATATTTTATTAAGAAATTAAAATAAGTGTTCAATTATAAAAATGAAAAAAAAAAAAAATTTATATTGATGTTTATATAATGTCACATTTAATTGATTTTTCTTATGGTTTTCTATATTTACGCTTTTTAATCATAATTTTATTTTGTTGAATTTACCACTTTGTCACTTTATGACATTATCACAAATATTGTGTACTCCATTTTAATAAATATTCAGTACAAATAAATCAACTAACCGTTCAAAAACATTTATTATTCAAAAGAGAATATGTAAATTGTACATAACATTATTAGAAAAATACTACATACGAGCATGTTATATAGTAAATTTTGGATTCAATTTCTTGAATACAAGTAATATTTCATCAACGTCGTCCAGTAATAATGTTGTTTTTTTTTTTTTCTATTTAATTGATAAAAATAAAAATTTAACACACAACAAAAATTGAAAATCATGTAAAGAAAAAAAAACCTTCAATTGACATATTTTTACATTATTTTGGTTTTTTTTATTGTCTCCTGGTTTTCCTGAAACGTGAAGCTAGTATTTTTCTGTATTACTATAAGCTCTGTAAAAGAGTGTAATATTAAGTTATGTCTGTATTTGTACACCATATGTATGTATATGTAAACTGAAAAGAAAATATTGTACAATAAATCAATCAACGTCATTGGGGAAAACATAAAAAGAAAATATGTGAAAAAGAATGTGTAATGAAAAAACTGAAACGAAAATTGATTGACGCATATGTGTGTAAAGTACGTATGAGAGTATTAATACGTACATACATGGTATATTTTCCATTTTTATTTTTCTTTCATAAATATTGCACTAACAAAGCATCATTATGTGTATGTGTAAATACAGAAATATTTCGAATATTTTATATGTAAGATAGGTGATTTAATGAAATCAGCAGCAACAAAATTAAATATTTATATACAAAATATAACATGAACGCCGAACACTTTTTCTGATGATATACATACTAGCACAATAGTACCGCACATACATATATGTACATTTTATATACCATATCCCCCATAATGGTAATCGATTACACGTTAAATACACGTATATATACATGCAAAAATATATTTTCAAACGTGACTTATTTATGATACGAAAAAAAAGTTTGAAATTCTAATACTTAGAATACGAATAGAAATTTTTCGTACAGAAAATACAAGAAAAAAAAAATTTCTCAGATAAAACCTATGATAATGTTTACGTGTTAAAAATAATGTACGAATACTTATTATTCACATACATTTTAGATGTACATACATATATATGTATGTACAAATGAGTACATAAAATACTATATGTACGTATGTACTTTTGTGAATGAAAATTAAATTCTTTTTTCAAATTCACATATATAAATGATGAGTTTTTTCTTATTATATTGTATACATCGTATCCTTGAAAATATTGATGGAAAATCAACAACCCAAAAGAAAAAGTAAAATAAACAAGAAAAAAAAACAAATAAAAATTCAAGGGAAAACCTAAATAAAAGTGGTATAAAATATGTATAAAAATTTCAATTTATTCTGTTTGCTTGTGTAATATATAAGCAAGTTTACAAATAAAGTTATCTACAAAATTCGCAACATTTTTTATATTTGGATATAACATAGATTATTATTGTACTGTTTTACATCATATCAAATAGAATGGAAAAGTTTTAAATAAAAAAAAAAATCTATCATATTTTATTGATACAAAAATATAAAATGGAGCACAACAGCTAAAGATAGGTATATAACATGCCTTTTAAAAATAGATAGATAAAATATACAAAATGATGGATACAAATTAGAATTTATGGATACGAAAAATACCTAGTTGTGCATTTGTAAATCATGACCTATTAATGAATGTAAAGATTTGAAAAATTACATTGATACAATGCTGTTATATTTTAACCTACTTTTTAGGGCGAATTATATGACAAAATATCTACGATTGAATTTATAAAACATTAATTTGTAAAATAAAAATTAACTATAATGTGGTTTTATCTGTATGAAATATATTTAAAACCGAACTCAAACTGTATATATTTATTTATGTAAGCATTTACCTGTAATCAAATGTATAAAACACAAATACACACAATGCCCACCTGTAATCATTTATTAAATACAAAATTTATAATAACAAATAGCAAAAATAATTTCAAATCCAATACAAACTGTATAGGTGATAGAAAATATATTTTTGCCATCAGGGTACAATTCTTGTGTACATTTAATATTATCACAATAGTACGTATACATATGCATTTATGTGTTCACTCACATACACGTATTAACTATAATATGGAATATATTTACCTTATATTTATCGATTGTTCAACAATTTCTATATGTATAGGTTTTATTTGTTTATTATTATATTTTATTCTTTCAGAATGTATACACAGATGTCATTTTGTATTTCATTACGAATATTTATTATTGTATTTTTTATTTGAAAACATGTTATATTCTGCTCTATGATACAATAAAATGTATTACATATTTCTCATAACCAGAAACAACTATTATACATACCACCCACTGACGACAAATCATCAATATAATTCCACTAACTAAGCTACTAATGTTCTGTACAAGTACAATATACTCTTACAATCAAACCATATACGTATTGTTGTTATTTTCATGTCATTGGGAATGTTTGCACGCACCGGTATAGCGTATATGTGTGTATATAAAAATAAATAAAACTATAAAATGCAATCGCACATGTGAAATATAACCACAATTTTTACTATTAAAGTAAAAATAAAAACTGGCACAGAGATTGTGGAAAACACTAACAGAAACGTTATGTGCAAAAAAGTTATGCATACAGATACGTATGTTATATTAAAATAGTAAACACATACATATGTGTTATTGAAATTTTGTCCTTTTTGAAATAATAACTTTTTTTTCAGTTAGAAACTGTACAGTTTTCTCTATAAAATATTTTTTAAATTTTAAGTATTAAAAAGAATAAATGTGATATTAATATTTACCTTCAGATAGTCATTAAAAAAAAATTCTTTAGATAAATTTAAAAATTAAATCTTTATAATTTACAATGATAAATAATATGTGTACGTTTTGAAAATTTCTATTATTTACAAATTACATAATCACTTTTACTTGCGTGATCTATTTTCATATAATAAATTTTAAACTCTCCTAATTTTTGCGTGACCAATTTTTTGTTTTACTTGAAAATGGTAAATTTATTTAGATGAAATTAAATAAAAATTGTAAATCTTTTTTTTTTTTTTTCAAATTGTACAATTCCCTGACAAAATTTCTACATGACAAGACTAAAATTTCCCATTTTCCAAAAAAAAAAATAAAAAAATAAAAACGAAAGAAAGCGTTTACATTTCATATTTTAAATGTACATGTTGTGCACATTTCTTTTTAAATAAATAAAATATCCTTGACATTAATTTCATACATCAGATTTTTTACAAATGTCATATGTTGAAAAAGAAAATTAAGAGTTCCAAAATTTTTGTTTTTTACATTTCATGTATAAAATTAGTACATAAAATACTATAATTTAAACTTTGATCAAGTTAATAAAAAATGCAACGACATCCATAAATTAATATGTACTGAATGAGTGCGTGAACACTGATTTCAAATTAATATTATTATTATTATTGGAATATATAAATTTTGTGGTCCAATAAATTCAAATTTACTTTTATATATTTCTTCTACACGGAACATTAAAATCGTTTTTTTATTTATACATAAAGCAATAAAAACAAAAAAAGAGAAAAATTTCCATGACTTTTACTTTCTTCAATTGAAGCATTTTAATTCATTTGGAAAGAAAAATGCTTATTTATAATATAAATTTAAAAACAAAAACACAAAAAAAAAATTTTTTTTTTTTTTTCATTTTATTCGATCATAACGCCAGATACCTCTCCGTATTAATTTAATTTTATATTTCTACACAATTTATTTGTACCATATTTTTCAATTGCTGTTGGTTTTGTTTTATTTTTAAATTTATATCTGTGTATTATATTTATACATAAATTTGAAACGTGTTATTATTAGAGCTGTAAGAAATTTTTTTTTGAACCTTTCACTTATTTTATTAAGCAAAATATAATAAGACAAACTAAATTACTCTTAAATAGAAAAAAATAAATAAATAAAAATGATCTCTATAAATTGTACCATATACAATTATATTTGTATTAGTGTTATTACTCCTTACATGTGTACACATTGTATATTTTTATTTTAATACAGATTTTGCAGATACATGTATGTATGTATGTAATATATTGCATGCATATGTATATAGCAATAACTATGCATGTTCATGTGAAATGAGTTCAACAACATATAAAAGTTTTGTTTAATCTATTGAAACAATAATGCATCCATGCTCTTCCATATATTTTCGTCTATTATTGTTATTATCATTTTTTTTTTTTAAATGACTTTGTTTTTGCTTTTATCATCATTGTTGTATTTGTTGTTAATGTTAAACTGTTTTTATTGTTTCTTTTTTATTATCATCATATATACAATAAAAAAAAAAAGACAAAAAACAAAACAAAAACAATTATTATTATTGTTATATGAAATGTCTTTATTGTTTCTTGTTTTTTTTTTCTTCTCTTTATTATATTTCTTCTAAATAATACACAAAAGACACATTTATCTATTTGGTATCTTCTTGACATATCATATAAGTGAATGTGTCAAAAAGTCAAAGATTATGCTTATAAAACATAGAACAAGAAAAAACAAAAACAATTTGCACAACAAACAAACTCAGCATGTATGTACATATATGTATGTATGTATTTTAAAACAAATAAATTGTATGGTAATAATGCATACAAATTTTACCTCATTACCTCATTATGAAAATCTAGAATTATGTTACAAACGTATAATAATAATAATAATCATTTGAAACAAAAGTGTTTATCTATGTTGATGCAAATACAAAATACACATGTATGCTTAAACCTATATTCATGTTCATACTATATATGTATACATATGTACATGTTGTGACAAAAACATGAACGTCATTTTTAAAAAACAAATAATGTAGGTAAACAAAACAAAAACTTATAAAGAAGTGTGAATAAATGAGGAAATTTTCATTGAGAAAATTTTCTAATCGTACATAAAATAATATACAAAACATTGAATTGTGTCTTTTAGAGGTATTCGTTTTTTATTTATATGAGAATGAGAGCATTAAATAAATTTAATTTCATTCGTAAAAGATTTAATTTAATTCAAAATCGATTCTAGATTTAAACAAATCGCATGCTCTCTTAAATTTTTTTTTTTTATCGCTTTATCTATCTAATTAATTGTGTACATGAAGGCGTTCATATTTTTAATATATTGCTGTTTTTTTTACTATCAAATTTAGACAGAGAAAAAAAAAATTAATAATTTTCCTATGTAATTTCATTTTTTCAATTGTACTTTTTTGTAATTCAGGAAAATTAAAAAAAGAAAAATACAATTAAATTAAATAAAATTTTATTGAAATTTCTTTTTTATTATATATTTTTTTTTTAATTTAATATCTTTTGTTAGCTTGTTTAAAATCACGTTAACGTCGGCGATTTATGTTCTATCATATTAAATTTATATACAAACAGGCATAATTTCTTTTTTATTCATGTGAAAAACTGTTGAAAAGTTAATATCTAATTTTTATGCTTTTTTTTTTTATTTAATATTTTTATATTTTATTTTTATGCATTATCATATAATGTAAAGAAACTTTTTGCTTCTTTTTTTATTTTCATTGAAAAGTTTTGTTTAATTTTTCTTGTATGTATGAATATATGACATAAAAGAAATTAAAAATTTAATATCTTACTTTCTTGAGAAAAAAATAAAATAAAATAAAAAAATTAAATTAAATAAAATGAAATTAAATAATAAAAAAATGAAAATGCGTATGCACAACATAATATGTATACAATTTAGCTGTAAATACAGGTCAAATAACAAATATAAATGAAAATTATATGAAAAGAAAGATCGGATAAACAAGAAAGAATAAAAATTAATTCTTAGAAAATTTTCTGCTCAAGTTGTCATTTTTGTTCTAACCTTCATCTTAACCTATATATACTTTTTTAATATATATATATGTATTTTCTTCTGTTCATTTAATATGCACCCGCTGTATAAACATCATGTAGGCATACTACTATTAAAGAAAAAAAAAAAAGATCTCAGTACATTACTGTACTTCATATTGCTATCATTATTATTTGTATACAGTTTTCAACTACATATACCAAATTAAACTCAAAATTACACTGTAAAATATTTGTATGTATCTACGTGTACAACTGAAAATGAATTTCAAGTAGTAATTAACAAAACAACAAGAAAAAAAATGAAAAACAAAATATACAAGAGAACTTTTTTAAAGTTAATGAAAAACAAAAAAATAAGAAATCATTTTCAAGTAAAATACAAATAAATTTCTTCTTCACTTTCATGGGCTTCTTTTATGTTCTTGTTTTTTAATTTCATTTTTAATTTTTATTTTTATTTATTTTTATTTTATTTTTTTCTTCGTTTTGTTCATTGTTTCGTTTTCTGTAATACCGTCAGTAATAATTAAACTTATTAAAAATTGCATTTTCTATTTAATTTTTAATTTTGCAATTTTAAAAAATTAAAAATGAAATTTACAGAAAAAAAAAATATAAAGTAAAATAGTAATAAAATAAATGACTACATAAGTACGTCCTTCAAATATTAATTTTATTTTCTTTGTTCATGATAAAATGAATAATGTTTCCATAACGCCATTTTAATAAAGACAAAATTTTGTGTAAGGATACTTTTTATATTGATTACAAAAATAGTTGGAAAATTGAAAATATAAAATACAAAAATTTTTTTTGCATCCCAATAAATATCTTATTGATTTTAAACAAACAATTGTAGGAAATTATTTATAACAAGGTCAAAATTAAAAGATTCATTTGATAATTGTTTCATTTGTTAAAATAAAAAATAAACACGAACATTTTTCTTTCTTTTTTTTTTCAATGTATCATCAATCATTTTTCTTCTTTTTTGTTAAGTTTATTCATTTTTCTTATATAAACATTTGAATAAAATCTCATTTGACACTAAACCGGAAAATTTTCAAGCAATGAAAATCATTTTATACTTGTTGAATGTCTACCTTGTTTGTTTAGTCATTCTTTGTATGCATATTAGCTTACTTATTAAAATAATTTATGCTACATATGAATGTAGTATATTATAGCTACACTGCATAATATTTGATTCCAATTTATATGCACATGCATATGTATAATGGCTAATATTTATGTATGAATTATGTTAAATTGAGGAAGAGATTAGTATCAAAAAAATAATTTGTGTATAATATAGACAACATATTTGATTGCAATGCAATCATCATCGCACCTACAATTATAACTTGCTACTTGCTCTTGCTACCTGTATTGCATTTAAAATTTTTGCATTTTGTTATTGTCTACTTACGTATATGTACACATGTACATCTAACTTTTTTTTGTAAATATTTTTGTGCATTTAATGCATGTGTGTATACATTTTGGCCGTGAATGTACAGAAAATAAGCCAAATGCAACCTGTCATTTACATTATAAATTTTTTAATTTAAATATAAAGAAAAAATTTAAAATTTTAATAAACATATTATTTGTGTTTTAAAAAAAAAAAAAAAAATTGAAATTTATCCCCTTAAATATTGGCAATCCAAATTATATTCTCACTTGTCTTACACACACACGAGTGTATATGAACATTTAAAATTCGAGTGATATTTTTCTCAGCTTAATTTTACTTTCCTATTACATTAATATAATATGCAAATTAATGATTCATATCACAAAATCTTCAAATTAAAAATAGATAGGTATGTTCAACAATAAATCGCAAAACAAAAGTGTGATCATTTTAAAATGAGGCATGATAATTTTATTTTGTTCTATGTACATTTTATAAGAACATATTTATTGTTTTGTTAGGTAAAATCGTATGAAAAACGAAATAATGCAATTTTAAATTTACAACTCACATTTTAATTGGCTGAGTCATATATTTTTGCTTTTATTTTAAAATTAAATATTTAAAACTATAAAGTATTACGAAATTGATTTTAAAATCATTCTTTACATTTAATTTTATTGAAATATATGAAAATTTTTGGCATTTAATATGATTTTTAAAGAATATTTCATTTCTTTTTAAAATTTGAATTTTTTATTTTTTTTACTTTTGAGAATAAACAAAAATGAAGGTCAACAATTTAACTAAAAATGAAAAAACAAAAACATATATACATATCAAAAAAGTATTTAAATTATATTATAACAATAAATCAATTTTTTGTTTTGCTCTCTTTTATGCACATATACCGTACATAAATTCGCTTAAATTGATTTTACGCAAACTCTTAAACAAGACCATATTTCACGCATCTCATAAACAGAAGTTTTATGGCCACATTAGCGATATTTGTACATGTATGATTATATATAAACAAAATTTACTCTAAAATCCATAATCATCTCTATTGTATCCTCATCATCATCATCATCATCAGCATCACTAGTAGTAGCAACATATCATCAACATCAACCGCACGTTCTTTATTTTATTACCTAATTTTATTTATAACCATCATGTACATATTATATGTATGTATGTATATAAGTTAATTTACATGCACTTACACACATACGTGTTCACACTAATAATTACAATATTAGAAATAATCACGTAACCGTAATAGTTGTTAAAGTTAATAATTATTTAAAATGAAATTTATATTACTTAATAATGTAATAAGCATAAATTATGAATATCCTTGAATTTTCATTTAATCGATTTTTCTTTTTAAAATAAATTAAAAAAAAAACAAAAAAAAAAAAAACTAAAAATACCTCAACTTTTAACATTTTGTTATATTGTTAATGAAAATATTTTAATGAAAAAATGTACGCAAAAACCCGAAAGAATTTTTATATTTTGTTTATATTAATGAAAACGCAACAAATCTTCATACCGCATTAAATATCTAATATACATAAACTTTTTTTTTATTATCATTGATGTATTTACATACTTACATACATATATACATATATGTGAATGTATTACGAATACTATTTCCTTATGTATCAGAATATTGGGTACATAAATGATATATAAATTATAAGTAATTAAAAACATCATATTTTGTAAACATTAAAGTGAGATTAAAAAGATAAATATAAGTATGTTGTACTATTTATATTATTGAAAATAAAAATTGAACCGACACAAATTGTACATCCATACATGAATTTAGTTCACCTTAAAGTGTAAAATGAAATAAATAAATAAATTTATATGTGTGTGTAGCTGATGTAACACAGAATTATCATGACGTGTGGTATTATAAAATTTTTATAAAGAACAAAAAGAAAATCTATTACCATAGCACATCACATACATATATGTGGTTGTAGAGAAAACATACATAGGTGAGTTTACCCATGAATATTTCAATTAAAATATATTATTATTATTATTATGTGCATATTTAATAGTATACACTATATTTATTGCCGTACATTATGTGGTGTAAGTATCATTGAACATCATATACCTATACAGTATACATACATACATGTATATGTACATACCAGATATGTAAAAATAAATAAAAATGTAATGAGGTTCATGATGTTGACAATTTTTATGTGTAAAATCAAGTAAAAAAATTAATTTTCAACAAAATTCAAAGCAAACGTAAACAAAACAAAAAAAAATTAACAACAAAAATATGAAAATAAAATTTATGTATTAAATGCTATAAAAGTCAAGAAATATCATTAAAATGTTCGTTCACAATTATTATATTACAATTAAATGCATTGTAATTATATTGTGGTAATTGTATGGACATGATCATTTGATGTGTATTCAAATTAAAATCATTTAAAATGTTATTAAATGAAAATTAAATAAATAAATTTATAATAAAAATATTTTATAATAAATTTAAAAAACAAAAATGTTTACAATCAATATGTAGAGATACTTAAGTTTATCTTTATTATATGCCACTGAATCTGTCAACGAGAGAATATAATATGTACATACGTGAAAAAAAAAAACAACAAACAATATTTTTTCATATCCGTATTTGTTATCATTTGATTAAACGGACGATGCAAAATAAATTTTCGCAAATATTTTTAAATAATTTGAAAATAAACATATAAAAATAAAAAATTTTTGTTAAATATTTATATTTGAAAGTTGCATTTCAAGTTGATAAAACCGTTGTAACTTACAACACACAATCTTAATGTCTTAATAGCATGTGGAAAACAGTTTAAAAAAATGTTAAAAAATGAAGAAAAAACACGAATAACAAAAATCAATTTTCCATAAAAAGATCTATCAATTATGGTCTGATGGTTAATCAGTCACTCACTTGAAATTTTTTTCCATTTTAATTTTTTATTTTTTTTAAATTCATGTCAATGAATTTTAAATTACATATTAAGAGGCGTAATATTTTCTCTTTTATCGATTTTGGTGTATATTCATGAATACATTACAAAGGATAAAAAAACAAATCTGTTAAAGAAAACTTATGAATATCTTTGATTCCGATGCCAGAAATAAAATCTCTATAATTTTCATTTTTTTCTTTAAATTTTGCTCATGAAAATAAAAGACAAAAGAGATTCTATATTAAGATTTCTATATAAAAATTTCGTACAGAAAAAATGATTAAACCATAAACAAAAAAAAATGTAGAACAAACGAAAAAAAAAAATTAAGGTAAAAGGATAAATAAAAATTTGACTGAAAAAATTCGAAGGCTTTTACACGAATTTCCAATTAATAAAACTATAAAAAGCGTAACAACATTACAGACATTAAAATAAAACGATTTTTAGAAATAACAAAAAAAAAAAAGGTACCAAAAATTTTCTATGAGAATATCGTGTACGGAACATTTAAAATTCTGATGCAATCTTTTCTCATTTTCAAATTTTTAAATAATCATATAAAAATTAATGTCATGAACTGAATCTCTTCATTTTTTGTTTTATTTCCCTATTCATATTATAATAAGTTTGAATATATTATATTTCTTTTTAAATGCCTTAATTATTATTATCAGATTTTATTATGCATGCACTTTTATGTAAACCTAAAGACATGTTTTTTCTGTCATTTGTGTAATTTATATGTTAATTTTCGTGATAAAATTTTGAAAAAAAAAATGAAAATAAAGTGAATTTTTTTTTTTTTTTTTTGCTTTTAATAAAGTCATATAATGTACTCACTGTATGGTTGTGGACGAGTTCCATATAGTGGTTCTTGTAATAATGGTGAACGTCCATTGCCCAATTCCTTTGCTGAAATGAAAATAGAAAAGGATAAAATTAAAAATATACACAGAAAATTTATTTTTTTCTGATAATTTTTTAAAGTCTATTAATGTAAACGTTTTGTATACAGGTATGTTTTAGTTATGACCTACATATTTGCATATATGTATGTACGTATGTACTTTCAAATATCTTACTTTGTTTTATCATAGATTTTGTATTTTATTGAAAAATATGAGAATAATAAAGCATATGACCTAAAATTTGATGTAGATGTAATTTTTAAAAATTTCTGCTTCTAAATTAAATTTTTTTTATATTGACCTTTATATTGAAATAAATTTCTAAATGTAAAAGTATTCTCTTCTCTTTAGCTCATTGCAAAATTTATTTTAATTTTGTTTTTCAAAGAAATTAAAATTTCAAAAAAAATTAAAATCAGTGAAAAATTAAAAAATTTTAAGAAAATAAAAAATAAATTTAAAAAAAAACATTTTTTTTTTGTTTAGCAGAAAAAGCAAATGCAAATGTTTGTTTTGTTTTGTAAAAAATCTACAGACGATACTTACCTTCCGATAAAATGATATGAATAAAATGTTTATGAAAATGAAATTTTTATATTTTAAATGATCGAATTTAAATGAAAATGATTGATGAATTACACAGAATATACAATGTATATGTATTACAAAATAAATATTTGTATCTTTGTGAAATTAATTAACTTCTTTTTGTTCGATTTATTATATTATCGGTTCCACGGGTAAATAAATTAATGATTAATAAATAAGTAAAAAAAAAAAATAAAATAAAATAAAAAATAAAAACCAAACAAACAAATAAAAATTTAATACACAATAATAATAAAAATATATTATACAACAATACAACATTTACATACCAGATGAATGTTATGAAGATTTCAAAAAGATGAATAAGTATACAAGTAGAAGAAGAGGAGGAGGAAGAATATTCGATGTATCTGAAGAAATTGTGATGGTTGTAATCGAACGTTGTATACAGCTGGATTTAATGTACGTATTCGTAAAATATCCACAACGGGAAATTAATAAAATATCGTTCCCATTAATTTTTCCTAATTATATTCCATTTATTGGAATTTATTTTGATTTCTTAATAAAATTCAATCAATTTAGATCAGATCTATTACATTTCTAATTTGTAAAAATTCTGCTTCAAATACTGTTTATTTTCCTTCTTTTTTTTTTGCATTAAAGTAATGAATTTTTTGAAATATGATATTCGACTACAGATTGTTTTTATATTTTCATTTTCTTTTTCTTTTTTTTTTTTGTTTCATTTACATAATACAAACAAATAAAATATAAATTCAATGTTTTAAGTATCATCATATTATTATAATTATCAATTTCATAATATTTATAATTACAATATCACAGCAACAACAATATCATTATTATCATCATCATAATTATTGAAATATTTCTCTTTCTCTCAGTTTTTTTTTTTTTGTTCTTTTTCAAGTTATTTTCATTTAACTGGACTAGACAAGCAAGAATCCAGAGAACAGAATATATAATCATTTCATTAATCACTAGCTGAGTTGCATTGATTTATAACAAAACAAAACAACAACAAAAAACTAATATTGAATTCACAACACAACAAAAAACAAAACTCAGTATATTTTCTTTTTTGTTTTAGTTTTTATTTCTTTCTGCTTCTCCATCTCTTCACTATACTTTTTATTTTCATTTTTCTATTGCGTTATTATATCCATAAGTTTTTTCTTTCATCAATATAATTTTTCATTAGCATAATAATTATTAATGAGCACATCATATATCGTATATATACACATTGTACGCTACCATCATATATAATATAATAATCATTGTGTTATCATCACACTTCATTATTTTATCATATTTTCATTTTCTTTTTTGTTTTTTGTTTTTTTTTTTATTATTATCTTTTGTTTGTATTTATTTTAATTTTTTTTTTTATTTTGTATTTTATTTCAATCTTTTCATTTATTTAAAAATAAATTGAATCAATTTTCTTTTTGATTAATCGGAAAATGTTTGCTTTTTTATCAGACAATTTTGTAGAATAAATTCTTTTTTATTAATTTCTTTAATAATTTTTAGTATGCATATGTACTTTTTTTTTCATATAATATCTACCAGTATTTTGTTTATTAATACATATTTCAACTCTTATTTTAAATAGAATTTTGTAATTTTATAAATGGTATTCTTTGCATTCGTATTATATTTCTTTATAATTTTTAATTTTTTTTTTTTAATGGAAATACAGAATGTTTAATGTATGCATGTACGTAGAGAAAAATTGTAACATTAAAATAGTTAAACATTTTAATTCTTTAATTTTGTTATTTTCTAATCTTGTTATCTAATACTTTCTTTGTTTTTATTCATAATAATTTCTATTTCATTTTAAGATTTTTTTTTTTTTCAAATTTTTATGTAAATATATTTTAAGTAATATTTTCCGTTAAAATATTTCAAGCAAAAAAACAATATTCTCAACATATTTTTTTTTCTTCTTTTTAAAATGCAAAATAGACGTAATATTCAAATTTTGATCTGATCTTTTGTTCTTTCCTATTTTTTTTCCACATTTTTATCCTTTCATTATCCAAAACAAAACAAATAAAATTCATTTTTTTTTTTTTCTGAATATTCAATAATAAATGATTCCATCATTAATACAAATATCCTTAGTATGATACCATATTTGTCATCCTTTTATTATCATTGTCATCATCATCGTAATGATCGTCGTCATGAATATAAACGTCTTCGTTAACCCTGCACACAGACAAACAATCGAGAAGATGTATAAACATAAATTTTTTTTTTTCGAATTTGATGTTTTTTTTTCTTACTTTTAAATATTACTGATTAAGTATTATTATTATTATTATTATTTTTTTTTTTGGCTTTTTATCAAATTAATTTGCTTAATTTAATATGAAAAATAAATTGAGAAAAAAAAAACATTAATTAAAAGAAAATTAAAAATAGAAAGAAAATTATTGTTCTCGTTTTTGATTTTTTTTTAAATATCTGATAAAAAGTATATATAAGTAAGAAACATAAAATGCGTGTTCTTATTTATTTATTTATTTTCTAAGATTCATTTTCTTTTTTAGTTTGTTTAGTGTTTTGTCTTTAACCAGTTAAAAATTTGGTGAAAAAAAAAAAATTAATAAACATTCCATTAAGATGTGTGTAATAAGTAATAATATAGAAGAAGTAGTAGTAGTGTTCCCAACTTAATTGATTAATTGTTTCTGATGTGGTAATAGTTGTTGGTTAAGGTTTCGTTTTTTGTGTTTTCGTTGATGTTTTCATTATTTGTTGTTGTTATTGTTTTTTTATTTATTACTTTTTGAGTTAAAGCTGTTGTTTAATTAATATCCATTGTGTGAAAATTTTCTCTTCTTGTTTTTCATTTAATTTTTTTTTTTGTTTTGTTTCTTTTGTTATTTATTTAATTACATTTTTTTTTTGTTCAATTCCAAATAATTTCGAAAAAATTAATTTTGTTCTTATTCGTTTTGTTATTTTCTTTGTTAAGAATGTTTCACAATATTAAATTTTATTTTAATTTAATTTTAGAATAGTGTTGTTAAAAGGATTGTAATCAGTGAGGGAAAAAAATTTTTTTTTTTAGGTGCGTGCCATATATAAGTATATAATAGAGTTTTTCAATGTTGTATGTATGTATATTGTTTTTATCTTTTTAATATACATACATAATGTATTTTATATAATACAATGGTTAATTTTTTTTTTTTTTTAATTTTCAAAAATAAAAAATAATTTTTTTTTTTTTTTGCTTCAGCCGTTTTTCGTTATATTATTTTTACATCCCTCCTTTTATTTAGAAAAATCCTTCAAATATTTGAATTTATTCAAAAAATGTTGTTGTTGTTTTTTGTATAAGTGATTATAAGTAGATAGTAGTAGATGGTAGTACAAAAAAAATTTATATATAAATATATTGTCTATGTGCTTTTTGTTACTGTTTTGTTGCTCTATGTTTATAAATCAAATAATATTTTTAATCCTTGTTTTATATTTTTTCCTTTATTTTTCATGTTTTCTTTTTTCGTTTAATTTTGACTTTTAATATTTGGAAAAAAATTATATATAAAACATTTTTTTCAATCCCATTTCAAGGTGATGAGTGGGTGCTCATTATTATTATTATTATTATTATCATTATTTTTGTTTTGTTTTGTTATTACATAAAAAAAGAAAGCATGTGTTGTTGTTGTTGTTTTAGCTGTTGTTTATTTTTGTTGCATTTGTTGTTGCTATTGTATTCATAATATATTGATTATATTTTTTTTATAATTTATTTTATTTAATTTCATATTTATTTACAAATTATCATTTTTAACGTTTTTACATTTCAAAAAAAATTCAAATTATAATTTTTTCGTTAAAAATTAAAATAATAAAAAAAAAACACAAAATTAAATTACTGCTCTACATACTTATATTGTTATTTAATTTGATAAGAGAAACAAAAGGAAAATAAAAATTAAAAGTTGCACAGTGTATAATTATATCAAATTAAAATGTCTATGTGCAATTGATGTAGCATATATGTAGTATTATTTAGCATTCCATCAAAAGCTGTATTAATTTATTTATATTCATTCTTGTTTTGTTGCAATATACATATAAGAAATAGGAATTACGTATTTTAACATAGTAGTAGAATTTAAAATTGTTGATTTTTTTTTTTTGTTGAATGTGATTTTTGTTTTCTTTATTGTGGAACGTTTTCTTAAACTTTTAATTCAAAAATTTTTAATTTTGATACGCCTCATCTTTTTTCAACGGTGTAATAAATGAACCTTTTTCACCATTACATCATTATTATTTGGTTTTTGTTTTTTCCTTTTTTTTTGTGGTATACTATATAATAAATACACATAATGATATGGAAACCTCCACCACCACTGTTAAAAATTTTCATTTATGAGCAATAAAAATGTATTTTATGCTTTCACAATCATTCATCATTTTCTGTATTTTTTTTTTTTTTTTTTTTTTTTTTGTATCATTAAATTGATATTAAAGGGACATTCATACATATATACAAGATACACACAATGTTACAAAATTCATTTTAACAACAAAGGAATAAACTAAATGTTTTTTTTTCTATTAATATTAAATATGTATGTATGAAAAAATGGAAAATTTACTTAACAATTTTCTAAATGTAATTTTAAGAATGAAAAAATTTTTATTTCTTTTGAGATATTATTATCAATTTATTTTTTTTTTCCCTTTTTTGATAAAGCGACATTTACTTTAATGTATATGTATGATATGAAAAGCAGAAAAAAAAAATGAAAAAGAAAAATTATTTTCATAATTCTGATAAGTCGAAAATTTTTACTTTTGATAAAGGTTAAAAGCTGGTTAAAAGCATTCTATATAGGATTGAAAAAGAAGCCATTCGAAAGGATGAAAAAAAAATAATAATAATGCGAAAAAAAGACTGTGAAAAGCTTTTAAAATAAGCGAAATTTAAAAATAAGAAAAAAAAAATTATTCGAAAAAAATATCCTGTGACTTTTACGTGTATGATATTATGTATGTACATATATACACGTATACAACATTGTATAGAAAATTCTAAACATTTTTTGTGTTTGTAAATTTATGTAAGTAGGTATATTAAGCAAATATAATACTATAAAAATTTTTTTTTTTATTATTCTTTTCTATAAAATATTACAACGATACTCTCATGTATGTTTTTATACATATGTAAAATATTTGTAATTACGAGTAATTTTTTCAAAGTATTGTTAGGTTCAATTTATTGTTATAAAGTGTTGTATGTACAATTTTTTTTTTCCATTCTGAATTATCAAATTTTAATTTCCAACAGTTATTCACATTACATACCTACTTACTCGTCAATTTATGTTTTATATAACTTCGTAACATTGTGTTTCATATCAGTTGTAGCCAAGAAATCAATTTAATTAATGTAAAACACCGGAAAAGTGCATTTTAATTTTCTTTTTAAAATGTCTTTCTTAACATTTTCCGTAGAATTATTGAAATATTTATGAAAACAGTAATTAGATTACAATTTAATTTGACATATAAATATTTTTGTTTTTCTTTGTTAAAATTTTTGCAAACTGTGTCTTTTAACCGAACATGAAAAAATGTTAAGCAAAATGCTTACATAATAGGAAATGCTAAACTAAAAACAAACAAAAAAAAAAATTAATCTAAGAACTTTAAAATTTCATATCAAAATGATGATTAATATGTAATTTCAAAACATTAAAAATTGCAAAAAACTCATTAAAGATAAGCTATAATTTTTATTTCCACTATTATTCTAACTTATGCTAGATCATACTTTTGATCATACCTTGAGACAGAATAGAGTATAAAAAAAACTATTCGAAATACGTATTTTATATGTACTTAGAAGATTAGAAATAGTAATACAAATAACTTTCAAAAATTTTTTGAAAATTAAAATATCGCCTAAAAAGTACAGAGATTATTTTTTATGTATTTTTGAATTTAGGCAACAATAATAATACACAACAAAATACGTACGTATGTATGTATGTATGAACACACGTACTACTTACATGTATGTACTATAGTAAAAAAATATATTAATATACATAGAATAATAGCATTAATAACTTTAAATTGTTATTCATATACAGTATCTATGAATTTAAGAAGCTTTTAGGGTGGTTTATTGTTTTTGTTAGAAAACAAAAAAGGACTAATAATCACATTATGTATACCATGTACAGATATACATATATATAGGTATATATACAAGCGTGTGTATGCGTTGTAGTTGAAAAGCAACTTTGTTGATACGGTTTACAAAAAAAAAAAAAAAATTTAAAAATTATTCATTATTATGTATACTTGAGATTAATATTCATGTCAAGTTAGTGAACCATTGTAGGTAGGATCCACCTACTTTATGCTTGTAATATATATTTTACACATTTAATCGTTGTCCATACGTATATTCATGTATATATGTATGTATGTATGTATACTACAAAAGTTAAAAAAAAGCTTGTCAGTCCTTTTAGTAATTTTCTAACTACACCCCTTCATATACATACATATATACATACTAAGTGCATATGCATGTGTTATGTATCTTTAATATAATTTCACTCATTCATATAAATATATACTTTCCACATTCATATGCATGTACATATGTATGTATATGTACATGTGCATCTCAACTCAACATATTGTTTCATTTCAACGAAATTAAGAACATAAATTTAAAATAAGTGATGAAGAAATAATTCAGAAGTTATTATATTTTTGTCAGAAATACCTAGTATACGTTATATATATGATTGTGTAAACACGTAAGAATTCAAATATCACAGGTATTACAGGTGTAAAAGGTGACGATACAACAACAATTCTGTGCATATTCATACACATGTATTTAAGTATTTAGGTATATACATATGTACTATACATATGTACATTTTTTACATATAAAAACTAAAATTAACATGAGCATATACGAGTATATATGTAGGTATGTATACTCAATTCCATCATTTCACACATATGACATTTATATGAAGGAATCCACAGCCATACATATATTTACGTACGTGCATGGAGATTAAATCAAAAGTAGATACGTGTAATATAAGTGTTTTATGTTGCATTACAAATGTAACAATCATCACGTAGTACCAAATGTTCATTGATTCATATGAGAGTACATAGTACCAATAGTACATGTGTTTATGTACATAAATATATGTATATATGTATATACTTACATATACACAAACATACATACAAATGTAATACCAAAAATGATATTATACCAAAATTCAAATTCATATTTCTGTTTAATTTTTTTAAAAATATTTTACACGTATAGTCTTTGTTTTCCTTTTTTTGGGGGAAAAAAAAATTAAAAATAAAAATGAAATAAAATAAATTTTTTCATCCATCCTTTGTTTTTAATTTCATACATTCAAACTTTAATGAATGCATTTATAATAAAACATAAAAAAAAAAAATTCTGAAGTAAAAATGAATGAAAAATATGACATAAAAAAATTAAAAGGCAAAAGAAATATAACACGATGTTGTAATAATTGCAAAAGAACAGCTTTTTAATATTCAAAATTTGTTGTTCTGAATTTAACTGAAATTTTTATACAATTTTCTGTTATATTTGACTAATTAATTTCTAAAAATAAAAGTAAAATGTCAGTTCTTTTTTTAAATTAAAAAAATAACATACAAGAAATTAACATACATTTGTATAGCAAAAAATATATGCAAAAAACATCTCAAAAAAATACTTTTGAAAAAAATGTTAATGAAAAGAAAAAAAAAACATACATACATACGTAAAAGTTCGATTAGTTCATAATTAATTGAACCGAATCAGAAAATATGTACATATACAGACACGTAATTGTACGACTACAGTACTGGAAAAAAAAAATTTTCTTTTTCGTTGTCATATAAAAAAGAAAGCAAACAAATTTTCTTAATTTAATTTTGAAAATTGTACGAATACAAATAGGTACATATATAATATAATATATATATGTAATATTATTCAATGATTCAATTTTTTATTACTTTTCTTTATCGCTTTTGGAATATCACATTTAAAGCATATTCGAAATTTCCCATCGACGTTTACATAAAAATAAATTTTTTTTGTAATAAATTCGGGATTCAATTTAATTAAATATGCAAACCACATGTTAAATAATAATTTCTATATTCATTTCATCTTATTTCTTTCTTTTTTTTTATCATACATATTTAAATTGAAAACATTCGTTTTTCAAATTAAATTTATTAAGTTTGTAATTCATACGATGATTTCATGTGTATATAAAGTAAGATATTGCTTAAAAATATTCATTAAATAAAATCGTCTGTTTTAATTAGTTTTGTTTTTTTTGTTGTTTTTTTTTTTTTGTATGTGTGCTAGATAATAAAACAATTAGCATTTTCAAGAAATAGACAAAAAAAGAAACATGAAAGCATGAAAAACCAAATTTTGAAAATTTACTTTTTACAATACGTGTTTAACAAACAAAAAAAACAAAAAACTTTTTTTTACAATTTCTTTTTATAATTTACTTTGACATGAGTACACAAAGGTACACAAGTATATAAATATCAGTTAAAAGAAAAAGAAATAAAAAAAGACATAATAAGTTTGTTTCATTTAATATTCAAAAAAACAAAAAAAAAACAAAATGTATTCCACATGTTGCTGTACGTATTTATGTTTGTTTACATTCAGAACATTACTTTATTTTTATTATCTACATTTACATTATGTATAATATTACGTCTTACTTTGTACTCAAAAAAACAGTAAACAGAAATTTTAGTCAGGTAATGTTAATATCACCTCACCACCGCCCACGAAAAGTGTATTTTCAAACCAATTTTTTTTTTTTTTTTAATATTTGCCTATACGATATGTAAGAAACGTAATAAAACTTATCATATGTACATTTTAGAATAAATTGTATACGATACGATAAAGTTATAACAGCATCAAGGTCTCCGATATAATTAAACATCATATTATATCATACACAAATTTGGTTTTATTCCCCATATTAAATTATCAATCATACGAGTACAAACACACATACATATGTATATGCCTAAAGCTCTAAAAGAAGTTTGTTAGGTATGTTAGTACCTATATATAACCATTTTTATTCCAAATAAAATATACGGTTGACTGAAAAGAATATGTATTAAAAAAAAAAATAATAATAATAATAATAAGACACCTGTGCTAACAAAATTAAATACATATCAATTTTTTCTTTAAAATATTAAATACCAATAATATGTACCTATGTATGTATGTATATAAGTATACATAAAAAGAAAAATTTTAAATTTTATAAGACTATGTTAAGACTTCGACTGAATTTACTTTCACTCTTTCAAAAATTTCCTACCATCAACATATTTTTCATTAGTTTTATACTTTTATAACTTTTTTCTTTTGTACAAGAAAAAAAAAATTCTTTAAAATGCTCACAGCTGTGTAGGTAACATTTAATTCAACAGCATTCAGTTAACTTTCCATTCCAACTAAATAATTTCGTACACGTAATGTGTTGCATGAAGAATTCAAAAAAATAAAATAAAAAATAAAAAGAATTAAATTGCTTTTCTTTCTGGTAAAAATTCTCCATTCCACAATCATTTTTGTTCATACATATCACACTTTTTATATGCTCATGTATATGTGTGTGTATATCATGTTCTTAATAAAATTGTGTTATATGGATGTTATTACACGTTAACCGCATAGATATTTTCCTGTAGCAGATTTCCCAAAAAAAAAACACAAAATTCAAGCAACAACTTGTTAGTTTCAGTATGAATTTTTGGAAAGTTTTTGAGGAAAACCTTCATCATCAAGGCTTTATGTACGGTGTATACAAAATTAAATAAAAATATATCTGTACGTTTGACATGTATGTACATACATACATCTGTTTCTACATATATTTTACAGTCTTTTGGCTTTGTGTTCTTTCGGTACACTGTATAAATGCTTACATAAAACTTGGCTAAATATAATTCTGTGCACATTTTGCAGTCCTTTCATAGCTGTTGTAAACATAAATGTGAACAAGAATACAAAAATGAGTACATATACAAATAAAACAAAACTTCCAGTCATCACTTCAGGACTTGAATGTTATAGGTTTATCTTTATATGTACACACAAACACATTTGTATACATAGGTGTACCACAATATAATATTAGAACTTTATATCGTGATTCGTATTTCTAATGAAAACTGTCCTTTAATGTATATGCATACATACGTATGTACATATGTATACTTGATCAAGCCCAAGGGAAAATTACGAAGAAAAAAAATTTTTTTTTTCTTTTTCTAAAGAAATCCAAATTAAAGAAAAAAAGGCTCCTATTTTATAAAAAGAAAACGGAAATGAAGAAAAGAAAAATAATAAAAAGGTAGTTTAATTTGAAAAGTTAAGTTTCTAATTTCAAAAAACAAAAAAAAAAATAGAATTTTCTTGTAATCCAGTTATAATTAATCTAGTCTAGGTTTAATTAAGACGTCAATATTGGTTTATGTACATGTTATATTAAAAAAAAAGAACATGAAGTCCTTTACAATACCACTACAATGAAACATTCAAATTTAACGCCGAAAGTTATTGTACTTAAAAAAAAAAAAACTTTTTATTTTTAATTACGATAAACTTTTTGACAAGCAAATTAGAAAATTTTACAAAATTTCAATTAACATTTTTCGTCGGTAATTTTTAATTTAGAACTGTAGGTGTTTTTTTTTTATTAAGTTTGTTCACGTTTCCTGTGGCATATAATTAAAAAAAGATTAGGTATTGAAAGAAGCATATACCTAATTTTTTCTCATAAACATTTAGATGATCATCACTTGTTCAAGATTTGTGATATCAATTTTAATTTGAAATTGTTAAAAAATATAAAAATTAAAAAAATATACATTTTGTATTAATTATTAAGCCTACAACATAGACAATACTAAATAATAAAATGTTTTAATAATTTCATATTATCAAAGGTATTCTGTTATTTTAATATAAGGTATTTTTTTTCATATTAATTTCAATAATGATTTCGATTTAATGTTCTACATGTAATACACCTACGCAAATATTTTTAAATTATTTCTCTTTTATTATGTGTGTAATAGATAAAATCATGTATATACATGTTTATAAAATGATTGTTTATTTGATTACCTCTGTTGCTCATTTATAAAAACAGTAAAATATTTTTCATCAAAATATCATTAGTGTTTTGATATACAATATAATCACTACATAAACTTTGAAAATAGCAAAACAAGAAATTGAAAAATAATAGAAAATCATGTTTTTATCATTGTATTCACATATGTATATTCGTAATTTCTACTGGGATGTGTAAAAGTTTCCCAGCAGAAATACGTATATAAATATGTATGTATGTATAAAAAAACAAAAGTCTTAAATACTAGAAATGAAAAAATAATGCTGCCCTACATTTACATTCATGTATAAATCCTCAGATAAATAAAAAAATACATTCTTTCATTCTGTATGTACAATCCATTCATTCACACATCGATGTATTTTCATGTACATACAACATATACATACATATACATATACACATACATACATACATAAAAAAACAATAAAGTCTTCTTTCAAATCAGAAATCACACACCAACATTTTACAAAAAAGCTATTTTACATTTCCCTTCCATAATTTTCTTCTTAGCACACTTTTCAGTTCAACTTTATCCTCTCTTCTTTATTTTTTCATTTTCTATACCTATACATGTGTATTCCATTTTTCAATTCTATCGATTTCTTTTATATTATGTTATAAATGACATATAACCATTATTGCCATCACAATGATTACACAAAATCATGTCCTATTTATTTGGTTATTCATATTTATCTGCCTGCAAATGTATTCAATGTACATACACATAAAGTACA
Source organism: Anthrax anthrax (assembly GCA_963971155.1). Classification (NCBI taxonomy): domain Eukaryota; kingdom Metazoa; phylum Arthropoda; class Insecta; order Diptera; family Bombyliidae; genus Anthrax; species Anthrax anthrax. The sequence continues at coordinate 5,274,065 of OZ020118.1, read as the reverse complement.
TGTACATACCATACGTATTCAAGCATTATGTGTAAACATAGATCACATGTTTATATACGTACACACATTTGCTTGTACATAAATGTACATATACAGTATATATATAGGTAAACCTGTTTCATGTATTGTGTATTAAAAGTAATCCTTATAGTCCTTGTTAATGGGCCAAAAAAAGGATAGAAAATGAAATACGAAAAATTACAGGTTTTTACTATCGCATTTTACTAGATGTCAATTTAAAACATTTATTTTGCGCTACTCTTCAGTCTTTACTTTTAGTTTTTTTTCTGTGTTTCCTTGTCCAAAAGAAAAACCAGGTAATTTTTAACTAAATTATAGCAACAATTATACAAAGTAAAAGTGATACAAATCATCAAACAGTTTTATTATTTTCTTTTAATTACACATTTTCTCAACCCTTGTCTTATTATAGTTATACTTCTTTTTGTGTTTTAATTTTCTTCGTTTTATGACAACTTTTCATACAAAATGTTCTTTTACTACCATATATACGTACACAAATTTACGTACATATGAATGCATTAATTTATTCTTTTTATTTGTTGTAGTATTTAAAACACTATACCCATATAATATTTTATTCCTTATATTATTTTACTATTCATGTCATGTAACATTATTTACATTATTTAAAGTAGATAAACCAATTGACCGACTCAGTTTGTTTTTTCCTTCTACCCTAATTGCAATTGCAAATAACAATTTTTCATATTATTATTTGTATTTATTATTTCATTTTATTGTCTTTGTCTTATTCTTTTAGTTTTCATTTAGTTTAAATAATATATATTATATTTTAATTCTGTTTAGCTGTAAAGTTTTCCTTTTGTTTTATATTAAATGCTAACATAAAATATCATGAATGTATGTACATATATAGAGTGTGCGTATCATTACCACTACGTTGATATTTAAAAAAGAAAGATTATTGCTACCAAGTACATATACTATGTATTTTACTTGTGTGTATGTACATATATTTATAACACATAATGTGAAAACTATACATATACATATATATGAAGCCTTTGATTTGTGCATGTTTTAAACAAAAACCCATTTACGCTTGAAAAGTTCTTCACATGAAAATTCTATGAAAATTTCCTGGAGGAAAATATGTATGGTTTACATATACATATGTATGTCCACATGTACGTATGTAGATGTACATTTTTTCATATGTGTATTCAATCAAGTGTATATAATATGATACATTTTACTGTTTGTTCTTTATTGCATTACATATATGTAAATACTCCTATATGTGTAAAAATTGTATTTAAACCTTTTGTAAAACAGAGCAAAAAAAAAAAAATTTACAAGTTTATATATATATGCAGACATTAATGCATTGTACGTGTATAAAGTTAAAATGAATAAAAAAGCAATGTAATTTCATTTAGATCAAAAAACAAAATAAAAGGAAGAAAATATGTGCAAGAGCTTAAGTCATGTCTATATATACCTTATACATACATACATACATGTATACAAAAAGACGTGTGTTTTTGTATAAATTTTATTTCGTTTTTATCAGAAAGTAGACTATCATTATTATTATTGTATGTATGTTTTAATTCTGGCTTTATGATAATCTTAAGCTTATGCAATTGTATGTGTATGTATGTATATGTATATAATAAATATAGGGGTTATATGATAAAATTATAAATAAAGTTCAAGTAAAATTTGTACAAAATATTATATCATCAGCACTTATGTAAAGCATGTTATACAAAATTTCTCAGTTTTTCTTTTTCTTTTTTTTTTTTTTTTCTTTTCGTTTTATAGCAAAATCGTTTTTGTTTTTGTTATTATGTATTTTATGCAAATGAATATACCCTCTATTTTAATGTGTATAAAAACAATTCATTTGTTTTTTAGACATAAGTATAGATGTATGTATATATATACATGCATGCTTCAAGTGCATATTAATAAAAGAAAATGGTTAAATGTACACTTGTTGCAAAAATTAAGGAAGAAAAAATGAAAAAAAAATAAATAAATAAATAAATTGTAAAAGGAACGATATACAAGAATTAACGAAAGTATAATCATCAAAGTACAAAATAATATGTTATGCATATGTGTATACGTAATGATATCCATATTACATATCCGTAGGGTAGTAAAGGTAATTTTTGTAATTATGATATTTTAATGTGAACATTTCAAGTACATCATAGCATTCAACTAGTATTTTTTTATGCATTCATTTGCTTCAATTGAATTATTAAATTATATATAAGAAATAATAGAAAGTCACATAGAAACTATTTTTGTTATAAAATAATGAGCGTTAATGTAAACGTACGTACATATGTATATGAATATTCTAAAAATATTTTTTTATAGCCGTTCATTTAAGATACAAAATTGACCATAAATATATTTCATGAAATAATCGTTTATCCTTTATGTGTACAATTTGAACAATTTGTGTAATGTAACCTCAATTTTCATTTTTCGTTTTTAAAAATGTCTTCTTATTTGGTTCATTTGTATTTAAACTTGATATATTAATATCTACTTAATTCAATTTTGTACTGAATTTTGTTTTGTATACGTAAACATAATAAAATAACATGCATATGAGTTAATATATGTATTTTAAAATAAAATTAATTCTAATTACGGATGTATGTATGTACATACGTATATTAATGCAGAAAAGTATACAAAAAAAAAAAAAAAAATTGACTAACAATAATAAAAAATATTATACTTATGCAATATACCTACATTCATGTATGTTTAAAGGTTATTTCTTATTTTAAGGTCTTTAATTCTGTTTTTGTTTTTTTTTTTTTTTTGTTAACTTTCTTTTTTAATATATTTATGCAGAATATGATTATCAAATTAAAGTTCTAAAATACATTTTTTCCTGTTGTTTGTCTGTGTGCATCAAGGTTGATAATGGTATAATATAGAAAACAATTTATAAAGCATACATTTATATAATCAAAATTAATTAAACGGTATTTATAGGTAAAGTATAATGCGATGATTCATTTTCAATAATTTGTATTATTATTTGTTTTTTTACTCTTTTTATTTTATTAATTTGTGATAATGTTGTTCTACCTAGTTTCTACCTAGTTTACTGAATGATAATTTATAATCAAATTCAAATATTTAACAAAAAAAAAAAAATTTTAGTTTTCAACAAATAAAATATAAATAGAGACTTTTGAAAAATGTCCTATTTTGTAAAAAAAAATTTATCAAAACAAAAAAAAAAATTAAAAAGCTGAATTTGCATGGCTTGTTAAAAATAAGAATTGAATATTGGCATGATTATGTTAACATATATGAATTCATAAAAATTTTCCTTCTTATAGAAAAATTAATATACATATGTATGTGTATTATTCAAACAAAATTTCCCACGTGTTATGGTGTATTTTTTTTTCCTATTTTTTGCAAATTCATTGATATATTATATTAATGAATGTAAAATAAATATTTTTCAATTTTCACAAACACGCCTAAATTGCTTAAAAAAAGAAATATTTAATATGTAAATGTGAAAGTTTTTTTTTTTACAGTTTTTATTTATATTAATAAAAACGAAAAAAAAGTTAAAGCAAAGAAAAATTTTACATTGCAAATCAAATGAAATTAAAAAAACATTCCATAAATCTATTGTCAGAGGGATGTAAATATATTTTGCATTAATGTTTCATCTTTACATTTTTTTTTTTTGTTGTTTCAATTAAATTATTATTATTTTTATTTATATTATAGTTTTAATTATGATTTTAGAAAGTAAAATATTCATTTTTTTTGTTGTGCCTACAAAAATTTAACATTAATATTTTTCTTTTATACGATATTTGCATTAATTCGAAATAATTTGAATTAATAACAAAATTTTACATGAATTATATGAATGATATGTGAAATGATGAATATGAATAATGATTATTCAAAATGTGATATGTTTTGTATATATGGTATAAGAGAGTATGCAAATTAAATAAGTATTATCAATGTATTTTGTGATCACGTTTAATTATTATAATATATTTTCTTTAAAAAAACAAACTTAAAACAAAAGAAAACTAACAAAAAAAAAAACATATTTTTATTTTTGGTAAGTGAAAGTGAATATGTTGAATTACGAGTAATTTTTATTTTGAAATAATTGATTGATTGTGAAATAATTTGAAATAATAAATTATACTGTTGAATATAATACAGTATTTTTATTGATTTGATTTTATGTAATAAAAATGTATTTTATTTTCTTTTTTTAATTATTATTATTATTATAAAAACTGAAATATATGGCTTTGGCAAAGTAAAATTATTTGAAAGTAAAATATAGAAAAACAAGAAATAGAAAACAAATAGTTTTTCTTTTATGTGGTAATATATATCAAAATAAATAAATAAATAAATAAATGAAAACTCTTACATCTAAATACTTATTATCTAATAAAAATTGGATAAAAGAAGAAGTAGAAGAATAAAAAACGCAAAAAAACAAAAATAGTCATTTATCTTACCGGCTGTTGTAAGTGTATAATCCCAGCTTGTGTCTGTATCATTTTTGTAAACATTCAATTTTTCGGGCTGTAAATAAAAATAAAAATGATAAATGAATTTTAAACAAAAAAATTCTTGGTTGTAACTTAGAGCGAAATTTGAAAAAAAAAATAAAATCCTAAATGGAGGATACTGTATTATCAAAAACAAACAATTTAATAATAAAAAAACATAATTTAAATTTACAGAATATAAATTCATAAATAATAATGAATCATTTTTCCCTAAAGAATATTCATAATTATTTTTAATTTTCCCTTGTTTTTCTCGCTCTCTTTCTCTCACTCTTTATACTGATTTTAAAAATATTGAAATGTATTAGGAGATTTCTATTGAAAATTGATTTATAATAAATAAATTGGATAAATAACAAAATTTATATCAATGTAATTTACATACGTAATGATTTCAATACGAGAAAATAATTTATTCAATATAAATACACGTACATATGTATGGATACCTTCATGTCTCAGGATACATATACGAATGAACTATAAGCATTATTCTCAAAGTAATTATTATCATATTTTAATATGATGTACACAAAGAGCGTATACATATTTTATACACATACTATATATTTTTTTCTCATGAGAAATATAAAATTTTCAATAATTTTATATAATATACGTTTCATTTGAATATTAATCAAATGCATTTGTCGGTGTAATGAATTTTAAATTCCCAGATGAAATGAACATTTCGAAAAATAAAACAAAAAATAAATAAAAGCAATGTAAAAAATGAAAATTTTTACGAACATATACATATTGTACATACTCATACGAATAGAATGTAAGCATATAAACATACTTATGTATATGTACATAATAAATGTTTACATTAAATTTGAAAGGACCTCGTTTTCCTCTGCTCTTCAATTTACTTTCAATTTCGTTGAATTAATAACAAATTAAAAATGAAAACATAAAAAAAGTATAAAAGGAAATTGAAAACAAACAATATACATTATTTTCTAATATTTGTATATATCTACATATATATTGTTTTTTTTTTACTTACTTTGGCATAATCAATTTTTAATGTGCAACATCCTGAATAAATATCAGCACCATTTAAATTATCTCTTGCTCTTGTTGCTGAATCTAAACTGTCGAATGTAAATATTTCATAGATTGAAAAAATTAAGGAAAAATACAAATATTTATACAATTTCTAGTCAAAATCAATTTTGATTGCAATTATTGATAATTGTAAACATGAAATACATTTGAAAATATGTTTCAGGCAAATATTATACATAAAAAGAAAAACAAATTAAATTGTTATTGTTGAATATGAAATAATAAATTTGCATTCAATAAAAGAATAAGGGTGTAACATTTGTAATTATCGTTTGAATATTAGTACACTAAATGTTTTATGTACATATTTTCAAATGTATTTCAATTTTATCTAAATGATAACATGATGATAAAACGTTAATGTATGAATTTGGTTTTTTTTTTTTTTTTTTGCATGCAAAAATGTTTATTTGTCGTTCTGAAAAGGATATTCAACCATAGCTTGTACACCGTTCTTCTTGAAGATCACAATTCGTTGAACTTGACCATGTGGATGACAAATTTTGTGCAATACATCCTGAAAATAGAAAAATTAAAAAAAAAATTATTTAGTAATTGTAGAATAATTTTTAAAATATTTTGTTTTTAATTAATTTTTTTTTTGTTTTTTTTTTTTGTAAATTAAGTGTAATTATGATTATCATGTTATTATGAAAACATCCCATACATAAATATAATTTGTTATATTTTAATTTACAATATATTTTTAATGTATATTTTATTTCATTAAACCAACATATTTCATCCTGTTTCATAATTTTTATTATGCATATGTTGTACAAATAATTGTACGTTCAACAACATTAAAAACAATGATAATAATGAATACATGTATAAAAAAAATTTCAAATGCAGCCTGCATCTCCGGTATTATACAGATTTTATAGTAATTAAAACAACATAAGCTTAACTAATATGTATATACCCATATACATACAGTATGTATGTATGTACTGTTTAATATATTTTTAGATTATTTATATACCGGAAACAAATATTTTAATTGAAGTGTATCCGTGTTCCTTCCGTTCATTCTATTTTATAAAATTTAACTAAAAGTTATGAGATTTTATGGTATCACAAATACGTAGAATATAACTGAAAATTTAAAAATAAAAAATAAACTTACATATAACAAAACTGAAAATGACATGAGGAGCCATTAGAGAATTTAAAATACCGGAAACATATAACCTCAGGATAAATACTATTAACAAAAAAAAAATAATAATAATAAAAATGGAAAAACAGGAGAAAGTTAATAATTAAATGTATCTATATAGTCTATGTAGGTATTTGCCTTGGTTCATAATCTCAGTGCGATGAATCCAGTTGAAATCAACCAAATTCTTAATGCATATTTACATAATACCAAATACGGACGTATATTTTCATATATATTTTTTTATTGTTTATTCAGTGTTAAAATTCATATACATGTATATGTGATCCAATGCATGTATGTATGACTTTAAATATTATTCCGAATAATTTCGAACATAATTTTCAGATTTGTATTCATTGAACATTTGTTATCCTAATACCATTGCATATTAAATTTATTTGTTTTTATTATATTATGGTGTTTTTAATATGTTCATTCACATGTTCCTTTCTCTCATTCTACATATGTAGGTATTTATTATTCTCCTAAAATACATGTACATATTCCATTTGCATGTAATGCTTTGATTCATCTACAATCATAATTTTTTCTCTTGTTCTGAATCTAAAGGATCTAGAGGATTCAAATTTAACATGAATATTTTTTTGATAATATTTATGTATTAAATATCAGATAAATAATACGATCAAACATTGAAGAGTATAGTCATTGACGTTTGAAAAGTAAAAATTCGTGTACAAATGTATAACTCAGTATATCATTATCATACAACATTAATGCTAATTAACTAATATGATCGTTGATAGTTCATTGAATTTCAATTTTACGTTTAATAATACTAAATAATAATACTAAATAATTTTACGTTTAATAATATTAGATAATACCACACATACTTATATAATACAAACACATATACATAAATGAACATATGTATGTATATATGTACATAAAACAAAATTTAGTTTTATAACCATTTTCAAACAGTTTTACTGATGATTTTTGTTTCCGTATCCGTACAATTTCCTTATAATCTTAACGAAACTTCATATATTCTGATATTTATTAATAAATATTTCATATTCGAAAAATGCAAATATGTATTTTAGTTTTTAAAAAGCAATAAACAAAAATAACATTTAAAAAAAAATCTGATTTTCGTTTGTTTTTTGTGCAGGAAATTTATTCATTTCTATCAACTTGTACAAACACAAAATAATTTATTTAAAAAGGATTATGATAGTTACTGATGATCATCATTATGCCATCATCATCATCATCATCATGATAATCGTTATAGATATAGTGTTTGTTATTACGTACAGTTTCACAATTTTGCGTTATTTAATGATGAATTAAAGGTCAAAGTATATGTATATAATAATTTACGGAAATTACAGAATTTTACAGCAACATTACAAATGATTACAATTAAGTACCTACATGCATTACATACTTATACGTATATATATGAACATGTATTTATTTATGTACATTTGAATAGTGCTGTTAAAGATTTATCGTATCACATACTTACAATGCATATAAAAATCAAATATGTTTTCCCGTGTCAAAATTTTATTGACTGCAAAATTATTATTTTTCAACCGATGTTTAAAACAAAATTAAATACTTTCAAAAATGAACACTTATTTGCTAGATTCTATTTTATTGACTAACAATTTTTTTTTCAAATTACTTTAATTTTTGGTTGTATAAAAAATTGTTGGTGTTTTTTTCTCTTGACCTAAAAATTGTAATAAAATTGATTTAAATCGATTTTCAATATTTCATTTAAAATTATCGTTTCCGTTTATAACAAACATTCGTCTAAATACTATTCAACTAATCGATGTATTTGAAGGCAATCTGACGTTTTTTTTTTTTCAAATTGCAGTTAATATACACATATAGCTATGCCTTCAAAGGTCAACATGTAATTAACAAAATTTTCTTGTTATAAATTAAATTGAAAATTGAACTTTAATGAATTTCTAACATTTTAGTTAAGACTATCTTATTTGCTATAAAAAAAAAAAATCAATGATTGTCATATTTATTCCACTTTGATTAAATCAAAAAAAAAATTCTTTTTGTTTTTCATTATAAAATACCTACGTTTTAAAAATAAGAAAATTTTTGAGTTATTGTATTGATTAATCGACAGTAAAAAGTAAAACCTATACCTGGTTATACAACCTTCAGAAAAATCAAAAGTTCAATATCTATAAAAAATAAATAAATAAACTGAACTGTAAAACCATTGAAATGTCGATAATCAAAAATTAGAATATAATTAAGCTATAAATCGAAAAGGTAAAAACAATGAGACGAAAATTACATACAAAATGTACCTACATACCTATATACCTATATGGTGTTCATTTATTACGAAAGAATGAATGTTTTATTTTTATTTTTATTTTATTTTCTAATCACCTTACTGACCAATATAAAAACGTGTTAGTAGTATAATAGTGTAGTGTAGTATACTTGTTGCTTAGGAGGCTATTGAAGCTTGAAACTTAACAAAACAAGAAAAATAAAAATAAAAAAGTATGCAGTGTACTGAAATTGTTACTATCACTGTTACAATATACACTTCTTTTCTTTACTAATATATAATACCTGTCTTTCATATCCCGTTACGTCAATTAAATAAAAGCAATAAAAGATACCTTAAACTTAAAAATGAAAAAAATGCATGTCATACCCATAATTGTATACACAAGTACAGCAATAAGTCAGTATAGAAAATATCATGCACATTTTAAAACGATATATGAAAAGTATTGTACAAATACACGTATATTTACATATTCATTTATATAGGTATTAAAGTGAGAAGCCCTTCACTTACATCAACTTAAATCCATATAACACAACAAAAATTCATTATTTGTAGATATATAAAAAAATTTCGAAAATGAAAATTCAAGTAAAAAGAGAAAAGAATAACAGAAAAAAGAAACATTTTACATGTACATAAATCCATCAAAAAATATTTGGGAAAAAAAAAATTATTATTTTTATTATGATTTCTTTTTCCTCAAAAACCACAAAGAAAAAAAATTGAAAAAGGTTAAAAAGAGTTATAAAAAAAAATTCATCGTTATTTGAACCATGACTGAAATTAATTGAAGTATAACGAAAAATCATGATTCTTTATCTGTTGTGATATATGGATAGATGTATATATGTATATATGTACCATTGGCTTACAAATACTATAAAATGTAAGGCCTAAAATATGATATTAAAAAATTATCAAGTGTTTATTGGTATATGCCACACTTTTAAACATATGATTTTGTTATTATTATTACAAGTAAAGAAAAATAAGACAATATTCAACTAAACAATATTGCATACAATCATTTTTTAGTCAAATTTTTATGAACTCATTCGTTATGAAATTTTCAAACTTTCTTTTCTCTTCTTTTTACATTTCATTTATTAGTTACATATTAATGAAAGTTTAATGATTTTTTTATTGGATGTTGTAAATGACTTGTTAATTACAATTATATAGGCAAGTAAATGATTGTTTATGCTTACGTAACATATTTCATTTTTCAGGAAACTTAAGTACTATAACGAATTTTTTTAAACTAATATCTCAAAATTTTGGTAAAAATTTAATGATTTAATTATTTTAAATTACACCTACATACATTATAAAAAATTTCATTTATACAAAAAAATGTTAATACATACATATGTATGTATGTAGTTACAAAAACATTCACATAAATTTTTTTATTCGAACATCTAATTAAGATTCAACAAAAAAAAAAAATATTTTAATTTTTAATTAAAAATGAGTGGAAATGTAATAAAATCAAAATAATAACATAAATTACACATGAATAGTGTAAAAAATAAGAAAATATATGTACCTACATATAATTCATTAAAGAAAGAAAAATATTTTTTTTCTTTTTACATTCGATATAAACTAATATTACTTAGGTAACCTATTATTATCTGACATACATACAATATAATTTTTCTATTATTTGTTCAGCGACTTTATTTATTTTCTCATTACCTACACACGAATATTTATAAATAAATTTAAAAAAAAAAAAGAAAAATTATTTACAGATAAATATTATTATTACATATTTTGTTTTAAATTTACTTTTCATATAAGTTATGAGTGAAATTTTACAAGCACGCAAACGATTGTTATTCATTTTACAATTGTGTGTGTATATCACGTACAGTAATAAAGAAAAGTAATAGCTGATATTAAATTAAAAAAAAAAAAAAAAAAAAGATAAAATAATTTCAAACTCATTAAAAACCTGCTCTCAATAAAATTCTACTTTATATACCTGTTGTAATTGAGTACACACAGGTATTATAATAATTTATAATAAACTTGTACATGTACTTAGTCTCACATATTCTGTTATATTCAGGTAAATTTATAAATTATTTTATCCAGCATATTTTTATATAAATCCATTAATACATACATACATACGTATATTTTACATATTAGGTAAAATGCTTTCACATATTCACATTTTCCTGCAAACATATAATAAATTTGTATATCGATATTCGACAAGTGGAAAAATGAAAAATTCTGAAAGTACTAGTAAAATAGCAGCAATCAAATTTATAAAGTGGTGCCAGTGTAAAATACCTACATTTTTCTGGTAGCACAATCAATCCCAATGGAGCGATAAGCAACGCATAAAATACCTGTGAAGCATCGTACATAACCGTGTCATATACCAAATTCATTTTAACGTTCAATTACTATGTATGTGCTTATGGTAATTTAATTTTAAAGTTTGCATGCTTTATTTTGATTTGATTCAACTGTACGTATGTACTATGATTGAATAATATAAAATTAAACGTATGTAGAAAAATTTGAATGCGTACTTTAAAACGCCTTTACTGTAAATATTTTATAAGAATGCGATCTTAAAAAGGTAAGTATAAATATAACAAAAATAAAATACACTGGGGGCGGCTATTATGTCGACGGCAGGTGGCAATAAAAATAAAAACAAAAAGTAAAAACAATAGATACAATAAAAAAAATTAATATATATTCTGGCAAAGTACGTGTATGCGTTTAATTTACACACATACTTATAAAATGAATATATGTATACTCATTTATATACCCATTATACCTATACATATATATATGTATACTAACACACAAGAATTCATCGTAGAATTGCTGTTGTTTATCGTAAATTTAAATTTAAATTTTAAAGTAATTTCTTTAGTAGTAGTGAATGTAGTTTAACTGGTTCAATGAAATTTGCATGTATTCGTACATACTCAAAATTACCTCTGTACACGTATATATTTTAATATAAAATCGCTTACTTTATACAACAAAAATATAATTTGTAATACACAGAATGGACAGCACAAAATACAAGTTAACCGACCAAGAAAATCTGGAACATTTTCTGTTATTTACTTTTGTTTTGTTGTCTTCGAACGGTTCTTATAGTATTTTTGGTTATCGTACAAACAAAACAAGTCATCAACCAGCCGAGCAAAATTATTAACCATTAAATTTACAGAGTATGTATGTTTTGAATGAAATTACTTGCCTCATCGTGATTACTAAAACTTGATTTTGGATACCTGTATAAGTTCCAGTTTGAAAATTCCGTCTGCATAATTTATACCTATACATACGAATTACGTTATTTTACGTATATGTATCTGTAAAATATGTATATGTACTTATATTCTAGTTGTTCTTTGTAAATGAATTGAATAATGATCAGTTAAGAAAAATAAGAAAACGAATTACTTGACACAGATAATTCATAAATGACTTTATTCGAAATTCTTTCAACTGAATACAAATTACAAATTTCTTTATTATTTTTGTATAAGTAAATAAAATTCGTTTATTTTAGTTACTTTAATAAAATTATTCACGTTTTTCACGTGTACCATGTACCACTATAAAATTTATTTATATTGTCATTTAACAAATATAAAAAAAAATTCTACCGGATAAGGTTTGCCACCCCCCCTTAAATATCCTTCATAGAAATCATAAATTACATAGTTGCGCATTTTATTTTACACCTGATTTTTGATATCGTTTTTGTCGTTTATATAACACTATTTTTTCAGAAAAACAAATTACCAAATTTTCCATTTTGTTATTTAAGAAAACCTTGCACGTTTGAAAATTTGGCTTCCTTCTTTTTCCTTTTGTTTTATAAAACTTGTTACATAACTTTGTAGCTGTATTATACTCAATCAACGAAAAAGGAAAATCACAAAATTAAAAAACAAAAAAAAAACACCAAAAATTTATGTGGGTAGATCGATATTTTGTAAAAATGATGATTGTACACAAGGAATTTTATGAGCACCTTCACATTTGCATATATGTATTGCTGAATGATAATAACCAAATGGTGTGCTATCTATAAATATTTTACATAAAAGTACATATGTATACTTATATGTACATGCATATACTCGTACTTTGCTTTATAAAAATTTACATACTTATAGGTATGTGCAGAAAAATAACTTTATTTTAAAACTGTAACGATGCGTATGAAAGCTTATCGATGTAATATTTTAGAAGGGAGTCAAACGATTTTGTAAGGGCTGTTATTTTCTTTCCGCTTATATATGTATATCCATACATTCAAGTTAATATCGATTGGTACACATGTATTCAGTATTTTCCACCCACATATCCTTTTCTATATGGAATTAATATAGCGTAATATTTATGATGTTTGCATTCTGTTTACCATTCTGCTTAAATCGCTTATTTATGCGACAATAAAACATGCATATGGCAGATGTAGTAGCTAACATAGTACATAAGCTATAACACTATATTTGAACGTAACAAGAAAGTAATATAAAAGAAATGTGGCAACCTGCTTCAATATATCAATTATTATAACGTGTAGCACACATGTGTTTCAATAAGATATTATGTGTATGTGTTTCTTGTTATGTTCATTAATACACAGAAATAAAATAAAATAAATTAAATATGGCAACTGATTTTATTTCGTAAAAAGTGTAAAACGATTAAAAATTGCAAAGAAAATATAAAAAAATAAGAAACAAAATAATGACTTTTTGTAGCGACCAAAATGAATCACATTTATCTACATCTATACATAAAATTCTTATGACAAGAAATTAAAAATTGAGTCGAATAACCAAAGATATTAAGGTAAAAATATACAGTTAATTATTTTTGTGAATGAAATTTTTGATTTAATTGTGATTCTAAAATTCAAAGATTAGTCTAAAAAAAATTTAATTATTTCATTTATTTCAATTTCGTTTTGACATGTTTTTAATGAAAAAATAAATTAAATTCATTTAAAACTTCAGTAACCATGAAAAAGTTAGATATATCAGCATTAATACATATAAAACAATTCACATTTAATCACTATGAAAATTCAATTAGAATTATAAAAAAATGGAATAACGATTTTATAAAAGGTTATATGTATGTACATTCAACCATCAACCAATTTTTAAAATTATTTAAAAAATTTAATTTTCTATAATCACTTAATCTTTTCATTAATTTCATTTTCTCATTAATCCCTCACGTTTTTCATTCAAATTTTAAATGAAAAGATAAACCGATAAATTAAAATAAAATAAATTTAAAAATAGTGTACACACTTTAAGGCTAAAAATCAAACAAATGAAAAAAAAAAAAAAAATAAAAAATAAAGCAGGGTAATTGACATAGTGATCAACCTAATAATTTTTTCCACCTATTACAAATTTTCATTTCTGTACACGAAATTAAAATTTATTGCATTTTATCGTGCATTGAATAAAAGCAACTAAGAATTCTATAAAAATAAAGGATATTGATTCGAGAAATTAGACAAGAAAATTAAGTTTCGACATTTCTATAAATAAAATTTCTAAAATAAAAAGAAATTAAAAACAGAAAAAAAGAAAATAACATTGATTCAATAATAAATAAAAAGTATCTTCTTGGTAAAAACAAATACAATACTTTATTCGTAAAGTCTTTTCAATATAACTTATCATATAATGATTATAACGTTGTATAGAAATTTATTTCGCAATAAATTCTATATAGTATGAATATCAGCAATATTTCTGATATAAAGGCATCTAAGTACAACGCGTTTCAGGGACTTTGTGAATGAAGTATTGTGTAGGTGTTTTTTTTTTTTTTTTTAGTTTATGGATTACAGACTGCAAGATGTACGATAAATTTACGCATAGAGTAAGAGTTAGAATCAAGGAAATATATACGTGTACATATGTATGTATATGAAGTAAGAATTCGTACCAATTAAGAACATTAAATTCCATGTAACATAAACTGTATAGTGAATGGTACATCATCATCATAAGCAACATAGTAAACAGAATGTAGAAATAATAAAAGTATGTACTTGCTATTAACCGCATTATGTATACAGATCTTTTAATGATACTCTAATACTCACTTACATAAATGTATATATTTTCAATACATCTAGTATATATTCTATACACAAAATTGCATTTCAAGCAATCATTCATAATTTTAATTGATATTTTTATTCATTTGTGCTTATACAATTAAATTTATATTACGTATTCGTACTTGTAATGAACTATGCAAATGTTATATTCAATAATATTTTATATTTAAAAATAGAAATTTTATAAATTTTATTTTTGAATTTTGTTTTATTTTTTATTTAAGTTATATTTATTGATTATTTTTTCTCGTTGTTTAAAAATAATAATAATTTTAATAATAAAATTTCATATTATATTGACTATAAATTTATTTTATATTTGATTTCAATTATTTTAAATTCATTTTTAATTAAATATTAATTTGTTGTTATTATTAAAATGAAATATTTTATGAAAATAGTACAAAAACAAAAAAAATAAATAAAAAAAAATAAAAAATTAAATAAAACAAATAATATATTCTAGCAATATTCATTAATTTTATAGCAAAAATTAAATTGAAAATCAATAATAAAGCATACACGAATGATTGCATATACAATATAATAAGAATTTAAATAGATGTGAAAATCAAAAATATGAAATTTTTCTAAATACGATGAAATACAAATAAAATGATGTTTATACGTTATTTTTTGCAAAGTTTATCCTGTTTTTTTTTAAAATGTGAAATTCGTGATTTATCTTCTCTATAGTCAAATTTTTCATTTTTATTCTTTGTGTAGTTTAATGCTTTTTTTTTTCAATAAAAAAAAAAAATTAAATTCAAAAAGGGACAAGCATTTTTATTTTTCTTTGCTTTATCCTTGTACATTTCACATCATACAGTTTTTTGTCTATCGTTAGCAAAATAAAAAAAAAAAAAAAAAACTATTTTTCGCATGCTTTAAATTTTATTTTTTCCTTGCATACACAATATATAATTTGACCAGTTTCACGTTTCATTAATTTAAACTTTTTTGTGTAGATATACAAAATAGATTAAGTTATACACAAAAAAATATTTCCTTTGGGAAATTTTATATTGTTTGTACATTATATTCGTCATACATATGTTTGTACATAGTGTATCATTAGACATAGGAAAAATCGGAAAAATTAAATAGTGTTTGTGTGGAAAAGATTCAACTAACACTGTATATAATCATGAATGTTGTATAATGTAATACGATAGTTTCATGGTTACTTAGTTTATTGTATATGTATGTACGTATACCGTATGTATATATGTATGTACATACAATATCAAGTACTGTGTGTAGTTTCAAAAACTAAATTATTTGGATTCATACAAATACATTTCTCTACTATCCATATGATAACATACACTTTGTACATTGAAAAATACAGAACATATATAGAGATTTGAAAAAAATAAGGTTTTTGAACTTTTGGCAATTCTTTTTTCTGTGTTATCTTTAACAGTATTTTATATATTCATATGTTTATGTATGTATATATTTGAAATAATAGAGAGATAAATATACATACATATATAAAGAGTAAAGAATTTAACTTTGAAATAATTTCAGCAGTAATAAAACCTCAATATTGTTCTTCTGTATTGACATTGCATGTAATACCGTATATATATATATAATTGTATACATATACCATGTGTATTATTTTGTTTATAGATATACATCACTTGAAAAATTTTATAAAAGTTTATTTAAGTAAACCAAATACAACACACAATGTAAACAGACTGAATGTATATTTGTGTGTATTACATTTCCTCCAAAAAATTTCAAAGTTTCTATATAACTTAGATTAAGGAAACTTTAACTTTAACAGTGTTTTTCAATGAATTTAAGTTTTTACATTTTTCATATCTTCATCTTTAATTATTTATCTCGAAACTTTTAAACAATGAATCTTTTTAAAATGCCATTTTTTTATACTTTCTTTCTTATTGTTTTTGTCATTTCAGACTTCGTTTCATTTTTTTTTTATTTTTCATTGTTAAATTATATATAAAGAGAGAAAATAAATGAAATGGATAAAATGCAATTAATATAATTTCCGTTGAATGCATTTCAATCTTTTTAATTTTATAAATTTTCTAACTATTTTTTTTTTTTTCTTCTATACTTAATCGAATTTTTATTTCACAAAGTATAAATGCATACGTAGAGTATTACCAATTACTAATATAAAGTTTTTAATTATAAAGAAAAAAAAAACAACGTTTTTGTTTTTTTAATGAGTTCGAAAGCAAAAATAATTTTACGTTCATTAAAAATGTTGAAATAGAATTTATTACATTATGTTCAATAGATTTTCTTAAATATTTGGCAAATAGCCAAATTTCACTTCAATATAGAGCACATACATAAATATTTCATATTTTGATACACCAATCAACCTTCCAATTATGTTGAACATTATTTTTTCAACAATTGACAAAATTCTGCAATTTATAGCAAAAATATAAATATTTTGGAAAACCATAATAAAATTTATATGTTATAACCAAAAACACATACGTATGTACATATGTATGTATGTATAATCTGTATGACTGTAAAATGCATACATATGTACATACATACATATGTATGCATATTCGTATGTTTTGCTTTTATTTAAATTTTATACTTTTATGAACATATCTATGCATTTCACTGTTTTTTTTATTTATACCTATACAATGAAAATATAATTAAGTGAAATAATTACAACAGTTTTATAGTGAATATTATTGATTGAACAAACATACGAGGAAGATTATTGATTGAACTGTGTATATTATTTTTGTACATGTTTTCAATATAATGGTTTGTAAATATCTGTCATTTAAAAAGTAAAGAGCATTCAAGCATCAAAGCATTAAAGCAGAAAACTATTGAATGCTCTGAAAAATCGAATTGAAAAACAAAAAGAAAAGTTTTTTCTTTTTTTTAAAAAAAAAAGTCTGTATATACATCATATCATGTCGTACAAGCAAACTACATACATACATATATTTATATGTGTGTACCTACTACACACATGCATATATCTATATATGTATGTATATTATTGTTTGTGATAGGTTAACGAATGAATCAGCAAATGGACAAAATATTTGCAATTTAACTCATTAGTCAATTGGAACAAATTTCTTGATTGACATGTCTTCAAGTATTCCGCACTTTGTCACATCAAATGTACAAATGAACGACGAAAATACAAATAAAATTCAAAAGATATAAATGAGAAAAGTACGTTTTTTATTTTTGTGGGACAAAAAGGAAACAAAAACTAAAATACATACAACAAAATAAATAGAACTAAGAATTTTCTATTATAAAATTATTTTCAATGTATAAAGAGTAAATTTATAATAACAAAGTCGCAATGACATTTTAAAAGAAATAAATTTTATATACACACAAAAAAAGCAAAAGTAAAAGTTACAAAAGTTACAAAATATAATAAGAAAAAAAAAAAAAAATGTATACATATTATAAAACCAAAAATTGAAATTTTGTCTAAAAATAAATATTATTTACAATATAATGTATCTTTTACAAAGATAGATACACTTTTGAAATATTATCAGTAGAAAATATTTAAATTTTCAACATTTGCATGTATATATATAATTTGTATACTAAACACAATTTTATGTAACTAATTTATTTATGCAAGAAATAAATTCTATATGCAAAACAATTGTAAAATATTTGAATTTTGTAAATTTGTACATATGTAATGTATAAAAATAATAAATTTTTCAACAAAATTTTAATGATTTTACATTTTGAAAAAAAAAATAAAATAAAAAATAAAAAACTTTTTGTTAAATTCTGTAAATAATATGTATGCACTTTTCTATCATAAATTACTATAGAGAACAATAATACATGGTGGTGATATAGATCAAAAGTATTTTAAAAACAAATATAATATATGCAAAATAAAAGCTATTTATAGTTGATAGTTAAAATAAGTAATACAAAACAATAGATATATAAATTATAAGATTGGACAAATTATAAGGAAATATATTTCTTATAACACACTTTGCAACATTGTAATTATTTGTCTGTGGCAAGTAACAAAAATACACTATAAAATCATTCAAACAAAAAAAAAAATCTTTTGTCAAAAGAATTTTATAAATGCGGAATTCTATTTTGCATTACTTTTTGTACATAATACTGTAGACTGACATACACATAAATTAAATGCAAGATACTTATGCATCATATCTTAAGAAAATTATTTAAAATTATATATTTTTAATTTTACGTAAATATAACAAATTTTAAACTCATTTCTTTGTTTTGTTTTTTCAAAATTACCGTTAAATTATAAATTATCCTTGACCACATAAAATTTTTTTTAAAGAATTAATTAAAATTGTTAATAAAAAGCTAAGTTTTTTCATAAAACGGTTTCCTTTCATATAATTTTTATATGTATACCATTATACGTATTTTTTCATGTAATTTTACCTTTAAACCACTAAATGATAAAAAACACAAACATAAAAACAAATATACACCAAATAAAAGAAAATACCAGCAAAAAAAGTAACAATAAATTTTCAATAATAATTAAAAAACGAAATTCATTATCCTTACCACAATAATAAAAACAATAAAATTTTAGCCTTCATTTTGTATTCTGAATTGCTATGAATTCGCGTTAAATGACAAATTACATACATACACATATAATATAAGCCTATACAGATAAGAATTTATTCTAACAACATAAAATACTATTTCTACATAATTTCGAAAAAGGGATAACATTTTTATAAAACAATCGATTTGACACATTCTTTAAACATTGAGAATATTTCAATGAAATATAAAGTTAAAGGACCTTCGAAAATTCAATAAAAATAATTTAACTACTATCTATACCATTACGATAAAACTGCTATCTGTGTACAAAATTTAACATCGAAAATTGTTTATTGTGAATCTATTATATGTACATATACACGTTTGTGTATATTTATCGTTTTTATCATTCCTTATAATAATATAATGCCGTTGCTATCATCGTCATTATCACAGGAGTTTATCTGTTATATAATAAATATCTAAATATATGTACATGAATACGAATATAAACGGATATACATAATATTTTAAAAGACCCACATTAAATTATGTTCTCTCAAGATAATTTAACTTAATGATGCCTTTTCTAATTTTCAATTTTATTACATTTTGTATATTGTTTAAAGTGTTTTTCTTACACATACATACATATATACATATATACATATGTATATGTATGTGTTTAAGTGTACGCGTATGAGAATTATATACTATAGTTTCTATCTGTTTATATAGAACGTACATACCATTATTATTTTGTATATATAAATACATACATATATTTTAAACATGTGTTTATTTGTATTCCGTACAGTATAACAAAATTTAAGCCTTTGTATATATGAAGTATTTTCCAAAAAAGAAAAACAAAAATTGTTTGGAAAAAATTTTTGTTGTTGTTGATATTTTTCATTTTTATTGCAATCCGTTTTCAGTATCCTTTTTCACCTAACAGAAAGTATATACATAAATATAATAAAACTTTTTTGCTTAGTTGTCTTTTTACTTGTTTGTTATTTACATATCAATATCATCATATAATTTATATAATATACGCAATACACGTATTTGAATTTATAAAAGAAAACCCTTTAACGAACAAATAAATGACATAAAAATAAAATGGTTTAGCATTTTTACGTAAATTTTCGTCTTAATTTACCGTATCACACAAATTTATGTTTGAATAAATAAAATATTTGTATTTAAATCGAATTTGAAACAAACAAACCGTATTTTTAACATGAGTACGCGTATGTACTTAATAGACCTTTTGACCTTTTTTTACATTGGTCATTTCTACTTTAATTTAATTTTTCTTTTAATTTACAAAAAAAAAAAAAAAAAAAATCTTTTTTCCTAATTTTATAAGTTTTACTGTATTAAAAACAACATACCTAGAAATTAATTGTTCGTATCAACGTGCATTTTTTTGTTTTTTCAAAATTGAATTAAATCAAAATAAAAAACGTTTAAAATTTTTGATCTCAATTGTAATTAAGATTACAGAGTACGATTTGTAACATATGAAAATGTATCAAAAATTTCATAAATATTTGTGTATGAATAATAAATTACTCATTATTTTTTTTTTTGATTTTCTGTAAAATCTGTATTTTGTACTTAATATATAATTTTATAATTAATATAAACATAATTGATTAATTATTATTGTTGTATTACTGGTATTTAAATACATTCATCATTGAACATTACATAAGAACAGTTTGATTTTAGTAAAAAAAAAATTTCAAGTATTTAAGTCGATTGCCCAGTTCAAGTACCTCTTGATGCAAAAAAATAAATAAATAAAAGCTCACATATCTGAGTACCCATTTAATATTCATTAATTGATTTTTTATTGTTAACATGATACGTACATGGTTAACAAAATAACCATTTTTTTACTGAAAGGAATTTTTATTTTTCTTGTTGTGAAATTCCATAAGAACTGGTTTAATTTAACATTATTTCAGGTTAAATAATTGTTACACTTTTTATCGTCTATATTCTGAATAAATTTAAATGTAATTAAATTAATTTCTCAAACATAAAAAAATAAAATAAAATATTTCCACTAAATTAAAACCTAGAATCGAAGGTACTGCCAACAATAAATATGGTATACTAATACTATATGTACATATCTGTATGTATACACAATACATATACATAACTTATATATGGCAATGAGAAAAGAAGGTTACATTTCAAATTTCCCAAATCACATTTGTATACTCTTATAAAAAAAAAAATTTATTTACGTAATATGACACAAATCTCCTTTCCAAACACAATTAAAAAATTAAAATTCAATTTACCTAAAAGTTATTTGGATAAATTATTTACAACAAATATGTAATACATGTTAAACAAATACATATGTATGTGTATAGTTTGTTAAAATTATATCATCATCATCATCGTACACTCATATAAACACATTATCTATATATGTATGTACGTAAGTATATTCAATATTATTTTAAAAATATATATTTTTTAAAAAAAGGAACAAAAAACATTCCTTCATTTAAATATTTCTATCCTTGTTTTGCAATAATACTTTAAAGTAATCTTTTCTTTTAATTACCAAGAGACATATTAAAACTACCCACAAGACCATTAACAAAATTTTCTAGACTATATTTGTACATACTCATACGTACATTATTCACATATGTATATATCTGTACATACATACATATATATATATGTAAGTATACTTATCTAACGATAAAATGAACGACACCTTAGTTTGATTATACTCCATGAATGTATGTATATACATACATATATGCACACATGTGTGTATATGTATGTATGTGCATGTGCACACATTTGAAACAATTCAATTTTCAGGATTTGATTTCTAAATATAATTACAGTATACATACATATATGTATGTATGTATGAATATATAATATATATGATAAAATATCAAACGTATGTATGTACATGTATGTACATGTGAAATTTACATGTGTAGATGTGTTATGTGTTTAACAGTAATTCTATATACATATTTGTAATGTTTGGCTTTTCCTTTTTTGCTTTTTAAATCAATCTTTGGAAAAATTTATCCACCATTTACTTTCTACGTTCTACACGTTCTAACCAATTTTTTTTATGGTAGCAAATCTTGCTATGAAAATTGAAAATACATATACACATAAACAGACATTATATGTACATATGTACATATATATTGTATTTTAAAAACATTTACTTATACATGGATGTACGCATAGTATAAGTATATGTACATAGCGTACAAACCAATTATTACATATGTATAGATATGTATACTACACATGTACACATGTATGTATACTATAAGTACATTCGTTTTTAGTACATTGCAACCTAAAAGCTATAACTTGAACATTACAAGGAAGAGAAATAATCATATAGTGATATGTTATAAATATGTAAAAGCAATATCTAACGATCCCGTTCACTACATACAAATACATATCTATGTATATATTTGATAATATAAACTAGCGACAGTAGCAACAATAACGATAACATTTTTATTATTATGTAATGGAAAATTCAGTTAAAATGGATGTGATGTCAAGCGTTCCAAATTTTAAATTTGAATTTTTAATTCATATATATAGTACATATGTACATGTATGGAAGTAGTTTTAATTCATGTTTGTGTTTTATAATGTCTATCTGTAATTTATGTTTTTGTATTTTTTTTTTACTTTTATTTCATTACTTTTTTTTTCAAATGTTAAAAGCGAATATAGATAAATAAATGCAATATTTATACCCTAATGGACAGAATGGAAGAAGTAATTGGGATAATAACAAAATTGTACATGTTATATACGTATACATATGTATACATTAGTGCTAATATCGTATTGTTTTGTACGGTATTTGTTGTCAATGTGTATACATATACACTTGAACTAATGTGAAATAGTAGTCAAACAAAAAATTCATTAATATATTAGTCAAAGCTCAATGTTAACAATTAGCGTAACTAACTATGTATTAATTTTTACTTGTTCAAGTTTCATGCAATACAACATAATAAAGTAGAAAATTTTCTATAATGTTTTCTATCTTCATTCTTTTTTTTTTTATTTTATATTTTTTATAAATAATATATGTAGTTACTGGAAAAACGATTTTCCATCAATTAATTCATTTAATAGTTTTGTGTACTAAAAACAATCCAAAAATAAAAATTCTTCATTTGAATACAAAATAAAGCAACGTTTAACGTAATTTAGAAAAAAAAAATCGCATGTTATAAAACATAAAGTTAGACCTAAAAACAAAAAAAGGAAAACAAAATAAAATAACAAAAGTATTATAATGCCAAATTACATAAAATTTTAACATCATTAGTAAGACTTATAAAATGAATTGAAATTTCCTTTAAATTCAAGTATACAAAACAAAACAAAGAAAAAACAAAAATGTTATTCTATGCATGAAAAATCGTTTTAGAAATCTAAAGAAATAAAACGCATTAACTCGTATTTACGAATATATGAAATATCTAAAAGAAAAATGAAAGTTGAATAAAAGAAGTAAAGGAAAAACATAACGTAAAACAAAAGAGTTTTGAACTCTTAAAAATTTTTTTTTCTTGCATACTTGAGATATGTCTTATATTACATGAAAAGATTACTCTAAAAACAATGAGAAAAAAACATAAAAGGAAAAACAATGATGGAAAAACTTTTGTATATACTAAACTTTCTAATCTGATGGTTTTCCAAAAATGAAAAAAAAAAAATAAAAATAAAAATAAAATATAAAAAAGAAAACTAAAAACAAAAGATACTAAAGCACATAATACAAAAAACAGAAAAATATAAAAAAAAAATAAAAAAAAAATTAGAAAAAATATACAGTCTATGCAAAGTAAAAAAGATATTTATCTTTATCTAAATCTAAAGGTGTCTAAGATATTTTATTCAAAATTTAAACAAATACAAAAGTAATGGAGTGTTTATGTACTTTATGTAAAAAAGCATAAACAAAAATTGTTTCTTTTTTTCTCATAAATTGTAAATGTATTGTGTAGTATATAAACTAGCTACATGTACGTACATACATATGTAATATGTATTTGGAAAATAGAAATTCTCTAATCCTTCTATAAAAATGTTCTCTCACATAGACTTATATTATTTGAATAAAAAATAATAAGAGTATAAAATATAAAATAAGAAAAAATACAAAATATTCAAAAGTTTTTACATTATCCTTGCCAACAAGGAAAAAGGACATCTCTTTTCGTATTATTTGTTTTTGTTTTTCGCCAGCTATTTATTGTTTGTTTATGATACGGAAAAATGGAAAAGTGAAAATAAACAGCGCTTAAATTCATAAACAATGGATTTAAAATTGAATGAAGTAAAGACGAAAAATATAATCTTTAAATAATGAATTCGAAATAAAAAGGAAACAATTTTCATTGTTACTTATTTTCATTTTGTATTGTAATTGAAAATTATGGAAAAACAATAAAGAAATAATCTTAAACAAATAAAATTGAAAATTTATATCCTTTCAATACAAATGGAAAATTTTATAAATAGATATTCTAAAATTGTATACATTTATTTCGAATACGATGTTTGATATATTTTGTATATTGAAAAATATAATAAAATAAAGGACTAATCCGAATGTTAAGCAAAAATTTTGTTTTTGTCGTAAATATTTAAAAACTTAATAAAATTTGAAGAAAAAAAAAAGATAATATTCAATTGATAAAAATAATTTAGCTCAACTAAAAATAATAAAATTTTTGTTATTATTTTTCCTACGCAAATGCAATTGTATGTATGTACATACAATTAATGTACATACGAGTATGTACATATTTAATTGTGTTGTATTTTTTTGTTTTGTACTCACCACTGTTATTGGATAAAATGGATTTATGATGGTAAACAGCAGAATATGATTTGGTCTTGTTGCTTCAGGCCTTTTTCTTCTTAAATCATCATTTGATTTATTCATAATTGTTTGCTGTTGTTGTGTCTGTAAAGTAAAATAAATAAATAAATAAAAAATAAATAAATATATCGAACATAAAAAATGTTGAATGAAAATTAAATGAAATGAAAGTATAATTAATTATATAAAAATGAAAATGAGAAAATGTTTTTTATGGAAATTTTGAGTATAATATATAAGTATAGATAAAAATGAGTACCATAAGTAATTATACTAAGTAGAGTATTAGCATGCACATAAAAATGAGTAAAATAAAACTTAAAAATGGATAGTTGAAAAAAAATATATATATAAAAATAATAAATAAACAAAATATAAATAGAAATATGAGTATATGGTGTACGTAGAAAGAATTCCTTTTTTCTTTATAATTTCGTTGGTAACACTAAATACATATTTATATATTTTTTTATAAATTGTACATGTCTAAAAAAATCTTTTTGTAAATACGTTTTAATTACAATATTTTGGATTTTTTAACATATGTGTAATTTACTTTTGTATAATATATTTTATACTTTCACTAACAATATTACAAGAAGTAAAAAGTGTCAAATTCATGACTTGACAAATTATAACATAAATGAAATAACCAGACATTAGTACACTAAATACAAAGCATATACATACATATGTATATACATATGTATATACATACTGTGTATTTATATGTATATTTGTACTGCTCGATATATATACATTCTATGTCATATTTATTCATTTATTTATTTATTCGATGTATAAATTAACGTATGTACCTTTAGAATGTAATCTGATTTTAAAAAACAGGTCACGTAAAACATGATATTGCTGCTTTTCATATTTATAAGTGTATACATATAAATTAATTTCTATATGTGCATACATATATGTATATGTATTTATTCTATATAACTTTGTCTTTATGAAATACACACATTTATAATGTGAGTATTAGTGTATATAATTTAAACACATACAATTTATTATTGATTGAAAAAAGAGGAATTTTAATGATACGCTGTAAATGATATAATGATTGATCGATGTAATGTACCTATACCCAATGCAAAGAATAAACAATATTCAATATTATCTGTATATGACACTTATAACTAACGTACTTATGTTCTGTGTATATAGTATGTACGAGTGTGTACTGATAATTAAAATAATATCAGCCTAAATATCATATTGAATTTAATTACACCAAGACTAAAATCACAATTTAATAACATATGTATACCGAGATACATATATGTACATATGTATGTATGAGTATACATATACCAACTCATAATACACACATTTGAATGCATGTCAACATGTACGCTTTTAATGCGATATATACGTATAATTACAACAATTATATAGTGTACAACATTAAGGCAAAAGCAAAAGGTTTGCTTCTCTAATAAAGTTTTTAATAAAATAATTTTTGAAAAATCATAATTACTAACTTTTTAAATATACGTTATGAGTTAAGAACTTGATACTCAAAATCATATTGTTTATCTACATATGTGTGATATTTCATTTTTCAGATATTTAAAAATTAACACAAATTTGTTTTAAATTATTCAATTTTCACAAAATATCTTTCATATTTTTCAAAAATGAAAAAAATCCCAATCATAACAATCATTATAACATGTAGTTACAAACATATGTTTTATTCTAATTATTTTTGAATATGATTTCATTTAAAAAATTAAGTTATGTTTGAGCCATATCAATTTAATGAAAGCAATATGTAATAATAAACTTCATTTCTTTTTTTATTCTTTCATAAATTATAATATTTCAATGAAAATAAATCAAATTTCATAATATACTTCAATTTAAAAGAAAGTAGAAAAATAAAATATAATTAATATGTATTTTTTAAAAATTTCGATATATTGCATTCATGACAAAATTGATTTGTATTTTGTATACGTGCATGTATGTACCTATGTATATAAATATTTTTATAATGTTAAAATATAACGAACATAATTTGTGCTGACAGTGAAAAATTTAAAAAAAAATTTTAAAGGTTAACAGCATTTCAAGTAAATTTATTAAATGAAAGAAGAAAATTTTTTAATTGTTGTTTTCTTTAATATACATACATACTCATATACATGCATATATACAAGTACATCATGTGCAACATACAAGTGCACACTTCAGTTATTCATCATATTTTTATGTCAAATTTTTTCTTTAAATTTGGTTTTATTTTTATAGTGTTTTCACCTTTATATCATATTTTTATTATTATATAAACGGCCACTTTCCTTCTATTGTAATCAAAAAATTGTTTCGTTTTTATTTTATTGTAAGAAAAAAGAAAAATAAAATAACTAAGATAATCTTCAATAACAAAATTTTCATTTTTATGATTTTATTTCTTTTTAACTTTTTATATACGTTTGTATATAGGTAAAGAGTACTTCTATTTTTATTACATTTTATGTCAGTCAGTCGAGTATTTTTTCCGCATACACTTATAAACAAATATTCATATTTTAAAATATATATTTTTAAGTATACACGTAAAACACGTGTAAATGTATATAAATACATACATACACATTTTAATTACAATATATAAACTTTTATCTCACTTTTTGAAAATTAAATTGAATTAAATTAATTTTCCACACATAAATAATAAAAAAAAAAAAAAAGAAAATTAAATTATAAAATTTCATGTGCACATAGTCGTCATTATTCTTATCACTAAATCATTTTTTTTTTTTTTGTTTTGCTTTTTGTAGTATGTATAAAAATGCATTATACGTATGGTGCACAGGCAAACACAATATAGATAAAGCGTATAGAAACTATATAAAACGGCATCGAGTTAATGAAAAATGTAAATAAAGTCACAAGAATATGTGTATATGTACACAGAACAAACACATTTTAGTTTAGAAAAAAAAAAAAAACACGAAGCACAATAAAATGAAAATTCAATATTAGTCTCGGTTAAATGATAGACATTCATGATAAGAAAATTACAAATAAACTGATTCAAAATAAAAATAAAAATTAATAGTTACAAAAGACAAAAGAAACGATAATTTTTGTATACATTTAACTTTTTAAAAATGTTTAACAAAAAGAAAAGAAGATGATATAAAAATAAATGAAAAATAAAATATATATATATTTCAATGATTAATTAAATTGTGTCAGTCATATTTGAATTATTTATTTGGCTTAAATTTTTTATAACATGCATATTAAAATAGTGTAAAATATTTTAAGTCTGATTTCGCTTCTTTAAAATAGACGTAATAAATAATCTAAATTATATATATACTTATGAAATGTTTATTTTTATTTTATATTTTCATTATGTAAATTTTTCATTTACATTTTATCCTACACCTGTACATTTAAAATTAATTTTAAACAAAATTAAATTCTTTAACATAGGTCAAAAAGGATATTTAACAAAATTTACAGAAAATGGTAAACATTCTTTATATATATAGTATACATCTTAATAATTTTTTTTTTTTTTATTTTGTAATAAATCTTTGAAAATGTTTTGTGTTATTTTAATTAAAAAAATGTTTAAACGTTTAAATGCCTCCTAAAATGCCTTTTTTTCATGTATATACATATATAGGTACATACGTATAGTGTTAATTCTATGCATATACAAAATGATAATAAAAACAAATACAAAGACTTATCATCAAATTTATTTGAATTCTTTTTTTCTATTATATATATAATGTTAATTTTTCCCATTTATATACACATTTTTTTTTTTTGTTGTTTAAGTAAATTTTCTTGGTTTGCTCTTTTAGTTTTTCTTCTAACATTTTTACAAATTAAATTTTTATATACTTACATATAGGTATACATATTTGTTTTATGTTATTCATAAAGTGAGTTATATATATACGAAATTAAATAGAAATAAAATGTAAAATAAAAAATTTCATAACGTTTTCATAATACCATCTTTACAAAGCTAGAGTACACATATACATAAACGTGGATATATATATACATACATATATGATATAATGAAAATTCCATTCTTTTATTTGATTTCATCTCAAAACGAAAATAACAAACATCATTTCAGAAAAGTAACAAACAATGACGTTAATTAAATCTACGTATATTCACATTAACTCTGTTACTAAGATATCATTTATTTACTTTTTTTTCTTCATTTCTTTTACAGAAAAATAAAAATAAATATAATCCTCTCAAAATGAAAATCATAAAATAGCTTTGTATTTCTTCCAGTACACTTTACAATGTTTAACGAGGGGAGGTAAAAAAAAAATAATTTAAATTTTGAATTAGGCACGTATTTATTCTTCAAAATAGAAGGCAATAGTTACTATACAAGTAATATCAGAATACATATCTTTAAAAAGTAATCAAATAAAAATATAAATACAATAAAGAATCTTATATTTAAAATAAAAACATAAAAACATTGTATATTTGTTAAAACAGATGAGAACAAGACAAGTACAAATTTCATTATTTTATATAAATTTTAAAGAAAAAAAAAATTGTAGTTACATTCTTTTATAAGATAAACGTGAGTATTACTTGAATTAATCTTTAATTTCATTATATCAATGGAAAAACATGCATTGAAATGACATTTCCTTCTTGTTCTTTTACTTCAATTAATATTTATTAAAGTCACAAAGTCAATGTGTATATCTATATGTACAAATGTACAGTGCATAAGATTAAAACGATTTTTAATTTTATTATAATGGCTAAGCATTACAACATTTTGCAAATTTTGATATACAAACAACAAACATTTTCATTAAATTAACATCAATTATTTTCAAGAATACAATTTCAAATAACTACAAAAAATTTTTTTTTCCTTTAATTCTTGTTTGCACTTTATTTACTTTAAGAATAAAGTATTGCAAATAAGTTTTACACATGAAAAAGAAACCAAAAATTTCAACCAAAAATGGATTATAATGACAACAGTTCATATATAGTGTGCCAAAAAAATGCCTTTTATTTGCTTTCTATATTCTCAATTTTTATTCTGTTTAATTTCATTTTACTTGTTTTGTAAATTCATACATGTAAGCATCTATTAAACGTCTATAAAGATTTATGAGCACATAAGTAAAAATAACATAAAAAATAATGATCTGTATTGCATATTTTCTATTCCAAAAATAAAATCATAACCCCATCTCCCTTAAAAAATTATATGTGTGCATTAAGTTGCATTTCATTACATTTATATACATGTACATGTACACCACAAGCCTATACCCTTGATGCCAACATTGTATACACACACCATCATAATATATCTGGCAATGATATGAAAAAGAAAATTTCTTTTCAAACAAAAAAAAAAGCAAAGAATCTACAGAAAATGAAGAGAATGAAAATGTGATATTGTCGATTACAGAAACAATACTGAATTGTCTTTTTGGCATTTTATGTAGCATTCTTAGCCTATGAATAAAAACAAAATGAATATAAAAAGAAAAATAAATGTGAAAATGCATATAACAGAAAATATTTCACACATATAAAATATTCAGATTGTATGTATGTATATGATCAGTATACAAAATACACAAATATAATATGATTGCCATCCATGTATGTATGTTTGTATGCATTCTCATATATAGTAAAATGTGGTAAAAATGTATATTTTCATTTTTATACAATATGTAGCATAAATGGATCAAATTATGGTGATGATGATGACAACGATAAATCGTAGTAATGTTGATAATAAGTCAAATAAATATTAAAATGAGAATATAAAATATCTATTATATTGTACACAAAAAAAAAAGAATGTACATATGTATGAGTATGCAATAATATAACACAGAGAACAAAATCAGTTTTATTTTTATTCTTTTTCTTATGAAATGTATATACATGTATACAAGGATATTGATGTAAATGAATATAAAAATGACTATAAAATAATAACGACAAAGATGATAAAATACTACATAATATTTCATAAAAACAAGCTGTTCACATTTAGAAGTATAGTCTAAAGTTAAGAAAATGCAACAGATTTTATTTCTACATGTGTCCGTATTTATTACATATAAATCTATAATTCATGTATACATACATGAATTTATACATAACAAAAATATATTATATGTAATAGGAATAGAATTATACAAACAAACAAATGGAATGAAAAAAAAAAATCAGTAAAGTAACTTGATTGTAAAATATATCATAGAAGGAAATAAATATACAAATGCACTCACTGTATTATTAAACATACATATATGTATGTATGTATGTAATAATGTATAATATTATTTCTTATTTTATAGACGAAGACACATAATAAATATACATCAAAATACATTTGTACATTAATATAGTTATAGTTTTAAATATTGTAAATAAAATTCAATTTAAATTGAAATTCAAGAGAGATTGCACACAAATATACTACCTACATAGATAATTGTATTTGTATGTTCAAAATATGTAATAATAGTAGTAAGCAAATAAATTTCCTTTTTTTATTTTTGTTTTTGTTTTGTTTATTTTCTTGGTTTTCTATTTTATTTTTTATATATTTTCTTTTTCTTTAGTGAATAACAAGAATATAATGCAAAAATTTAATTAATTTTTCGTTTATTTATAATTTGTGCAATGTGCCAACATAGTAGTAGTCGATTAAATTAGATGATAATCATTTTATATATGTATATCTCATTTTATCATTGCTTTTTATCTTGTATGCATTTTCTATTTAAATGTCTATGCTTAATAAGTATGTATGTGTGTGTTTGTATAATTTATGTATAAACAAATGTATGAAATATGAATGTTAAAATGTGTTTAAATGCAGGATAAAAAGTTTGTTGTTTGGCTTAGAATTATTGTTGATTGATTATAGTATAGTCAGTACTAATGTTTAATACTGTACATTCATATTATACAAGTATGAATTATGATACATTAAAAATAAATTTTATGACAATAAAAATATTGTTATATTCATGATTTATGAATGTACAAAAACAAAAATAAAAAGATTAAAAATGGCGCCAATTTATTTATTAAATTTTAACACATTTTCAGTAATTAATTTTCTTTGAAATGATGTCTCTCTACTGTAGTTCAAATACCTTTAATCATGATCTAAAACTATAAATGCACGATAAATTTTGAATTATTATTTGTACACAGTGCTGTCGTTTTCCAAAACTTGAACTCAGTATAAAACACTCGAAAAAAACGCTTTTTAGATTTAATTACGACGCACTCATAAATTGCTTTTGAATTTTCTGACAGAATCCTTGAATAAATAGAAAATTTTTGTAATTTCTATGAATGAGTTCATTTTCATTTCTATGAAAATGAATTCGAAACAAACTAAAGTTTCTCTATCAATGATTATCAGTGGCCAATGCATACTGCATGTGTTACAGCAATGGTTATGTATTTTTTTTTTCATTATTTCTTGTAAGTTTTTCACAATAAATATAATAAAATTCACGAGCCACTGTACAATATCACTCGTCTTCTCTTACGTTCAAAAGACAACTGACTAGTAAGTAGTAAATAGTAAGTACTGAGTAGTGAGTGACTAAATACTAGAATAGCTGCTATGCTGGGTGATATTGCTGTGCGAGAAATGAACTGGTTTTGTTCACTTTCATGTTTCATGTTCACATAGCAAAAACATACAGTATAGCAGTCAAGCAGTCTAGACACTAGTTAGTACTTAGTTAATAAATGATGGTTGAGAATGACTATCAACTATCAAGCTCAGTTGCGTTTTAGACATAAAGGAAGGCGGGTGGTATTGTACAGTGGCTCATAAATTTAATTTTTTTTTTGGCGGGGTATATTCAAAATTTGAATTTCGTTAATAGTTTTCTTTGTGTTCCTTTAAGTAATGTTTTCATCGGGATGACAGTGTTTCAGCATAAGACATCAAAAAGCCGTAAAATACTACTATTGCAGCAAAACGATAGCACTGTTTATACATGTAAATTAATGGAACACATATTACAAGGAAATGGATAATTTATCCAAATCGTTTTTTTTTTCTACATTACATATGGTATAACAAAATATTAAAAATAAAAAACTTTTTTAGGCAAAATATAGTTCACAAAATTCATACATGCATATATACTTACATACAAATATTCTGTCAATTTCATTTGAATAAATTTATTATTTTGGCAAATGTGAGATATTGTCATAATTTAAACGAATTTAGGACACTATAACGAATTTGATAAATTTTATTATGTGATATGTATGTACATATGTAGAAAAAATTAGATCGCATGTGAACAATGGTACAATGAACTTTAACTGTATTTAAAAGTATTTTAGTGAAGTTTTATCTTTTTGCATTTTGACATTTATGACAACTAATTGATTGAAATAATTTTGAGTGATATACCAAAAATTTGGCAACTAATGGATCGTTTTTTAAAATGTATCAATAAAATCATAAACCCTATTATGTTTATGTACAACAAATAGTTGGTCGTAAACATTTTTTTTACATAATATTGTATAAATACAATTAATTTATTTGCTTATATCAGACATTGGTCTTAAACATTAAAATTCTAATTTGATAACATACCTTTTTTTTTTTTTCATTGCATTAAAAGTACATATTATGGTATATTTTTACTATGTACAGTATATGTGTGATTGTGTTCAAAATATCAATATGTATTCAAAAGCAAAATAAAATATTTTAAATTTGATTGTGATTTAAAAATAAAATCACCTGCAGACATTATTATTATATACATTATAAATTTTAAAAAATATATAAATTATATAATGAATTTTTATTTCCTTATAACATCAAGCTTTAGATCATAAATTCGTAATATTTTTGATATTTTATTAATGTAATATTTTTATTTAACCCAAAAAAATGCACTCATTATGTAAAATTTCTTTTAGCATTTTTTATCATTATTAAAAATTATTATTTATCATCACAGTAATTTTACAAAATATTTTTTATCTGTACATATGCTACAATATAATACAAATACAGACGGCTCTGAGTTTATACACATGTTCATGAAAAATATAATATAGAATATAAAAAAAAAATAAAATATTGTAAACAAAATATTTATGCATTTTTACTTTATACTTCATATTTATTTATTTTTATTTTTATCTTTTCTAATTTTTTTTTTTTTTTTTTTTTTTTTTTTGGTTTGGTAGCTTCAAAATTATATATAGATAACCATCAAAATTTAATTTATTAGCTATACGATTGTTACACTATATGTGCATTAAATAATGTGTACAAACATTACATAAGAATGTGTATGCGTGTACAAAACTTTATTTTTAGCAACATGTTTGGTACTTAAAAAACATAAAATACGTGGGCCTAAAAAGTTTTTTTTTTTTTGTTTTGTTTTTGTTGAATATTACAAAACAATATTTTGACAAAATTGAAAAACAAAAAAGAAAATATACATACATACATACATATGTATATGTGTGCATAATTTTCTCTTTTCTTTTCTTTAATTTTAAAAATGAAAACAACACAAAAATTATCCCAAAATTTGAAAATAAAAATATTTGTATATTTGAGAAAAATTTTTATCGTTTAGGTCATTGCGCTTTAGAATTGTTTTATAATAATATGAACAAAAATAAGAATGGGAAAAACGAACGTAAAAAAGAAAAACGAACATTATTTTATCAAATCATAATTTTTAATCTCATATAGTGAAAACGATGATTCAGTTCAGTTGTATAAATTATGCTTTGTATGTAAATCTGGTTTAATACACACACACACAAACACATAGATCGTACGCTTTTTCACAACATAAAAATTTAATGACTACGTGCTTTTATATAGTAGCAAAAAACTGATGTACATATATTTCTTTTTAGATGATTAGAACAGCTGACGACAAAATAGAAAACAAAAAATAAGAAAAATCATAAACATACATTAACACATACGCATGAAAATATGGGTGAAAAGTGTGATTTTGTTAAATAATTTTTTTTTCAAGCGGTAAAAAAAGAGCGGAAATGTTAAAGCTTTCAACAAACTATGAAATGAGTTGAAAATTTATGAAAAATTACGAAGTAAAAAAATATGCTTATAAATTTTCTTTTTTTTTTCTTTTTGATTTTGTATTTATTAATTTTTTTTTTGTAATTAAAACGACAAAAAAAAATGATATAAAATGATACATTTTTTTTTTGAAAATGTGGTTGTTTACTATTCGTATATTTATTGTTTTTTTGTACGTTAATTTTTTATTATTTGATATTTAGCTTTGAAACGCAATTATTGACCTTGAATATAATTAAAAACTTTTTTTGGAAAATTTTGTTTTAAGAAAAAACTTTTATGGAATTTTCTATTTACTTAAATCAAATATTTTTATTTTCATTTTCTCTTTCTTAATTGTGATGTTTATGTTGTTTAAAATAACAGACGAAATGAATTTTAATTTTGTCCTTACGTGCAAACTTTTAATTAGGTATTTGTTGAAAGTTGAAAATTTATTAATGTAAAGGGAATGAAAAATAAAATAAAGAAACCATGCAATGTAAGAAATTTACAAAGTTATTCAAGTAATTTTTATAATATTATGTACATAATATGAACATTTACGTATGTATATTCATCTATAACATGGAAACATTTGAAAATAATTTAAAAACTACTTCTAAAATAATTCAATGTACTCTCGTATGTTCTATTGTGAATCAACATAATATTATTCAAAATTTTATATTTTCCGTAATTATTAAATTTCAATTTCATTTTACAATCATTTAACAAAAGGACTATATAATAAGTCTTACATGATTACAATTAATAATTAACATTACAATATCAAAGTAAAATTTTTTTGATGTTTATGACGATGTACACACGGAATTAATTCAAAAAAAATGTAAATTACAAACAAGTTAAATGCAATAAAAATTTACATGTGTAAATTACAATTTTAAGGCTATCTATTTTGTTTTTAAAATAACAGAAAACCATATGTTTAAATGATTTTTATTTTGTATTTTTCACGAGTAATAAAAAACTTAATCAAACATTGATGTAGTGTATTTTGTTTTTTGAAGTTTATATAATAAAATAGAAAACAAAAATTCATGTTAAAACTATTTTTACAATTATGTATATATAATTTTTTGTATACGATTTTATATTGTTTATTGTACATATTTCTTTTCGAATTTGAAAAATTCATTTTTAAATTAATTTTCAATTTAACATTTGTATTAAGAAATAAAATAAAATAAAAAATATGTTTACATTTTTTCTGTCACATTATTACATCTTGGCAATAATTTTTCAAAAAGAAAAGAAAAACCACATAAAACCAAAAAGACAAAGAAAATGTGAAGAATTCATGAGAAATAATAAAATTGAAAATATTTTAAATTTTGAAGACAACGAAAGTATTTTCTTTTACTTTTGTAGTGTATAATGTATTTAGATGTCATACATTGTATTTCGATCAAAATGAGTCATTTCAAATTTTAAAAATGTTTGACAAAATTTATATGTGAATTCAACAAAAGTAAATTTCATAATAAAAACGTAAAAGGAAAATGTACATACGTATAATGTCGGTCATTATGTATAGAAATTATATATAAACCATCTGTTGTATTGAAAATAATGTAAATAAAATGTGGGTATGCAATGACAAATTAATAATTAAAACCATTTCAAATTTTCTATTGTACAAAAACACACATCAAAAAACCTATATATGATAAAAAATTAAATGTGCTAAAGATATTGAATAACTTCCACGTTTTATATACTCGTGTTATTTATTATAGGGTTAGTCAATTGTCATAATTAAAATATATGTATAAATAAAATCTAATTTAAATGAGCCATTTATTACTTCACATAAAATTTATTAACTGCACGATTTGAACATTTTTCACCTTACGCTTGTATTCAATTTTATTGTTACTTTTATTACTATACTATTTAATGCTCTTTTATGTGTTAAACTATTCGTACAAATCATCTTTTTAATTTATTTCAATAAAATAAAATGTTCCTATCCAACAAAATCGAAATGATATTTTAAATTGAAATAATAAAATGCTGAAAGAATAAATATTTTGTTAAATTTTCATTACTTTTCATAAACACAAATTATTATTTTCATAGAGAAATTTATAGAATCAAAATCAAACAAAAAAAGGAATATTTCTTATATTTATTAAAAAAAATTAAAATACCTGAAAAACATCAATACTATATATCAATAAATTATGCAAATCGTCAATCAACCAAGCATTCGAAATAAAAACAAAATAAAAGAAATAAATAAATCCAAAATATCTGCTCTAGTCAGAGTAATACAAAAGAATTTTAATATTTTTATGTTTCTTCCTCTTGACAAGTTTCTTTTTTCAATTTAACAAAATATTTGAATAAACATTTTGTTAAATGAATTCTACTGCTATTGAACGAATTATCATTATTTTGTTTTAATTGCATTATAACATTCATTTACGCTTGTAATTGTGAATGCTTTTCATATTTTATACAAAAATCTATCATCTCTTTGTCATATTTTTATTTACTCATTTCTGCATTATATTTTCATTATTTAATATTTGGCAAAATAATAAACAATTTATTAACATTTTACATTACTGTTTAACAAATTTTTACATATGTTTCCTTTTTATTATACACTTTTTTTTTGTAAACGAATAAAAGATTCAAAAAAAATCCCAATTTTAAATTAAAATTAATTAAGCAATAACTTAGTAATGATTTGCATTTTCACTTAATTTCAAATCACAATTCTTAAAATGGAATGACAAAGACAAAAACTACATTTTTCATCTTCTTAAAATAAAAATAAAATTTCTTTTAAATGAAATCTATTTCTAATAATAAAATAAAAACAAAAACTACTACTAAAATATCATAAATAATAAATATTATATATATATATTCATAGTGCATACTGTTTACTCAATGTTTTCTTAGTGACAATTTAATTTCAAAATATCAAATTAGATAAAAAAAAAAAAAAGAAAAAGCAAATTCTTTTCAAAGAATACCTGTCTGCCTACATGTATCTATGTATATACACGTATAACTCATTTGGAATGTCTTAATTAATGACATTTTAAATTGATGGTCAAATAAGAAATGAAAACAGTACAAATATATGAAATATATGATAGATAGATGACAAATACAACGTCACCAAAAATTTTCTCTTTTTTTTATTTTATTTTATTTATTTTTTTTTTTTTAGTACTATATGATGATGATTATTTTTAAAATGACTAACATAATTTTAATTAAATGAGAACTAAAATTAAAAGCGAATTTTATGAAAATTACAATTATCTTTATACGTGAATATGTTACGCCTTACACATACATAAATGTATGCAGACTAGCAATATTCTTTGATATCAATGAGTATTTGAATAGAATATTGGGAGCGAAAATCTTTTTTCACTTTTTTAATTTTCGTCATTTACAATGCATTATTAATCGTTGTAACATTTACAATTAAATTTATATTTTATTTTCACCTACACAACACATACTAAACGTACGTGTATATGGAAGGTTATAGTTGGTTATAGCATGAAAATTATAAAAGATATTTAATTTATTTGGCTTTTATTAATTGTTTTCATTATTTTCACATGTGTACACTATTTGTTATGTATTTGAATATAATTTATTTTAGTTAACATGTTTGTAAATAATAAAATATGTACTTGTATAAATATACATTCACACTTAATGAATTTTGGAATAATATTTTGTATATTTCATAAATAAAATTATAATTTTCTCAATTTTCACATATAGAATATATATGTTTTAATTAGAAATAGATAAAATTAAATAACAAAGATCGAGAAAATACAAAAGAATTAGTCAACACAAAAAAAAAAAAAAACTTCATTGTTTATTTGTTTTTCATTCTATTCTATCTACGTGTATCTGACGGAAAATGCATTCTACACATACATATGTAGTTACATAAAAATATAAGACGATGGAAACTTATGCACGTATGTAGTTATGTACATGAGATAATGTTTGTGTTTTCCTTCGTTTTGTTTTTGGATTTTTGTTTTTATTTTATTTTATTTTTTTTTTGTGGCAGCTATAAAGCAGTGAATTATATTTGGCAAAGCTCTAGCGAATCTATAAACATATCCACATACATAACATATTATATGAACACATACAATATGTATGTATATGTGGTATATTTTCGTATAATACATAATGCATATTCATTGCACTCATTATATACAAAAGTATTATTAAATAGAAAAAATTTTAGTCACACTATGAAAGAAAACAAAAAAAAAAGAAAAATATAATAAACCAAAAAAATAAAATAAAATAAAATAAGACCGTAATGAATGAAAAACGAAAAGAACTAAAGCAACGAAATGATGCAACATTAAAATTAAAAAAGAAAAAAGTGAAATATACAAGAAAGTATATGTTCATATACGGATAAAGAAGAAGACCTATGTATGTCTAAGAAAAACAAGCATGCATACAGCATACACACTTTTACATAAAAAGGAACACACAAAAAAATTACATGAAAATGAAAAGAAAAATTAATTAAAAGTTTTTCTTCTGTGTATTTTATGTACATACTTAAATATACGATGATGATGACTGTGATGATTATTCAGAGTATATTTAAGTATATATTTGCGAATACGTGTGTATGCTTTTTATAACGCAAATATGTATATACCTGAATGCAAAAACAATAGTAATATATATAGCATATACATATAATTATCTATAGCTTTGTATGTACATAATATATAGGTATATATATAGAATAAAAACTTAAATTACAGGTTATAAAATGGCATTCAAAGTTCTATATTATCTCATTGCATTTTCACATTGAATTGAAAAAAAGCCAGAAAATCAAAAAAAAAAAAAAAAAAAAAAAAAAAAAAAAAAAGGAAAACAAATTCAGAAGAATAAAACAAAGTAAATGACTAATTAGTTCAATTTTTTATTGTCATCTTATTTTTATATTACTATCTCTTACTGTACGTATATTGCATATTCGTATGTATGCACGTTCATGTACAGTTCTTTTCTTTTCTAATTTTCTTAGATTTTCCTAGATTTTTAAAATTAATACAAAAACAAAAATATAAAAATTGAACTCTTTTTAGTACTTGTATATTTTATGTGGTTTATATTAATTGGATTTTTTATATTATCATTGTTGTTTTCTTAACAAAAGTTTCTCATTTTGATTCTTTTATAAAATAAAAGTATAAAATTTCAAATTATATTTAAAAAAGAGCACTATTCTTGATGATTTAAAATTGTATTTTTTGTTTTAAAATTATAAATAATAATGATAGTGATCATTATCAGGGCCAAAAAAGATAATCGAAATAAATTGCTATCTTTTATAAGTATTTTAATATTATGTTTAATATAAAATTGTCAAACTTAGTTAAAATAAGAATAAATTAAATGCTATTATTGAAGAAAAATAAATGAAAAAAGGGATTCGAAAATAAATTAACAAATTCTTGAAATTCTACATTTTTCATTTTATTAGAATTAATTTAAACAAAATGAAAACTCAATTATTTTTCAAAATATACATAACGTATTTTTGTTACATTTGTAACTAACTGTAAAGCTATAAATTTTTCAAAAGGAAAAGAACTATTTTAGGTCCTTCAATATCAGTTAAACAAAATTTCTACGTTCTGTTTATTTGGTAAAATGAATAAACAAATACCTAAATATTCCCATAAAAAACTCTAATGCTAATATGCTAAGTGTTAACTCATAAATCCATATGTATTACATATATAAATTCTATTCTCATTATTGTCATCGTCACACTGACTGCTCATTAAAGTATATATAAATATGAAAAATAACTATAATAATTACGGTTTTAAAGAAAAGTTCACATAATTATAAGCATTAATTTTTTTAAGTACGATTAAAAACAGTTAACGTATTTTATATAATCACTTTATTTCAGTTATACATGATATGTACGTACATATGTATATATACATATGTATTATATATATTCATTCTTTTTATGTTGCTATCCATTAAAACAACTAAAATTTATTGTACAGTTTTGAAAAAAGAAATAAAAATAAAAAATGAAAGAAAATAATCAAAAATACTTAATGTCGTCTGTATACGCAATTGCACCAAATTGTTATTAAATACACATGGATTTACATGTTATATAAAAATTACTTTTA
This sequence comes from Anthrax anthrax, assembly GCA_963971155.1. Classification (NCBI taxonomy): domain Eukaryota; kingdom Metazoa; phylum Arthropoda; class Insecta; order Diptera; family Bombyliidae; genus Anthrax; species Anthrax anthrax. Next base: position 5,231,942 of record OZ020118.1, on the reverse strand, counting down.
ATTTAACCACAAGTATTAAAGTCTGTGAGAACAATTCAGATGTTAATTAAGGTTATGTGGAATTATTTTTTTCACTAGTACCCATACAGATGTTATACCTATGATTATACGATACAGGTAAACAATGTGCAAACTCACCCATATGAATTTGTACTTGTATTTAAAGATATGTATAGGAAACCAGAATTATATACAATAGTTTCACACATTCTTAGATATACAAGCGTTTTAAATATTTTTGAGTTCAAAAAGAAAATCTTAGATAAAAAATAGATTTAATAATTATAACACAAATTTCTTTCAATGTTTAATTATTGCTCATGAACTTTTGTTTTAAAAAATGTTTACATTCGTAACATATGAAAATTAAAATTTATTTTGAGCTATGTATGTACGTATATGACATTATTAAAAAATTTTTAAATAGATTAAATGAAAAATAATTTAGGAAACATTGAGGAAACTCTTTAACCAAATAAAAATATTTTCATCAAAACAAAATGTAGTTTAAGTAACTTTCTCTTTTAAAAATATTTCATGTGATCTCTTGTATCAGAGATCGTTAAATTCATTTGGTATTTGAATTTAGATTTAAAATATCTACATTCTTTTGTCTGACCACTTGTCATAATGCACAAGTGTCTTTATAAAGTTGCACAAGCATGTTGCATATGTTGTATGTACTCTAAAATATATTGCACAACATACACAAAACACATGCATACTAAATGTATCTATTTGTAAAGAATTTTTAGGTTAATCAAAAAATTTAATAATAAACCGCATACTGTTTCAGTTAAAAATAAATTCAATTCTAAATGAAAAAAACAAAAAAAAAGAAACAAACTCAACCGCAATTTAAATTCAAATGTAGATAAACTACAAGTTTGGTATCTGTAGATATTTAAGAATGTACTTAGGTTTTCTATAAGCGAATGTACATATGTATGTATGCATATAGCAACCTTTTTAGTTTTTTCCTTGATTTTTTTTTTCTAGTCTGGTCCATTAATACGCATACATGTATACCAGAAGAATTCAATTTTGAAATGCTTTTCATTAAAATCTAAGTGCAGAAAATGTACATGGGCTGCATATGTAGGCAGATAAATGCAAGGTAGGTAGATTTACATGCACGTTATATGATGAATGCCTTAAAATGACAAATATAATTTTCCTACTGAAAACAACATTTTGACGTTTGGCAAATGTGTTAATTAGTCACATCCTTTTTAACTACAGAAAAAAAAAAAAAACAAAGAGATGTCACATTAGTTAGTAAATATCAAATCTATAATTTCTAAGTAGCCAAAAATGTATATTATATAGGTACATAGGTGCTTGTTATTTGAATTACATGTAGGTACATATGTATGTACGTTATATCACTAAATTTTTTATTTATAATTTAAATTAAATTTTATTATTTAAAACTTATTAAATTTTCAATTGTCATTCATAATTCAACTAAATTTATCATCTCATATTTATAATAAAAATACATATTTTAAGATTAAAATTTTATAAAAATGATTACACGTGTAAATATTATCGAATGAATTTTACTTATTTAAATCAACAGAAATATAATTTGATTCAAATTAATTTTTGATTATTATAGTGATTCTCTACCAATTTAATATATTTACCAAAATTATAAGCACATATTATATATATATACACACAATCATAGATTATATGAAAATATAAAGAGCCATGAATAAATGAAATATTTTTTTCTCTTAATTCATTAAAAAGGATTATAATTGTATATGATATAGATGACAAATTAATTAAGAATTCTAATGTTGTATTTTTATATTATAGATATCATTTTTCATTAGAAATAAATTAATTCATGTGTTACAACAATTATTTTAAAATAATAAGATTAAAATAAAATAAAAAATCTCTGGTTAGTTATATTATATGTATTTAGTTTTAATCAAACAACAACAAAAATATTATGATCATTTCACAATTTTATATATAAATAGTAATTTACACATTTATATGTTTATATGATTTTATAAAAATATAAAAGAAATTTTTAGCTATTATAACTAATCATTCGCATTTAGAACTCTGATAAATCCACAATAAATTTTAGTGTAGTATTTTTATAAAATTACTTAATTAAGAGTGAAAGTACAAAAACATTAAAAAAAAAATAATTTCAAATATAAAAAAAAAATTAATATCAAAAAACAAAATGAATCATCGTTGTTCAGAACCTTTTTACAAACCTGGACAAAAACATTGTAAAGGATCAAATTTAAGAAAAGTGAATAAATGTATTGTTGAATTAGGTGAACGTAAAGGTGTTAAAATTGATATTAATGCACATTTGTGCGGTTCATGTAGACAACGAATATATAGAATGGATTATAAAAGAAAAGATTCTGATTGTAGATTTGTTGGAAGTTATTATTATATTCATGTTGGATCATAAATGTCAACGTAATTATGCATATATTCGCATAATCACGCACGAACTATTTATATATAAGAAATTTTAATATACATACAATACATATGTACATATACTTATTTTACGATGTCATCATAATGTAATTACTTTCATTATTATTAAATTAAAAGATTTGCATTTAATTATGTCTTTATATACACAAGTGCAGTAAATTTAATAAATATTCAAATTATATGATCATTATTATTATATAATTTTATGTTAAAGATAAATTTATATAAATTCTGTTATTTTATTTTATTCTTGTAATGAAAATATTTATTTTATGATAATAGCTTTCAAATAAAATTTTACATTTTGAAAATTTATGAAGCCATGGTTTAATCTTTTAATTTGTTTTTTTTTTTCATCTTAATTTATTTTATTATGTGTAAACACATTCACTTGTTTTTTTGTTTTTTTGAAAAATAAAAGAGTGAAAACGTTTGTTTTTATTCTGTTCTGTTAAACCAGTTGTACGTACATATTTGAAAAAAAAAAAAAAAATTAAATATTTTGGTAATAAAAAATTTCTTTTTTCCTTTTAAACTCAATTTAAATTCTGATAGTTTATAATTATTAAGTAATTTAATTATCGTGTATTTATTTTGAAATTTGATTTTTTTTTTTATTTTGGTTTAATAATATTAAATAATATAGTCAGCTACAGTTTAAAAACGATTTAAACAAATTACAAAATATCTACATACAGCATAAATGTTTGTTTGTGATATATATGTACATATCTATATATGAAAGTGGGTAAAATAATTATAGTAAATTACATTTAATACAAAATAACTGCTATGTAACTCGTTTTCATATTGTTAAACACAAACATACAAACATATGCATATCTATATAAAATATAATACAATACATATGCATGTACTTTTCTAGATGAATTTGCAATTTAATTTTGAAATAAATTTCATTACGATTTTTTTCAAATTTTTTATTTAATCTTTTTTTTTTTTTTTGTTAAAAGTAAAGCAAAAAAAGAGGAAAAAATAACAATTTTAGTTTTTCAACCTACATAGTTCATTCACTGTTTGCATGATGCTCACCATCAATCATCATATATGGTACACCAAGTTTTACTAAATAAACGCTTTCATTATCCTAAATCTAGATTACTTGCAATTTTTTACACAAAAAAAAAAATATCTAATTTAATTTTGTATTTTATTTATGTTATACGTTTTATGTTATGTATTTTTTTTTTCCAAATCTAACTTTATTTTATTTCAAGTATATCATGATTTATTGAATTTATATAAATTGCGTGTGCGTTTAAATTTACAATTATTTCAGAGATATATATAGATATAAAAAAAAATAAAAAATAAAAAAAATTGTATATATAATTACCATAATTGTAATACATAAATATGTATGTATGAAAATTTAGTATAAAAATTTTTTATAAATACAAATTACAAAACTCACTCTCTCTTTCAATATATGTATTTATGTTTATAATGTATTTAGTTTAAATATCATCTCTATAAATATGTGTATTGTATATATATTTTCCATCTTTGATTTGAAAATAAAATTTTTTTATCGATATAATACACGCATAACCAGATTATATATCGTGTGTAATTTCATATAGGATATATACAAATACAATTTAAATATGTAGGTACATATATGTATTTTAAAAAAAAAAAAAAAACTGTGTACTTTGCAAGTAATGTAATAATACGTATGTACTAAAATAAACAGAACCACAAATAGAAACATGTTAAAAATATTTTTATTTTTTAGTTTTTCTTTATTTTGTAATTTGTTTTTTTTTTTTTTTTTTTTGTTTTTTCCATTTTCCTTTACTATAAATCAACTTTATTATTTTAGTTTTTCATATCGTAATATGTACATCCAAAATAGATAAAATGAAAAATAAAATAAATAAATAATCACTAAATTCATTCCATAACAAAAACAGATTTTAAAAATAAAAGCAATCAAATAAATAAAAAATGAGAAAATTTTTGCAATCTATCCCCGATATTTTATATTCCCTGCAGCAAAATAGTTTGAAAAAAAGTGAATTAAAAATGAATGTATGTAGGTATATGCATGTGTATATTTTTATTTTTATTTTGTTTTCAATTTTGAGTTCATTGAGATTACATAGACCAGAAAGTCCACTTTGGTTTTTTTTTTTTTTGTTTTTATTTTAGATTTTATTATATTTCTAGGTCTTTATAAATATAATATATATTTTGCCCAAAAAAATAAGGCAATTAAAAAAAACTCATGTGTTTTGTATGTACACATATATATTTATACAGTGGAAATTGCTAAAAATCAAACAAAATCACGCAATTTTTCTCATATCTTTTATAATTATTTTTTTTTTAAATCTTGATTATATTACATTATATTGCAATCAAACATACCGCATATGAACACAATTTTATACTGGTTTCCATGTCGTTTCAAATACATGTGAACAGATTAATACATTTTTCCTTGTTTGTATCTGTACACATTCTGGTATGGTATTATATTAGCGTAATATTTTATATTGAATAAACTCAGTTTTTCCCATATAAACACAATTTATGCATTTACAACTATTTATTATAGTAATATGTAATAAAATCAATAAAAAAAAAAAGATAAACAAAAAAGTTAAATTCCATCGTTGATACAAATTAATGTAATTCAAAAAAAAAAAAAAAAATGAATGCAAAAAAAAAACAGTATGCGTACAAAAAACTGTAAAATGTAATACAAGAATTGACATTCTAAAAATCTCGAGCTTTACTAAAAATGATTTCTTGAAATAAACATACATTTTACTGAATTTAAAATTCAGATTTTTGTTTCTAAAACAAGAAAAAATTGAAAATAATAAATTGACGTTCTAATGACAGTTATTATGCAACTATAAGATATTCAATTTATCCATATAATAAAATGTTGAAGACATTTACAGGTCACCCCTTCCTCTACTTAATTTATTTTAAATGCTGTATGTACGATTTATGTTCTTTTTTTTAAATCTTTTCTTTTTTTTATGAAAATGTATGTATGTACTCGTAAAAGTAAACAAAATATTATTATTTTTTTATGATATATTCACAAAGTATTATCTAGTACACTTTACTTGTATATTTCATTCATTAAATGACATGACCACAATATAATGTAATAATTGCTTTCATATTTTTATATTACATTCCTAACAATATAAGGAACCGTACAAGCATATCACATTATTTAAAAGCATAATATGAAAATAAAGCTTCAATGGCAGTTATAAAGCACACATTTTTAATATTAATTTATATGTCCTACACGAAAGTACAATACTAAAAAAAACCTGAATAAAATAAAAATAAATAAAAAGTTGTACTTACAACTGCAATACAAAATGAAAGAAAAATAAAATAAAAAAAAAAAATAAAACTCGTGGTATTAAATTAAATTTCTTAGGTCAAAACATAAAAAAAAAAGAATTTCCCTTAATGAGGTTTTCACTTGAAGTTTCTATGAGTAGATAATGTGTTGACTAGGAACATTGAAGAAATGTAGAAATGTCTTATGCAGAACAGACATACATATCACACAATATACGTATGTGTGTGAAACCAGGTGAAATTACGTACCTGCATGGAAAACTTCAAGGAAATTGCATACATAGAACAAAAATCATATTATACACGTGAGACATGAACATATACATATTGTCAAACAAAATTAAAATAACAGAAAAACAAAAAATAAATAAATTATACGTTACAAATCATTTTTAATGAAGGCAAAAAAAAATAAATAAATAAAATGCATTATTAGATTTTGTTATTTATGTTGGTACAATCATGTACAATATCGAACATATGTACATATTTAATTTTATGTGTGTATGCATGTGATTAAAGTTTTTCTGCTTCATTTTCGTTTTCTTTTTTTTTTTGTCTTTTAATAAAATTTTTTTCACTTTGATAATATCTTGACCACTGTGTAAATTTGTTGATAATTGAGTATTTAGTATGTATAATATATACAAACTCATTTTATGTGCATGTACATACAAACATGTGTACATACATATATGTACATATGTATGAATGCATTTGCAAATGCATGCACAAATTAAATAAAATGAATGTTTTGCTTATTTTGTTATTAGCAACAGTTAAAGAATATATTAAATATCCGACAAACATACATATGTACATATGAATAATTTAATTGTTATGTTGTTATTTTTTCTACTGTTCGTTATTTGCTATGGCAGAATAACAAATCGACCGATACCAATATACATAAATACCAATGTGAAATTTTATAAAAGATTTATGATCGTATATTTAATGACTTATGTAAGACATCTAAGAAAAAAAAAAAATCGTTCATTGTATTTTTAAATATCTTTTTATGCGCAAACAAATTATTTTTATTAGATACTTTAACAATTATTTTATTTGACCATTTTTGAAATTTTCAATTAAAATTATTATATTTAAATATAACTCATCGATTTAAAGTTTGCTAGAAAATAAAATTACAAATATAATTTAAAATTTTATTTGAATCTAATAAAATAAAATGATTGTATATTTGCTTTCTGTTAATACTATCATATGTATATTTTTTAATGAATTTAAAACTTTTCCAAATGAATTTCATGATCATATAACAAAAATAATATTAATGTACATATATGTAATAAGTAAATGAAATTCTCATTTAACTTGAAATGAGCAAAAGACCAAATAGTAAACTCTGGAGATTTACTGCATACAATCACGATACAATGTAGCAAAATCAACTTCATCTAATATTCATTTTCTAGATGGATTTTTTTTTTTTTTTGTAAATCAAATAAAACATATAAATACTGTGTACAAAATATCAAGTTAAATATAAAACAAATCTGGTAACACAAAATTTTGAGTGCGCATATCAAAAATATTTTGACATGATATCTATTACATATAATTTATATGTACAATATAATGTACATATTATACCTTGTGCATATTACAATTTTCAATAAAAAAAAAAAAATAATAAATAAAAAAAATTTTTTTTTCCTTTCACTTCGTATTTTCAAATATTGATACAACTTGTCATACACATAAATTTGATTATAATATATTTATATATATTCAGTACAAATTTTACAATTGTATATATAACTATTTTATATGGATTATTGATTCTTGATACGTGTACATACATATGTATTAGTTGATATATGTAAATTCAACGAAAAATCAATTTCAAAATTCACTAAAATCTAATCGAAATATTGTATTTACAATAATACGAAAATATTGGTTTCATTTTAAGATACACATACATATGCGTATGTGTATGTACGTTAATATAAAGTCGGTAGTATGTCGTATGTATAAAATTCTTTTTTTATTTTAGTATTTTTATATTAAAATAATATTTCAAAAATTTCAATATTTTTTATTTAAATATTTTATTTTAATAAAAAATGAAGTTTTTTCCAGTTAAAAATGTTTTCATACCTTTTATTTTTTAAAAAGGATTAAAAAATAGAAATTTTTTTTTTTTCTGTTTATGAGATAAAAGTAGATTTTGTTTTGTGTAATTTAATGCGTTTTTCATTACACTCTAAAAACAAAAAGAAAAATCATTATACTTTTTATCCTTTTATATTTATACCAAACGTATTTTAAATGAATGAATGAATCCTTTTTTCTATAAAATATAAAAAATAATAGTACGAAATAATATGAATGTATAAAAAGTACGTACATAAATTTTCTTTAAATTTGTACTTAAGGATATATACATGTAATATGTGTTCATGTAAATAATAAACATGTACAAGAGCTACCTGTCAGATTTTCCAGTGACTTGTTTTCCATTACGGATTAAAAAAAAAAAGGAGTTTATTTTCTTGTTTGTTTTTGACTTACATATTGTATTTTACAATAATTGTAAAATATGTATTGTTACAGAAAGTAATGCATACACATATGCATCAAATTCATTTTTATACCTACAAATAAAAGTTAAATATGTTTTTATATATATATACAGATGCATGTACCATACATACAAACAGTGTTAATGCTTACTATTTTGTAAAAAAGTGAATGTACATATTATAATAAAAATTTCCCTGTTTCTAGTTCCTATTGTAATATGGTACAAACGTATAGGTATTATTAAGAGAGAGAAAAAAAAACAATAGTAAGGAAGAAAATCATTATACAATGCCCCTCATATTAAACGTACATAAATGCATAAACATGTATATATACATAAGGATAAATCCATTATTAAAAGCATTGAATATGCGAGATTTTATGAGGTATTGACTTTTATTATTTTTTTCTTCTTTTTTTCCTTCTTGTTACTCACATCATTTTGACTTTTTATGCCTGAAAATGACATGTACAAACAAATGGATTCTGCTGTTAACAAAAAATATTTTTGAAAAAAAAAAACATCAAATTTTTAAAAAAGAAAATCACTAGAGCAGTAGAAAATGCGTTCATATGTAAACAGAAATCCTTTTGTTTTTTTCATTTTTTTTTTCAAACTTCATATATGTACCTGTGTATATACACAACATGTACTGCACATACAACATAACTTATGTTATTCTATTCTATTGTAATATGTTATACAAATATACATATATAACGTGTATAAAATGCAAAATATTTTATGAGAATTGTGTAATACACAAAATACAAATTTCTTTTGCAAACATTGACATAAATTGATGAAGATGATGGCTGATACCATATACATATATATGTGCATATGTACATATATGTACATTTTTACTACTATATATCACTATACAAAATTTTATATAAAATACATGATAAATGTAAAATGAAATTTGAATAAAAGAAAATTTGAATAATGGACATTTTCAAGTTTCCATGACAAAAATCCCTAAATAGTTTATGTACATATGTGTAAATATACGTATAACGTATGAATACAAAAATATAACATATATGACATACATATATTGGATATGTATGTACATATGTGCATATTGTATTTAATACAATATAACATAGAACTCGTTTGAAAGTTTTGTAAAAAAAATTATATTGTAGTAAAACTGCACATGTACATATGTACATATGTGCTTGTGCACAATAATAAAGAATGATCATATATAAAGTACATTGTGCTTTTAAGGATAAATAGACAATTTAGACAAGATTTTCTTATTTTCTTTTAAAACATCTACACATATTGACTCTATATGTATCCCTGGAAATGTATTTACGTTTGTTATTACTTGATCGTTATATTACATATATATGTACATATGCATAAATTCTATATAATACAATATTTGTTTATATTTGCATTTGTTTAATGTCAATGTTTTTTTATAAATTGTTTTAATTTTTTATAATAGAGAAATCTTTTAGAAAATTTTTCAAAAAATATGCATAAATAAGGATATATATTTTATATGTTCAATATCATATAGATTTTTTGATAGTTTGTTCTTTTTTTTTTTTTATAATAAAATTTTATTTGAATTCTAATATTTCTTCCTCTACATATTTGAGCGTACATTCGATAAAATCAAATATTTGAATAATACTTTAATGTACAAAATATAAAACTGTATTCAAATATATAAAATTTAGTGATTATGTTTAATAATGAACAAAACCGTATAATAATAAAAATAAACTCAGTTTAGTGTTTACCAATCTGAATAATAATTTTAATATTTTTTTTCTCAAAAATTTTTATAATTTTTGATTAAATAATCAATTTAAAACATATGTACATGAATTTTAAAAATTGGAAAAGTTTCATGAAGCAACCAACTGATAATTAAAACGAAAATGGTAATTAGAGAATAAATTAACTTATTAACATATTAACAAATGTATGTGTATTTTACACGTATGAACAATAATTGCTAAATAATAAAATGCTAAAAATATTGCAATTATATTCAACATCAATTTAATAATTAAATTATAAATTTAGATTTAGGTATACAAAAGGTATTTATAAAATTATTGCCTATAGTAATGATTTTCTACGTCAATACCAGAAGTTTAGATTGCCGTTTTTGCAATTGTGTTAATTATACATAATTTGAAAGTGCATAGTATCACATTTTAAAAACACGTACTATGTAATGAGAAAAGTTTTAATTATTATCATTATATAACACAATAATTCGTATAAGATATATTGTTTCAAGAAATAACGAATTTCAAATCTAATATAAAATTTTTAAAACAATAATTAAATTAGAAGATTATATACACCTGTAATCCTTTTTTATATTTATTTTCTTTTTAAAAATATCGTTTTATATAACAAAGTTATAAAAATTTACTGAAGTCATGATGTGTACATATAATTGTCGCAAGACCAATTAAAACTGAATACATTGTAAATATCGTGTTCAATGTTACTAAATTAATGATACCATTTATTGTTTAGGAAATATATATACAGTTATACATATATACATTATTTAATATTTTATGTCCAGTATCATAATATAAACAAAAGGAAGGAAATAAGAACACATACATATACGTGTAAATTTTGCATTTAGATACTAAGTCCTTTGTGTACTATATTATCTGTTTATTTATTCTATTAACAATGTCAATATTGAATTAGTAATATAAAGAATTAATGTAGTCTATTTAGTGTTTATTTAAGAATATTTATAATTTTTATAAAGTTTTTGAAAATTATATCTTTTATAATTGCAATCATTTTAACATAATTATAATTTAAGTGTCACCAAAATATGTCAATATAAATTGTGGAGATATGTACATAGAAAAATTTCAGCTTTTCAAAATTTTCTAAGCATGCAATCTTTTTTTATAAAATGTACGAGTCAAATGTTATGATGAAAATGAATATAGTATGTACTGGTAATACTAAACTCTATGTAACCCATACGTTCTTTCAACAACCTCGTGTTTATTGTGAATATATTATATATATTTCTATACACACATAACACTGTTGAACAAAAAATCGATTTTTCCCTGAAACGTAAACTTTTCATAGATAAAGTATAGCTACTACCGTACCACCTAATATAAAATAACAAACAACTTTATATGTATATACATATAATGGAATTTAGAGATAAGGATAAATTTGAATAATAACAAAAATGATTTTGATAAAATCTAAAAAAAAAAAGATATAATGTAATAATCAGTGAAGTAGTGGAAAATTATGAATGAAAAAATGTTGAAATTTAACTGATGAAAATGTAAGACATATTGTTTTTACTTACCCTGTTATTCTGATGTTGTATATCATTCTGTTCACCGGGTTGTTGTCCGGTACGAATTTTTTTATTTTGTGGTCCATCTGATGCACTACCACTACCACCTCCGCCGCCACCACCTCCTCCACCGCCCGCACCGTTAAATGCCATCGTCGCCGTGGTGATACTGTTTCTGTTAATACTATTGATGACGTTAATGTTGATACTGCTGCTGTAACTGCAATTGACTAAATTATCTCCACCAAATAATGTGCTAGTAGTTATGGTGTAATGAGTTTGCCCTTGTTGTTTTTATTGTGTAAAAATACTGCTATCGTTATTATGTTGTTAATATTGTTGTTGTTTTGCCTCTTCTATTCTTCTCAATTTATGTATGTATTGCAACTTACAACACTGTTTTTCCTGCTGCTACTAAACCAATTAATGTTACCTGAAGATGACACCAAGATGATAATAATAATCAAGATAACCTTACTGTTGCTGCCACTTCAAACCGAAAACAAAAACAAACTGTTTTTTAAATAAGTGTCTCTTTGCTTTTTTTTTGCTACACACCGTTCTGTTGAGACTACGTGTATGTATGTATGTAGATAAAATCAACAATTCACAATTTTTCTATATTATTATTATTATTTTTTTTAATTTTCTCTAATTATTTTCTTAAGAGCTAAACAATTAAAATATTTAAAAATTCAAATTCTCTTCTTATTTATTTTTTTTTCTTCTAATTGTGTAATTTTTAGATTTTCTTTTATTAAATTTTCTATCTTACTTTTAAATGTATTGATTTACAAATACTTTATATTGATAAAGTGTATTTACGAAAAAGGATTTTCCAAAAATATGATGTTTATTTAAATGAAATTTTTGAATAATAAAAAAAATTCTTTTTTTTTTTTTTGTTATTTTCAAATCAGCTGTTTTTTATTATAAGAAATTTTATGTATTGTATATAAAAGTATTTACGTTTGTTGTAATTTTTGTATGTAACAACACTATATTATAATAATTTTATAATGTACACACAAATATTTTCCGAAATATTGTATGTAAGTATCTGACAAAAACTTGGACAAAATTTTTTATTTTTCTCGTTTTAAAAATAAACTTCTTTTATGTTTTTTTTTTTCCAATAAAATATTTATATATTTTATTAATATTTATATTTTTCTAATAATAAATGAATTACTGTTTAGTTGTATGTATGTATGTATGTAGAACTGTTTTGTTTGAATGACAAGCAAATATGTAATGAAATGTTATAATAGAAGTAAAGTTAAAAGCAAAAATTATTTTTCTTCTGTTTTTTTTTTTTTTACTTTTTCTCTTGTTTTTCAACTGTCACAACGTCACGGCGAAGGCTACTTCAACCAATTTTTTTTTCTTGTTTTTACTTTTCGTTGTTGATGATGGTAACTTTGCTTCTTTGTTCTTTGCTTTTCTATTTCTTTTCTACATATACAACTTTCTCTTTTTTCATATGTTTATTATGTACACATACAGTAGAAATGTACTATATTTGTAATTTTCTTAAGTGAATTTCTTATATTTTTCATGAAAATTATTAAATTTTTAACTTCAATTTTATAATTAAAATCTAATAGATTTTAATCATATCAAACATTTTCATTTTTTAATCAAAAAGAAAAATTCATTAAATTTTCCATTTTTTCCATTAAGCTTACTACATATAATAATAAAAAAGGATGGAAAATTTTTGTTTTTCATTCAAATCTCTTCTCTATTCTATATTATATTTTGTAGTTATTGCTTGTACTGTGTGCTGGAAATTCGGATTTTCTTGCTGGAATTTTCCAAATGATGACGACAACAGGAAAATTTTGCGTTTGTATATATAATGTAATACATATATTGTATATACATATAAGATATAATATCAGAAATAAATAGCAGCAAAAATAACCGACGATAAAATGATAGTAAAAAGAAATGTCACAATATTGGTCGTTACTTTTTGAGCATACGGTGATATAATATAATAAAATACACAGCACAAGGTTTATATTATTTAAATTATATTGATGTTTTTTTTTGTGTTCTAGTTAATAATAATTGGGTTTTATTTTTCTTGGATTTTCATAAACGACGATGGTGACGATGATATGTTTAGTAGTTAGTTGGTTATTAGTTTATATCGTTGTTTTTCTATTTTCTTCGAAGTATTTTTCATTCGCTGAATGTTATATGAAATTTTATTGAAGATAAAGAAATATTTTCTTTTCGTTGCTTTCTTCCGGTTTTCGCCTTAAGATTTTGATTAAAGTTTTTTTTTTTTGTTTATTTTTCTTTTACATCGAAAACACTCATACACTTCAATAAAATTGTTCACTTTTTTTTTCTTTTTTTAACTTTTACTCAAAAAAAGAAAATATTTTCTTTTTTGGTAATTTTCTCACACACTTAAAGAAAAACGATAAACTATATACGAAAAGTTAATAACCGCGTTTTACACGTTTTATACGTACATACATATATTTAATGAACGTAAATATTGAAAATTTCCAAGCGTATACGTTTTACAAACTTTTTAATTTAGATTAGTGAACTATACCATACATATGTATATTTCTTCTAAAACCGTATAGAACAATTCCGCCGGATGATATTATATTCAATCGATTGATGATGGGTGTATTATTATTATTATTTTTTTTTTTCAAATAATTTTTAATATATTTTTATTTTATAAGTTAAATATGTTCTGTTATGTTTTCTATTTTCTATTTTGTTGTATGTTTATGTTAAAATAACAGATAATTTTAAAACTAATTAAAGTTTTGATAGGTAGGTTATTATAAGTAAGTAGATTGATGTATATATATTTAAGTTTTAAGTGTGGGTTAGTCTGTGTGTTTTTGCAAATATATATATGATAGATATTATAGCCAAAAATGTTTCTTTTTTTTTTTTATTTTGTTTTTATTTTTGTTTTTATTCTAACAAGAAATTGTTTTTTTTTTTTGTTAAGTAAAAGTTTATTTTAAAACAAATTTTTAATTTTTTATTTTTAATTGAAAATAATAACAATTAAAACTAATACAATGAATAACTTTAACTTTTACCCAAATAACATTCTACATTTTTGTTTTTTTGTTTTTTTTTTTGGTTAATAAGATGCGTTGTTGTAATTTGTTTTGTCTCTTCAATTATTGTTGTGTATAGTTTTGTATAATTATTATCTTATATAGTTATAATGTGTAGATAAAATTAAAATTTGATTATTTTTACATTCATGTTAATATTTTATGTGAAGTGTAATAATTGTAATGATTTTTATTTAATTTAATTTATTTATTTTTTTTTTTTTGCAATTAAAGGAACAATTTTTTTTTTTTTTTTTTAATTTCACAATTCTTCTTTTTATTTGTATTTCACATTTAATTGATTTTTTTCTTTTTTCATCATATGATAAAATTGAAAAAATTTTTATTTATATTTTTATTTTTTCTATGGCTTATTGATATTATTTATTTAGCAAAAAACACATATAATTTTTCATAAAATTGACACTTTAAGCACTCCTATCACTTCCGATTCGTTTTAAAGTACAACTCGTACTGAGTATAAAATTTGCGAGTACTGTAACTATAAAAATTCTACATTATTATTTTATTATATTTTTAACAGACTAATACATTTACATATAATAATACATATACTATAAAAAAAATTTTCATTGTACCAACACTAATACGCTGTTATATAGACATATGTATGGGTTTGAATTTTTCCTACTTAAATGAGAAAATTTTTCATATTTTGTGAAAATATGTTAGATACTCAGTAGAAATACTAATACTACAATAGATAGTGTTTTCTTTTTTACAATTATATATTAAATGCATGATTACCTACGTGTATAATAAATATAGCATATACATACATATACATACATGTTATCTACTATGCATTATGAAATGTAAGTTTTAGATAAAATTTTCAATAATAAATTAGAGCAAATTTAAAAGAAATAAATTAAAAATTTTCTTTTTCAAATAAAGTTAAAATTTCGAAGTTTAATATGAAAATTTTAATAACTAAAAACGTGGGTAATCTGTACAATGTTAAATAATAACATGTCATAGCTTTTAGATAATAATTACATTTTTCAATCATGAAACGTGGCACTGACGTATTCATCGACATTTATTTTGATTGTTTTATCTTATTTAAATTACATGTCATAATATACAAGTACACTATACACTAATAATTGTAAACTATAAAATTATTTTGCTCCCAAAATAAATAAGACTCTGTTTACCTATACAAAAACATTTAAGATACTCTACATACAAATATATTATTTTATCTACCTGTAAATGTGTACACATATACAAGAAGTCGACCGCATTTATATACATACACACATTAAATAAATTCATTCATTGATAAATGAATGTACATGTGTATGTATATAATTACTTATTTTTAAACAGTATAATTTTATGTATTCTTCTGTGTACTAACGGTGAGCATATATTTTATACACATGAACTATATATGTACATATAATTTTTATACTCATTTAATAGTCGCATTATAATTTATACAAATTTACAGTTACATTAGTGTGTGAAAATGAGCAAAAGTTTTGCGCACGCAATTTTCCTCCCACCCAAATACAAAGCAAGAAAAAAAAGAAAATAAACAAACAACAATTTCATTTAGCTGAACAAATTTGAATGGTACCAAATTACGGTGAGTATTTTCAGCTTCAACTCAACCCAGCAAAAGCATGTTGCTTTGCTATTACAAAAATATCTTTTATCTTTTCTTTCTTTTACTTTTATCACATAATGTTCATACATACACGTACATACATATATATTCCTTATATTATGTTTCATTTTCAAACATTTCATTTAATATCTAAGTTTTTTGAAATTTTCTTAATCTTAAAAGAAACTTTAGAGAAAAAAAAGCTTTTCTCACAATGCCGCATATATAGTATGTACATATTTTACAATTAAAAAAAATAAAAATATATGTATTAAAATGTACTTGATGCCCGCCCAATACAACAACATTTTCTTTATTTTTTTATTGTACTTATAATGCATATACTATGCTGTATATATATACAAATGTATACATATGTATATCAAATGTGAGTAATAATGCAACAATTAACGTAATGCAATATATATGCATATGTAGATATGTTTGCAGCTAAAATTACTTTTATTTATATACTGCAGCAGTGCAGCTGAATATTTCACATGTGCATTATGATATTGCCGTTAACCGGCAAACTTTCAATACTTTCTTTAGATACTTAATACCATTATATAGCTATTTCATTTATCATATATCAATAATATGCCTATTTTTCTTGTAATTCTCCATCAATTTTTTACGTAGATCATGCGCAATGAATTCATAAGAATTTTTATATAAATTTTCATTTTTTTTTCTGAATTTTCTGAAAAAATTATGATTTTAATTAATTATTTGAAACACTTAAAAATTTGAATCTCTTGTTTTACTCTAACTGATCTAAGGTTAATTATTGTTTTTTTTTTTTTTTTTTTTTTTTTAAGATGCAAGTAAGCGATAGATTGTGAGCATAATTTTTTAATTATTTGCAAAAAATTTTTACAGTGTACTTTACGATAAATTTAATGAAAAGCTTTAAATCATGACTGTGTTTATAATGTTTATAATATATTCAGTACCCTAATCATCAAAGGCAGGGTTAATGTTAATTTATTATTTCTATCACAGAAAATATTATAAGTCAAATTTTAAGAAAAAATTTTGAATAATTTTAATCAATACCAAAAAAAGTATGAAAATCTGTTTTAATCCGATATAGCTAACATAGGTTTTTATACTAAAAAAATTCAAAAAAAAATAAAAGTTATTTATTTGATTTTTTTTTTATTATTTTACTTTAAACACTTCTTTTCCTTTTTTCCTTTTCCAGAAGCGATCAGTCTATTTAAGAATATTTAGAATATTGTTTAAACGAGACAATACAAACTTTACACATATCTTGATTTTTCATAACAGACAATTTAAAAAAACAAAATCAATAAATTTGAAAATTTCTATCAATTTAATATGTTTTTTATTAACTTTTTTCTAAATTATCGTCTCCAATATTGTACGTGACATGTAAGTACACTATAAAACCCTTATATATGTATATGCATTCAATTTATAAAATAACGCGATATGAAAAAAAAAACAATGAAAATAAATAAATGAAAATTATATTCTATTATCATTTTTTACGATATCTTCAATAAAAACTGATAATACAAAATACAATATTATACTGATATTATTTCCTTTTTTATTCATTCTTCATTGTGCATAGTGTTATTAAATTTACTGTTTAGCACATAAAACACGTTCACGATTACAATATATTTATAATGGTTATATGAATTATATATGTATGTATGCAGAGTTTTTACTAGCTACATACATATATTACCATCTATTACCATAACTTCCATAACTCTAGCCCATGTAAACATATTAGTAATAAAAATAAAAAATAAAAATAAAAACAAATAAATTATATAAAAAAAATCTACATATATGTACGTATAAATAATATATAAGATATCAGTAGCATCTTATCAATGAATATTTTTGCTGTAATCTCAAATATACCAACATCTAATGACACATTAAATAATGCACAAAATTTTCTATTGAAGATAAAATAAAAAATTCAATTTAAAAAATAGAATGATTGTAAATATGAACATACATATAGTATACCTCATGCTCATAGTATTTATCCTGCCATACATATAAAATAAAATAAAAGCAAAAAAAAAAAAAACAAATATAAATTTTTTTCTTATACTAAATATGTTTTACATTATTATGACTTGCACTTTATGTATTTTCTATATATAATAATATCTTACAGGATAATTTAAAATATTGCACAGATAACTGATATCTGTTCTGTAATATGTAAGTAAAGTAATGGAGCGAACACGCAAAAATTTCATTTTCTTGAAATTTTCTTTTTGTTTATTTTTATTTTTTTCTTTCTATCTTATATTCTTTCAATTTTCTGTTGTCTTTTTTTACCGATAAAACCTTATTATTATCTTTGTTTTTTGTATCATTTCTTTGTTTTCTTTAAGCAATATCTTTTTTTATTCTTCTTTTTTAAATTTCAGAGACAATATTTCTTTTCATTATTGATATCCTTTCGTAGTTTACTTTTTATTTTTATTTTTTATGTTTTCCTTCTTTTTTTCTTTATAAATATGTATACCTTTTCTATTGAAATTTTTACACATAAACTTACATACATATATACATATGTACGTTCATGTATGTTCGTTTTATCAAATTCAATTATCTGTTGCTTATATGCACATTGACAATTGTATGTGTACCAATATCTGATGAAATATGTATATATGTATGTATGTATGTATACGTTGCATAAGTATATTTCTTTTACAGACATACATATGTCACATATAGCAAATATACCTTGTACTTACGTATATGTGTATGCATATGACATGTGATATGTGAAAAGATAAAGGAAATATTTTCAATGTGCACATTTTTCTTAATACGAATAACAATATAAAAAAAAAAGAACATATAACCACAAGAAAAGTAAATGAAGAAAAAAAATCTTAAAGGTTCCAAAGAGAATCCTTTTCTATGTTACGTTTCTTTTTTTTTTCAAATTAATTTCACGTTTTTCCTACATGTGTGCATATTACATATAAAAAATACATATTACTGCACGTACATAATATCATGGTATTCCACAATTTTAACAAATTGATACAAAAACCTAAAAATATATAATTCTATATATTTTCTTAGTTTAAACATAAGCTCATATTCTCATAATAATAATTGTATGTACATAAGAGGAAGAAAAATAAAAAATAAGGAAAAATTGACTTTAAATTTCTTAAACTCTATATATACATATGTATATTTATATATCTGAAAAAAATAGCAATTGTATACGTATCTACGTATAAAAAAAATTATGTATATGTATATATTGCTATACACGAATAAGGAAATGCAATTTTCTACCGCAAAGTCATTTTTTGTTTTTTTCAAAATATTTTTCGTTGAGAAATGGCATTTACCTTTCATTTTATGTACACTTTTCTTGTTTTCTTTATTTTTGAACAAATGAAATGAAATAAACTTATTATTATTATTTTTTTTTTTGTTTTGTATGTGTATGTCGTATATTTGCAAGAAGTGAATTTTTTGAAACAAGGAAGGAAGAACATAAAAAAAAATCAAGAAAAAAAATATACTGAAATTCTTCACATACTATACATATTTATTATATTTGTACACCAAAATTGGATAAATATCTTTTAAAAAATGAGATTTTCGCTTCGTTATAATATTTTTTTTATTTTGTTTTTTTTTTTTTTTCTGGTTTTCCTGTGTACATACTGATAAAATTGAAATGAACGTGAATAAAAGTGTCAAGAAATTTTAGGTGACAAATTTCATTTTTATTTTTTTTTTTATTTATTTTTATTCATTTTTATAATGTATGAGTCTATATACGAGTACATATGTATGTACATACATACTTGCACCTTAATATATTTTTATTTCCTATTACAAAGTTTTCCTTTTTTACATCATGTACTTTTCAAAGTATTTCCTTAAATCATTATATTTAAAGCCATCAAATGTGTGCACTTTCATGTGTTATGTATGTAAATATATACACATGTTCTATATAAATTTAGTATGTAAATAAATACATTCATACAGATATTTGTACTCATCTATAAATACAGTGCATTGTCGATCATCCGTTTTTTTTTTTTTTTGATTCATTTTAATTTAATACATTAATTTAATTTAATTTAAATTATTTTTACTTTGATATTATTTTTCATGATACAAATAAAATTGTATAAATTTTGTATGTAATAATAACAGTATGAGTTACAATATTCATCTCAATTAAGTTGAATAAAACCAAATTATTGTAAGGAATACAATTATCGAAGCTATACTGTACATCAAATTAAGTTTAAAAAAATTTCAATAAATTTACTCATATGTGTATATACGAATACCTATGTACATATATGTAAATGTAAACTACAGATGTACTCTATCAGCAATTTTATATTAACTCTAACACATCACATATTGAATTAAAATGTATGTCAAAGATAATTTTTTATTTTATTTATTTATTTTTTTTTTCTTGTACCACGTATATATATTTCTTTTATATTCCAACTTTATATTTTTGTGTGTACGTACTTTTTTTCCAATTCTGTGTTTTAATATTGTGCTTAGATATGTACAATGTACATAAACCATTTAAAATAGATACAATTTCAAAGCATCAACAAATTAAATTTAATCTTTTATTCTGTCTCTATGACACTATAAAATTTTTCTCTTCCATTTTGTTTTTTATTTGTTTTTATTTTCTTTTTTTTTTTTTTTTGTTAAATTCTATTTTATTCTTTTAATCGAAATTAAAAAAAAAAAAAAGAAAAGATATAAATAATATACACGAAAACAAAAACCGAATATAAATGAAAATCGACTTTTTTTTTTTTAAATCGCTTTAAAACTACTGTCAAGGCAATATGTCACATCATCAGTTTGTATATTGCATTATACTCCATGTTTGTACATAATATGTTTTATGGTTATATATTAAATACGTAAATATTCATATATACATACATATATGTATATTTGCAAACGTAAGTATTTCTTGATTTATTTCCTGTGTACAACATACTTATAAACATGAATATTCTATAATAACATAAAACACGTATATACATGATACACATACACATGTCTATCTGTATATTTAAATACGTTTATATGTATGTATTCCTGAATGCAAAAATGAAATCATTCAAAGGATAAAATCCTATCAATGACATTCAATTTATTATCTTGTTTGATGTATGTTTATATGCATGTGTGTATGCATAAATGTACATATTTATAAAAAAAAAACAAACTATCCAACATAAAAACAATTTATTGGATACAGTGTACATTTATCATTTTATCGATTTACAAACATACAATATATGTATGCATGTATATGCAGGTAAATATGTATCTTACTGTATACATATAAATACTATACAAAGGAATGAGGAAAATTATTTCATTTTTATCCATAAAAAATATTCCATTACACCTCATTCAGCATTTAAGTAAAAAAGAATATTGTTTATTATTAATTAATTCTTTTTGTTTTCAATTTTTTATTTATTTTTTATTTTTAATAATTATTCATCAGCATACATGAGAATTTATAATTATAAAAGATTTCCTTCGTTTTATTATGTTTTTTTATTTATGCTTATTTGTTTATTCTTTTTGTTATTTTATAACATAATGTATCCGAATACTTGCAGAAAACAATATTATTATCATTGTGGAAAATACTTTACTTCCGTATTTTTAATATGTACATTATTTTTGTTAAAATATGGATTTTTTCAGAAAATACATATTATTATTTATTATTTATTTTTATTAATTTTTTTAATATTGATTTATGAAATTAAAAATATTTAAAAAACAAGTTTTTTTTTTTCATCTCAAAACTTATTTAACATTAATTTTAATTGATACATACATATAAATTAATAAATTTATTAATAAAATCTTCTCGGAAAATTGCAATTTATGTTTTAACATTTTTGTTATTATACATTTATCGTTTATTTTTCTTCGTATCCCTTTTATATTTTTGAAAAAATCTACTATTATAAGTCAGTACTGAGAAAACTATTAAATCTTCATTTTTTCTTTTCTTTTTTTTTTTTTTTTTTTTTGAAAAAGTTAAATATTTTATTCTTGAAAATAAAAAAAGACGAAAAATTTACAACACCAAATCTACAGTTCTTCAATTTTTATTTTTTATTTTTTCTTCATTATGCCATTTTTTTATATTCAGTTTTCTTTTTTGCTTTCATAGTACAATATTATCATTGCTTTTTGCTCGACAAAATATAAAAACTGTAAAGAAATGTCATAATGTTTGGTACATAGCTTATGTAATTATCATTACAATCATCATTTGGTTTTTTGTTTGAATTTTATTTCGTTTTTTTTTTTCTCCAATTTTATGTTCATTTCGTTTATTCATAATATACAGCTCACAATATTCAATTGCATAAAAGATAAACAGAATAAACAAAAAAAAATAATTATAATAATAATACTAAGTTTTGATATTAAAAAAATATTTTGATTAATATACATAAGCTTTTGATAATAATAGAAATCCTACTCATACATACATAACATATTTACGTGGAATTTATATAAAATTTGGTCATCATTTTTATAGAAAATATGAATCTGAAAATAAATCGTCTATTGACCTTTTATGTTGCAAATAAAAAATAAAAAGAAAATTTTTAATAATGAAAAGATGACATTTGATAAATAAAACATAATACACACATACATACATACAACAAAATCAACAATAATTTTTTGAAAATAGATTTTTATTCATAAACATTTTTTTTTTTTTGTTACATCTATTCATATCCTTCTTTATACATACTTTCATTTTTTTAATAAAATTTGCCAGTTATGATATTTTACACAAAATATTAAAAAAAAAAAACGTTCTCCCTTTTCTTTTTTATAAGAAAAACCAATAATTTACGAAGTTTAACATTTTCATTTTTACACCCAAACATAAATTTTTGTTCTGAAAAAACGTTTTTTTTTTTTTTTTCTGTTAAAACTGTAATCTCATGAAAAACAGTATAAACAAAAATTTTAGATAAAAAAAAAAAAAAACAAACTTTTTCTTAAAAGGAAAACTAATACAATACTTACAAAAATTTTTTTAATGTATGCTACTTACGTATACAATATAGACATTAACATAAAAAAGTGAAAATGTGAATCTTTATTCTATTTATAGAAGATGTAGGTAAATTTAAAACATATTGAAATATTTTCGAAAATTTACATAAAAATGAAAGAATTGTGTAAATACAATTTTGTATGTGTGTGTTAAAGTCAAATATATGTTCAATAGCATTCTTCTAAAGAATTTTCCTTAAAATTTAAACATATCAATTTTTAGTTGACTGAATATAAAACCGGACATGAAATCAACTAAAATGCTCTATTTCTCTTATGATCCCATACGTGATTGGTTTCAATAAATAAAAAAAAAAAAAGTTCGTGTACGTAAAGAGACTAAAACAGAAAAACAAAAAATACCCAAAACTAAAGAAAACATAAAAAATAAATAAACAAACCAAAATAATGTTTTGTATTCTTTGATAAATGAATTTTCTGCACGTTCATATAAGAGATATTCTATACGTACGTATGTCTACACACTATGTAGGTAGGAATATTTTTATAAAACCTAAACAACCAAGCTTTCATACATAAAACAAAACATACAAGTAAAATGAAATATTCAATAATTTCGGTTCGAAGAATTCATACATTTGAAATGTTAAGATAACATTTATATTTTGACCCTAAACAGATAAGTAGGTGTGTACATATGTATTCAATTTATATTTGGGTATAGAATTGATACTATTTTTTAATTTAAAATTTTGTTTCTCATTTATAATATTTTAAATCAAAACAAACTTAATTTTTTTAAATTTTAATATAAAAAATATATTTTTCTTTATTTTTTACAAAAATATGTACAAATTTATTTTATGCTTGCGATGCGGGTATGTAGAATAAGAAACCTAATAAATTCTCTATTGATTTGTAAAATTCGATACTACTATCCTTATTCCATTTTCTTTTCCTTTTTTTTTTTTTTAATAAATACACATATGTACGTTTTCTGAGAATTTTTCCTTTTGTTTGTTTATAATCTTTGTAAATCATATAAAAACTTAAATCAATTTAATTGAAATTCTTGAATCCGAAATTTTCTACACTATTAAAATAAATATTAAAATAAAACTATTAAAATTCATATGTTTATTTAAAAGAATTATCATAATAAAATATCATATAAAAACAAATAACAGAATATGTAAAACTTAAAACAATTTAAATACGATATTTCAAATTTCTGAAATTTATTAACATTTTATTTATTTTTATTTTCAATATTTCGGTGTTGAACCAATTTTTAGGAACTATAACAAAACACATTTGGAAATGTGATTCTTGTACGTGTTTGTTCACAAGCATATACTTACATATGTACATATGTATATATTTATGTATGATACCTAGGTATATAGACATCACACGTATGTATATGTACATACATACATATATTCTTTTTATCGTTTATATGCCAAATATGTAAATACATATTATCATTAATATTCAAACCATGATTTTCAAAAACACAATAAGATAAACATAGACCTATGCTATTGTGACTATAATATGTGTTCAATACACATACATATGTACAAACGTTTATACATACATACATACATATACTGTATTATAATAAGGAATAAAGAGCTTTTATCTTAAAATATAAACGTCCATAGAAAAATACAGTTAAATAACATTGATTTCGTTATAGAACAATACAAAAAGGACATATTATATTGAGCTATTTAAGATCATTATATTAAGTATCATATAAGGAAGCAACAGGATGTCTACAGTACATACAGTACATTGCACATCTACTACATACAAGTACATACATATATTGTGTTGAATATTTTTGACAAAAGAATTTTTTTTTTTTTTATTGATTTCAAAATTGAAAATGTTCAATACCATAACAAAAAAAAAAAAAAAAAAAAACAATAAAAGTAGGAGAAATCATAAAAAATATAAAAGTAAATTAAAATGAATGGTTTTTGGTTGACTTATATAAGTACGTTGAAATCAAAATTCTGATCACAAATGTAAAAAGGATACAATTTACTACTCTTATATTTTGATATACAGCAATGTAAAAATAATAAATTTGAAATATGTGCTCGAAAAAAGAAAAAAAAATACATATAAACGAATATACCATCATCGTAAGGACACAGCTATGAATTCTAATAGCATCTTAGGTTCAGTGCTTATATAATTGATGACGATGGTGATGATGATGATGATGATGATGACGATAGTGATAACACTGAAATGTACGTGTCTTCTAGGAGATTCTTAATCAATTTCCAATTCAAAGGATCAATTTTTTATCTTTTTATTTTTATTACATTCGATCTACTTGATTTATTACATACAGTTAGTTTCATTTGCAATAAATAAAAATAATAAAAAATGACAAAATAAGTAAAAAATAAGTAAAAAATAAAATAAAATACTTATCTAATAGGTTATACATACATACATATTATGTATAAATAAATGTATACATACGTAAATATGTAACGCGAGTATACGTTTAAGTATTTCGAATAATATTTAGAATAATTAGAAAATCAATACAATTTAAATAGATTTTATCTCTTCAATATTTATATGAATACATAGTACAAATTTAATAGCCTGAAGCAAATCAAAGTTTCTATTGTGTATTCAAAAAATCATAAATATGAGAACATTAAATATAGAGTCAAATTAAATTGCAAATAAACTGAAAATTATGAAAAATTGTAGTATATATATATATATATATGTATATACACATATGTACGTATGTACATACATGTTTTATTATAAATACAAGTACGTAGGATGTGTAAATTTCATTTCAAATATAATAAAATTAGTTTCCTGTTATCGTTATCGTATTTCATAGTGATTTTTTATTTTTAAATAAAAACTAATTATATTTAAAAATGAAAATTCTTTTTGTAGTTTAAATAAATCAAATAAAATACATTACATTCATATGTACATAGTACATGCAATTTTAACAAATTTCATGTTAAATTTTCTTAATAAATTTTACCAATTTAAATTTGAAATTTTTAGCAAAAAGAAAATAAGAAATTTTATTTTAAATTTTTCCATGTATACATCACCACATATTATGTATGTATGTATGTATGTATAATGCTGACTTAAAATTGAATTAATTTATTTATATTTATCATAATCCTTACAAGAACATATTAAATCCGATCCATCATTCAAAAATAAATTTTCTTATATTTTCTTTATAAATTTATGTATGAAACAACAAATTGTATGTACATGTGAAACTTTTACTACAGAATAAATTCCAGTTCAATTACATATATGCACATATTTGTACATGTCTACATATGCATATATTTTTCACACATATACAAATGTATATAAATGCGTACATGTGTATATGTATAAAATGGAAAAGATATTTTATGTTATTTTGGTGTCAATTCTTTGGTTAACCACATAACATACATATGGTCGGTTGGATGTACATGCAACGTAACAACATAAAAATCTAGACAAATAACGTAAAATTAAAGCGTTTTTCTAAATGAAAACTTCGATTGACATGACAGGCAAAACTTTCCATCAACCCACATGTGTTTCTATGCATATATAATGAGAATCAAAATAATAGTATCGAAATGATATGATTATAGAAAATTTTTTTTTTTTATTTAGCCATTTGTTATCTCAGGGCAAGAGCCAAAATAACTATTAGTGGTATACCACATTTTATGTACATAGTTCAAATACAATACGTTTGTATAAATGTATGTATATGTACATATGTACATAAGTATGTATGAACTTTATTCTAAACAAATAGAATTTGTTTGGTTTGATCACTTTATAATGGTGGTTATTTTTGAATTAAAAATTAAATTTTCACAAAATAAAATTAATTTTTTTTTTTTTAATTTTTCTATTTAGCCTAAATTATAATGTGGTCTTTTCAAAATATAAAACCACATTGTATTTGTTTTCTTTTCTTTAATAATGACAATAAGCAGCAACAAAAATTAAAATAATTTGAATGAAACTGTCTGACAGTATAACCGCGTAAAAATTTAAAAAAAAGAAAAAGAGAAAAACAAGAAAAATATTTTCTTTTAAAAAATTATTAATAAATCATACGAACACATTACATTTTTTATGATTGACAATTTTGTGTAAAAAATATACGATTTGAAAAAACAAAATCCAGATGTTTTACTTCAAATAATTTTTATTTTAAAGCAAATAAAAGTATGCTAATATGTAGCAGAAAATTAAAAGAAAATATTTGTGTTAAAAAATTTAAAACAAAATATATACAAGGTGTGTGTAACAAAGACAATACATAATACTTTAAATGAATTTCGCATTATATTTTATATTTTTAATAGATTTTTTTAAATAATTTATTGATGTATCAAAGAAAAATAAAAATAATTATATACACACCTGCATATATATACACACATAAGTTAGTATACTGTTGCTTTATAAAGCTTGTTCTTGTCTTAGAAATAAATTTTTTGAGTAAAAAAAAAAGTAAAAATTCAAACTTGAGTGTATTTTAAAGATAAGTATGATACATATGTATGTACGGTAATATTTTTACATGATATTGTTTTAATCGATTTTTGAAAATCAATATAAATTTAGGTATAAAATTTTTAAAATATTCATTTTTACAAAATGTGGCTTACATACAAAATTCATAATAATTTTCATAATAATTTTTCATTATTTTCTAAGTAATTCATCATGCATATGGATAAACAATTGAAAATGAAAATTTACTACATAAATAAATTATGCAAATTTATAGAATTTTACAAATAGAATTTTTAATTTAATTTGAAATTATATGAAATTAAATTTTAGATAATTTCCAATTATATATTTGAAATTTTGCATGTATAAAGTACGTAATATGTATATCCGTATTCATATACATATTTATGTATATATGTACATATATATTGTTTCATGAAATTTGTGAATAAATTAATATTACATGTAAACTTTGTTTTTTTTTTTTTAACATAAAGTACATGATATTATACTTGTATGCTGTTTTCACATTTTATTAATTATATATTTTAAATTGCATTCAAATTAATATGCATTTATACATGTGTTATGTGAATATTTACATCCATATACATATTTATATACTCGCATATAATGAAAATATATCTGTAGATATGCATTCGGCTTTATTTATAAATTTAATTTGAATTATAAATATGTAATTATGAACTCATGCATTTATGTATTATTTTATGTAAACATGAAATGACAATCATTTTGTGGTTTTAATACACTTTTAATGTACATAAATACGTTTTACATATGCATTTCTCTATATATAGCGTGCATACATTATTTGTACACACATATATGTGTACATATGTACACTGATGACTGAGTCAATCAATTATTCATAAGTCTTTACCATATCACCATATATAATTAGGTTAAAAATTTCGGTTAACCATAAACCTATTCAAATAATTGACTGAATTCTAATTAGCTGTTCTTAGTACATACATACACACATACGAATTCGAATAGAATTTTCAAAATATGAACTTCATAAATATTATATAATACAAAATACAGTTTGACATTTATATGAATTGTGTATATGTATAATTTTATATACCTATGTAATTATTTTTATATACACAAATAAAATTTTATTTACGATGTATCTATATAACTTGATATAACACATTTTATTGTATATATTGTATTATGTAAATATAAATGTACTTAATTAGTAAATGACGATTTTATCACAAAATATGTACATTATACGTACATATGAACTTGTTATTATTATGATAAAATTTTGTATTATAACAAATAAAAACCACATTTCACTCATATATACATACATACCAAACTAATATGAATTTTTCAAACATATAAAAATAAAATAAATAAATAAATACAATAAATTAAAAATGAAAAAGCACAAAATAGAAACCCCGATCTGACATTTTAATTAAAAAAAAAAAAAAAAAAAAAAAAAAATACGTACTAATGTACATCCAAAACCAACACAAAAATCTAATAAATAAATAAATATGTACACGTTACATTATTTATAGTGTTTTTGTTTTCATTAAATAAAATTAGAATTCATATCCTTAATAACATACGCACATGTATAAATTTTTACGTATGTGTCTAATGTTGTTAAATAATTTTTTGTTTTTGTTTTAGCTTACATAAAATTATCGAAATTACTTTTAAAATTAAACATTAAATTGATTTCATGTACAAACCTTTAATACGTAGGTTTTAATTTTTATTGATTTATTTATTCTCGAACATTTTCTAGAGTTCATTTATTCAAACTAGGGAAAAAAAGAAGCATCACAATAATTATCTTTAAGTGATGTAATACAAAAAAAAAAATAAAATAAATAAAATAAAACAAAATTACAAAATTAATATTAATTTTTCTTATTCATTATCTTACACATCCTTTAATTTTATTTTATGACTGTAACATTATATTAGTAAACTTTTCTTTTTTTTTTTTTACAACTAATAAAAATATTGTAAAATAGGATAAAACCATTTTCAAATTTTATATGTTAAAAGGAAACATATGGCGTCAAAAATTTTATAACAAAGATAATACTAAAAACAAAAAAAAATCAAAATAAAGTATGATAATAAAAACAATTTTCTAAACTAGTTTTTTGTCTTTTTCTATCTTATACAGAAAGGATCATAACAGATTTTAAAAATTTTATTTGACCCTCATTTTCAATGCTTCAATCATTTCATTTTTCGTATTTTTTCCTTTTTTTCCTTTTTGTCTTTTCCGTTTTTCTTCTTTTTTCATATAACATGGGTTTAAAGATTATTTCGTCACTTATACACAAATTCGAATATTTATACATATGTGTTGAAAAATTTAGAAATTTGTATAAAAAGGAAACAATTTACATTATTATCAAATTTAAAAACACAAATTCAAATCAAATTATATGAAAAAATTAGAACAAAGGGCAACCATTTTTAATTTAAAAAGTCCATCTTTAGTGGTTTTTATTTTATTTTATTATTGTGATTTTTATTTTTATTTTTACTTCATATCAAGGATAACTATTAATTCCTTTTCAACTTTTCATTTTATATCCTTTTTGTTGTTTGATTTTTTTTTTATCAAGAACTATATTATTATTGCATTCAAGAACACATACAAAGAAAAACACATATGTACGTATACAGAACGATATAATAACAAAACTAAAGTAAAAACATTAAAATTCAATTGATTGACAATTATGGATAAAGCATTGAGTGGGTTTTTAACGATTCATTAAATGAAAAATTCTGTTATAAAGGATACAAAATACAAAAAATCATAATGAAAATATAAATGACAAACATTTATCAATACGAATTTAAGTCTTTAAGGTTTCAGTTAAGAATACAATTAATCGCATATGAGTATGTACATAAAAATGATAAATACATACCAATTACACAAAAAACAAAAATGAAATAAATTGAATTTCACCTTTCGCAGTGAATTATTTGTCAAAGAAAATAAATTCCAATATTTATTTATCGTTTAAAATTTTTTGTTCTATTTTTTTCTGGAAATAAAAAAAACAAAAAACGTAAAAATTTTTTATCTTATTACAACCTTTTTTACATTTTGTACGTACAAAAAACATCATATTTTATTGTTCATATTTACCATATACACAAATTAAAAAATAAAAAAATTAAAGGAATTACAGGTGAAAACAATGAATTTTCTTTTTATGATTTTTATTGTACAAGTCTAAAAATAAAAACAGGATTACGATGTAAATAAAGTAAAAAAAAGAGGAAAAAATGCATAAATGAAAAGAATTTAAAAATGAAAAAAATAAAAAATAAAAAATAGGTAAAAAACATTCTGATTTTATCTATGAATATTTTGTATCCTGTTGCTTTTATAGTTTATATAGTACCTACAATTCTTTTTTTTTTTAAATGCATGTGCGTACAAACTTGAAGTTTGTATATTATATATGGACATACATACATGAATTTACAGTAAATAGTCAAAAACAAAAAAATAAAAAATGAAAAAACACCAAATAATAATTGAGTTACGGATATCCTTTTTTTTAGTATTTTAATTTTTGTATTTTTTTTTTTTGTACTTTTTCGTTTCTGCTTACACTTCATTATGAAAGAAATTTTTTGTTTTATTTGCATATTTATCTCTCGTTTTTTTGTTTTGATGCGAGAAATAAAATTTATTACATAAAAAGTTTTTCCTACTTTTTTTTTCCATTCATAATTACCAGGTGTAAAAGAAAAAAAAACCTTTTTTTTTTTGTTTTCATGAATGTTTTCATTAAATTTTAATAAATGTATGCATGCATAAAATAGCGTATACGTTATCTTCTCATTCTGAGATAAAGTTTTTTTTTAGAAAAAAAAAAAGTTGCAAAAAACTCCTAAATTAAGTTAAATGTGCACACTAAAATACATAAATATGAAAATCAAAAAAAAAAAAATTTTTTTTCATCATAATTCTGTTATGAACACACATATACATATAAAATGATGTGTAAAATTTTCATTATCTGAATATGCAAATGTGAAAAATTTTATTATTTATTTTTAAATTTTAAAACGACGAGTAAATAACTAAAATGTCCTTTCATCGACAGAAATTTGAATTCAACATAACGTAATTTTTTAGTTCAATGCTAACAAATTATATAAATTTTTTATATATTTCATTCCTACAAATATAATAATTATATTAGATTTCTAAAATTCAAATTATAAATTTTAAAATTCCAGTAAAATTTTTATACATATATATTTTAAAAAAATTTTAAATTCTTTAAGAAAATTTTAATTTTTTTTTTGATTTATTTCATTAAATTTTCAAACTTTTCAATTCATTAAATTTCAAATATTAATTAAAATATTTATTATTTTAAATTGTTTAAAATAATTTTCTAATGAGAAGAAATCCCTTTAACAAAAATAATTAAAATTTTTTTGAAAAAAAAAACACATAAATCCTTTTGTATTCACACTAAATTTTATTATATGAAATTTCAAATATTCTAGAAATCTTTTATATTAAGTTTATTGAAATACTTATAATATCTCGAAGTACATTTAAAGTATAACTTGTTGCATTTTACTGATTGTCATATACATATGTATGTATGTACGTATGTTTAGTCATATGTGTATATACACGTAAAAATGTTTCTACATACAATTTCACAAAATACGTGTGTATATTTTGTTATACCCATACAAAAGGATCATATGCAACAAAATTTTGTGTATACATACATAGAAATATTATTACATTTATGATATTTTCGTATGTAATAGAAATAAGATATTCCTTTAAATGTTAATAAATTTAAAAATTATTCACACATACTGTAGATCTATATTCATTTACATTTATGTTATTATATTTTACTTTACAGAATAATAAAACAACAAAAAAGAAATTGTATTTTCTCTATTTTCAATTCAATTTAAAATTTCCATTTGAATAGTCTTGAAAATTATTTTTTCAAATGAATTTCTTTACAATATTAATAAATGCACATTGGCATTGAAACATTTGTAATTTTTTACCCCGTTCTCTTCTCTCTGTAATAACATAAGTATTATTGTTATAAACATACATTTCGTATTTTAATGAGTTTCAAGGATAACTAATAAATGTATAGTAACTTTATGTGCTGTAGTAATATTTAAATCTTAATGCTTTCAAATTTATATTTCTTTTCGTATTTTCATTTCTACTTGATTTCACTTACACATACTGAAAATTTGAATTTTTCATCAAAATGAATGGTATGAAATAAAAAAAAGGAATTTTTATTACCAAGCTGTTTCTCATACATGTGGTTAGTTATATCAAAATAATACTTGAATAAAAAAAAAAAAATATAATAAAAAAAAAATTAAAAATTTGAAAATAGAGTATATACGATATCCTTTCGTACATTCAGTACGTATAAAGTCAATATGAATAATTTAAGATTTGAATAAACATAAAATATTTATTTTTATTTTGAAAATGTGTACAATAGGATTTAAATGCAATTTTCATTTTCCAAAAAAAAAAAAAGAAAAAACAATTTAAAAAACAAAACTGTAAAGGATTTTATTCATAACAAATTTTAGTGAAGTCAGATACTAAAACCATTTACAATTGTAATAAAATAAACAAATTATGTTGATAACAAAACTTATTTACCATCTATCTAAAATTATAAAGGTCAAGAGGTTTTATGATTATGAAACTTTATTAAAAAAAAGATTATTAAATGAAACATAGAGCTTGTGTACGAATACTGTGTAATGTAGGTATGTATAAAACAAAAAGTTAAATATATTCAAGTAATTACGTAAAATTCATGACATTAATTACAAAAGTGAATAATTAAGAACATTTCGTAAAATATATTGAAGATGATTAAAGATTGAAAATTGTTGGAAACTGTTGTATATAGTAAGATACATGGCAACATATGTGATAATTCAAAATGACTACATCAGAAGCAAATGCAGTATTTTGAAAATTTAAAAATGAAATTCATTCTCATAAATTCATTTATTACTGCACTTTATTATCAATTCAAATTTTATTATATAAAAAAATTTCAATTAGCTAATGAATAAAGGATCTACATCAAGCTATTCTGTGAAAAAAATGAGGTACAAGGTATTCTGGTAAATTTTAAAATACTCATATATGAACATATTATATCTTTGAAAATAATTTTTAAATTTAAAGAGTGATAACGAAAAAAATAAAATAAAAATGAATAAAATAAAAATCTTTTAAATATTTCAGAAGAACAATGTAACATTTTTTTTTTCTTCTTTTATTTTTTTGTTTTTTACAATATCATTATATCGGTTCACTTCAATTATTTATCGACAAAAAATTTTTCGTATCTTATTATAATACACAAAAATACTCTTATTGAAATTGTGTACATTAGAATAACGTCAATAACAGTAAAAAGGTACAATGAAAGGTATCAAAATTTGTATAAAAGTGAAAAGCTAAAAAGAAAAAATTTTTTTTTTTTATTCACAAATTGAATGAATTACTTATGACCTGGTGATGAAAGCGCATTACATTTAAGTAAGTAAAATGAGTATGTATTATATTGAATAAATAAAGTGAGAAAGTGCAAAATTAAAAAAAAAGAAAAAATTTTTTTTTTTTTTTAAAGAAATAACGAACATACATATAGTAAACGTAAAAAAATAAAATAAAATAAAAAAAAAATTGTACAAAAAACACAAATAAATTCACTTTAGTTCTTGAAAATACGTATAGTAAGTAGTCAAGATGATGATAAAGCGAAAGTATAAAAATGTGATGCAAAAGAATTGCAACATATACTAGCATTATTATGTATTCAACAGATACATATGTATGTATGTAATATAGAAAATTCGTATTAAATTAAATTCTACATTGCTAGGTTTGATTACAGCCCATGTTGTAAGGGTATATAATTGTGTTCATTTATATGTAGGTGAATGTAAAAACAATTTTAAGTAAATTGGATTTGAACATAACAATTGTATTTTTTATTACTTTAGGGGATATGGACTGTGAAAATCAGGAAAATAAATTAAAAATGTAAAAAATAAAAAATAAATTCAATCTACTCTTCCTTTTTTCTGCTTTTTTTTGAATAAAACAAGAAAAAAAGGTAAAATGAAAATTATGAAGACATCAAAAACTCACTTCAAATTTCAAATAATGTGTTTTATTTTTTTTTGTATTCAATGAAAATTTGTTTCACTTTCATTTCAATTTTTTTTTGTTTTTATTTTTAGGTTTCAATAAGTACGGGCAAAGAAAAAAAAAACAAATTTGCATTTACATTGTTTTATATTTATTTTATGTTGTTGAATATTTTTCAATTGAACTCATCATGCTATTTTTAATTTTTTTTAAGTAAAAGTTTTCTTTGATATTATTATTATTTTCGTTTTCTTGTTTCCATTTTTATTCTTTTTTCTTCTTTTTTTTTTTTGTTGCAAATTGCCTACAATGACTGAAATCTTTTGTTTTCGAAAAAAAAACAAACTATATGAATACACATTCATCGATTTAGCATTTTGTCAATAAGCCAAAAAAGCAAAAATTAAAATGAAAATTATTTTAATTGAACTGCATTTACTTGAAGACGTTTTGTTTTTGTATTAGATAAACTGTACACAATTGTTTTTTTTTTTTAAATTATTTAATGTAA
Organism: Anthrax anthrax; assembly: GCA_963971155.1. Classification (NCBI taxonomy): domain Eukaryota; kingdom Metazoa; phylum Arthropoda; class Insecta; order Diptera; family Bombyliidae; genus Anthrax; species Anthrax anthrax. The sequence continues at coordinate 5,196,082 of OZ020118.1, read as the reverse complement.
CCTGAAATTCAAAATAAATTTGAACAGAAATTTTCAATTTAACAGATTAGTCATGCATTTTATAAAGTGTACTTAAATCATTACGTATCAAAATTACTTTAAATATATACTCCTATGTAGGTTGAGTATATGTACTTTGAAATCAATTCAAAATTTTATCACAATTGCATTAATTTAAATTTAAATTTTATTTTATATAGAAATCAAGAACTTTATTTTAAATAATTTTACATAGATATGTATCAATGAATATTTAATTTTTAATTATATGCAATTTATATAAATGAAATGCATTTATTATATTGAATTAAATTAAAATTTTTAATTTATTCAAAATAACAATTTTCCATTATTTTCTTTTTATTCTAATAAAATTAGAGTATTCATTTATGACAGGAAAATACTTGAAATCTTTTTTTTTTATTTTTTTGTTTTTGTAATGAATTCCCTAAGGAAAAAATGTTATTTTATTTGAATTTTTATTTTTTTTGATTTATTGTATATTTCCTTATTCCTTATTTCATTTTTTGTAGAATTAAATAATTATTTATTAGAAAAAATATAATTAATTTTCAAGTTTGATATTCGTTTCTTTTTCTTTTTTTTTCAATCAAACGCAATATCTAATTATAATATATATAAATTCGAAGAATTAATAAACTTCTAGAATTTTCATGAAAATCATTTATTATTAAATTTCAGTAACTATTTCCATTAGTCTTGAAAATATTTTTATTTTCAATGTGAAAGCAAATTTTCATTTTTGATTATTTGTACATACATATGTATATACCAAATTATATTATAATTAATTATTATTTATCAATAATTTTTTTTTTCTTTCACTTTTGTTTACTTCTAGTAATATGTAAAGTACAATATTAACATAATTTAACAACAACAAAAATAGTAGAATATATATTTTATTAAAGTTTTTCTTTTATTTGTAATATAAAAACAAAAGAAAAATATAATAAAAACTTTTCATAAACAATTTTCTAATTGAGAATCAATGAGCTTGGAAAAATAATAACAAAGTGATAACAGAAAATAAAATAAAATACAAAAAAAAAAAAATCAAATAAAATAGAAATTTCATAAACTTTCCTTTCTTTTATTGAAAATTATATCTTACTCATAGTTAAACAATTGTACAATTTCATGTTTCGTCAATACAAAATTATTTACGCACAAACCTAATACAAATAATAATTATATTAACAAAATATGTTAGTGTACGTAAAATCTATAAAAACTTTTCCTACATATTTCTATCAAAAGCATATACCTATGTACATATGTATACATATAAATATTTACACGTTATCACATCCATATATCGATGTCTTTCAAGTGTTATATTAAAACGAAATGCTTTTTATGTAACGTATTCGTGTTGCAGGTATGTACATATATAATGTTCAAAATTATTAACAAGTTCAGATGTTGAAAAAAATAAGTTTTTACATAAAAAAGAAAGTTAGGATGAAAAAGGGAAAAAAGAAAAATTATAAAAGTGATTATATAAGAAATTTTACTGAAAACTTTTTTTTTTCTATGTAAGAGTATGTAATCGTTTATATCTTATATTATATTAGCCTTAATCCAATTTTAACTACAATAATAAGTATATGTAAGCGGGTATAAAGTTATACATCTTCAGATATACATTATATATGTACATGCTTTACATTTGTATATATACATACATCAAAATATGTATACGTGTAAACGTGCTAAATATAAACATAAATTTTGGATTTAGTAAAATTGTGCGTGTATTTATGAGTTAATCTGTGTATGTATGGATTTATGTAAAGTACATATATAATACAAAAGTAATAGTAAAAAAAGGATGTGATGTGGTTTGAATTTGAATTAAATACTTAAAAGACTCTAATGAATTACAAACAGTAATAATAATAACAATAATAATGGGTGAAAAAGAATGAGAAAATGGGAAAAATGTTATGACTGAAAATTTATATACATATGTATGTACATATATAGTAACTATAATTTTCTACATATTTTGTAGTTTAGATGTATATATAAACACAAGCACAAAGTATGTGTACAAAAGCTGTACATTAGATTATATTAATCGGAAATTAGATAAAATGAAAAGCAATTCTCTATGAAAGTGGTACATTATACAAAACATTATTTAATCGCAAATTACACAAATTATAATATCATATCTATATACGATTATATAAAATTGTATGGCATATAATAATTTAATGAAAAGATTAAATGATTTTACGCATAGATAATTGAGAATATATATGTACCTATATATATGTACATATGTAGTAAAATTATATTCTATTTTCATAATAGTATATAGGTTAAAAATATTACACAAATACAAATTGACTAGACTAGCTTATTTATGAGTATTAGTTCATATATATGTACATATACAAAATGTAAAAGGAATAAATTTTAAACTATACATATTACATATTATATGAAATTTAAAATTTTATTCTTTCTACAATTTATTTAAAAAAATTTAATTAAATTTTTATAATCTGAAAATTCAATATTTAAATTATGTAAAATTTTTATTTTGAAAGTATTATAGAATTTAAAACGTGAAGAGAAAAATAACTTAAGAACATTGTAATTATCCGATGAATAAAAGAGAACCAATTAAAAAATGCTAATCAAAGTTATTTGAATTTTCAACGCTTTTTTTTTTTAACTATAATTCAATTGAAATCATTATTTACTAAATTATAAGAGATATGCAAATATGTTACTAGGTGAAAATTATTTTAACTTTTATTTCAATAATTTCATTTTAATAAAATGCAAAACTAAAAAATTTCAAAATTTCTCTTTCTTCGTCTTTATTCTGTTTTGGTTTAAATCTGTTTATATTACCTCAGATACATACATGTATGTACGTATGTATATGTAAGGAGCTTATATATTTTTGAATTCATTCTTTTACCACTTTTTTGCTTTTGTTTTGTATTTTTAGCAATTTACAATTTTTGTGTTGTTGAGCATCAATTTAGGTAAATTATTAATTTAAAATGCCTATATATTGCACAGACATAATAATTCAAAAATCATTTCTTACACAAGGGAGATTCATACTAACAACATTCATTTATGAAATATAAAGCCTATATACATACATAAATGCAATATAGGCTTGTATAGTACATATGTATGAACATATATATTATATTTTACACATTTTGCAATGAAAGGTTATATAAATATGTACGAACACACAAATTTATATATGTACATATGCATAGCTTTTAATTACCATAAAAGCTTGAATACAAAATTTTAAATTATTGTGGCATGCAGATATGTATATACTACATATATATGTATAATTGAAAATGTGTATGATGTATACATTTTATGCATTACATACTATTATATCCTATTTATTTGTACATAGATCATATATATATAGCCTTTCTCTTAAATAATATTGTGTACAATATCGTACATCCATATTTACCATATTTACCCTACTTAGGCTTTGTACTTATGTTTCATAAAGTAGGCATATATAAATTTTGCTGAATTCACTACATACTCATATAATATAAATGCCTTTCTATAAATTTCATTTTCCTTGGTTACTGTATTTACCAAAAAATAATATTTTCTGTTTTTGATATGTGTGATGTATTCCATTTTTATGACTTAATATTATGCCTACATGCATATGTACCAAGTGCATATTAAGTGCGCGTATATATGTATTGTATCCGTTAAAATTAAAATGTATGTATATATATTTACAAGTTATATGTATGTATACATATATGTACGTATGTACACTTATTGAATTTTGTATACGATATAAGCACAGAAAATAATAGTATTCCTTTGGGAATATACATGTATACATATATGTATACATATGTACATATGTATGTACATAAATGATGTTTTAAACTTCTGATTGTTAATGGAAAATGAAAACCAAACTCTCCATATACATATGTATGTAAATAAACGTATATACATGTTTCCTATTTTCATAAACTAATGTAATAAGTATGTATGTATATAATATCCTAAATATCAACTTTCATTTATAAACGAATATATGTAATTCATAGAACGAATTGCTTTCAACACCAAATTTGTAAGTATGATTTCAAATTTATTATTACAAGTAATTCTTTATCTATATTATTTGTATGATGTTTACATATGTATATCCCAAAAATCATATCTGTATGTTATGTTTTAATGTTGAAAATCTTCTGATTTTATTTGAAATCACATAAAGACAAAATATTGAAAGAAATTTTAAAAACTTCATAAAAAAATCTATATCCAATAGATTCATAAAAAAAAAGTTCGTATCCAATAAAAGTCATTTAAAAGGGTATCCAAAAATTAATTTTAGTTTCGCTTGAAAAAATAAAAAAAAAATTTTAAATCAAAGTACTATACATAGTGTATTATCAATCTGTCTGTCATTCTGTTTTTCCTTGTAAACGGACAAACAAAGTTTTTTATATCTCGCCTAACATTCCAAAATTTAAAAGAATAAAAAATTGAATGTCACTTCAAATTTTTCAATATATTAGTTTTAGGATGTGCTCAAAAAAGAGTTGGTCTCCTATCAATTTTATTCTGCATATTTTTATTTGAAATAATAAAAAATTAAAAAACAGTCAAACTAAATTTTTAAAAAAATTCGATTTTTTTATTCCATACATTTTTACTCAATTAACTATCGTCATACCAAACATTTATTATCGGTTTTCAATTTTTTTTTTCTCCACGCTCTTTTTACCATAGATACAGACATGTATAAATACATGTATGAATGAACTAATTCTATTCTCATCTATTCAATTTTAAATTTTTATTTTTTATTTTTCCCTTGCTTTTCCCCATTGAGTTTTTTTTTTTATTCTCTTTTTATTGAATTTTTCCATTTTTGTTTTTCTTTATTTTTAACGTTTCAGTTTTGAATTCGATTTTAGAAAACAAACAAATCACTTACCGCCCCCACTAACAAATACAATTACAAAATAAATATCATATAGATAGACATATATTTACCAATACGTACTAATGTATGGAGTCCTCTAGGACTGCGTTATTTCTTTTTCTGCAGATACTATACTTTTTTAAATTTTGTATGTTTTTATGCAATTTTTCTTGGGTTTGTTTTTGTTGTCATTTGTTTTTTTTTTTTTTTTTATTATTTCAATGTTTTTTTTTGTCAATTTGTTTTTAATGTGTGTTATAATAAAAAAAAAAAAAATAATGGAATTTTATCAATCACGTTGAAGTGAAATTGCATTTCCACGTATGTATACATGTACACATTATGTTACAAGTACACGAAAATAGGTGTACAATATAAAGGTTGAACAAGAAGAAAAACACCAAAGATACAAAAATAAAATTAAAAATAAAAATACAAAAAAACATGAAAAAAGTAATGATGATGCATATCAATCACATGAGAGAAAATGAGTTTTCTGAATATAATCTATTGGTTATCATGTTATATAGCCTTTCATTTTGTATGTACGTAGATACATTTATATTTTTGTATACGATGATGAACACCATGTTTTTTCTACATTTATTTTATTTTAATCGTTTTTTATTTTAATTTTAATCTTCATTTTTTTAAAGGTAAAATTTAATTTATTAGTGATTTTTTTTTTTTAAATCAAGAATACAAAAACCAATAAAAATTAAAACAAAATAGAAAAAAAAATTTTAAAATTGTTTAAATTGTTTTAAGTGCAATGAAAAATTATAAAAAAAAAAAAAACAAAGCAAAAATAAATAAGAGGATATGATGGACTGGTACGAATAAACAATAGTTCATTTATACCGAAATGTATTGGAAAAAAAATGTGGAAAATTCGAAAAAAATAAAAATGGTGAAATTTTCATTTAACAAAATAATACGATTATTTTAATTAAAAATATAAATAATGACATTTTTAATTTTTTTTTTTCCTTTTTTTTGTGCATTTTGTCTTTATTTTGTTTGTTTATTTCAAGCATAGATACCATCATATTATGAGCAAAAAGTGTAAAATATATATTTTCGATGTACATATGTACATGTAACATATACAGGTGTTACATACGAACATGTATATGTATAGCAGTACATCACATCAAGGTAAACTATTTACTTTTTGTTACATAAGCCATGTGTGTAATAACATACATATACAAATATGTATTTCAATAAAAGATTTAATTATAACAATTTTTTTTTACAGTTTGTTTAACGTATATATTATATTTTTAAAAAAAGGATTAATGTTGACATTTATTCGTTTTATCATGATGGTAGGCACGCATTTTGTGGTCACTTTTAATTTAGGATTTTAATCGAATTAAAATATATTATATAAAGTGTTTATATGTACATAATATATAGTTGGATTTGGATACAAATATTTATAACTTATTACGTCATCGGTATTTATTGAACATTTAAGCCAATATATTATTATAATCCACTCTGTAAAAATAAATTCATATATTTGCTGTTAAGTAAAATCAAATTAAAAGAATTTTAAAAATTTTTTTTCTTTACATTTTTTATCTGTTATTTTTAATTGAAATATAAAAAATTTTTTTTTTTTTGTTTATTAATTGAAAAATTATTTTATAAATTTTTTAATACCACTAAAATTATTGCTATAAAAAATAAAACCATTTATGTAAATCAATTTCTTCTCACTTTTTTGTATTTTAATAGAAAGGAATCTGTGTACATAATTAAATGTATAACGTAGTGTACACTTAATAATTTTAAGTTATAAAATAAAATGAATAAAACATGTAGATATAACCCCCGGATCAAAAATAATTCGGACTTGGTCAATAAAACACAAAGTACAAGTCTATTCATTAATATTTATTTTTTCCCCTTCAAAGTATTCTCCGTCTGATGCAATGCACTTGTGCCACCGTTTAATCCAATCCTGGAAACATTTTTCGTACTCACTTTTTGGGATCGCCATAAGTTCCTTCTTCGATTTGTCTTTAATTGCTTCTATGCTGTCAAAGCGGGTTCCCCGAAGTGGTTTTTTTAAGCGACTGAACAAAAAAAAGTCGCACGGTGCGAGATCCGGTGAATATGGTGGTTGATGAATAGTGTTTGTTGAGTTTTTAGTCAAAAACTCACGAATAACCACGGCTGTGTGAGAAGGTGCGTTATCGTGGTGTAAAATCCACGAATTATTTTGCCACAAATCGGGTCTTTTTAGACGAACTGCTTCTCGTAAACGCTTCATTACGCTTAAATAATAATCCTTATTAACTGTTTGACCTGTTGGTAAAAATTCATGATGCACAACACCACGATAATCGATGAAAACGGTAAGCAAAATCTTTTTCTTTGATTGAGTACGACGAATTTTTCTGGGTCTTGGTTCTTCTGAAGCGCGCCATTCACTTAATTGTTGCTTTGTTAACGCATCAAACTCGTACACCCACGTCTCATCACCAGTAATGATCCGTTGAATGAATGCAGGATCAGCATTTACTCTGGAAAGCATCTCTTCAGCAACAATAACACGTTCTTGTTTTTGTAAAAAATTCAATGATTTAGGAACCAATTTCGCTGCAAGTCGTGTCAAGCCCAAATCATCACTTAAAATGCTTTGAATTGTACCAAATGAAATTCCTGTTTCAGTAACCATCTCTCTGATCGTTAATCTTCTATTTTCCAAAACCATTGATTTAATCAGATCAACATTTTCTTTGGTTTTTGATGTTGAAGGACGCCCAGGATGAATGTCATCCTTCACTGATTCACGACCATTTTTAAAACGACTATGCCATTCAAATGTTGTTGTTTTCGATAGAGAACTATCACCATAACATTTTTGCAACATTTTTAGCGTTTCAGTAGCATTAATTTCATTTTTTACGCAAAATTTAATACAAATTCTTTGTTCAATTATTTTTTCCATCGCAAAATCGAAAGTAAGCAAAAACTTGACCTAAACAAAGTGCTGTCAAAAAACAACTGATTGACATATATAGCTCGAATTTGGAGGAAATGTAAAAAACAGGTATACAAACATAAATACTAAAAGAAATGCATCTTAAAATATTGGCGGGGGTTGTACATGAACGAGTCCGGGTTATTTTTGATCAGAGTAGTATATAAACATTTTGTTTAAGAAATGTACTTGACATCATTATGCAAAAAATATAACATATTTTAAAGTCGTTTGCTTATTTAAATTATATCCTTATAAAAACATTTTAAAATCGAAAAATAAAAAAAAAAACCTTTTTAAGCTGTTTAAATATAAAATTAAGAAAAGGTAAGAAAAACAATAAAATATTTACAAACTAAAAATACACAGCAAAACAACGAGAAAAATTGTTATTATTTTTTGTTTGTTGTTTTTTTTTTCCTTTTTAAAATGTACTTAAATTTGTTTTATTATTATACAAAAATAATGATAAAATGTATGTGTATGTATGTACATGTTCAAGGAAACAAAAATAAAGCTCGTTGAATAAAACAACTTAGCGTTTTTTTTTATTGTTTTTTTATAATGAGATTTATGCGTGATATACATGTACAAATAAATAAAAGTACATGCACATATGTACGTGTAAAATATTCAATGCTATGTATGTACCTGTGTATTCTTGTTTACATGTGTATTCAAAGACATTAATCAACTTTAAAATTTATTCATGACTTAATTGGCTCATTTCATTTAATAAAAGAAGAAAATGAAATAAGAATTTTAAACAATTTCGTTTATATATTAATTTTATTTTAAATTATTTAATATGAACCTAAATACATATTCTCTTCGTATATGTTTATAAGTGTTCATATACTTATCTGTACATATGTACTTGTAATGGAATGAAATGTGTACCACAATAAAATTTTATTGCAATTGTTAAAATGAAATTTTTTAATTAAAATTGACTCGTAATTATTATTAGCATTATTTTTTTTTTCTATGTACTATTTTCTTGCAAATATTCTAAAAGATAAAATGGAATTTTGTTTCATTAAAATTTTTGGTTTGTTTTCTTTTTGTTTTTTAAATTGAAACAAAGCATATAATTGCATTTAAATGAAATATAATATTTTATTTTTTTTGAAATTTTTCATGAATTTAATTAAAATTTTGCAAAATTACCAAAATAAATTAATTGTATATCATTATGTACATACGTGTGTATGTATTTAATAATCATCATCATTAATTTTATTATTATTTCTTTTTTAAGAATGAAATGTAAACAACTTTAAGTTGCTTTAATCCTTGAAACACATGTGCATTTAAAGGGTGTTTTTTTTTTATATTTTTAATAAAAGAGAAAAAAACATTTAATTTTGAATTATATACATACTCGTATGTTTTGTCTTCAGAGCATGTAGAAAAAGTTTAAGCATATAAAAAGTAAATAAAAATAAAATAAAATAAAATCAAAATATTTTTCCAGATAATTGTATGAAATACATATGTACATATATGTATGTACATTCACATGCATTAAGTTGCATGTTTATAAACTATGTATGCTTATAAGGACAAATCCTTTAGTCATTTCATATTCTTGAATTTAAATTTCATTGAAGATGTTTTCTTATTTTTATTTCATTTTCCGCACTAACATATGTACATATATGTGACTTAGAATGAAATGGAATAAAATTAAAAAAAGAAATATATACAGAACAAGAATAGATACGAGAAACGGATGTGTATAAAAAGTGCATATACTTGGAAAAACATTGTACATTAGGAAAAATTCTAATTTGCATTCATAACATTCGTCTTCAGATATACATTTTAAATAAACAAGTAAACTTTCTTATACATGCATATAGACAAAAGCAAGATTATACCAATAAAATGAAGTGAATATAATTTAAAAAATAATGTGGATAAATTTCACACTGAAATGTAAATAAATAAACAAACAGACAAACATTAAAATAAGCAATAAATATTTGTATCATGTAAATTTTGTTATATGTTCATATGTGCGTACTTATATGTATACATAAGTGTTTATAGTGAACATATAGAAAGTGCGTACATAGAATTTTTTTAAATCAAATATAACTACAAACAAAATGTAACTTTCTTAAGAGTATAATTTTAAAAGATTTCTACATAAAATAGATAAACTTTTGGTTAACTTTAAAATATGCATATCATTCAAAGATCTTAAGTAATTTTTAAAGAGTTTAATAATCTGTTTAAATGGATATGTATTGTACGATATACAAATATGTTTGTACATATACATCTTGACAACGTATAAATGTACCACAAATCTAATTCAGTAAAAAGTTTTCCATCTTGTATTTGTTTTTTCTGTAGAACAAGGAAAAAGGAAAATTATTGCGATTCTTTCAAAGTTACCATGCATGCATGTATTATAATATAATATCTAACATACTTGCATATGAAATTGTACCATACATACATATATTATATTTATACATATGTTTGAATTTATTCACAATATGTTGCAATTCCAGAAATCCAGTCTAAGGAATGCATGAAAAATAAAAACCACATACAGACATATATGTATATGTACAATACATTCTATAATTTATTTTACATTTTTATTCAATTTTTTTTTTTCCTTTTTATAATATAATTTTTCCACTCTTCTTCAAGGATGATTTGAATTTTTAATTTTTCAACATAAGGCAAATTATTACAAAAAAAAAAAATAGAAAAAAACATACATACATACAAACAAATTCCAATATAAATTTTCTTCATCGTTTTTGCTATTTAGTAATTTTTCTTCATGATTTTTTATTTCGACTTTATGTACATACATATGTATGTGTAATGTCTTGTTGCAATTTTCTTTACAATTCTTTTAACATACATTTTAGGCTCTTTGTATCCCTTTATATTCATATACATACATATATTAAATTAATATATGATGCATAGTCATACAAACATTCAGACATTAATATGTACTTATTCGCAGAAATACATTCACTCAAGTACATACATACTCGTGTGTATAACATGCATACATTTACTGTGCTTATAGTACTACTTAAAACATTTTTTTTTTTTTCAACTATACAAATGCAAAACATAAAAAAAGAAAAATGAAAATGACTAATTAAGAATACAAAAGAAAAGTAAAAATTCACAATATGCATTTATACTTTCATACACATACAAGAAATGGAGATTATGATTGTAAAAAATATTACACAAAAATTCTACATACTCGTAACATCTGTAGCATTTATACGTTAAGTACAAATGTGTTTGTACTACATGCCAATGAACAATTATTTTACAAATTGAAAATGAAATGAAAAACTTTACAAGCGAAAATATTTTTAATTTATAATTGTACATACATATGTATGTAAGTATACTGTACAAATGTGAATGATAAGTGTATCTAACTGAAATCATCGTTATCAGTTGCAGAAAATTTAAGTTTTAAACGTTTACATACAAACCAACATAAAAATTTTCTTCTTCCGTTTATGTATACACGTATACAATAACTTAATTAAAAAACATTGAACAATCATTTTGCAGACAATACACACATACATATGTTTATGTTACACATACATGTATATGTAAGTATATTAAATTATAACCATGTATGCATTTTGTATTCTACAAATAAAAATAATTATTATGATAGTAATAACAAACACAGATGTACATATTTATGAACAAAAAAAAAAATAATAATAAATTCTTTTACAAAAAAGGAAAATTACAAAAGTGTACATGTATATCAGTAAATGCATGAAAATAATGTGAATACTTGTATATATACTAATTAGCAATAAGTTTACATTTCTTTTCCTTTTCAAAAGAGTTTATTTCTGTTTTTATTTTACTAATTTGTACGTACATTTTCTTTTTGTAAAGCTTATTGTAAATTGTTAACATTTATTATATAAATTATAAACGCATGTAAAAATAAAATATGGGACAAGTACTTACATATACATTAAACACATTTTAGTAAAATTCTTTTGACTTTACTAACCTTATTATTTCATAATATACATACATAATATATTAACGATTTTAATAATATTTACTTTATTTGTCTACATATGAGCATATGTGAATTGAAGTAAATACATATACACGTATGTATGTCTACCATCGTTTTTTATTAAACCCATATGGCATTGACTTTTTTTTTTCATTAAAAAAAAAAAAAAATTTTTTTTCAAAAAAATCTCTTCGTTTTGTATACACCTTTTAAAGAGATTATTATAATTGAATTTATTTATTTTATATGTATACGTTATATTTTTGGTTCACATATTTTTACATTTTTAAAAATCTTTTTTTTTTTTTTATTTAAAAAAATGTAAACAGAATATTTTAAAGTATCAAAATTCTGGTATTAATTAAATTGAATGTGAAAAACAAATAAATCCCTATAATAAATTGCATAGTAAATTTTATATAACAATAACATATGTTTGTGTAAATAATTAAAAAGAAGCAAATCAATAAACATGTGCAAATAAAAATACTGTATAGTATATATACCTATATTTTGGAATTAAATAATATTACACGTTTCAAATAATTTACAAAAAAAAACATACAAATAAATTGAAAAATAATGCACATTCTCAAAAAAAAAAAAATAATAATAATAATAATTAATTAACTACAAGTTTTACTAATATTTTGTACCTAGAATATATAAAATTTAAATTTATTCATAGATAGATGCTTTTATAAAATGCAATTGTATAAAATACATAAATATATGTATATATGTACTGTTTGTTTCATAACATACTGAACATTCAAATGTGTGCATTCATTAAAATTTTAATTTTGTGTCACAGTTTTTACAATTTCAATTAAATTTTTCATAAAAATATTTTTATTTATTTTTATATATTTTTTTTTTAATAGAAAGAACATACACATTTTGTGTATAAGCATATAAGTATGTATGAATAATATGCATTATGTATGATCATACACATATGTACATACTGGTAAATATATTCATAACAATAATTATAATAGAAAATATTGTATGTACATACGTACGTATATTTAAAAATATTTGCATATATACTATGAAATCCTATATATTGTACAAATGCACAATAATGCATTGTACAATTATTTATGCATTGGTACACATGTAGTGCACAATTCATAGCAACACTAAACAATTCACATACAGTATGTATTTATATGAAACTAAAATAAAATTTATGATAAATTATTCTTGTTCATATGTGATATTCATATTTCAAATACTGTATATGTACAATCCAAAATATGTATATACCTACAACATAATATATACAATTCACAAAAAGTACAGGACCAAAAAAAGTAGTTTTTAAAACACTTGTTTTTTTTTTTTTTTTTAAGAAAAAGACAAAATAAAAATACAAAAAAAATAATATAAAATAAAATCTACAATAATTTTTTTATTCTCATTTCAAAATATGTACATAAATAAATAATTGTATAAACACATGTGTACCAGTGCTATCATTTTTTAAAATTTGAGCTCAGTATTCGAAAAAAGCTCTTATATCGTTTAAGATGCTTTCGTTTTAATTTTTAAAATTTCCCTTTACAAATAAGCAATTTTTTTTTTTTTTAATTTTTAGTTTGTTAATTTCGAGTTAAAAACAAACTAAAGTTTCTCTATTAATGATTATCAGTCTTGTGTCTTATGAAAGTATTTTTTCCTCATCTCATTATTTCTAATAAGACTGGTTTGAAAAAGTCACTGTACAATACCGCCTGTCTTCCCTCACATTCAAAAGGTAATTAACTAGACACTAACTAGCGTCTAGCACTAGACTGCTCTGCTGTGTGATATTGATATATAAGAAGTGAATTGGTTTTGTTTACTTTTATGTTTCATGTACATATGCTGCATGTACATAGCAATGGCAGTCTAGCATAAATTATGGTTGAAAATGGCTATCCAACTCAGTTGCCTTTTAGACATAAAGTAAGACGGGTGGTATTGTACAGTGACTCTTAATTTTATTTATTTATTTTTTTTTTTTTTTGCCGTGCATAGAAACGATATTAAAAATTTGAATTTCAAATTCGTTGATAGTTTTCTTTGTTCTGTTATATTCAAAAATAAAAGTAATACATATGAAATTAAACGCACATAATTCTAAGAAGGAATATGTATTTTCATCGAGACGACAGTATTGAAGTATCAGACATCGAAAAGCAGAAAAAATACGAAACGATAGCACTGACGTATATAACTATGTATGTCTCTACACTCTCTGTTTTGTGTCACAACACAATACATAACATATTTTAATACTTTTGTGGTATGTATACGGTACCATGAAACAAATTATGTAATTCGAAGTTTTTTTTTTTCATTCTCATTTTTATCAAATATATACAATAATAATACATATACGTATGTATTTGTATCATATGAAAAATCATAGAAATAAAATAAATTTAATGGACAGATACACTCGAATATGTTCATGTGGGAAATAAAAACAAAAACAAAAAATAAAGCAAACCATAAACAAAAAAAGTACAATTCTTTAAAGAAGAAAAATGCTTTGTCCTGATAACTTTATTTCAAACAGAATATTATGAACGATAATGATGATGATATAACGACAACAAGAAACTCATAGAAGTTTATTATATTCATTCATATTAGAAAATATACATACATACATATGTACATAAATATGTATAATAACAGCAAAAAAAGATTCGCAGGCATAAAATAGCATTCTCAATTATTATAGATACTCAAAAAGGATACAAGACACACATATCAGTATGTATGTATATATTTCTATAAAATATGTATAAGAACGAGTATTATTTTTTCCCAAAAGCTCTTTTAGTTTCCTGTTCCGGTGACATTTTTCTACCCAATAAAAAAAAAAATTATGCGTTTTTTTTAAAAACATTTATAATACATTTGTACAAATTCGTATGTACATGAACATAAAAAAAATTGTTTGTATTTTTTAAATCTTTTAGAAACTCAAATGTGCTTTCTCATCATACAAAAACCACTTAAAGTCTCATCAAAAATATTTTGAATAAAATAAAATGATAGAATCAAAGAAGAACAGCAATAATTTTGAAAACACTAAATCGTATTGCTAACTAAAAAAAAATTTTACGAAATTTTATAAAATAGAAAAAAAAACTTTTATTTTACTAAATTTTTTTTTTTGTTAATACTATGTTAAAGAAGAAAATTTGAAAATGACAAAATAAAGCCCATAAAGTACAAATTTTAAACAAAAAGGACCATAGATAATAAGAACTTTAAAAAGATATTTTCCCATGGTTTTTGTGTAATGCTGACTATATAATAATTGTATAAGGATGTGAATGCACATACATACATGACACACACGTATTATGCATATGTATATATGTACATGAAAACTTATCGAAATTACTACTAAGAACATACAAGTCCAAGGCAATAAAGAATAGCTAACGTTTCATTTTCCTTTTTTTTTATTTCGTTTTTTTTTATGTAATCAAAAAAAGATTCAGAATTAAGCAATTCACATTTATTTTATCCCTGGATATACATGACTAAGCCTTTTGTTAATATTTACATACACAGAACAAAAACCGAAAAATAAAATACCAAAAAAAAAAAAAAAAAATTAAAAACAAAAAGACAAACTAAAACTAAATATATTACAACAGGACTATATGTATTCCATATCACATGAAAAATAAGACAAAAAATCAAAAAGCCAAAGACAAAAAACAAAAAAAGAATAGATAAAAAAAAATCTGTGTTGTTGTGTATCACCTTCTTCTAAATGTGGATTTGCTTATATTCAAATAATTTTCATTTCTTTCTTTGGCTATTATTTCATTTACAATTTTTATTAAATATAACCTTTCTCACAAGCATTTTCCCTTTCTCCCGGTTTTTTTTTCGTCATCTGTCCATGTATGTATGTAGGTGTAATTTTTTTATATTCTAAGAAAAATTGGTCCAAAATTAAACAACTCTAAAGCTTGAAATACACAATACTTTCTTTATGTAAGAATGAATGTGTTGTGTGAACTCTGTCTATAATTAATTTTTATTCTACTGGAAATACTAAAATATTTATATTTATACAGATTTTTCCTAAACGTTTATATGCATATGTACATACATATATGCACATACACGCGTTTTATATTTAAATAAGGTAAGCTATTATATTATTTCACGTAAAGAATAGAGTTTTGTGGTAATTATTTGAACTAAATGCATACATACATACATATATGTATGTACGTATGTATACATACATATGTTTCTATAATATCCTAAAATGATGGTACACAAGCATGTAATTATATGTATAGCTTTATAAGGATTATTAATACAATAAAATACAAGATATACGTGCATATGTATATACAATATATTTAATTCTGTGTACATTAAACACACACACCAACATTTTTATGTATTTCAATGATATATGAGGTTGACCATTTATTTGTTACTTTATACTTACAATTTTTGTATATACACACATATAATAAAATGAAATGTACATTATATACAATATACATATGTACATATGTGTATATGATATGTAAAATTTCTAAATATTCTGAAATTGTTTGAATTTACTGAATTGTATTATTAAACAACTTACACCAGACAAAACAAAAATGAATTGAAAATATAATACATATATTTGTGTATACTATACACACGAATGTTAGTATCCATCTACATTCATCCTTATAAAATAGTAATATGCTAATGTACATAAAGTAGAAGAATTATTTTTGTTGCTTCACCATATACCAGATACATGTACATACATACATATATATGTATAATTTAACTAAAACAGTAAGTGACCATCCATTAAAATCCAACAGTTGGTATTTTTATATAAAAATGATGATACTAGAGACAGATATGTTTTGTGAAATTGCATTGTTGTAAACCACATTTCATATGATCAAAACTAAAGTGATTTGACCCCGTCGAATCTGTAATGCATTTGTTCATGATAATGTATAAATGAATACAAAAACATGATTTCATATATACTATATATGTATGTACATTTATACATATGTATGTATGTATGTATGTAATCTTGTAAACAAAAATCATTTATTATCATTATCCTATATAGCATATATACATTCGTGTATACGTATTTTTAGGTAACCTTATATGTATATTATACGTATCTGATTACGTACATGTTTAAAACGTTATCTATGTATTTCTACACATATGAGTACAAATAAAATAAATGTCCAAAAAAGGAAATAACGATTTGAATATATAAATCCGTTTGTGTACATAACATACATATACATATATACATATATGATATGCATGGACAAAATCTCATTATCCTATGTGTAACCAGAAAACAAGGATAATGAAGTAGTGACTGGAAAAAACCCAAATTTGCTATGGTTGATAAAACAGCAAATATGTTTCATCAAAATTTGATACGCATTGATGTGAGAACATTAAAATAATGATGGTTCGAATTTTATCATCCATTTTTGTACAACGAACAGCACATTAAAATTTAAAAAAAAAAAAAAAAAAAAAAAAAAAAAAAAAAAAAATGCACGCACTCATGCATTACGTATATACCAATGATTTTGGTTTACCATCGATACATGAGAAATTAAAAGCAAAAATAGAAAATTTTTGAAATAAAAAAACAAAAAATTGCATCGATCCATCATTAAAAATTTAAACAAAAACAAATTTATTTTATTTGAAATTTAATCACATATTTACATCAGTATTATCGATTTAGTGTTGGTGAAACTATGATTAATTAAGGTTATATCTTCAGTTT